>CM063523.1:34947180-36147180 GCA_032199755.1 Ambrosia artemisiifolia
ACAAACAGAACGTTCGGCGAACAGTTTGTGAACTGTTCGGCGGGAAGTTCGTTTGTGTTCGTTCGTTTAATAAATGAACAAACACAAACAAAGAATTCCGTTCGTTTAGCTAAACAAACGAACATGAACAGAGGTCACGTTCGTTCGTTTATGTTCGTGAACGTTCGGTAACGTGTTCGTGTATGTTTGTTTTTGTTCGATAGTTCATTAGGGTCTTTAATTTTTTATATTTAATTTAAATATTTCAAATTTCCCAGTGGTATATTATTTAACATATATTAGTTTATCACATGCTAATATTACTTTAACTATTTTGATTAACTGTTATTTTTAGTGGATTAAACGAGGATTTCAAGTTTAATATGATACCTCTGTGTTTTTATAAGAAATTATGTGATCAATATAATGTCACGTATATTTGGGTAATTTGATTAGTATATTCTGGGCGGACAATATTAGCGATGAAAAATGCGAATTTTCAAAATTTAATGTGTTAGTTTGTGCTCGATTTTGTTCAGTAATGCCTATTTGTGTTCGTTTACATTCATTTGTGTTTGTTTTTGTTCATTTTTGGCCGACACCTAAATTTAGCAAATAAATACAAGCGAACACAAACAAAAATCTCGTTCGGTAAGTGTTCATGAACAGTTCGTGAACATCTTATTTTCTTAACAAACGAACACGAACAAAAAATCTCGTTCGATAAGTGTTCGTGAACCGTTCGCAAACACGTTAATTCCTTAACAAACGAACACGAACAAAGCCTTGTTCGTGTTCGTTTGGTTCATTTACAGCCCTATTTTTAGACTTGGTCTCAAATGTGAAAGCCAGAAAATCTGGCTCAAATAATGCTTTTCTACTCTACCCTAGAATCCTAAGTGTAATTCTACAAAAGATTTTACCAGAAAATGATTTTCAAAAGGGAGAGTCTTTTAAAATGAAAAGTTTAACAGATGAAACTTTCACTAGAATGCTGGGTTCTTCAACCTAAGAAAAAGTGTCAAAAGTGACAAAAGTTTCCAAAACACAACCAAAGAGGACAAAAACAACAACTGTTGTTGAAACCTCTGTTGGTGAGCCCACTGCTCCTAGTGATCATGGCACTTCATCCAGTGCTGTGAAGCCCACACCAGCCACCAAAAGAAAACGTCCATCATCAAAAACCACCTCTCAACCCAAAAAGGGACTTCTGGAAGATGAGATACCAGAAGCTAACCCTGTTGCATCACCAAAGCAACATGAAACCACTGTTGTTACTTCCTCACAACAGTTGGAGATATCTCAACCCAAGCAAACTCCTCAAGAATCCTCACAAAAGGATCTTGTTGTAAGCCAAAGGGAACCTCATACTGAGGCATATGAGTCACTTGACCATATGTTTACAAGTCCATCTCCCAGGGCTAATCAGCTTCTTACTCCACCTACATCACCACAACATGTCCCACAAACCATGCAACCACTGTTTGAAGCTATTGACAAAACTCAGGACAACCCCAGTTCCTCTCCTTCACCTGTCACAGAGAGTATACCTCCACAAGTGACTGGGGCTGAGAAAAGTCAATCAGCTATCCCATAAACAGAAGAGGAGGTTATACTCCCAGAAGTCAATGCAACTTCTGGTGAGGTTTCAAGAGAAGCAGCCACTACTGCTGTTGAGACCATTGTCTCACAACAGGACAGTGGTTCCATAGATAAGACTTCCTTGAAGGCAACAACTGATGAGGCCACCATTGTGTCCCCAAAATCAGTTGGAAGTCCCCAGTACCAAGAAAAAGGGGCAGCAGGTTCTCATTCTATGGACTCACCTCCTAGAACTGAACTAGCTAAAACTACCTCTGGTAGGGATTCAGAGGATCCTATTAACTTAGGTCATGAATCAAAACTACAAGAATTGACGGTTAAGGTTCAAAACCTTGAATCCTCTGTTGCTGACATCAAAACTGATGTCAAGTCAATATTGGAAACATTGGGAAACTTTACCAAGAGTTAACCATCCACCTCAGACATTGCCAATGAGCTATGGAAATCTGTTTCCCCCATCATCATAGCTCACAGAAAATTGGCTGATCAGACACAAGAAACATACATGACATTGATCAGAAACATGGTAGAGGCCAGGTTCAATGACACAAAGGCTGACATCAAGGTGATCAAGGAACATCTGCTGAAGACTACTGGCTCTGCCCCAACCACCATTCTCAGGGATGAAAATTGACAATCAATTCACTGCTGATGATGCCAAAAAGGGGGAGAGTGGCAGAGATAGGCTACCAAAGTTGAATCCATTTGGTGCACCACCCTCTCAAAAGGGTAAGCCAGCTGCTGACAAACCAGAGTCTCCAAAATCAGCTCCACAACCACAGCAACCAAGTGTTCAAAACCCTGTTGTTGAACAAGCTCAAACAACCAAGGCAAAAGAAGTTGATACTTCAGCCAATGAAAAGGCTGACAAAGCTGCTCAAGACAAAATGAAAAGGGCTGACACTTTGGAAGCTAAAGCAGATTTGTTGGTGCAGCTTAAAAAGGAACAACAGCAAGAAGTGGAAGATGTGAGTTCCTCCAAAAGAAAGAAAATGCCAGCCAAACATACAAGGAAACCACCTTCCAAGCTATCTGCTGAAACCTCTGCTGCTGAAACACCTGTTGCCACAATCACTGCTCCCAAAACCACTGCCACCACAACCTCCCTACCTAAACCACTGAAACCAAAACAACTGCTACCAAAACATCTGTTCCAACCAAACCAGTAACCAAACCAATCACCACACCATCAACCACTAAACCAATCACAAAACCAGCCACAACTCAAACAACAACCAAACCTACCACAACACAACCAAAAACCCAAACAACTGCTGGTTCTACAAAAGGACCAACAGATGTTAACCAAACCACTGCCACCTCTTCACCATCACCAAAAATCTTGTATAGCAGAAAAAGGAAATCCACATTTGTTATACAAGATGAAAACATTCACACCACACCACCTAACACCCCAATCACACAATCCACACCAGTAAATGCCATTCCACTTTCATCATTCTCACCTCACACATCACAATTGAGATCCCACAGACCACCACCAACCATCACACCATTGGCTGAGAAGTATCCCCTTGAGTTGGATTTAATCAAGGGGGAACTTCAATCCTTCTATAATACTGATCAGCCATCAGACAGAACATTCCCTTCTCTTAAAGGCTTCCTAGTTCCACTCAACATTGACACTTATCTAAAATTCAAGAGTGAACAGGCTGATGCTGTCATCAAAGAGAAATGTAAAGGGAAGGATGACAGGACTGCTCAGGGCATCCATTCAGCAGAGCTTAGCAAAGTTCGAAGGATTGAAGACTTTGCTAAGACCCTGAGCAATTCCATGTCTTCCATGCCTCTCAGCAGAGATTTGGAAATGGAGGTTAGGGATTCATTGCTAGAACAGATCTTGGCCACCAAGCCTTACAAAGCAACCAAAAATCAATTCACAGGCTGGACCACACATGCTCTCAGAGAAGAACTTATCAGAATTGAGAGCATGGCCAAGAATCCTCCTACAAAAGCCTCTGCCCCTGATTTCAGTAAAGGGAGAGATCAAGCTAGAGCCTTGAAGTTCAAAAGAATGAGACAAGAGCTTGTAGCTGCCAAGTATGGAGAGATGAGATCTGTTGCTAGATGGTCTGAGATCAGATTGATTGAAACATACAAGAAATTGGAACAAGAAAGAAAGACCAACCCTAACCTACCAAGAAAACCAGTCTATGATGATGCACCTAAGAGACCTCTACAGGCCTTTACACTAGACAGTTTGCTGGAAACCTCTGATATTTCCATTGCTGCTAGAAGACAATTCAAGAAGCAGAAGGAAATGACAGAAGAGGAAACAAGATAGTTTACTGATACTTATGTAAAAGAGGGTCTCTTAAACCAAATCAGATACTTCTCTGACCCTGTCACAGAGAAGTTCAGAGAACTCATTGGCCGGCCTCCATCACCTAACTCATCAAAAATAAAGATGCATCCCAGTCACTCCTCTGATTCTAAAATTCCAAAATGGAAGTCTGACAAAGAGACCCATGAATTGACATTGCTCAGATCAGATGGTAGTGTTCAGAAGTTAAGTATGGATGGTGCACCTGGCCTAAGTGCTGAAGATCTCCAGACCCTTCTGAATTTGACACTGGAAAGAGATGCTGAAGACCTCTTCTCTCTAAGCTTTGAATTACAACTTAAAGGCCAAATAAGAGAAAGTCTGATGAGAAATAAAGATCAAGAATAAAGCAGAGTTTTGGCATCATCTGTTCTAGGGGAGATTGTTGGGTCTGCTGACCTGGAGAAGAACAGATGATTAAAAAGCCAAAATATACTAAGTGTTGATCCTAGAATAAAAACAGTTGTTACAATAAAGCTTCCTTCAAAGGTCTGTTGATCCCTAACTACTGCTGCTGCTTGAATCAACTGTTAGAGATAACTGCTGTTGATGAAAGGTCTGATGAACAAGGTCTGAAGGTTAAAAGTCTGATGAAGAACAACTGCTGATCAAAGAAATGAAGAACAAAGGTCTGTTGAACCAACAACACTTTGGTTCAACAGATGATAAAGGACATCAGAGTTTTAGTTTACAGAGTTTTGTATTATCAGTAGTTTCAATGTAACAGTAGTTATAGCTTAGCAGATGTTAGAGTTTGTTAGTCAGTTAGAGGTCACTATCTAGGTGACGTCAGCAACTGATCATCAGAGTTTTGAGTCTGTCTATAAATAGAACAGTAATTGTACTGTTCTATTCATCACTCGTCATTCTCTTTCAGACAAACATTCTCTGAGTGATCAGGCTGAGGGGGAGTTTTAGTTGTACAATTGTAATCTTTCAATTAATGAAAGCTTTCGGTTAAAAACAATTATTCTCCATGTTTTGATTTATAGTTTATTCCGCTGCACTTTCCATTTATACTTCATTCATTTATCCATACTTAATCAAACAAATCAAAACTATCAGAACTCAGATCCTAACACTACTCTAGAAGAAGAAGATGATCATGTTGTTTCTACGCGATCACACTTTCTTTATTGGTGACAGAGCAAGTCGGATATTGGGCAAGTGGATTTAGTTTCTTATTAAATTATGTTTTTTTTCGGATATTGGGCAAATCACAACCATTTATTTTGTTTTAGGTTCATGGAAAAAAGTCAACAATCAAAAACATCCAACAAGATATAGAAGTGATCTACGAGAATTATGCACAATATCAGTTCTTGGTGTACTTGTATGCTTCTTGAGTCCTTTATATATTTTTTTTAATTTTTCATATGGGCAAGTGGATTACTTTCTTATTAAATTATGTTTTGAGCCAGGTCAGAAATATGGTCCTTTTATGAAGAATGGTTTGGGAAGCTGAGTGAACTGCCTAATACTCAATCCGTCAGCTGTGGGATCTTACACAAGACGTTTTGGTATGTTTTACCTCCATGAAATCTGTATTTCCTTCATCATGACTGAATTCTATATTTCATTTTAAATCTGTATTTCCTTAACAAATAATCTTATTTGATGGTATTGAGATGTGTGTTGACTCATTGAAAGTTGAAACCCAATTATGTGTTGTTATTAGGTTTTTGCTTTGTTATATTTTGTCTAGAGACGAAGTGGACAAGACTGTGGATGCATTTCATAATAAGACAACTCTGCCAGGTGTAATTATTAATTAGTCATTCTTCAACTCAATTTTATACAATGCATTGTGATTATTCAAGTGGTTTATAGAAAGTTGAAAGAAAAATGGGTCAAACGGGTTGAAAACCGGTCTGTGTCTATAATGAATATAGCTGCCTAAATCTTTTTCTTCAAATATTATCGTTCCAAAATATTTGTTTTTATTAATCTTAAGTAATGCATTAGTTGTATACAATGAAAATTAATTAAGGGATACAAACTTGATTCGGCCTGTAGTAAAAATGATCTAAGGTTTTTAATGTGCAGGAAGCAGACAAGGCACCGTTGGTTAAAGAAATAGGGCTACAGTTGAAATAGATAAAAAAATTGCTTATCAATCAGAGGAAGCGTAACTGGCACAGCAACCCTTCCTCTTCTACAATCTTGAATTCAGTATTTAGGTGTGGATGGTTAGCTTTCAGGTGCGACAAAATAATTTTGTGTGTATTGGTTTCTTTTAAATTTTAATAGAATATTTCTACTATATTTTTTATACGTTTTACCGCTCAAAATAATTGTACGTTGGTGAACCGCGTGTTAACATTAATCCATACTTCTTTACGTTTTTTCCCTGTTATGTTGTAATTATTTGTACGAAATGGAAACAAAAGCATTCTTTGGTCGATATATATTGTTCGTCATGTTGTAATTATCTAAGGTTGGATTGTATTTAAGAGAACCTGTATTCTCACATGGCCAACTTTATGTCGCATTGTCAAGAGTTAAATGCAGGGCAGGAGTGAAATTACTTATACTTGATGATGATGGGAATGTGAAAACTAAAAACAGAAATGTGGTGTATAAAGAAATATTTAGTGATATTTTGAATTAAATTTGTATTCGTTGTTTTATACTTTAATACAATATTTTTACTGTATTTTTATTAAACGTTATAATTCCCTAAATACATGTACGTTGGTGAACCGCGTGTACACGCGGACAAAAATCTAGTATATATAAAAGAATTGAACGTTGCAGACGTGGCGTGTAATGGTGCCTTCAACCTCTCTATGAAACTGACACGTGGCATTATAATTGAAAGATTTTAGTGATTTTGAATTATTTTGATTTTTTAATAAAAAAAAAGAAAAAGATAAAACCCTAAAAGAGATTGAGTTAGAGCATTCACAATAGAATCCCCATCCCCCATCCACTCATAACCAATCACAACCACATATTACACTAAACCCTATTAAATTTTCTCTCTCCTCCACTCACAACCACTTTCAACAAATATTAAAAAATAACTACAGTTTTCCAGTTTTCCCTAAAAGATCCCCAAAGAACCCAATATTTACCAACACACTGTAGATTCCATATTTTTTCACTCACAATCACCCCCAACGCCCCAGAAAATTATAGGGTTTTGTCACCCAGTTTTTTGGGGGTTCTAATGAGAATGCTCTTATTTTAGGAAAAAAGAATTTAAAAACAAATTTAAATTTTCTCTTTCTCATATTTCCTCTCATAATTTTTAAACGTTAATATCTTTTATATACGAGATTTTTTAAAGAAAAAAATTATAACAAATTAACGAGCGTTTTATTATCTTTCCAACGAGTACCATAGTGCTATATAAAAAACGGAGAAAAAAAATGACTATTTTTTGTGGGGTTTCGTTCATACGGGAAACAAAAAAACCAGCTTCTTATCTACGATGTTGAAATTCAGCCTAATCGTCATGCTATCATTGGAATTTTACTCTTTTAAAGATGGATAGGTATACTTCATCAAGAGAAGTTAGGAGAAAGAATCGTGCAACATTGCAACACATGGTGTCACCTTATAGCAAGATTATTTTTTTATTTATTTAATTACAAGAGTAATAATTATTACTATTAGTATTAGTATTATTAGAATGGTTATATTTTTTAACCCCGGGACCCTCCCGGGGTAATCAGCTAGTGATAATATAGGTCCATACATAATGCGTTAGACCATGCGTAGTGGGGGGCTTTATATATAAAACCCCCCTTTCTGATTGGTCCACGTGGCAACTGAGTCAGCATGGAGAGATAAAGTGAAAAAGGGGTGTAGTGGTGGGGCTTTATTTATAAAGCCCCTATTAATATTTTATTATATCTTTTAAATTAAAAAAATAATAAATTAATAATAATAAAGAGAGAGACTATGAGGTGTCAAAGCATGATTGGTTGAGGGTATTTGTAAACCGGCGCCATTAATTTAACGCCAAAACCATTTTTGAAAAAATAGAGCCCCCATGTAATGGTGTTGGGGGCTCTATTTTTTGATTTTTTGCAAAAGTGGCGCCCCATTACAGGGGGTCTTAGGTGTAGTTACATGAGGCTTGAGGGAAGGGATTATTATTAGACTAGAGGGAGTGGAGGGGCGGGAAAGAGGGGCGTGATGCGCCATGTGGCACTTGTGGGGACCGTGTTTGAAGGGTGAAAATTGTGGGGAGTGGAAGGGGGGGGGGGGAAGGGAATAATATTATATTGTGTTAAAGTTTAAAAAAAAATAAAAATTGGACCAATCAGAAAGCACCACCTCACCTCCACCTCTCCCCCCCCCCCCCCCCCCCCCGCCCGGCAAGAATTCCCCGCCCAAGGGGCTCCCGCCCTCTTCCACCCCACCACGGGACGGTGTTCCCGCCCTGAAACCCTTCCCGCCCCTCCCTTCCCCACCCCACTCCCTCAAGCCTTATAATATTAAGCTGGAAGTTGACTTTGTCATTTGTTTGGTGAAAAGGAAATGAACCAAAAATATTGATAAACTGTGGAGACATACCACATAGGATGTCACCTAGAATGAAACTCTTGCTTTCTTTTTTTTTTAGATATGCCAACTGTGTGGACACAACCTCCTCTATTTATTAGGTCTTAAGGGGCGCTCAACTGGTTTGCTTTTCACTTCACTGATTTCTACCAATCATGCACTGCCACATCACTTCACTGAAACACTTTTTTGTAGGCAGCACTCCACTGATTTTTTACCCAACTATCAATTATTTTTACACATAATAATAATAATAATAAACACCAACAGTGGTGTCATAAAACAACCACCGAACACAAAAGTCAAATAAAACAAAACAAAAGTCAAAATATAACAACATTACAACAGTGTCATCTTCTTCCCAAAACTAAACCTGCAACTTCTTCATCACCACCACTCACAAAACGAAATCAAATTTACACATTTTTATTTTCTCCCTACACTTATGCTACTTAGAAGGGTCAATTTCTAAAAAAAAAAAAATTGTGTGAAAGTTTGTGCCACATCCGTGAACCAGCACGGTAACTAAAACAAGAAAATGGTTCACGGGAGCACTACCAGCATGGGTGGCGGCGGTGTTACCGTGCTGGTAGTAAGGTACCCGTGACCAATTCTGGTAGCGCCTCGTCCCCCCTTACTCTCTCCGCCCCAATTTAAATGTCCTTCTTTCCTATTTTGTTTGTCCCAAATTAAATGTCTATTTTCAAAAATATAAAAATATAAATGTAATTTCCAGTTTTGCCCATAAAAGACAAAACACAATCACCACTTTTGAGGATATTATTATCATTTTACCACATACAAACAAAATATTTCTTAAAATGTGTGTTTTTAAACATGGGATATTTAAATTGGGACGGAGGGAGTATTATTTAATTAATTTTTTATTATTAATTTTAATTAGGCTATGTGTAATGGCTCGTTAAAGGGGCGCCAATTGCCCATTTTCGCGCCCCATTCACATGGGAACACCCCCCCACCCTACTAGTTAAATGAGCGTTAATGGTTTTTTTATTATTTTTCTGCCACTTTTTTATTATTTTATTATTTTTTTTTGCCTCGCCAAATTTCACCCACCATTACACCCCTTGTCCATTTCAAGCCCCTTTCACTCACCATGTGGCCCTACATTGCCAAGTGTCAAAAAATGCCCCTTTCACCCAACAAGTTTCACCCACCATTACACATGGTCTTATAGCTAAAAGTAACAAATAAACAATATAAAGTTAAAATAAATACTAAAATTAATAAATAAAAAATTACAAATAATCCAAACATACCTTAAAAAAACAAGATTTCCTAAATTTTTAAAAAACTACATCCACTTTTGATGAATTTTTTGATGCATTTTTTTCGACACTTCACGTTGTTCTTCGGGAAAAATAGAAAGGTTGGTCAACATGATTTGAACTCTTCCACCGCTTTCGATTCCTCTATCAACCAAAGTTTTTCCTTCTTGATCTTTATTTTTTCGGTTTGTGTCTGGTTGAAAGCTTCCCTTTGTGTAGTTTAACTATCAAGCCTGGAACCGCTCCCGCTCATGCTACCCGATGCTATTTTCTTTGCCGCCGCTTGTTTTCGAGCTTTATCCCGACCTAAATTAGTACCATAATATTTATATGTTAGAATAAAAACCGTAACAATTATGTAAAAAAATAAAAATGTAAATTTAACAACCTATGGGGCGTTCCTCCTCTTCAATAGGTGGTATTTCGAACTCCACCTCCTCGTTGATATCAATATCAATTGGAACGGGCGAGCCTCTTGCGGACGGACCTCCTTCTTGGGTTGGTTTTGTACGTTTGGCCTGTTGAACCTCGTTTGGGACCGTCACTTATTTTCGATTTGTTTTCAAAACCGACCAAGCCCTAATCATCGACAAACCTTTTCTATACTCCTCTTTATACTTGCACAAAGCCTCCTCGAAAATATTTTGCTCCTTCCAACCACTAGGCGGTTCGACTTAATTTGGTTATAAAAACCATTAAATTGATCGCAATTTGTGTTCATCTTTCTCCACTTCGAGCTAAGATAATTTATATGTCGATACGGCTCGGCTTGCATAAACATATGAAAGGTTTCAACCACTTTGATCCAAAATGTCTCTTGTGATTGGTTAGTACCTACAATTTATACAAGTATATTATATTAATTAACAAATTTAAATAAAATATATATAAATACGTACACGAAAAACAATATTACCAACTTCGGCGCGTTTTGACGTAGCAAGCCACGCTTTAGCCAAAGCCTCCTCTTCAACATCGGACCATGGCTTCGCTACTCCATCTTTCGGTTTACACCGTCCCGTACCTTTGGGTTTACCTTTACCTTTAGCTTGGGGTGGCGAAGGTTGAGTTTTCGGAACGATCTCCTCGTCATCACTATCATCGTCGACGGGTTGAGACGAACCGATAAGTGATGTTACAGGAGGTGCTTGTGGAGAAAATGGTTGTCTTGTTTTAAGAAGTGTTTATGGAGTGGGAAACGATTGTTGCATTTGCATATATTGCATTGGTTTGAATTGGGAGAAAGCGTTCGGGTTTTGTTGGAATTGTTGGATTGCCCTTAACGGTGGTACTTGTTGCGAGATTGGTGGATTTAGTACCGGGGTGTAACCCATCGTTGGATTCGGGTTTAGATTCGGGCTATTTGGATTGTTTTGGATGAAGAGATTGAATGAATCCATGTTATTTTGTATAAAAAATGTAGAGTTTATAAAAATGTTAGAGAAAAAAGAGGTGAGGAGGATGAGTTTTGTTTAAAAAATGAAGTGAGTGGTGGTGTTTTTATATTTAAAAAAACCTTTTTTTTTAAATTTGACCGTTGTATATTAAGCGGTCAAAACTTAATTGCAATATTTAATTCAAATGTGCCATCGCATATGTCCCGAGAGAGACATGAGAGACGGGGATGGGAGTGGGGTGGTGTTGGGACGGGGACGGGGGTGAGATGGATGTGGGACGAAGACCACACCCACTAGCCTTATTAGAGCATTCATAATTGATTATCCAATTGTGTGGAAAGATTTTATTGTCACTCAAATAGTATAACAATACATACCTATAGGCTAAGCACTTCCTCTTTTATATGTATTTTCATATTTTGTTTAACCTGACTTTAAGTAATCTTTCTACTGATCTATGTCCCATCTTATCTTTATCTAGATCACAAAAGGGTTTAGTTACCTTTGCATGTATTTCAGTTGCTACAACTATATGAACAATATATCATATCTTGACTGGTTCTTTGGATCCAAATAATAGGAAGTGATGAGTTGGTTATTACTTGTATAGTTATTTGCAACTCCAAAAATTCAATAAATTTTACAAAAGCTTATTTACATCCCAAATTTCATTATTGATATTTTTACTTTAGGAAAAATATGTTTTTAAATATATTTAGTATATTTTCTTTTTTATTTCATAATTAATTCATTAAAAATCTGATTTTAGTGATTCAAAAGCCCAAAATTTTTATAAAATTTTTCTATCTTATTTAGCACCTGGATCAATTATTATTTCAAAAAAATACAATATTTAATATTTTTAAGCATTTTAAATCAAGTTATTTATTAATAAGGAAAATAAAGCAGTTTTATATTAGTTGAAACAGAAAATACTTTACAAAATTGTTTTCCAACTTTATACATCAATATACTATATACAAAATTATTTTCTAACTTTATACATCAGTATACTATATACAAAATTATTTTCCAACTTTATACATCAGTATACTATATATAAACTATTTTCCAACTTTATACATCAGTAGAATTTATACATCAATATAAAGTTGTAAAATAATTTTGTAAAGTATTTTCTGTTTCATATAATATAAAACTATTTATTTTCCTTAAAATTAAATAACTTGATTTAAAATGCTTAGAAATATTAAAATATAGTATTTTCTTAAATAATAATTTTTTCAGATGCTAAATATGACAAAAAATTTTTATAGAAATTTGGGCTTTTGAATAACTCAAATTGGATTTTTAATGAATTAATTATAAATTAAAGAAAAAATACATTATTTATATTTAAAAACATATTTTCCTAGAGTAAAAATACAAATAATAAAATTTGGTATGTATATAAGCTTCTGTAAAATTTATAAATTTTTTGGAGTTGTAAATATTTTTTAAATAATTATTAGAAGCATTAAATGAATAATACATAGTCAAAGATAACCAAAATATTGGATGAAGTTACAAAAGATAACCAAGATATTGGATGGAGTTAGTGTAAAGGACACACGGTGTGCAAAAGTTTCAAATAAAGGACAAAGGTGAAATTTCAGGTAAGCTTAAAGGACACACGATGTAATTATTAAAGATAAAGGACACACGGTGAAATTTCAAGTAAACGTAAAGGACATAACGTGTAATTTACCTTTATTTGTTTATAGCCCTACCCAAACTTTTGGGCTTGATCTCAACTACAACATTAAAAGGGCTACACAAAAAATTTAATGATAACATTTGGGCCGGCCCATGGAAAGGAATAGGGCATCATCACTTGGCTGCTGTTTATAAACGAAAAGAAAAGAAGTTGTACGCCTGTACGTGGAAGAGAGGGTGGATCGAAAAAGACACAAAAAAGATGTAAGAGCTGACATAGGGATAGTTTTGGGAGGAGGCATCATCTCTCGAGTCACAACAGAAAACAACACAAAGAAAAAAAAATAAAAGGTCTAGAAGGAGGGCACGAGAAGAAAGAAAGAAATAATAATATTTTGAAGGTGAAGGGTCACAAAGAAGGCGGCGGCTACGGAGCTTATTGGTTTGGTATTTTTTTGGTCTCGCTATGATTTTTGTTTGTGAACCTTTTAGATTTATTTTTATTTCTTTCACTACTATGGTTGGCTAGATTTTATATGGTTGTCTAGACTTGGGATGAATCTTGATGTTAGTTAATTGTATTTTGGTACTTGGTACTCTTTTGACACTTGTTTATGATGAAAATCGAATCTTTATTGGTTTGTGTTGTGATTAATTATGCGGATGATGTTTGTGTTGTATTCTTGGACCCATATGTGCTTTGGTTTAATTACTTGGTGTTTTTGGATTAAAAGTCACACATTTTTATCATTTGCTTCGTGTGATGATTTGATGGGTTAACTTGTTGACTTAGGATCTAGAAATTGCATGTTTGACATCATTTTGGGTTTGTCACTTACCTTGAGACCGAGAGGAGATATTGCACGAGAGTGAATTTCTTTCCCGGTATCCTTTTTATCCGCTTTCCCAAACATTTGCCAATAGATTAGATTCAACCCTTTATACCGTTAGGTGTTTTGTGATTAGTGAGACCGAGATGAGATCTAATCTTTGGGTGCTTAAACTTGTATGTTTGGTGAGACCGAGAGGTGATCCATTCTTTACCCGGTGAGCTTCACACTGCTTAGGATTTCATTTAGTGTTCTAGTGAGACCGAGAGGGGATCTAGATACCATAGTGTTTTCCAAGTCGGTTATCCCCGTAGATCCCGGTAGTCATTCGAGTATCCATTTCCCGTTAGTTTTAAGCTTTTTCATTAGGAGTCCCAGTCTAGGCAACCATGTTCCCTATTTCTGTTTCCTCTTTCTTGAGCGTTTACTTTTTGATCTCTCGTCTTTGCTGCTTGTTTAATTCTTGTCTTCTTTTATTTGTTTACTTGTTTATCGTTTTAGTTACTTGCTAGTTAAAAATCATGCTCTTTCATATAGCTTAGGACTCGACAGAGGTTTAGTATCTAGGGCTACATATTAGTGTCCACGGATTGATACTCGGTCTTATCGACTTTACTACACTACGACCGGTACACTGCCGTGTTGTGTGGTTTAGATTGGTGATTCCATTTTTAAAACCAGATTGTGAAACTTAAAATATTTATATACATAAACCACATCAATCACAATTGCTCACCCGACTTGTACTTTTATGGACTGTGTGTTTATATATGGCTGTCCATATGTGTCATACACTGTATCTGTTGGAAAAGCTTGTTTTTGGGCGTTATTTATTTCTAGGATTAACCATTTTAGGCAAAAACAAGGTTTTAGTCTTTCTATATGTCACCACATGATAGGTAGTCTAAATATTTCCACAAATTATAGCATATTGTCGTACGTTTTGGCCCTTTTTATGCAAAAACATTATTTATACGTGTTTTACTCTAGCTAACACATGTTTTCCCAAAAGCTTTATGTCTAAGCCTTTTTAACGTATGTTTTCATGTTTTTAACATATGTTTGCAAATACACCATTTCATGTATATAACATTTCCAAGTACCAAAAACCGTTTTTATGACCTCTATACCGATCTATACACACACGCATACATTCGTGTATGTGTGTTAGGGCATGTGCGATCATATATAAGTTTTCATGCGTGTGTATATATATCACATCTAGGAATATAATGCAAATGCGTGTTCTTGAAATTATTATCACTTGTGGGTGTCGCGATCAATTGTTCTAAGGTTGTCACAACTGTGAAATGTGTGTGTGAATCATATACATGGTCGGGCAAGTTCTATGGTGGCTGAAACATTGAGGAAAAGGAAACAAGGTTTAGTTTGTTAACATACCACTATAGATGCCTTAGAACAAAGATGAAATCGATTCCTTGCTTGTTTCTTCCATTCTACAACCTCCAAACTCCAAAGAAAAGGCTCGTATGGGCTGTGATGATGGTGTTTGATCGAAGTGGGGCTCGGGTGTGGGGGTATTGGGTTCGGACGAGGGGTTCCTCAAAGGAAAGGAAGGTTAGAAGTGTGTTAGTGTGTTTTGTATGTTGGATGCAAATCTTTGGCCTCTTGTTCCTTCTTTATAGCCGGGAGAGAGTGAAAGGAGTGCTTAGGATTGGTCTATTTACAAGGTAAGTCAACTCTCATGTTTTGTGATGATACAAAGGTGTTTTGGCAAATGTGGCAAAGTGTTGACATTGGTGAGCATACCTTCATCTTGGGACTTGTTGGCCAAAATTTGCATAGGGTTTTTAGAGGATTTTGGTAGTCAAAAGGTCATGGGTTCTTGTGGTTGTTTGTCAAGGTTCTAATTTGGTGATTCACCTAAGAGTTTGTGAGCATGCGTTCAAGTCCCATGAGTATTTGTTCTTGTGCATAGTAATCGACTTAGGGAAAGGGCAAAGGGATTTTTGGAAAGTCAACTTCTTTTAAGACATGTCTTGAGGTTGTTTCCTTTCCACTTTGGTGATGCATAGGTAATTGTAATTTGAATAAGAGGTGTAGGAGTGTGTGTGTATGGATTTGGTGTGTGTGTGTATACATATGCTCGATGTGTGTGTGTGTGTGTATTGTATAGTTGTGATTTTTATTCAAAATGTATCCATGTATGTGTGTATAGTAGTATATATATATATATATATATATATATATGTATGTAGGTACATTGGCTTTGTTCACTCACGTATGTGTGTATATATATGTATCTATGGTCGTGCATGTATTGTGTATACGTATGTTTATTTGTTCCACAATAGGTCTAATAATATACCCTTGTGAAGTTGCCTTACATACACCAATGTGAATGTTTACCTTGTGTTCGTGTCCTTGTGATTGATTTATATATATATATATATATATATATATATATATATATATATATGATTTGGACTATTTGAGAACCACCATTTAGGGAGAGAACCAAAGAACCAGTGTGAACAGGTGGCATTTTTGTAAATATGAAGGTGTCTACAAAAACCCCTCCATCAAAAAAATAAAAAAATAAAAAAAACATTATATAACCTAAATAAATAAAAAATAAAAAAAGTAAAAACACCAAAATAATTATTTTGCATTATTAATTCGAAAAAAAATAAAAAAATGGCTTGTGACGTCATTTGACGTCATCCTGATGCACATGTGCATTTCGCTGTTATATATACAGAAATACACCATATGCACATGTGCATTTAACTATTAAATCACATTTTTGAATGAATTGTCAATTACCATACTTAAATGATTATAAAATGGATGCGATACAGATATATAAGGGGTCACAAATTCTATTCAATGATCATTAAATGGACACAAAGTAAGATATAAAATACACTAGAACTCGTCAAGTGTTTAGTCATGCATATTATAACATAAATTGAAAATAAAACACGTGTATGACAACAAACATGAATAAACTTAAAACACCTCTATATAAAACCTATAAAATAATAAACGTGTAATGCATGCACATGTGCATTTCACTAATATTGTTAGATTTTTTTAGTGGTTTTACTTTCGGGCATACATATATGCATGGATCATTCTTCAAATAACAATGTTTTTATACCAATTTGTCTTTATCATACAACTACATGTAGTCTCTACCAAACGTATTAACACAATAAAACAAACGATAACAAAAAAAATATCCATATTACAAACCAACTATGTTAACCACCTACATATAAAATTCTAATTATCTCACAACCTCACGTTCACCAACATAACAAAATATTAAACCAAACATACATTACACAAAATGTTATACAAACTTCTTTGTTTGTTTGACAATTTCCTTATACCCAACCAAAGTTGACGTGGTGTAACGCAAGTTCGTATCGGGCGCCAATTTGTTTGTTTCATAACCTTCTTTCGATTTATCTTCACTGCCACTGTTTTAACACTCTTGATGTTTTTTTCTTTCTTGTAATTGCATCTACACATACATTTGTCAAAAAAATACATTATATCATGTTCATCCATAATTATGCACATGTGCATACTCAACTATATATAGTAAATATTATGCAAAACAACATACCATCATTACCCACCGTCACAATATGTTTCCGCTTATTTGACCTCATTTGAACCTCTCTTCTTAACTCTATATCTGCATATAGGATAATTTGCTTGTTTAAACAATCAACATTTAATATTTCACAAGAAAAATTACACATATGCACATGTGCATTTCTATATAGATGTAATAAATAAATAATAAAAACCTGATTCAACTTCCTGATAAACATCCGTGACATCATCAGCTTCTGCTTCTGGGAGATCAAACACAGCTCGATCATACAATAAATAAAGAACATAACTAAGACAGCGAACAAGGGAATACCAAGTACATCCGGACTAAATAGATAATGCCAACCTGATTCAACTTTCTGATCAACAATTGTGTCATTATCTTCACTTGCATCCAGTAAACTTTCTGTTCCTTTCTCCCTCAATTGTAATACAAATGTTACTTTCTTTGATTTTTTCTCAATCTCTCAGCTATAATTAATATAAACGCATAAGAAAACTGATATTTCAACCTGAATGCACATGTGCAACAACATTATTTTGTTAAATACAACAAAACAATTGCACACGTGCATTATTGTTAATGGCCTAATTATAACAGTATGTGCTTTATCATTACTTTTAACATTAGAAACTACGTTTTGCACAAGTGCATTAACAATCTTAATGCACATGTGCATATCAGAAAATGGCACATGTACCAAAACACAAATTATCCTCCTAACTAATATAGGCAAACATTTCATCAACAAAGACACTTCAAACCTAATTGACCAAACACAAAATCATTACTAAAAGCTTCACATTAATTACACGCGTTCGATAAAACACTCATACTAATTTACACATGACATCGAATATTATTTCATTTTAAAATTTAACAAAATCAACAACAACAAGTAGCAAATCCAATCAAACAGCTTATAGAACCTGAGCTTCAACAAAATTATCCTCATCTGCAACTGAATCTAACTTGTTTTCATTGATGTAATCGACTCCAACACCAAGGTAAACTCTTCCAATTAAACCTTCACCTATTTATGACTCCATACCAAAGTCACCAATAATTTCTCTCAATTCATCGAATTGAATAGCAGGGGCAGCAATAGTCTCCACCACAAAGAGGTACAATCTTGAAAAGTTACAATTATTAGACTAAAAATTCTTTGTGGACCAACGGAGTTGCATATTAGACTAAAAATTCTAATCTCACCGTCATCGTTAAAAACATTCAAAATCACTAAACTAACCTTGATGATAGGACCTAGGGCATCAATCACAAAGCAAGAGATCTCTAACATCCTTACAGACTATACACATATCATCATTAAACTTCACTGGACATCCTCCATTTTCAGTTTTCTTTAAAGAAACTGCATATTCATGGAGTGACACTCCGTTTGACATGTAAATATTATCATATATGTCGTAACAACCGCTGGAAAGAACACAGACAGACGTAACCTAACAGGTACGGAGGAGAGGCGACGGAGGAGGTCGTACTCGAAGAACATGTTATCCACGTCATCATCGTCGAAAACGGAGACCAAAGCGTCGAGATCTTGTCCTGGAAGCTTGTATTTGAATCGAATATCAGAATTGGATTCACAGAATATGATTCGTAGGATTAATTTTCTCCATTTATTTAATTAGAATAACATGGTGAAGATGAAAAAGGTGTTAGTGAGGAAGAAGTTGTTAGGGTTTCAGAGATGTTATGGTGGAGAAAGAAGCGTATTTTTTTCATTTATTTGTTATTATATTTACATTAATACCCCCTGTTCACATTGGTTCTTTGGTTCTCACCCTAAAGTTGGTTCTCGTATGATCCCTACCCTATATATATCTATACTATATTAATAAGCATATAGGAAGGGCAGGAATGGTCATTTGCCACTGTACAAGTCTCAAAAGCATATTGTACAATGGTTCAAAGCATAAAATTCTTAAAGTTTTAAAGGGTCTAAGTTGTAATGCATTATGTACAAGCATTTTAAGCTTATTGTACAAAGCTTTTGTGAAGCCGCATGGATCTTTGGTTGGGTATTTTTGACCCGTTCCCTCTTCCGGATCCAATATAATGTTTCAATCTTTCTTACAAACCCTACCCATTTCATTAGCCGCTCTCCATCCAGACCCTGTAAACCCTAATCTTTATTTGACCCCAAAAAACCTCAAGCTATGTTCAAGACCCTAATCTGAACAACAGTGAGATGTTTATCGAGATGGAATGTTCGAGAGCTAAAGCTCCTACTCTCCACCGTCCTCTTCGTCTGCTTGCTCATTACCCTATTCATTTATTCCTGTTACATCTATCCTACTGTTTAAAGAAGGTAAGTTTCTTCCTTTAGTTTTGGTTGGACTAATTTTTAGGGTTGTTATAAATACGTGGAAATCTCAGAACCCCCACTCAAGATTTGAGGTTTAAGATCATTTACTTATTGAACATGTTACTACAGATTTATTATTACTGTTATGATATTATAAGGTGGGTATATGTTTATAGAAGATTCAGTTGTTGGTGTGCAGAAATATCGTTTTTTGGATTCTTCCACTATGGGTGTGTCCAAGTTAGTACTCAACTACATGATAATCTTTACATTTTGCTTCAAAGACATTTCATCCCATTTATTGTAAAAACATTTGTTTTCATTATATCTTATGTTCTTTTAGGTTGGGTTTCAATGCAGTTCATCTTTGTTGGAACTAGCAAAATGGTTGGAACAAAAAACAAACTGAGATGCTTTCAGGAGTATTTCAAGGTATGGTCAAAATGACAAAAATCTCATTATTTTATTTAAATGTGTCACAATTTATGTTTTTTTTTCAGGATGATAATGTGAGATATGTTGACAAGTATGATGAATCTATTGCGTTTCGATCTTTGCTGGATCTTATACGATCTTGTCTTCTTTCGATGTTCCAATGCCTAAACACCGGTATGTGGTTCTTTGCTGGATCTTATACGATCTTGTCTTCTTTGGACGTTTAAAAAAATAAAAGAATTCCTAAGTTTGTTACTAATTTAGGAAGTAAAATATCTGCATTACAGAAAGAAGCAGTTGGTGATGTTTCTTTGGATAATTTGACTGGATTTGGTGTACATTTTGATGGTGAAATATTTAGGAAAGCCAGAGAGCTTCATGAAGGTTTCTTTGGTGAATTTTTTTTTTTTTTTTTTTTTGTGGTTGATTATATGGTTTACTTGACAAATTTGACACTGATATTTCAGAAGCAAAGGGAGATCATACCAGTCTCGTGTTTCAAGATGACAGTGACAGTCTCATCAAGGAAGTTACTCGTAAACCGAAGGAAGTGAGTGAAGGTAGCAACGGGGAGAATGTGATGTCGAGGTCGAACGTGCATGCACTGGAAGTCAATGAAGTTGTAAGGGTTTTTTTTTTTTTTTGATATGTGTCTGGAATTGTTGCTGTGATGACACTTTCATTGATCTTGCTACCTGCCATCTGTGAAACTTGATTTATGTGGATAACATTAATTAGAATTAGTCAATGTAGCGTAAAGTAGTTCATGGTATTAGAGTATATAGAGTCCCAAATCGCACTACACAAATCAAAATTTTGATATATTATGGTAAGACCCCAAAGATGAAGACCAGAATGTATATTAATAACGTCACCATCATCTTTTGACTGCTGCTGTTGATGCTTCCATAACCACCATTCGACACACCACCAAACAAAAAAATGCGAAAGTGTTTTGACTCATTTATAATATGACCACTACCCAGTTAGTCAGTTACCCAACCCGGCCATTTTGGAATATTTGTTCTACGGCATTTGATAAAATATGCTTATAATGACTTAAAAATCTTGAAATGTTTGTTTACGGTATTTGACGACCCGTATTAGGCCAAATTTGATGTTTGGTGAATGCCTTTGTGTTTTTTGACCGTTTCTTGCTAACATGCTCATGATGACGGACTGTTTTCTGTTGGGATTATCATATATTGCAGACCCCTCAAGAACAAGATTCATGATGAACTTTCTTAACTAGAAATTAGGAAATTACCAGTTTATCACCATAATTTCTGTATCTTAATCTGGTGTCATCGTCATTTACTTTCGTGACTGGTAACAGTATGTTCTGTTGACCAATTACTGCTGCTAAGAGAGAGACAGATCCACATAGCGCTCTACGCACATAAAATGCAAAATTTGCTTCTTATGTGGGGCCTAATTTATGTTTGAATGTCTGGTCTTTTAGGAAATTAATCAACAGGCTCAGAAAGTTGGTAAAAAGGAACTTGCAAAAACCAAAGGTAAGAATCCGGATGAGCATGTTTTGGCAAATAGTCGCGTACGATATCTCAAGGATCAGTTGATTAGGGGAAGACTTTATCTTTCCCTTTCAGCAACAAGAAGCAATGCTCGATTTATTAAAGAACTTCAGGCGCGTATGAAGGAAGTCCGGAAAGCACTTGGTGATGCAACAAAGGATGCAGATTTACCAAAGAAGTAAGCCCTTTTATTATTGAACCATTAGCTAAACAAATTTTTGTTTTTCGAGAATCTTATGCACCATTGGACCTACTCCTCGCCATTTATTCTGTTAATTTTCGAAAATCCGACAATCAATTGAAAATTCAAAGCTTAGATGGACGACTGACTGTAAGTTAAAATCCTCTATTTTCATTTGTTATCTATTAGATGTGTTTTAGAGTTACAGTTTATGACTTTAGGTTAACCAGTATTTTCTTATAATTAAGATGAATTTGTTAGATCAGTATTTGCTGATATATGTATTCTGCATACATGTATGAAATGAATCGTAATTTTTTCTAACAAGATACTACGGCAGGCAACCCAATCCAGACGCCTACCAGTCATCATAGTGTTAGCAGCAGCTCAAGCACGGTTGGAATTATGCCTACCAGTGCTCTTTCCACGAGAACATGTTTGCCTTTGGAATGGCCTAGCTGCACCACCGCATGACAATCCTCTTGGGGCCTGCTGGGATCAAAGCAGAGCTCTTCCCATTCTGTTGATATTGAGGTTTGTACCATCATTTATTTATTCTTTTAAATTTTAACTTCAATTTATGGTTTCCATGTTTTTTCTTTCCAGTTGTTAAAGATAAAAATTTGAATTTGTTTAAGGTTTTTCTACCCAAACTTTTGCTTTGTGCAGTTCCTTTAGACCCATTTTAGGATTCAAATCTGTATTTTTTTTTTACTTTTTTCTTTTTCACAAGAGTAGTGGAAGAATACATGTCATGGTGGGTCTTGTTATGTTAGTGAATTAAATGTCATAGTGAAGTAAATGGCAATTTTTCTTTTTCTCTAGATATCATCATTATTAATTCAGCTTGGTATGTTAGTGAAGTAATCAGCGTTTAGTACATGCTATTTGTTTTTAGGTGACATATCATGGTGGGATTTGGTATTTAAGTTTTAAGGAGGTGTCAGCTAATCCTTTATGTCTGTTTGCAGCCAACATGTTGCTGGGATGGAACATCACGCATGCAGGTTTTTAAAGGCTAAACCCATCTTTAAATCATATAAAATTTAACTACAAAAACTAATTTTTTTTGTCTATATTATTATGTTTAATTCAATGATCCATGTTGCTCAATGAAATACATTCTGTTTAGTTCATTTGTTTACCCATCTGATCTTTCAGGAATAAAAAAATATAATCAAATCAACCCAGAAGCCCAAAAAATTGGATGACCCGAGTCGCTTCCATACTTTAGGTGTCAAGATCCTCGACGACCTGTATGCAAGGTAATTAAATGTAGCATAACTCATCGACTGGCTAGAGGTGGGTAAGCGGAAATCGAGTCAAAGTGGGTGGGTGAGTACGGTTGAGCATATGCATATACATCTATTAAAGAATCTTGTGTTAAACCTGTTTCTTTTACTTTTTCTGAAATTGTTTCTACATAATGCAGAACCTGTTCCTAAAAGAATTCTCGATTTTATGACTCATTAAGCTCTTAAGTTGTTTTATATTTATTTTACTATATAACAAAAAATGTAAATGTATTTTAAGGTTTCTTTCCCATCTCTTGCTTTGCCAGTATCCTTCATACCCATTTTGGCTTTTTATCCGTATTGTTTACTTTAAATCTCTTTCACAGTAACCGAAATACTACCTCTGCATACCTGCAAGAGTTCCTAAAATGGTTGATGAAATAGGGTCAAACAAGACAAAAATGTTCTGCTCACGTTTGTAGATGGCAGACTGCTCCCTATAAAATGTATTTGAAGTTAATCTGCCCTATCACTGTAGCTGACAAACTTTGATGAAAAATGATCAAACACCAGAAAGGGTAATTGCTTTATCCAAAGCTCAAACAAGAGTTTCTCCCGTGAAGTCACACCTTTCACCTACCATATTGTGTAAAAAAGTACAAGTTATTTGATGACCAACCATCTATTATCATGTTTAGCTTGGTGTATTTGGCCAATAAAAGTATTCGGTTCATTTAGTTACATGTATATAATATAACAGCGCCTGCCCATACGTTCAATACCACTTGTTAGTATGTCTTGTATACGTTTTCATTTGTAGTTAATCAAGTTTTTATTAACGAGTACATATTTATTTTATCATTTTAATTACATCTACAAAAACTTATATACCATATAGCTTTAAGTAGCAAGTGTTTTTATTAACCAAAAATCGTTTACAAGAGCATTTCATTTAACCACAATATAAAAGACAAAAATGAAACTTCCTATAAAAAACAAAGGAGTTACCTCTATTTAGGGGTGTTCACGCTCCGATTTTAACGGTTTTTAGGTTACACCGTAAGCCAAACTGTTAGTAATGGTTTTTTATTAATGGAAACCGAAACATAGAAAGTTAAACCGAACCAAATGGAACCGTTTCTTATCGTTTGGTTTTGGTTTTGTTTCACCGTTTAAGCTAATTTAGCCTTAATAAAAACTTGTCCAAAACAAGGAATGAAATATACATTAAAACTACGAAGTTTTGGTTGATGTTTAAATAAGTAATCTTGGTCTACACTGCAAATGCTTATAAAACTTCATATTTTCAATATTTAAATTATTTTAAAGTAAATTAGAGTTATATATATATATATATATATATATATATATATATATATATATATATATATGAAACATTTGAAGCTAATACATACAAATGACATGAGAATCAAATACCTATACAAAAAACATAAGAATCAAATACATATGCAAAAACAAGGTCTACAGAATACCTTACACATCAATTCTTGAGCCCCACTGTATCTACTACATTCAAATGGGTCTGAGGTTGAATCATATTATTTTTTTATCTGTATTTCACAATACAAAGGTCGAAGAAAAAAATAAATATTTTTTGTTCAAAAAAAGAAACCTGCACCTGCTATTTTTTAGGCCTATTTCTTTTTTATTCCGAAATGATGAATTAAGCTCGTATAGGCATTTTGGACGCTGCTATTGAAATAGCCCTTCGGGCTATATTTTATGTCACCCTACCCATTTCATAAAGGATTCGACCTGGTTTAACAACAACTACCCAATATTCGGGAAAGCCTTTACCTAAATCCATACGTGTCTCTGCGGGCCTTATTGTAACTGGTACATATGAAAATATACAGACCCATATTTTTCCACTGAGCAGTCATATAATCGTATAAGCTCAAAGAAGAAATTATATAAATATTTAAATACAAAAAACTAAGAGGTTGCCGGTACACTTGTCGTTAGTGTGTGGTTTTGTAGGTTTTTCCATTTTTAAAACTTGACCGATTTATTTACTACACATTTCACACATCAGTTTCACGGTTTTAAACCGAACTATGAACACCCCTACCTCTGTGCAACTTGTTTTCTAGCAATAAAATTTTCAAACCCACATACTAATTTTTGCAACTTACATCATTATATATTTGCCAAATAAACATGGATATGCATCAACCGTTGATACTTTTCTAACAATCACACTATGAATTTTGTTCTTATTTAATTGGGATCTGTAAGAATCATGATATATATAAACTAAACCAATGCTACGAATAAGAAAACTAACAAAATTGTTGTATAATACATCACGATAGAATTTAAACTAACAAAAACGAAGCCGCCGCATCGCGCGGGTTTCTTACTAGTATATATATATATATATATATATATATATATATATATATATATATATATATAGGTGAGGTTCCTGTACAAAGGCAATATTTCGTGAGAAGTGTGAGAAGGATTAAAAATTGATATGTAGGCATCATTTTTTGAACTTAGTCATGTTGTTTTGGATTGTTTTGCCTAGAAAAATAGCAAACATAACAATTAAAACCCGAAAACAATGTATTTTAGGCTTAAAAGTTAAAACACCATGCTAAGAACATTAAGTAGTGTGTTTTAAGTGTTAATTAGTGTGTTTTAGCTGTTTTATAAATTTGATGACTATAATACATTGGATTTTGTTTTAGATTGTTGTGTTTGGTGTTTTTCAAGTTAAAACAACCTAAAACATCATTCCTAAATCCAAAATATGATGCCTACATGCTAATTCTTAATCCTTCTCACACTTCTCACGAAATATATCCTTTGTACAGGAACCTAAACCTATATATATATAGGCTAAGTATCCTTTGAAAACCTCTTGAGTTGTGCAAAACCGTGAAAACCCTATGTAAAAACATTGTTTTTTTCTAATTTTTTTAGAGAAGCTTGTATACTTAATTTTATGACTTTCGGCTAAAAAGAAAATCAAAAAAGCGCCGAATAGATTTTTTTAAAAAAATTACGTAACACAGATGCTACATATGTAACAATGCTGACGTATGATAAAATCGAGTTTTGTGTAACAGGGTGTAACAAAATAATCTACTCGGCACTTTTTTGATTTTTTTTGCCAAAACTAATAAAATTGAATATAAACCTATTCTGAAAAAATCAGGAAAAAAAAGAATTTTTACATAGGGTTTTCAGGGTTTGCACAACTCAAGAGGGTTTTTATTTTAGCCAAACCCTATATATATATATATATATATATATATATATATATAGGGTGAGGTTCCTGTACAAAGTGCATTTTTCGTACAAAGTGTGAGAAGTCTATATAGGCATTGTGTTTTAAATTTTAGGCATGATGTTTTATGTTCCTTTGGCATGGTATTATATAGAAAAACACAAAAATTAACAAACTAAAACACTAATCAATGTATTCTCGACATGCAATCTAAAACACCATACGAAGAAAGTAATCAGTGTGTTTTAACTTTAATGTCTAGAATACATTTGATTGTGTTTTAAATTGTAACATTTGGTGCTTTTCTATATAAATCAATGCAAAAGGAATCAAAAACACTATAGCCAAACCTTAAAACACAATGGCTATATAGACTTCTCACACTTTGTACGAAAAATGTACTTTGTACAGGAACCTATACCTATATATATATATATATATATATATATATATATATATATATATATATATATATATATATATATATATATATATATATATAGGCATGAGTGCACCTATTTCCGAAGCCATTAGTTAAGTCTACACATTTGAAATAATCAGTTGGCACATATTTGTGTGTAGTTGGGCTTTTGTGTTTTTAGCATGACAATATAGTTGTGACTAGGCCTGTAAATGAACCGAACGAACACGAACACAGGCGTGTTCGTGTTTGTTCATTTAACTTTAACCGAACACGAACACGAACACGAACACATAATCGAACACATTTTTGTGTTCGTGTTCGTTCACTAAGAAATTTGTCGTGTTCGTGTTCGTTTATGTTCGTTCATTTAAACCTAAACGAACAGTTCATGAACATAAACGAACACAAATGATCAATATTAACGAACACAAATGAACATAAATGAAAACAAACAAAAGCAAGTTAATAATGATTCATGAACATAAATGAACGTTAGCGTTAGGGTGGAGAGTGGCTGTGAAGTGTGGGGCTGTGAAGTGTGGAGAGCGGCTAATAAGTGACATGTTTAGAATGTTAGGGTTAGGGTTAAGTTTTTAGAACATATGAATTAAGGTTACTTAACAAAAGGAAATAAATAATAAAAATAAAGCTAAGTTTAATTAAACGAACATAAACGAACAAAATAAACGAACATAAATGAACGAACATAAACGAACGTTCGTGAACATAAATGAACGAACACAACGTGTGTTCATGTTCGTTCGTTTAATTAAACGAACAAAAAATTGTATTCGTGTTCGTTCATTTATTTAAATAAACGAACATAAACGAACTTCCTGCCGAACAGTTCACGAACAGTTCATGAACGTTCGGTTCGTTTACAGGCCTAGTTGTGACATTGTGTAATGCTATTAACATTATGTTATTCACATAGAACATCGTGTGTTAATTCACCTTTAACATATGTTGAATTGTTTAATTATTACATTGGTTCATATGTTTGGAATTTAGTGCATGGTGAGATTCCATGATTTCATGTGTTGAGAATTCACAAGATGTTTTGCGAATGTCCGGGTTTGCATGGGTAAACAAGCCATTGAGATGGACTCCTGAACTATCATAGGTCTTCCTAGACTCGGGATGGTACATGTATTGTAATGAAATGTGTAATGCATAACTGTAATAGATAAAATGGTGAGAGTGTGTAAGGATCTTAACCTGGATCTCTGCCGGGTTTCACATTCTCCCCTTGTTTTGGAATTTCGTCCGCGAAATTGAGTTGAGTTCTTGGCTGTAGATGCTTTGGGAAAAAGTGTTGGGTACTTGCGTCTCATCTAGTCTTCACGTTCCCAAGTGAATTCGGGTACGCGTTTCGAATTCCACCTGACCTTCACAAGTTTGATCCAACTTCGTCCTAACTTCTGTACTTTCCAATCAGTCACCTCGATTGGCTCCTCAATAAAGTGAAGTTGTTCATCGATGTGAATTTCCTCAGGAGGAATGATCAATGACTCGTCGGATACGCACTTCTTAAGGTTGGATACATGAAAAGTGTCGTCAACACTGCTGAGTTCTTCTGGTAACTTAAGCTTGTAGGCCACGCAACTAATCTTGGCAAGGATCTCAAATAGGCCTATATAGCGAGGATTGAGCTTGCCACGCTTACCAATAAGTGGTTCGCCTTACCAAGGTGAGACTTTCAACAAAACCCTGTCGCCAACCTGAAACTCAAGTGGTTTGCGCCTCTGATCTGCATAGCTCTTCTGTCGGTCGCGAGCGGCCTTCAAATGATCTCGAATCTGGAAGATCTTGTCTGTTGTCTCTTGGATCAGCTCAGGTCCAGTCAGGTGTTTGTCTCCAACTTCTGCCGAACATAGTGGAGATCTGCACTTGCGTCCGTACAAGGTCTCAAACGGGGCGGCCTTGATGCTGGTGTGGTAGTTCTTGTTGTAAGAGAACTCTATCAATGGCAGGTGTGTGTCCCAGTTTCTACCAAAATCAATAACCCAGGCATGGAGCATGTCCTCAAGCGTCCGAATCGTCCGTTCACTCTAATCATCTGTCTGGGGGTGATAGGCTGTACTTATGTCCAAACGAGTGCCTAGAGAATCCTGTAGAGTCTGCCAGAATCTGGAAGTAAAACGACTGTCACGGTCTGAAATGATTGAGAAAGGCACCCCGTGCCTATTCACAATCTCCTTGATGTACATTCTTGCCAACTTTTCCAATTTGTCAGTTTCCTTAATTTGGTAAAAAGTGTGCAGACTTGGTCAACCAGTCAACGATTACCCAAATCGCATCATGACCATTGGATGTCTTGGGTAGCTTGGTGATGAAGTCCATGGAGATCTGTTCCCATTTACAGACTAGGATCTCTTGTTGCTGAAGCATGCCGGACAACTTTTGACATGAGGCATCGACTGACGTATGCAGCAATGTCACCCTTGAGGTTTGGCCACCAATAAAATTCCTTAAATCCTTATACATCTTGTCGGCTCCGGGGTGAAAAGAGTACTTGGACTTGTGAGCCTCCTTAAGAATCATATCTCGAAATCCACCAAAACAGGCGCCCAAATCCGATTTGCAAAGTACAATGTACCATCAGGCTTAGGTTCCAACAATGCAACCATCTTGATTAAGGATTCGTCCTTCTAATGCTCGCCCTGAAGTGCTTCATGTTGGGCTTCACGAATATGGGCTGTGAGGTTTGTGTAGATGGTTAAACTTAACGCTCGAACACGCAGAGTTTTGGACACGTTCCTTTCGGCTTAAGGCATCTGCCACGACATTTGCCTTGTCCGGATAATATTTGATTTCACAGTCGTAATCATTCAGCAATTTCACCCATCTGTGCTGCCTCATGTTCAGATCCTTCTAATTGAAGAGTGATGTAGACTCTTGTGATCGGTGAAGATAGTGCACTTGGTACCATTCAGATAATGTCTCCAAATCTTGAGGGCAAAGATCACCGCACCCCCAGGGCGTGGGTGGCCTATCACCAATGGGTATACCCGGTTGGCCGTGCTTGTATAGTAATAGTTGGCTGCTAAAAGTAAAACATTATAAAGTTTAATGCAACATGTGCTATACTATTGTCATTATGCATACGTGTGTGATTGATTTCGTTTGGTTGGTCAAAAAATAATGAAGTAAGTAGTAACTAGCAATCGAGTCGTCTCCATGGGGATTGGTGGAAGTTGTAGTTTTTAAAACTAAATTAACTAATTACTAAAGTGATTTGATTTGTTTGATTACTTTGATTTCTAAAGAAACAAACTTGATTGTGAGTTTGTAAATAATTATGAAAAAGAAGTATCCCCCTTCGGATTCCAGTTCAATGATTCACCAACACTTGTTTTATCTACTTAGATACCACATAGACATGACCTTGTTAAATGTTTAGTGTAAGTGATAAGTAAAGACAAATTCTTAATAATAAGGGAATTTGGGTAATAAATAAAGGACAATCTGTGTAATTTTGTCTAAGTTAATAACCTATGCAATCTACTTACCAAACTATATGTGTTAAAAACCCTCCCAATAATCAAATCGCTCATAATGCTAGGAAACTGAATGCAAATGACAAAAGACAAGTAATTACAACACACGCAACTTATTTAACTTAAATAAACCACACGTATTATTCGAATAATGAAAAACAATCTAAAATACTAGCATTAACAATTGAAAAAAAGGAACTATCCACCCGTAGCACATGGTTGCGTCGGGGACCGAAAATTCCCTGAATTATGATGAGATCAGCATATGCCTGTGCCCAACATGTTGTTGCTAGCGCAAGCATGCGCCTACTCAGCACAACCATGCATTGGTACCACTTTTTACGTACCTATGTTTTCATATTGGGCTCGCTAAAACAGTAAAGATTCATATGCTTTGACTCCTGTAACTCATTTTGACTTTTTTTTATCCTCCTTCATCCATGTGCTCCCAAACTCTCGTTTAGCTCCCACAATTTTAATATATTAACAAATTAACTAGATCCACCAAAAATATAATTTAATTAGATAAAGATACTTAGTACTTGACATATTATTGGTAAACATAAATAAATAATGTCTTTAAAAAATAAGTTCGTATTTTAAACTTGAAGTCTTCAAGTATTTATTTAAACTTGAAGTGTACTTTTATTATTTATTTAGTGACTATACTAAAACTAAGGTTTATTGATCTCATATAGCCATACATTTAATTACTTCACATAAATTATTTATTTATTTAGATAAACAAATAAAAATTAAAGAGTATAAAAATAAAAAATCCTATTAAACTATTGAAAACAAACGAACATAAACAAATGAACACGGCCTCTGTTCATGTTTCTGCATTTAACCAAACGAACAAATTTTTTGTTCGTGTTTGTTCATTTATTAAACGAATTGACACAAACGAACTTTCCGTTAAACGGTTCATAAATAGTTCACTGAATGTTCAGTTCGTTTGCAGTATTACCTGTGAGTACGTATCATAGTAGTGAGTGACATCCGACCATTAATGTATCAAAGTGCATAGTAAATATGTGAGTGAAATTAATTTTAATGATTAATTCTTGGCTCTTTCCCATGTATCAAAACTTTTATCAAACTCTGTGACATCTACGTAATAAATACAACAAATTGAAAATAGATTAAATAAGTCGACGTTATATTACAATTTACATGTCAACGACAACACGTTTTCATACTCTCGGTGCTACATACACGGCATGTTCAAAGAAAACACGTCTACACATCTACTTATCAACACTTGATATATCTTGTCCATACATTCTTCTTTCTTTTTCTTTGTTGTTTTGTTTGTTATCATAAAAAAGAAATGACGAATTTCTTGGATACACTTAGAGGTGAGCCACCTCCTTTTAATTATATCATTCATAACGTACTTTATGATCCTTTTTTTTTTTAAATTATGTTCATGCTAATGTGTTTATTAAAATGACAGTGATACATAATGCTTCAATAGTCCAAAAATATGCTTTGATGTTCATGATCATATACTTAACCGACGTTTGGGGACTTGGAATCACCCATGCCGCTGGTTTGATAAACATTTGGTTTGGAATGACAAAGATCTTGGCATTGGTCTTTCGGGTACTTATGGATTACTGGATCGGCAGCTACTCGATGCTCATCATATCCACCACAGCCAATGCATTGGTTAGTCGTAATATAATCACTTATAAGATAGAACAATGGTTACCTGTTTCTGCTTAGGCTATAAACACGCCGTGCTGAGCCAGGTTGGGTTGGACTCGGCTTGTTTACATACTGAGTCGAGCTGACTTGACTCGTTTATTAAACGAGCTGAAAATGAGCTTCATCTCGACTCCAAAAAGGCTCGCTGGTGGCTTGTTTAGCTAACTTGTCTATTTCTAAACATATAAATATATAAAAACAAAATTGTTTAAGATAGATTTATAAATTAGAACTTATAATTTCTATATATTTATATTTAAAATTGGGTTATAGTGTTTTGTTATAATTAATTGAAATAGTAAAGTTGTGGATTTAATTTTAAACAATCAAAACGAGCTAGCTAACGAGCAAACAATGAGCCAGATTACATTGACTCGTGCTCTACAAATGAAGCGATTCTAAGCGAGCCTTGAGATGTGAGCTTTTTGAACAAACCTAATTTGCTTTATGCATCTCAAGGTTGTTGAGAGTCCACAGCGGATAATGAATACGAGTGCGTTAAAAAAAACTATTTGATCCTATAATTAATGTATCATCTTTGTGTATACATATAATTGTTTTTAGAATTCAGGACCTTAGAGAAGCAGGGGCCCAAACCCTTGCTTTATTTTACTCCTCCCTGAGCCACGTACCCAGGTTTATATCTCTTAAAATATAATTGATAAATAAAAAATACAAACTTGTTTATGAGATGTGATTAATTGATAAATGTTTTAATTCAATTCTTGGATAGGGTATGGGGCTTCTATCAATATCAACACCATCAAGACTTTACACTCTCATCACTGGATCATGTAGGGAATACAATATGAAATGCGTTAGTGAAACACAACAGTCCTTATTTTATATTGCCTTAGTATTGATAATGATTGGAAGATCCGCTTGCGCGGCTTCCATGGAAACACTTAATTTCAATGGCAATGCTGATGAGAAAGAGTTAAGGCAGCAATTTGTAAAATCTAGGAGTGGTTATGCAGCTGTGCAAGCTACTCTTCTAGTTTTAACACCATGGTCAGTCATTTTCGCGGTTGCATCATTTTACAACTCAATCGCGGTTTCTCTCTTGATGGAAAAATCATGGTCACACAAATTGTACATCAGTAATCCCGGAAGAAGTCCGGTTAAAAGTGTTATACGGGTATTTGTGACCTCTAAGAAAAGACCATGGAAAATTAAAATAGGCGATAATGAATTCGAAGATGCGCAAGTGCTTGTAAGGATGTTACTAGTAGGTGTTATCTATGCTTTCTTCGTACTAATAAGTACAATATGCACCACCTACTTTTATCAACAAGCCAAGCGATTGAAACCCTCTGTCTTCTTCAGAGTTGAATTCATTGAGGTCTCATACCTTGCATGGTATTTTTTTTACGAAGAGATAAGAATCAAGTTCAAATCTGACAATAGATACGGAAACAAGGTAGACTTACGTGCGCTAGTTATGGACGCTACGATTAATGCAATAACATGTTGTGCAATAGCTGCAGTAGTTGAGAGAACACGGCTCGGGGTGATAAGAAAATATGGTGTAGGTGACATACCCGGCGAAATAATCCCAATGTCAAGGTTTTGGCTACTTCCACAATTTGGCATGCTTGGCTATTTTAACACAAATTTGGATCCAATTCGTCGGGTTTTGTTCTTCGAAGATGCGAGTTTGCCTATGCAAAACTTTAAAGAATTTGTGTTTAATGGTTTGATTGGGGTTGGAGTCATGAGCAGTGTGTTGGTTGTATATTTAGTTGGAAAGATTAGTGAGATGGGAGGGAGACCAAATTGGTTCCAACATGACACAGAAAACAGCCGGTTAGACTTGTTTTATTGGGCATTGATTGTGTTATGTATTCTCTTTTTTAACATATGGTTTCACGGGTCCAACTATTTAAACAAGAGATTGTATCCTAGATCTAGGCCACTTGGAGAACAAAAAATCAGGAGAAGATAACCAAAAGTCATTTGGGTTTGTCACATTATACGTATAGCTTTGGGAATAATGATTACATGTTCGTTAGTTGTTAGTCGTCATGAATAAAATGTTCAGGACTGGTATATCTACGTTACGAATTGTGGAGATTATGGCGTTGATGAGTTTTGTTGCTGCAAATTTTTGGTTTTCATCATTTTATTTAAAGGTGTTATGGTGTTGGGTACTTGAGTGTAGGTTAATTATAAGTGATTGCTAGTCATTTGTCAAAGTTGTAGATGCTAATATCCCACGCAAATCCATGTTGGGTATCAAAGACGGTTTTTGAGGGCAGCGGATCGATCAATAAAGGCAGGTGTGTTAGGATCAGATGGCTTGATTGTTGTGATGTATGATTAATGTAACAGTGAAATGGATGAAGTATAAATGAACATGCAGCGGAAATTATCACAACAGAGGGGAATACTGTTTTGTTGACTAAAATACTTTTTATTAAACTTATAAGATTAAACAGTACAAGTACACAGCTCCCCCTCAGCCCTTGATCACTCAGTAATATCCTTTAATGAATATTGATCTAAGCGATAGATAGAACAGTTGTGAAACTGTTCTATTTATAGGGTTTCAGGATATTAGGAGCGTGATCAAGTTGCTAATAAACTATTACAAAATACAGCTAACCAATCGCACTAAGCCATACTAGACAATGACTGATAAAGTACTGACACAGAGCACTACTGTTCTATTATAATAAAGTCTGTTGGTGAAACTGCTGTTGCTGAAACTGCTGTTAAGTTCTTCATCAGTTGTTGTAAAACTCTGATGGTCTTCAGTAGTTGTAAACTCTGTTGGTCTTCAGTTGTTGCAAAACTCTGTTGGTCTTCAGTTGTTGCAAAACTCTGTTGGTCTTCAGTTGTTGCAAAACTCTGTTGGAGCCCAACAGCTGTTTGACTCCAACAGATCTTCTCAGCAGTGGTTTCCTTAGCAGTGGTTTCCTCAGCAGACCTTTGCTCATCAGCTGTTCAACCATCAGCTGTTTGCTCATCAGTAGTTGCTCATCAGTGGTTTGCTCAACAACTGTTTGATCAACAGCTGTTTGGTCTTCAGTACTTTACTTCATCAGAGGTTTGCTCAACAGCTGTTTGATCAACAGCTGTTTGGTCTTCAGTACTTTGGCTATCAGCTGTTTGACTCTTCAGCAGTTGTTAGATCTTCAGTACTTTGTAACTGCTGATATCAATCTTGTAATAGTTAGGAACTGTGTATATACTTATTATTATTATGGATCAAGTAAGATAGTCTTGTTTTGGCTTTCCAATCATCTGTTCTTCAAAGGGTTTGATAGCAACCCAACAATCTCCCCCTAGAACAGATGATGCCAAAATCTAGACTTTATTGTTGATCTTTATTCCTCATCAATTTCTCTCTGATTTGACCTTTGAATTGTAGTTCAAAGTTCAGAGAGTATAGGTCTTCAGCATCCCTTTCGAGTTCAAGACTCAGCAGATCTTCTAAATCTTTCTCATTAAGCCCATAAGCATCATTCATGCTGATATGTTGAACATCTCCATCAGACCTGAGCAGAGTCAATTCGTGGGTGACTTTGTTACACTTCCACTTTAGAATTTTTGAGTCTGATGGTTTCCTGGGTTGAAGTTTTATTGATGATGAGTTGGGTGAGGGAGGTCTACCAATCATTTCCCTAAGCTTGTCACTGACTGGGTCTGAATGACTCAGAATTTGATTCCTCAGACCTTCTTTTCTATATATGTCATAGCTTTCTTTAGCACTCTCTTCAGTGTCAGCAGCAGCCATTTCCCTATGTCTCTTCAGATGTTTGATTGCACCAATGTTGATATCTGAAGTAGACACCAGACTTTCCATTGTCAAAGTCTGTTTGGTCAGCTGAATATCTTCAGGGTACACAGGCTTCTTAGGAAGTGTAGGGTCTGTGAGCCTAGCCTGTTCAAGTTTTTTGTAGGTCTCAACCAGTCTAAGCTCTTTCCACCTTGCCACTGACTTCATCTCACCATACTTAGCTTCCACAATTTCTGCCCTCATCCTCTTTAACTTCAGAGCCATTCTTGGATTTGTCTTGCTTTTGGACCAGTTTGGAGGAGTTGGCTTGTTGACTGGATTCTTTGACATCTGTTCAATTCTATCAATCTCAGCCTTGAGGGCTTGTGTGGTCCAGGCAGCAAATTGTTGTCTGGTGGCTTTGTATGGCTTGTGAGCCATGATGTGGTCAATGCAGGCTTCCTTGACTTCCTTTTCAGCATCTTCTGTCATTGGTTGATCAGACATACTGTTGCTCAGTTCTTTTGCATAGTCTTCAATTCTTCTCAATTGGCTGAGCACAGCAGATGTGATGCTTGTGGCTACCCTGTCATCCTTCCCTATGCACCTTTCCTTTATGATCATGTCTGCCTGTTGAGCCTTAATCTCCAAATACTTTTCAAGGTTTTTGGGCTTCTCAAGGGTTTTAGGAATGGAAGGGAAGGTGACTGAAGATATATCATCTGAGGTGAAAAACAACTCAATCTCTCCTTTGATTGCATTAATCTCAAGAGGATATTGAGTTGCTAGGGTAATGGTAATGGGAGTGGTTGGTGATGGTGGTTTTGGTGGATGTGAAGAGATGGGAACAGCTTCAATGGGTGGTTGGGTTGATGAAGGATGTTTAGCTGTGTCATCATCAGACTCATCATCTTGAATGACAAAAGTAGTCTTTCTTCTTTTGTACATAATTGTGGGAGATGGTGGTCTAGATGATGGAGTAGGGATGGATGGTTCTTGTGGTTTTGTGGTGATGAATGTAACACCCCGGTCCTAGGGCCCAAAATTTTTCGCGTCTAAAAGTATTATAACAAATAAAACAATAATAAAATAATTATGTAATCAAATACGAAGCAGAACTGATGAGTTACTTAGTGATTTTGGCGAGGAGAATATTATTATGTAACACGTTTTACGAGATCGAACCAACACGCGTTACGTACCCGGACTGGACCCAATGACTAATTGCTTAGTCATTACATGGGACACATGGCATCATTGCCATGTGCCCCATGGCACCTCTTGTTTGTTTGTGACACCACTCCTACTTTGGTTATAAAAGTCTTTCCTTATCCCTGATGATTATACACCACTCTATTCATTCATCAACATCCTTTGTATCAAAACACACACACTCTTCACCTCTCTTATCTCACACGACACACACATACCATCAAAACTGGAGAGAGAGAGAGCTATAGAGAGACTTAGAGAGAGAACGAAGAGAGGAGCCGGATGGCTCCTGCCACCCTTCACGGCGGAGCTCCGGCCAGACGACACGACACGACACCCACACCCCTTTCACCTAACAATATTTTAGAGAGAGAAGGAGAGGCAGAAGGAACCGGGTAGAGAGAGAGAGAGAGGGAGATCTGAGATGTAAGACAGAAAGAAGAAAGAGATAGATGGAGAACCGGGTGGTCTCCGACCACCGTATACAGAGGAAACCACGGCGGCGACGCCGCCCGACCACCACCGGACGATACATGAACAACATCAGCAGAGGATTTAGGGATTTCTGATGGGGGTGTAGTCAAGAGTATTAACAAATCGGTAAGTTATGAATCTTCTTAACTTTGTTCTTGGGTGATTATTGCCTAAACTATAGTTAGAATCATAGAAATTATAGTTGATGTTACTATTGTGGATATTATAAACAGGAGGTGGAGATAAGGATTAGCAACATTTAGGAAGGAGATGGAAGGTCAAAGACCCAAGTCAATTTAGTTGAGTCGACTCAGTCAACATCGTCAACCGGAGGCGTGTCGGGAGGTATATCATCAACGAGAGACATAGTTAGATTATTGTTATAAATATTTATCGTGTGTGACATGTGTGGGACTCGACTAGTATAAGAATTAGGCGACGAATGGGACTTTGGACGTTTTGTAGAATGTTCAAGTGACGATTGAGATATTGGAACATTTCGGACTTTAATAAGAACAACGAACTTGATACTTTATTGTTATACATCAAGGACTTGAATGTATAAATGGCTGGTTAGTTTAAGATTGATAATAATGACATAAGAATATGGTTTGAGATGTTGGAACATAGGAACAATTACTCGGACAAGGATGGGATAAATAACTTGACTGTTGAGAAATGAGAACACACAAGGTTTAAACGATACATATGACACTTTAGACTAGTGAATGGATCAAAATTATAGGAATTCCTAAAACAAATGGTAAAACACTTGGGACATTAATACACGTAAGACTTAAACTATCCACATGAGGCATAAGAATGATTGGTTACTGTGTAGGACAAGAATATAATATAATAGGCAAGATATGTTGAAACTTAGATGGACAAGATATATGGACATACATGTGTTGAGACATATTATAAGTATTATTTATGATTTAGTACACAAATATGGATAAAGATTATTTGGCATTAATCGGATAATAGAACTTTAAGCTAACAATTATAACAAGTCGACGTTGGTGACGAAACCTCCTAGCCCGTCCCCATATGTGACCGCGATATTTGATCTCACACACTAATCTTTACGACAATGGTAGGTTTTTGCACATGAACGATAGGTGAGCTCTCAACGCAGAATAATGTATGACCACGTGACACCACATGATGTGATACCAAGGTGAGTTCCGTGTACTTCCCCTTTTTGTTTTACTGTTTTGGGGTGAACATATGCTTGTGTGTGTAAACTGTTTTTGTGTGTAAACTTACTTGATGTGACAAGGGCTCCCGAAACCAGATGCACACTCATTAACCCAAGGGAATTGGGCCACTTAATATGTGGGTAGTACTACTTGGGGAATCCCCCACACACAGTGGATCCGGAAGCCCGGGAAACCCTCCACTGAGGTCTGCGGACCGTTGTGGCATATGTTTTGCCATAGGAATCCATAAAGGGAGTAGATGGATTCAGTGTTAGGATTGAGGTGTGACTTGTACATCATGTGTCTTAAACCTTGTGTTAAACCTGTTTACGAAACGTTAAACTATTTTGGTACCATGTAACTACTTACACGGACTCACCAGCATATTCGCTGACCCAACTCTTTTTAAGCATGTGTTCAGGTACTGCATTTGGAAGAGTTTGAAGCATTCGGGTTATGTTCATATGATGCGGATTATAGGTGGTGTTTGCTAGACGACTTGGATAGAAGATTCGGTTAGATATGTTGCGGTTAGAGTTTCTAGAGATAAGCGGGATTGAGCTCGGATTGGATAGTGGACTACATTTCCTTAATTGCTTCGACGACCGCCGTGACTCGTCTTTGCATAAGTTATTAGTGTATTTATTTAAGTTGTGTATTTATATTTTGGATTAGTATTTGTATAACATTTAAATATTAGTTATCGTTGCCTCCGTTGTGCAAGTCTATTACCAAACTGTCATTTCGACCAGCCCCCACCGGGTCGGGTTGTTACAGTTGGTATCAGAGCAACGGATGTACCGGAATAGGATATCTCCAGATATCCTATGCTACATCAGGACAATTTAAAGAACTTAGTGTTTAAGGTTCTAAGATTACCTAGCTAGGGAATGCCTTGAAATTATATAAGACTGACCGGAATAAGAAACGGAATAAGTTAGAATCGGAAGTACCTGAACACACTAGAATGCTTAACAAGGACTTAGAACTAGTGAACGGACTTTGTGTGATACGTGAATAATGACTACAACGGAGATTACTAGAATAATTCCGTGAGGTAAATTGACGATTACACTTGACGTCATGTAATTGTGAATTTACAGGCACGAAAAAGTTCTAAGAAATCCGACGAGTCGCCAAGATTTTAAGTGGTAACCAGGATAACAATGAACTTAAGTGAGGAAAACGAACTGTGTTGGAGTTGTAATTATGACCATAGACTTATGTGAGAAAACAGATTATGTCAGAGTCGTAAATCAATAGGTGACGGATTACAGAAAGCACAAAAATATTATATGTTCGTGTGGTACAATTAAGAGAGAGTTATCAAAACCCGATATGCTTGTTATAATTTGGTGCATAAATGATATTTGTTCTATATATAGTAGTATATGTGTTTAATACCTTCATGACTATAGTAATATCCACCTTCACACCTATATAAACCCGTGATATGACCGTTAGTAAATAATATTATATATGTGAATAACTTTTCATGATTGCGTGCGAGCTAATTATGAGAACCAGGTGCCTCGCCAACCTTGGCGTTGTGAATTGAAGAAACTCGAAATACTAAGGTACACTTTGGTCAACTTAGCGAATGGATAGATTTGATAAGGTTAGTCTTCTAACTAAATAGTTGTAGTCAAAATATAAGGTCCATGATTACATGGTTTATGCGCATGTATAGGCTGAATTTTTTCCGTTAAGCATCACCTTATCAATCAAGCCAAAGTTGGAGAGTTAACAACATTGGTTATTAGAACCTTTTATTCGGACTTGATTGATATCGACCTCCGCGGATTTAAGATAAGTATAGTATATTGAATTTGAAACCGCATAACATGTTTTAAAGATTTCAAAATATCGATCGGAAAGGCGACAATATAAGTTCAAGAATCTTTGAACCACTAAGACATTCGCCAAAGGAACTAGGATTTAAAAGCCGCTTGAGGTATCGTTAAGGGTAATAACTATTCCGTCACTTTAATGCCCCCTGTTATCTCTAGAATTGTGTCAGAAATCTTCGGATTAGTTATGTAACCTTTTAATTAGTAATAAGTATTTCATGTGAAACATGATAGAATTGTATAGGTAAGATCTAACAAGAGGAGCGAATACATTTATGACAACTATTATGAGGAATATTTGACGGAAACAAAAGAGCATAGTCTAAGATTAATAGTAACATTTTCATAAATAGCAATTCAATCTTATGAAAAGACGAGATCTATGACACGTAGAGAAGTATTATGTGCCTCACTGATATGGTTAAGATCAACATAGTGAGTTCGGGTGTCTTAACTTTTTCATGATTCTTGACAAATTATTGCCATATTCTACACCACCTACCATAGAAGGAATTCAACAATGTAGCGAATTATATAGATAAGATTGACCTCAGTATTAGGCATAAAAACTTGTGAGAATAACATATAACTCTAAGAACATAGTCTAATGTAAGACCCTTATGTGGGTAGGTTAACCGACACTAGAACATGGATTTTTAAGAACTAGTAACTTTCAAAACACACATAGGATTTATTTTACCAAATACGTGTACAAATACGTTTTCTATCAAGTTTATGGGGAGATTTTCAGTACGTTTACAAGGTATCATTGGTGTGGTGGGTTAGCTGCGGTACACCCTATATATAAACACCAATGATGCATTGAGAATGAAACTGAGAATCAAACCAAGAACAAATCATAATCTATCAAATGTATAAACTATCTGTTTTAAACCTTAACGTAGTATGAGTCTTAATGTGGAACCATCTAAATTACAAATGAGTCTAAGAAAATAGTTATGAACATGCAAGCTTTTAGACTCGCACATTGGATCCGAATATGGAATATACTAGATATGTCCAATGGATAGCCCGAAAGTAATTCCGTGGACGGAATTCCATTAACGGGGGGAGAATGTAACACCCCGGTCCTAGGGCCCAAAATTTTTCGCGTCTAAAAGTATTATAACAAATAAAACAATAATAAAATAATTATGTAATCAAATACGAAGCAGAACTGATGAGTTACTTAGTGATTTTGGCGAGGAGAATATTATTATGTAACACGTTTTACGAGATCGAACCAACACGCGTTACGTACCCGGACTGGACCCAATGACTAATTGCTTAGTCATTACATGGGACACATGGCATCATTGCCATGTGCCCCATGGCACCTCTTGTTTGTTTGTGACACCACTCCTACTTTGGTTATAAAAGTCTTTCCTTATCCCTGATGATTATACACCACTCTATTCATTCATCAACATCCTTTGTATCAAAACACACACACTCTTCACCTCTCTTATCTCACACGACACACACATACCATCAAAACTGGAGAGAGAGAGAGCTATAGAGAGACTTAGAGAGAGAACGAAGAGAGGAGCCGGATGGCTCCTGCCACCCTTCACGGCGGAGCTCCGGCCAGACGACACGACACGACACCCACACCCCTTTCACCTAACAATATTTTAGAGAGAGAAGGAGAGGCAGAAGGAACCGGGTAGAGAGAGAGAGAGGGAGATCTGAGATGTAAGACAGAAAGAAGAAAGAGATAGATGGAGAACCGGGTGGTCTCCGACCACCGTATACAGAGGAAACCACGGCGGCGACGCCGCCCGACCACCACCGGACGATACATGAACAACATCAGCAGAGGATTTAGGGATTTCTGATGGGGGTGTAGTCAAGAGTATTAACAAATCGGTAAGTTATGAATCTTCTTAACTTTGTTCTTGGGTGATTATTGCCTAAACTATAGTTAGAATCATAGAAATTATAGTTGATGTTACTATTGTGGATATTATAAACAGGAGGTGGAGATAAGGATTAGCAACATTTAGGAAGGAGATGGAAGGTCAAAGACCCAAGTCAATTTAGTTGAGTCGACTCAGTCAACATCGTCAACCGGAGGCGTGTCGGGAGGTATATCATCAACGAGAGACATAGTTAGATTATTGTTATAAATATTTATCGTGTGTGACATGTGTGGGACTCGACTAGTATAAGAATTAGGCGACGAATGGGACTTTGGACGTTTTGTAGAATGTTCAAGTGACGATTGAGATATTGGAACATTTCGGACTTTAATAAGAACAACGAACTTGATACTTTATTGTTATACATCAAGGACTTGAATGTATAAATGGCTGGTTAGTTTAAGATTGATAATAATGACATAAGAATATGGTTTGAGATGTTGGAACATAGGAACAATTACTCGGACAAGGATGGGATAAATAACTTGACTGTTGAGAAATGAGAACACACAAGGTTTAAACGATACATATGACACTTTAGACTAGTGAATGGATCAAAATTATAGGAATTCCTAAAACAAATGGTAAAACACTTGGGACATTAATACACGTAAGACTTAAACTATCCACATGAGGCATAAGAATGATTGGTTACTGTGTAGGACAAGAATATAATATAATAGGCAAGATATGTTGAAACTTAGATGGACAAGATATATGGACATACATGTGTTGAGACATATTATAAGTATTATTTATGATTTAGTACACAAATATGGATAAAGATTATTTGGCATTAATCGGATAATAGAACTTTAAGCTAACAATTATAACAAGTCGACGTTGGTGACGAAACCTCCTAGCCCGTCCCCATATGTGACCGCGATATTTGATCTCACACACTAATCTTTACGACAATGGTAGGTTTTTGCACATGAACGATAGGTGAGCTCTCAACGCAGAATAATGTATGACCACGTGACACCACATGATGTGATACCAAGGTGAGTTTCGTGTACTTCCCCTTTTTGTTTTACTGTTTTGGGGTGAACATATGCTTGTGTGTGTAAACTGTTTTTGTGTGTAAACTTACTTGATGTGACAAGGGCTCCCGAAACCAGATGCACACTCATTAACCCAAGGGAATTGGGCCACTTAATATGTGGGTAGTACTACTTGGGGAATCCCCCACACACAGTGGATCCGGAAGCCCGGGAAACCCTCCACTGAGGTCTGCGGACCGTTGTGGCATATGTTTTGCCATAGGAATCCATAAAGGGAGTAGATGGATTCAGTGTTAGGATTGAGGTGTGACTTGTACATCATGTGTCTTAAACCTTGTGTTAAACCTGTTTACGAAACGTTAAACTATTTTGGTACCATGTAACTACTTACACGGACTCACCAGCATATTCGCTGACCCAACTCTTTTTAAGCATGTGTTCAGGTACTGCATTTGGAAGAGTTTGAAGCATTCGGGTTATGTTCATATGATGCGGATTATAGGTGGTGTTTGCTAGACGACTTGGATAGAAGATTCGGTTAGATATGTTGCGGTTAGAGTTTCTAGAGATAAGCGGGATTGAGCTCGGATTGGATAGTGGACTACATTTCCTTAATTGCTTCGACGACCGCCGTGACTCGTCTTTGCATAAGTTATTAGTGTATTTATTTAAGTTGTGTATTTATATTTTGGATTAGTATTTGTATAACATTTAAATATTAGTTATCGTTGCCTCCGTTGTGCAAGTCTATTACCAAACTGTCATTTCGACCAGCCCCCACCGGGTCGGGTTGTTACAATGAATGGTTCAGAGGTGAGCCTTTTGGTTTTAAGGACAGAGGGTGGTACCCTGACATGTTGTGCAGGTCTTTTCTTCCTTTTAGAAGATCCCACATCCTCCTTTTCTTGTTGCTCAACCTTTCTTTGTTCAATCAACTTTTCAGCTTTGGCTTCTTTAGCCAGCAGTCTTGTTGATTTGTGTTGGGCAGCCTCTTCAGCCTTGACATTAGCGGATTCATCAATTCCTTTGGCTTTGTCAGGTTTGTGTGAAGAGGCAATGGATGTGGAGGTGGGAGTTTGGGATGCTGAAGCAGACTTTTCTTTGTCTTGACCTTTTTGTGAAGGCTTGGTTTCAGCTGGAACAGACTTTTTGTCAACAGACTTTTTGTCTTGACCTTTTTCAGAAGGCTTCGTTCCAAAGGGATTAAGCTTCTTGAGATGATCCCTTCCACTCTCCCCCTTTTTGGCATCATCCCTTGTGAACTCATGATCATCATCATCACTGAGTATGGTGGTGGGAAATGAGCCAGTACTTTTGAGAAGGTGCTCTTTAATAGCTTTGATGTCTGCCTTTGTATCATTGAATCTGGCATCCACCATGGTTCTGATTTCCTTCATGTAAGTTTCATGAGTCTGGTCAGCCAGTTTTCTGTGAGCTATTATGATAGGACTCACTGACTTCCAGAGCTCAGAGGAGATGTCTTCTGTGGAGGGTTGCTTCTTTGTAAGCTCTTGCAGGGTGTGCATGATTGTTTTGAGATCAGTCTTGATGTCAGAGACTGATGATTCAATTTTATCCACCCTGTCCGTCAATTCCTTGTATCTTAACCCATCACCTAAGTTAATAGGATCAGCTGAGTCCCTACCAGAAGTGGTAGTTTTATCTGGTTGGGTTCTAGGAGGTGAGTCCATGAAGAAACCACCAGATGCCCCTGGTTCATGGTACTGGGGACTTCCAACAGGTGTAGATGTCACTTTAGTGGCCATCTCAGTTGTTGCCATCAAGAAAGGCTTATGGATGTAACCACTGTCCTGCTGTGAGACTATGGTCTCTACAGTAGTAGTGGCTGCTTTACTTGACAAACCACCTTGAGTTACATGTAACTCAAGGGGTGTAGCCTCCTCTGTTTGTGGGATAGCAGATTGACTTTTCTCTGGCCCAGTCACATGCTGAGGTATGCACTCAGTGATGGGTGGTTGAGTGGAACTGGTTTCAGCCAGAGTTTTGTCAATTGCTTCAAACAATGGTATGATAGTTGGGGGAATTGATGGTGTGGATTGTGAAGTGATGAGTGTAGTAGCCCTGGGAGATGAGCTTGTCAACAGACTTTCAAAAGAAATATCTGCAACATGATGTGTGACCCCTGGGCTTACAACATGATCCTTTGGAGAGGATGCATGAGGAGTTTGGCTGGTTGGAGACTTTTCCAACTGTTGAGAGGAAGTATCAACAGTGGTTGTTTGTTGCATTTGTGTTACAACAGGAATATCCTCTGGTATCTCAACCTCCAGAGTCACCTTTTTGGTTTTCTTTTTGGGGTGTGTTTTGGATGGAGTGTTCTTTTTGGAGGTGGCTGGTGTGGGTTTCACAGCACTGGTGGTAGTGCTGTGATCACCAGGGGCAGTGGGCCCAGCAACAGAGGTTTGGACAGCAGTTGTTGTCCTAACCCTCTTTGCTTGTGTTTTAGAAACTTTTGTTTGTACAGATTTTTCATAAGTAGGACCTAACATCCTTGTAAAAGTTTCAGTAGTCAAGCTATTCATTTGAAGTGGTTCACCTAGTTTAAACTCTTCTGCAGGTAAAAGTTTTTGTAGGATAACACTTAAAATTCTTGGATATAGCAAGAAAGCATTATTTGACCCAGCCTGAACCCCCTTCACATTGTTTGCCAAGTCCAAAAATAGTGCTTGGGATAAGTTATAATCAGTGTTTGTTAAAATTGCAAATCCCAAGTACTGGACTTTCAGTGGTATTTCATTGAAAGATGTGGTTTTAGGAGAGAGGCATACCAGTAAAGTATGAAAAAGAAATTTCATTTCTGGGGGGAAATACTTTTTAAACATAGTAGCCCCAGTGAATTGGCCTTCATAGCCTCTCTCTTGGAACTCTGTGTGGAGTTCAGTTTTAGGGAAAGAGTCACTACCTGTAAGATCATTCAGTGAGAAGGTAGTGGCAATGGTTTCTGGGGTAATGGTTATATTGGTTTTACCAATGGTGGATGTGATGGAGGTTGGCTTTTTGTCTATGTATTGGACCTCTGCTTTTAGCCAAAAGGCTTGCAGGGTGTCTTCATAGATGGGTGCATCAAAGGTTAGGGCGTTTTTGTATTTGCAGTTATTGAGGAGATCGATGATGGTGTGGAATTGACTGTTGTCATCTGATTTTTCAAGAAATGGCTTGTAATTATGTGGGGATTTGAATTGAAGATCCATTTTAATGGAATTAGGGGATTATTGTAATCGGAAGATTGAAATGGGTGGCAGTTATGGGATTTTAGAAGGTTGAAGACGAAGAGATGGTGAAAGCTCTGTTAATGTAATAACAGGGGTTTATATAGGGTTTTGAAAAAGAAACCGCTGATGTGGCCAAAAGTCTGTTTGTAGAACAGACGTGGCAAACATCTGATGGAGGTTAGTGTATGGTGGGTGACAGTTGTTGTAACATCTGTTTGACTATAGTCAAACAGATGTTTAAACAACAGGTGTTTTATCTGAGAAACAGATTTTTCAACCTCTTGGTGGAACATCTGGTTGACTGTAGTCAAACAGATGTTTTGGCAACAGTTGTTTTATCTGATGAACAGACTTTTCAACTTGTGGTGGAACATCTGATGACTATAGTCAACAGATGTTTAGGCAACAGTTGTTTTATCTGATGAACAGACTTTTCAACTTATGGTGGAACATCTGATGACTGTAGTCAACATGTGGTGTGGCATCCAGCAAAGTCACTATCTGAATAACCTGAAAGCTCAATATTCCCATTAGCAGGATACTAGATACCAAGTGTGGGAGCACCTTTGAGGTATTTGAATATCCTTTTCACAGCAATGAGGTTAGACTTCCTAGGTGATGCCTGAGATCTTGCACAAACACAGGTGGCAAACATGATGTCTGGCCTTGATGCAGTTAGATACAATAAAGATCCAATCATGCATCTATACTGTGTTTGATCTACTAGGTCATCTTTATCATCAAAGAGTGCTTTGTTGGTGCTCATGGGTGTACTACATGGTTTGCTGTCATTCATATCAAATCTTTTTAGCAAGTTTTGAACATACTTGTTTTGATGTATGAATGTACCATTTTGTAGTTGCTTGACTTGTAGTCCAAGAAAGCACTGAAGTTCACCCATGGCACTGAAGTCCAAAATATGCGTTGATGTTCTTGATCATATACTTAACCGACGTTTGGGGACTTGGAATCACCCATGCGGCTCGTTTGATAAATATTTGGTTCGGAATGACAAAGATCTTGGCATTGGTCTTTCGGGTACTTATGGATTATTGCATCGGCAGTTACTCGATGCTCGTCATCTCCACCTCAGCCAATGCGTTGGTAAGACGTAATATAATCGCTTGTAAGATAGAACAATGGTTACCTGTTTCTGCTTAGGCTGTAAACAGTAAACACGCCTGTGCTGAGCCAGGCTGGGTTGGACTCGGCTTGTTTACATACCGAGTCGAGCTGACTTGACTCGTTTATTAAACGAGCTGAAAATGAGCTTCATCTCGACTCCGAAAAGGCTAACTGGTGGCTTGTTTAGCCAACTTGTCTATTTCTAAACAGATGAATATATAAAAACAAAAATGTTTAACATAGATTTTATAAATTAGAACTTATAATTTCTATATATTTATGTTTAAAATTGGGTTATAGTGTTTTGTTATAATTAATTGAAATACTAAAGTTGTGGATTTAATTTTAAACAACTAAAACAAGCTAGCTAACGAGCAACCAACGAGCCAGATTACATTGACTCGTGCGTTACACATCTACAAATGAATCGATTCTAAGCGAGCCTTAAGATGTGAGCTTTTTGAACAAACCTAATTTGCTTTATGCATCTCAAGCTTGTTTAGGGTCCGCAACGGATAATGAATACGAGAGCGTGAAAAACAAAAAAACGATTTGATCCTATAATTAATGTATCATCTTTGTGTATACATATAATTGTTTTTAGAATTTGGGACCTTAGAGAAGCAGGGGCCCAAAGCCCTTGCTTTATTTTACTCCCCATGAGCCACCCGGGTTTATATCTCTTAAAATATAATTGATAAATAAAAAATACAAACTTGTTTATGAGATGTGATTAATTGATGAAATGTTTTAATTCAATTCTTGGATAGGGTATGGGGCATCTATCAATATCAACACCATCAAGACTTTACAGTCTCATCACTGGATCATGTAGGGAATACAATATGAAATGCCTTAGTGAAACACAACAGTCCTTATTCTATATTGCCTTAGTATTGATAATGATTGGAAGATCTGCTTGCACGGCTGCCATGGAAACACTTAATTTCAATGGCAATGCTGATGAGAAAGAGTTAAGGCAGCAATTTGTAAAATCTGGGAGTGGTTATGCAGCTGTGCAAGCTACTCTTCTTGTTCTAACACCATGGTCAGTCATTTTCACGGTTGCATCATTTTACAACTCAATCACGGTTTCTCTATTGATGGAAAAATCATGGCCACACAAATTGTACATCAGTAATCCTGAAAGGAGTCCGATTAAAAGTGTTGTACGGGTATTTGTGACCTCTATGAAGAGACCAAGGGAAATGAAAATAGGCGATAAAGAATTCGAAGATGCGCAAGTGTTTGTAAGGATATTACTAGTAGGTGTTATCTATGCTTTCTTCGTGCTAATAAGTACAATATGCACCACTTACTTTTATCAACAAGCCAAACGATTGAAACGCTCTATCTTCTTCAGAGTTAAATTCATTGAGGTCTCATACCTTACATGGTATTTTTTTTACAAAGAGATAAGAATCAAGTTAAATCTGACAATAGATATGGAAACAAGGTAGTCTTACGTGCGCTAGTTATGGACGCTACGATTAACGCAATAACATGTTGTGCAATAGCTGCAGTAGTTGACATACCCGGCGAAATAATACCAATGTCAAGGTTTTGGATGCTTCCACAATTTGGCATGCTTGGCTATTTTAACATAAATTTGGATCCAATTCGTCAGGTTTTGTTCGGCGAAGATGCGAGTTTGCCAATGCAAAACTTTAAAGAATTTGTGTTTAATGGTTTGATCGGGGTTGGAGTCATGAGCAGTGTGTTGGTTGTACATTTAGTAGGAAAGATTAGTGAGATGGGAGGGAGACCAAATTGGTTTGTTGGGACAAAGAGGATTGAAGAAATCACATTTTGATAACCTTAGTCTAAATCATATTCTGCCTAAGTATAGAAGAAACTGCTGAAGAAGAAATCAGAAGTACTGAAGAACAAAATAGCAAAGTACTGAAGAGTTAACCATCAGAAGTTCTGAAGTCTAACCAGACACTACACTGAAGAACTACTGAAGACAAACTACTCATCAGCAGTTTGTCACTCATCAGCACTTTGACATCAGAAGCTTCAAACCGACATAGACTTCAGTAGTTTTAGTATTATATTGTTTTGTTAAAGTCTTGTTTCAAGTTTCAATGTACAGACTGTTGTAACCTTATCTTATGCTTAATATCTTAGCTAAATATCTTAGATTACTTCAGACAACAGTTTAGTATGTTGGTCTATAAATAGATGAGTTTGTTCATCTATTTTACACATGTGATTTACTTTGAAATCAATTGAAAACCTTCAAGGCTTTTAAACTTATAATCCATTTCACATATGAGAAACATAAACTGCATTTACTGCTTTATACTTGAACTGTATTTATTGTTTCTCATAAACTGCTTAGTCAATGGGGAGTAATAACTCCTCTTAAAAGTGATCTTTTCATCTTAGAACACTTATTATTCCGCTGCTTAATAACTCTCATATAAATCTGTAAACACATAAGTTTTCACTAAAAGAGGCCACTGATCCAACAATTGGTATCAGAGCGCTGGTTAATCTGATCAAATATCAATCTAACAAATTGAGAATCAGACACAGGCTCTTATTGATATACAATAAAGGATTAAAAGGCTCACTTTTTCATCCATCACTTTAAAGAAGCATTGACAAATCCAAACTTCTTAAAAATGGACCCCTATAATACTGGATCTGCCAACAAACCTCCTATGTTAGTCAGAAATGAATATAACATATGGTCAAAAAGGTTGGCACACACTATTTCTCAAACAAATACTGGTTGCTGGAGGTCTGTAGTTTTTGGACCTCACAGACCAGTTATTACTGATCCAGAGGGAAAAACTGAGAGACCAAAAGATCCAAAAGACTACACTGAAGAAGATTTCCAAAAATTTGAGCTAGATGCAAAAGCTTTCTCTATGTTGGCTATGGCTCTCCCAAATGAAATATATGCTGGGCTTTTACATTGTGAAAGTGCCAAAGAGCTATGGGATTGCCTAAAAGAACAGTTTGCAGGAACTGCAGAGGTGATAGCCAACATTAGAGAAATCCTGGCTCAACAATATGAAACTTTTACTCACATAGATGGTGAAAATTTAACACAACAGTTTGAAAGATTTTCTTCACTCATCTCTGAGTTAAAAATAAATAATCAGACCTATACAAATGAATCTATGTTACATAGATTTTTAAGGTCTTTACCTTCAAAATGGGAAACTTATTCTATAGTCCTCAAAACAAGTTCAGATTTTAACACCCTGAACCTAACAAGGTTACATGGAAAATTACTAACTTTTGAAAGAGAAATCAATCAAAAGAAAAAGTTACAAGAATCTGGTAAAACTGCTGATGACTATACTCCAGGTAGCACAGCCTTATTAGGACATGACTTACCATCTTGTTCTAATAATTTTGGTTCTTTTGACCACATTGACATAACAGCTGGGATCTCATCAGATGGATCTTTCCTAGCTTATGACAATGAAGAACTAAGTCAAACTGCTGATAACATGTGTTTCATCATGGATGATTTAAAATATTTTAGCAGTGATGACTTGGAAGAAATGGAGATATTACAGCCTTGTTAAGCTTGAAAACTAACAAATTTTATAAAAGGTCAGGAAGGAAATTTCCAGGACTTAACAATTCAACAAAAGTTGGTTTTGACAAATCTAAACTGAGATGTCATAAGTGTCAAAAGTTGGGACACTTTGCTAGAGAGTGTAGAAGCTCTAGCTACAACCAACCCATGTCTGGAAATCAATTTAACCCCTCTTATAATAGGAATAATGGAACTCAAGGGAGTGCTCATTTTGTACAGGCAAAAGCTCCACAATATGTCCAGATGCCTGCTCAACAACAACAGCAGCTGATGCCTCCTTTTCCAACTGCTCAACAACCTGCACACACTCAACAACCCCCTCAGCAACAAAGCTTATTTACATCAGGGTATGTTGACTGGAGCAGTCTTCCTTATGACACATCTGAATGCAGTCAGGATGCAGACAATAAAGTGTATGATGTCAACTGGGGAGAACCTGATAATGGCAGAAAGAATTTTGCCTTAATGGCTTTTGAAGGATATTCTTCCAATTCTGCACTCACTCCGGTATCACAGCAGTCTCTTTTAAAGCTTTGCTCTAAATCTTGCAAAGAATCTTTTGCTTTAATAAGAGAAACAAATGTGCATTTACAAGGCAAATCTAATGATATGGAAAGAAAATACACCCAAATGAAGTGTGATTTAGAAAGAAAAATTGCTTTGAAAAATAAAGAAATTTCTAAATTGACTGATAAATCCATAGTAACCCAAGCACAAATTAAAACAATGATAGACAACCTAGGAAATGTCAGACAAGAGCTTGCTGACACCAAGGTTGATTGTGAAAAATGGGTTGAGTCTTGTAAATGTTAAGTTAGGCATTGGGTATACCCATACTGAATCACCAACAGATTTCACCCACAAAATTGATAATGATGGGAAGAAATTGATTCAAACTTCTGACATGGAGGAATGCACATCCTACCATCAGAACTTTCTCAAAAAGGAAAGTACTGCAGAAGTTAAAACAACTGACAAAAAGCCATCAGTAGTTTTAACTACATCAGGAGTTGAGATCCTGAAAACTGCTGATGACCTATTTCAAAATGCTGAGATTGTCAGTAAATTGCCTTCCAACTCTCTTGACTTATCTAAAAAGAAAGAGAAGGCAAAAGCATGTGAAATATGTGGTCTGTTTAACCACATAACTGAACTTTGTAGATATAGAAAGGTAAATCAGTTAAACAAGAAAAGACAACAACTGATTGTGGGAAAACAGATAAAACAAAATTTTGAAAACACTTTCTTTCCCAACAAACAACAATCAAACAAAAACCTTTCTAGGAAGAAGTTTTTATCTCAACAAAAGTCTTCTTCTCAAAGTTCATCTTCAGAAGTTACACCTAACTCATCAGTAGTTTCACAAACTACTGAAGTTAAAGATTTGATAAATTTGGTTAAACTTCTGATGACCAAAGTTGATGGTGGACACCAAAAAGAACCCACCATTGTTCTTAATGACAAATCCATTGCCAAAAAGACATGGATTTCTAAAATTGGTCCACAACAAGCTGCACCTGTTCTCAAGAGCAAACCCAAAGCCAAATTGGCTTGGGTTGCCAAAACTAACTAATTTGCTATCTTGTGCGAGGGTATCCAGAGGTTTGAATAGCATATGGTATGTTGATAATGGAGGCTCAATGCACATGACTGGATGCAGATACCTAATAAACAATTCTATCAGTCAAAGAGAAGGATTTGTGTCCTTTGGGAACAATGCCAAGGGATATGTGCTAGGATATGGAAATGTATCCTCAGGCAAAATGCAGTTTGACAAGGTCAATCTGGTTGAAAACCTTGAGTACAACTTGCTGAGTGTCTCACAAATGTGTGACAAAGGATATTCTTCCTTTTTCACCAAGACAGCATGCAAGATCATATCACCAGAAGGGCAGAAGTTGATAGAGAAGATCATTGAAGATCATACTTTGCTGATTGCCAAAAGGTGTGGCAATGTCTATGCAGTGGACATTGAAAAAGACAAAGTATTGAACAAAACTGCCTGTTTCTTCTCAAAGGCATCAACTTCAGAAAATGATCTCTGGCACAGGAGACTTGGCCATGTGAACTTTAAAACCATCAATAAAGTCACTAAAATGGGCTTGGTCAGGGGTCTACCTTTGAAGGAATATCAATGCAAAGAACACTGTGTTTCCTGTCTTAAAGGTAAACAGCATAAGTCCTCCTATAAGTCTATTGAAGAATCTAAAACAACTGCATGTCTTCAACTACTCCATATGGACTTATTTGGAGCAGTCAAGATTATGAGCCTTGGTAAGAAGAAGTACTCCTTGGTCATCATTGATGACTACTCAAGATTCACATGGGTCTTCTTCTTATATTCCAAGGATGAGGCAGCTGAAATCATCAAGTTCTTCATTCTACAAGTTGAGAAGCAATATTCTCTTTCTGTCAAAGTCATCAGGAGTGACAATGGGACAGAGTTCAGGAACAAAACTCTGGATGAGTTCTGTCTGTCTAAAGGGATTGTTAGACAGTTCAGCATTCCCAGAACTCCTGAACAAAATAGTGTGGTAGAAAGGAAGAACAGAACCTTAAGAGAAGCAGCTAGAACAATGTTAGCTGATTCAGGCCTACATTTGTATTTTTGGGCTGAAGCAGTAAACACAGCTTGTTATGTTCAGAATAGAGTTCTTATCAACAAGAGACATACCAAGACTGCCTATGAAATTCTTCATGGCATAAAGCCCCTTATCTCCTTCTTCAGGGCTTTTGGATGTCAATGTTTTATCCTCAACATCAAAGACTCTATCTCAAAATTTGCTGCAAAAGTTGATACAGGTTATTTTCTTGGTTATTCTCCTTTGAGAAAAGCTTATAAAGTTTTTAATTCAAGAACCAAGATAGTAGAAGAAACACTGAATGTCAAGTTCAATGAATCAAAACACACTCTTATTCCAGCAAATCCTGCTGAATTATTTGATCTTGATAACTTTCATTTCGGACCTGAAAAGACTGTTGAATCATCCAAACCTCCTCAAAATGGTTTTCAAGGATTTGAAGATGATAGTCCTGCACCATGGACTCCAAACACAGTCAGAAGATCAACTTTTAAACCTTCAGAAGTTTCAAAAGCTTCAACTTCAGGAACTACTGATGAACACTTTGAAAGTACTGATTCAGCTGAACCTAAAACTCCTGAACCTCAAACAACAGCTGAACCAGATATTATCAATCTCAGTGGTTTATTTGAAGAAACAGTAGAGCCATCCTCTAGTACAGGTCTACAACAACTGATTGAACACAAGGATCATCCATTGGATCAAATCATGGGTGATATTGCCTCAGGGGTACTTACAAGAAACCAACTTTCCAAGTTTTGCTTCTTCTCAGCATTCATTTCTTAGTTGGAACCAAAGAAATATCAAGAAGCCCTCAAAGACAACAATTGGGTGCAAGCAATGCAAGAAGAGTTGCTTTAGTTCAAGAAACAACAGGTTTGGGAGATCTGTCCCTTACCTCAAGACAAGCAACCAATTGGTACAAGATGGGTCATAAAAAACAAATCAGATGAGGCTGGTATGATCATCAAGAACAAAGCAAGATTGGTGGTACAAGGTTATTCTCAAGAGGAAGAAATTGATTATGATGAAACCTTTGCTCCAGTTGCAAGACTTGAAGCTATCAGGTTATTTTTAGCTTATGCAATTTCCAACAACATTAAAGTTTATCAAATGGATGTCAAGAGTGCATTTTTGTATGGAAAAATAAAAGAAGAAGTGTATGTCTGTCAACCTCCAGGGTTTGAGGATCCTTCTCATCCTGACTGGGTTTACAGACTTGACAAAGCTCTTTATGGGCTAAAACAGACTCCAAGAGCCTGGTATGAAACACTTTCAAACTTTTTACTTAAGAATCACTTCTCAAGGGGATCCATTCATAAAACTCTTTTCATAAAACATGTTGGAAATCATATCTTACTTGTTCAAATTTATGTTGATGATATCATATTTGGTTCAACAAACTCAAAACTATGTGAAGATTTTAAGAAACTCATGCAATCAAAATTTGAAATGAGTACAATGGGAGAATTGCAGTACTTTTTGGGACTGCAAATCAAGCAACAATCAAATGGAACATTTATACATCAATCAAAATATGTTAAAGAATTATTAAACAAATTTTCTTTACAAGACTGTAAATCATGTTCCACTCCCATGACACCAATCACACAAGTTGAACCAGATGATCAAGGGAAACATATTGATCAAACCATGTATAGATGTATGATAGGTTCTCTTTTGTATTTAACTGCTTCTAGACCAGATATTATGTTCTCAACTTGTGTCTGTGCTAGATACCAATCTGCACCAAGAGAATCACACCTAATTGCAGTCAAAAGAATCTTCAGATATCTGAAAGGAACTCCTACTTTAGGAATTTGGTATCCTGCTTCAAGCAATACCAAGTTAACAGCTTTTTCAGATAGTGACTATGCAGGGTGCAAAATGTCAAGAAAATCAACATCTGGTGGTTGTCAATTTTTAGGAAACCGTCTGGTGTCCTGGCAATCAAAGAAACAAACATCTGTGGCAACTTCAACAGCTGAAGCTGAATACATTGCTGCTGCAAGATGTACTTCACAGATACAATGGCTCCAATATCAACTACTTGATTATGTAATCAAAGAGACCAAGACCCCCTCTCTAACCTAAAAATACTGTTCGATCAAAACATCCATGGCTCTCGTTCTAAAACAGCGACATAATCAAAGAGGCTACTTTGAAAAAGATGAAGCCTGGTCCCAATATGATGAAATCATTAATCTCATCATGAAATCCCAATATTATGAAGCTTTCACCATTGATCCTCCCATACATGAAGAAACTCTCAATGAGTTCTGGGCTAATACAGAGACGGTGACTGTTAATAATGAAGTGATTTCCCTCAAATCATCTATACAAGGGAAACTGATGGCCATATCACCAGAAACTCTAAGCATGACTTGGTTTGAAGGATTCTAATGCTCCTGAGCACATCTCAAATTCTGATATTCATCTGACCATGACAGAATGTGGCTATCAAGGTACTTTGGCACAAGCTACTGTTTATAAGAAATATTTTGATCCAAAATATAAACTGTTATTTCATTATATCATTATGTGCTTAAGTCCAAAAACTGGATCTATTGATCAGATGCCTTCAACTTTTCAACCTATTTTTCATTCAATACTAAATGAAACACCTTTCAAGGCATCAAAACTGTTTTTCAATGAGTTGGTTCTGCACCATCAAAATGACAAAAAGAAGTTTTTACTGTACCCAAGATTTGTTATGCAGTGCATAATCAAAGAACTTGGTGAGGGAGTACTTGTGGGTGAGTCAACAACTTTAAATCCACTGACTTCACAAGTATTCTCAAGGCACAATAAACCAGCACTTTTGCTAGAAGATGACCAAAGGGAAGAACAACCAATCCCTGAGGAACCCACATCTTCCAAACCCAAAACAAAGAAGTCCAAAAAGCCTAAACAGCAAAAACAAAAACCAACCAAAAAAAAAAAAAGACAGTTCAGGAAGTGGAGATCCCTGAAACTGCTGATATGCAATCTGCACTTGATAAGGATGTGGCTGAAACATCCTCTCAGCACACACCTTCTCCACCTCCTAAAAGAAAACCTGTTACAGTTATTTTCAAAAGAAAAAGATTTAAAAAGCCTGTAACTACTGACCCAACCTTTGAAACTGCTGACCCTGAACCAGAACAAACTACTGAACACCAACCCCTTACAACTACTGAACCTGAACCCTTACACACAACCATTGAAATAGCCCAACTTCTCTCAGGACTAAAAGGATCCCATCCAACACATGTCACTCCCCCAGCAACACATCAAATTGGGGAGATGCCTTCAGAACTTGACATGGATGTGGACCTTGTTAGCCCAAACCAGGGAGATGAGGATGGACCAGAGTTTATAAGCCCAAACTTAGAAACTCTTGGTACTTTTGAGGCTGCTACTACTCATTTATCACCCAGTGGTGAACCTGAGGATAGTAGTAACATAAATAAGACCTCAAATTTGGCAACTACTGATGAAGGCTTAAAGCCTGAAGTAGGAAAATCTCAGTTCCAAGAAAAAGAGGTTCATGAGAAAACTAGTTTGGTGCTAGCTCATGATACAACTGATCCTGCCCTCTCTGAGGACACTATCAGGGATTCAGATGATTCCATTAGTTTGGATGATGAATCAAACATTCCACAGAAAGAATTGACAGCTGTTGTTGAAGATCCTGTATCTAAGGTCTCCAAGCTCAAGAAGCTGGTCACCAAGGATCAGGTTAAAGTCCACTTAGCCCAACATTCCCCAAAAGTGGCATCTTCAGACAAGTCTGAAGATCACCAAAAAACCCCCCCTTCATAAAAACAACCTACCCAATTCACTGGGCTGTCAAGCATAGACATGAACCAGCTATACAGCCCAGATGGTCCCCTGTTCCAGACAATGAAGGATATTATAACTGCTCAACTCAAAACATTTACAACTGCTTGGGAGTTGAAAGCAAACAACCAATTTGGGTTGATAAACTCAAGACTTGCAGAGCTGAACAAGAAGATTGATCAAACCCAAGATCAGCTTGCAAAATTGTCTGCTGCAACTTCTCACTCTCTAAGGCTTCCAGAAGTGGATGAAGCCAAAAAGGGGGAGAAGATTAAGGAACCAACAACTGAAGTTTCTACCAGAGAAAATCCTGAAGCTGAAAAGCCTACTCAAAGACCAGGAAAAGAAATATTTCAGGAGTTCTCATCATCTAAGGCAACTGAAGAAACTGCTGATCCTATTTATCAAACTGCTGAAGACAATCCTTCAGTAGTTGTGAAGACAGTTAACCCATCAGAAGTTTCATCTTCCAAACCAACACAAGAAGCTTCTAAGGCACGTGAAAGAGAACCAGCTTCTACTCCTAAGCCAACTACAACTTCAACAACTGTTTTGAACCCTAATCCTATTGCCATGTCAAAAGAATTATTGGAGAAGAGTTTGAAAGAGGCACAAAAGAAAGCTAAGGAAGACAAAGTGTGGAACAGCCTGGAAGCAAGAGATGATCTGAACTATCAAGAGAAATTGATCAAGTATCAAGAGAAGCTTGATGAACTTGAAGCTGAAGAGAGAGCACTTGAAGCTGCTGCTGAAGAAGACAAAAGAGCACAACTGATTGTTTTTATAACCAAGAACTCCAAATCAAAACAATTCGTCAGGTTTTGTTCGGCGAAGATGCGAGTTTGCCAATGCAAAACTTTAAAGAATTTGTGTTTAATGGTTTGATCGGGGTTGGAGTCATGAGCAGTGTGTTGGTTGTACATTTAGTAGGAAAGATTAGTGAGATGGGAGGGAGACCAAATTGGTTTGTTGGGACAAAGAGGATTGAAGAAACCACCTTTTGATAACCTTAGTCCAAATCATATTCTGCCTAAGTATAGAAGAAACTGCTGAAGAAGAAATCAGAAGTACTGAAGAACAAAATAGCAAAGTACTGAAGAGTTAACCATCAGAAGTTCTGAAGTCTAACCAGACACTACACTGAACAACTACTGAAGACAAACTACTCATCAGCAGTTTGTCACTCATCAGCACTTTGACATCAGAAGCTTCTAACCGACTTAGACTTCAGAAGTTTTAGTATTATATTGTTTTGTTAAAGTCTTGTTTCAAGTTTCAATGTACAGACTGTTGTAACCTTATCTTATGCTTAATATCTTAGCTAAATATCTTAGATTACTTCAGACAATAGTTTAGTATGTTGGTCTATAAATAGATGAGTTTGTTCATCTATTGTACACATGTGATTTACTTTGAAATCAATTGAAAACCTTCAAGGCTTTTAAACTTATAATCCATTTCATATCTGAGAAACATAAACTGCATTTACTGCTTTATACTTGAACTGTATTTATTGTTTCTCATTAACTGCTCAGCCAAGGGTGAGTAATAACTCCTCTTAAAAGTGATCTTTTAATCTTTGAACACTTATTATTCCACTGCTTAATAACTCTCATATAAATCTGTAAACACATAAGTGTTCACTAAAAGAGGCCACTGATCCAACATGGTTCCAACATGATACAGAAAACAGTCGGTTAGACTTGTTTTATTGGGCATTGATTGTGTTATGTATTCTCTTTTTTAACATATGGTTTCGCAGGTCCAACTATTTAAACAAGAAATTGTATCCTAGATCTAGGCCACTTGGAGAACAAAAAATCAGGAGAAGATAACTAAAAGTCATTTGGGTTTGTCACATTATACGTATAGCTTTGGGAATAATGATTACATGTTCGTTAGTTGTTAGTTCGTCATGGTTTTTCGGATAAAATGTTCAAGACTGGTATATCTACATTATGAATTGTGGAGATTATGGAGTTGATGAGTTTTTTGCTGCAAATTTTTGGTTTTTGTCATTTTATTTAAAGGTGTTATGGTGTTGAGTACTTGAGTGTAGGTTATAAGCAAAGGTCTCGAAGGCCGAGTACTCCCCGGGTATTCTCCGACTATGCTAAGAACTCCCGACTCCGACTAGCAAGCGCCTAGCGACTTTTGCAAAATTGGTTATAAGTGACTAGTGGGTAACTCGCGCGTTGTGTCACACCCTCAATTTCCACATGCGGGGTTTTACCGCGAGGCGCGTGACACACCAGGATCTCAGTCAACGATCACAACAAACATTCAACAAACATGCATTCATATATATATTAAAACCCAAAATATCATGCTTTGAGCCGTAAACCAGCAGCGGAAGCATTTCTTGTTTACAACCAAAAGACATATTAAAGTTTACAAAACATTGTTTAATACGTTTCAAAATCCTAGACGCTGTGCGAGACTCCGTGGGCCTAGTCCATTAACTGCTACCTTAGCGACCTGAGAAAACATGCCAAAAATGTCAACATATAATGCTGGTGAGTTCACAGGTTTTCTTTTATAAAAAAGTTGTTATAAGTTCCAAAGATCATATCCGTTACTAGTAGGTTATGAGAATGTTAGCTTGACGTTAAGTGTTTTTACTACTACGGTTGGGAACCATTACTAAACACGTACAAGAAGATGAAACCATCCCAGACTGACTGGGCTACCGATGCCTCGGTAACCCGAATGTTAAGGACAATATGCACCCGCCCAGCCCCGCCGTCGAGTGGGGCTTGTGAGGCCCAATAGATCTATCCACATTTCCCCCCGTTGTGCATTCCCGTACATTCATGGTTTCCCCCTGGGACTTTCCGAAAAAGCCGTATAGTAACATAAAGTAACCATAGTATAACTTGATCTTTAATAAATAAGTAATAGCATGTTTCTCCCCCGAAGACAAAACTGTAAAAGTGGGGCTGTGATACTCACCTTAGATTGCGTTACTTGAAAATAGTTAAATAGTTATGCTATGATAGCCCCAAATAGCGGCGACCTATCATAAGACGTGTATAAGTATCCGGACTAATAACCCGCAGGTTAGGTTGTCCCCGAATGTCCGGACCATAACCATAGAAGTTTGAAAACACATTTGACTGTTAAACCGACCGTGCCAGACAAGACTCGACATCCCATTGGTGACCCGACATTCCATGTGTTAGCTAAAAGCAAGATATCATGCAACACATGTAGTTATACACTTAGCACGCGCAAGAGTTCACCTAGTCTAACATAACGCACAAGTAAAGTACAACTGAGTCCGAACACGTGTTACCAAGTCATACGGCATGTCACGGGGTTCCTATCATGTTCCTAGGTGTCAAATCATGCTTCAGGATGCCAAAATACGCTTACAGCAGCAGTACACGCGATTAGGAATTTAACATGCAATTAGGAAAGGTCAACTGGTGATTGGGGGTGGTCAATAGGCGATTGGGCTTGTAATCGCCTGACATATAAGGCGATTTGGGGCCTAATCGCCCCTTAATATTCCTAATCGCCCCCTGCATCAGGCGATTAGGATTCCTAATCGCCTGCTGCAGCTGCGCAACACATTTTCGCGCGTTTAACCCTCCAAATCAGATCCGAAACATGCAAAAACACCCAATATCAAACCTAAACCATTTACCAACCCATTCCAAGCAAAAACCCCCAATTAATCACTGTTCTAACACTCTTTGTGCAATTATTTCCACAAATGGCAAAGTACCATGTTTCATTAACTAAGCTTATCTTTCCTTAAATGGCAACAGATCAGATTTCATCACTTACAAGCTTGCAAATTAACATTTCTCTGTTATAATACCTCTCTAATGCAAACCCTAACAACAATAAATCATTAAATCATAACATAGCACCTTAGATCTTCAAGAATCCTGCAAATGGGTCAAAATGCATACTTTTGTCAAAACAACATAACAATAGCTCAAATCTTTAGAAAATCATCCTAATAACTCCTACATCTCAGAAGTACATCAATTTCATAAAAACATTCATGTTATAATCATCACAAAGATCATCATATGCACAACAACTTCACATATAGCATGTACTTAGTAAAACAAGGTCTGGACTTTTGGGGAACCAAACCAACAACATTACAAAGGTTAGAGACGAAGAACACACCTTGGATTTTATCAAAGAAAGGTGTGTTAGCTTGGAAATGGTGGTTTTTGGAGCAAAACAAGTTCCAGAGGTGTTCTAGGGTGTGTGGGTGGCTTAGGATCAGTTAGGGTTGCACTAAGGGTGTTTGGGGAGTTAAGGGTTGTATTTATAGGTGTTTTGACTCGTGCATAACAGTCCAGGCGATTAGCAGCAGTTAACAGGCGATTAGGAGTCCTAATCGCCTGTCTATTGGCGATTAGGGGCTCCAATCGCCCCCTAACTTTCCCAATCGCCTATGGTATAGGCGATTAGGCACCCCTCTGGTTCCTAATCGCCTACAGCATCCCAGATTGAGTTTTCGGCGCGTTAAACACTATTTTAACACATATAAACACGTATTAACATACCGACAAGTCACATAATGATTATAAACACATAATGCATGATAACTAACACGTTTACATCCGTTCAGCAATTCCCGGGACTCGAGACTTGCGTGTGTGCGTTAAACCCGGTGATTCCTCGAATCACCAATCCTTGTACACATGGTTATGGACCGACTCCCGATGATCCCGCGGATCATCGTAACGACTCCCGACGATTCCCTAGAATCATCCTAATGACTCGACTGATCCAGTTAAGTATATAATATGTATGAATCGCTAAGGTAGACTTACTAGTTTAGTCAATGTTACTAACCTGACTTTGCCGGGTGTCACACGTTGCGATGGAGTCGACAATACACGGTAGGAACATGATATGCGTCAGACACAAGTATTTTGCATGTATTTTAACTGAGTCTCTTTTCGCCTTTCGAGGAGATAGCATTTCCTTCAGTCGCATTATTGCTAATGCAAAAAGAAGATCACCAAAGTGTACTTCAAATGCATTACTAAAGGATTTAGATTATATGATTGTAAATAAACACATAATATTTCTTTTTGGAGTATTAAAAATATAAATTTGGGTAAAAATATGTATATGTTATGAGGAATTTGAGCAAGTTATTCCCTTTTTAACCCATTTGGGTAAACCCGTAAAATACGTGTAAATGTAACCTCTAAATATAACAGTGTCAATAAATCAAATTAAAAAAATATAACATTCAAAACTCAAAGCATGTAGGTAGGTTTCACTGTTTTAGCCCTCCACTATCATAAGGATAAAATAAATATGTTGCTTTCTGTTTAACTACCTAAAAATTGAGGGACCTTATAGATGATGAGAGAATCAAAAGCATCAACATCGCTAACATTTTGTTTGCCATCATTTGGAGTCATGTTTCAAGTGCTCAAACAACTCATACTAACATATTTAAATCATAGGGCCAGGAGTAAAAAGAAGTTTATCATAGTGAAAGAAGATGTGAACTCAACCGTACTTTTGTATAGTAACTTACAAATTTTGTGTGCTTGATGTTGCGTGCAGCTATATACATATATTCTTTATTATTAATCTACAAACATGGGAATTATGTCACATATGCACGGGTTTTACGCCAAAAATACATTCAAGTCATAGACCTTCATGTAAAGGGTTATATACACCGTGGTTACATACATATTTCTTCCCAAGTAAAAATGTTAGATTGCAGAATGTAATTGTCAGTTACAGAAAATAAATGTTAAAGTCAGCTCAGCTACAATGAGGGAAGTTGAGATTAACTCAGGTAAGCATGTGGTTTCTACCGTAGTTTTCACCCCATAGTCTGACACATAAGTCGTTCCCACAATTATAGTGATTATATCAGAGTAATAAAAAGTGAACTAAAAAGAAATATATATATATATATATATACACCGGCAGTGTACCGATCAATTATAGTATAGTCCTTTTAAGTCCGAATGTCGATCCACAGAGAAGCGCTTAGGCATATGTATTAATAACTTTTGTTAGTCTTATTCACAATATTTACAAGTAACATTGATTTGGGGGGGGGGGGGGTGGGGTTGAGTGTCCACTACAACTAGATGACAATAAAATTAAATTACAGAAATAAAAGATATTTTTTTCTTAAGTTTTCTTTTTAAGATTTAAACTAAATAAATTTTAAGGTTTAGATTGTTTCTTTTATATGACAAAATAACTACTTAGGCTAGATTCATGCTATTGTTTTTATTGTTATGACTTTCGGTTATGTAATTATTTGATGAACCAGGTTTTTGAAGATAGACTAAAAATTTCCTTATTGGTATCTCAATCATATCTCAAGATAGTACAAAAGTAAAATTAATAGTTGTTGAGTCACTGGTTCGGGTAATTGGGATTCGGAACAGTTTCCCAATTATGATAAAGTACCTTAAAGTAAATCTACCATACAGCGCGAAAAACTTTATGCAAGGTAACTTAGAAATGAATAGTAAGACACATAGAACAAAGTTTATTAAAATAAGAGTAGTCTTTTTGCAAAACCTTTTCACTTCGTATTTTAATAAATAAGACAATATGTTAATTTCTCACAACAAAGGTATTGAAATTAGTAGTATATTTAGAACCTATAAATTCTTTACTATTATTCCCATGGATTTACGAGCTCTTTTAAAACCAATAAGTAATTAACTTACAAATGATGTTTGATTGTAACTTATGTTATTTACTTAACATGTAATTGTTTATGAAAGACATTCATTAATTAACATGTGGGAATAATAATAAGTCATAGATTAGTTCTAAACACGCATATACATCTTACTAACACATCTAAGTCTTTACTTTATCATTAAAAGTAACTTTAATTCCATAAACCGAAAATCATAAGTTTTATACAATAGCAAAAATTGAAGTAATTTACGGACCATAATAATATATTTACGGTCCGTAAATATACAATATCGAGTTTTTATTCGAAATTGGTGCCCCTAAGTCTGTACCCATGGCCTGCTATTTATAGCAAAAATTGAAGTAATTTACGGACCATAATAATATATTTACGGTCCGTAAATATACATTATCCATATTTTTTTATAAAAAGTAGCCGCCCACTTAAAAAGCTAGGTCACAGGATATTACACCCCCGTAAATTTATAAATTTACGGGGTGTAAGATCCTCCAATGGGTAAAAACTTCAGATTTTCTTCGATTCCGTTGTCGATTGATTTTTAGCTCGATATGCGATTGTATTTCCGTAGAAATCATCCTTGATCTCATCAACTTTGTCTTTTTAGTTGTTCTTCTCTTTTCTCAGTTGTTGATGGTTTCTTGATTTCTTTCTTTTCTTCGTTTTCTGGTGTATTTTCGCTTTATTTTTGTACAACACCTGAGAAATTACGAAATGTTAAGAACAAGGATAAAACACACTAAAAATTACACATATATACAATAAAATGATAATAAATATATAGTAAAAATATATATAATTTACAACATATCAGTGCTTCTCACTAATTTACATATAATTGATCCTAAGACATGTACATACCATAATTATTAACTAAGCATTTTTTCAAGTGGGTTGAGAGTATAAACAATGATGTATGACAAAAGTAGATACAAAAATAATGAAGGATAACTTGATATTAAATTTTTGATAATTTAATGAAATGAAGTTACCCCATAGGAAGATGTAATAATTCAATGTAGATACAAAAATAATGAAGGATAACTTGATTGTGAATTTTTGATAATTTAATGAAATAAAGTTACCCCATAGGCATTTAGGGAAGAAAAGTGGTAAAATTTAGGAAATTGTAAAGAAATACTTGGTATACCATCTTAACTTTGGACAATTTAGACATATTTGCCCTCCTCTTTTATAATGTAGTATAGATATAGATTACTAGTCGTTTGTCAAAGTTGTAGATGCTAATATTCCACGCAAATACATGTTGGGTATCAAAGACGGTTTTTGATGGGAGCGGATCGATCAATGAAGGCAGGTGATTTGCAATAGTTTTGTGTGACCTAATAGTAGCAAATTTATATTTTTATGAAGCACTCTTGTAATGTGTAATTAGTAGAGGGTAGTTCGTGTAAGTATAGTATATACACCTTCTCTTGTAACCCATTCCGACAAAAATCAATACTACACAATCACAATTACACACTCTCCCTCCCTCAGCAAGTTCAACTTGCAACGACACTTCCCGGGAAAACATGACTTACGCAACATTTCCTATTGACACTTGATGAACTCAAATTTAAACTGAGTAACGCTAACTCAACAAACAAAGGAACCATATTACTTGTCAATATTCTCATACGCCACAGCGCAATTTAAAACACATCTTTCCTCCGAGTTTAAAAACATTTAAAAAAAACATTAAAACGTTTACAAAGGGGTCGTGAAAACTCACCTCAGCTCAGCAATCAACACACAACAATAGCTCAACACAATTTAGAGCAACAGTAACCACCACGACTTAACAATCTATAGTATTTTATCCCCATAAGATACCATTTTACTAGTACGTGTTCATTCGGCAAGTTATTATTACCCAACTCCCCAAACTACTGTAATACTCAAGTGATGTTTGATTGGAAAATATGTCTTAGGCCGGTTAGTGATGGATTCCCGATGTTAAGTTATTAATAACTTGGTTTTTATAACCTCAAATATTATCCTTATGTTAGTCGGGTTTGCCGATGCAAGCCCTGGTCACCGTCCAATTTTCCTCACCAGTCGTGATCATTGTTTACTAACAATACTTAACTCAACTTCCCAAATCTATATATTACTTTTGTAATCACTTTCTCAACAACTCAACAACTTACAAAAATATATTTTCCTTAAATACTCCAGTAATTATTCTTTCGAAAATATATTTATATACATTTAAATTAATCACTTTATCATTAACATTTCATTTCTCATCACAAACTTTATATCAATGTTTTTAGTATTGTCCCGGTTATTCCTGCGTTGACTTGATTGGTTGACTATATTATTTCAACACAAGTTCATACTAAAAATTGTAGGATCAAATTCTATCGAATCACTATAATCTCAACGATATGTAAACCTCCGGGTGCGGAATCCCCTTGGGTCTAGCGAAATGATATATGAATCTAGTTGAAAACGTACACAATATCCATAAACATCTTTCACTTTTTCATTAATAAGATTCATGTGACACCCATGGAATTTTCAGATCAAGATCCGTACACGCCCTTTTGAACTATGTCATTTCATGTGTGCAATAGACATTTTACATTAATTATGTCACACCCCGCCTAGGCGGAAACACGAGATTCAACTTTGAAAGGTTTTCAAACACAAGAGTCACATAAGCATCAATTTCATGAAATTCCAAGATATTATAAAGACGACATTGTTTAACATTCAAAGAAAATATTGTCTTGAAACCGTAACTTAAAATGATATTGTTCTAAAATCATTCAAACAAAAGACCGGTTCCAATATCCCATGATGCCAATGCGCAACTCCCCCAAGTTCCATGCTCTACGTTTAATTGCCTGAAAAACATGCAAATAAAATGTGTCAACAATACAGTTGGTGAGTTCATGGGTTTTGATGTATGTATATGTAAACCATGGTAGACTGAACCATTGCCTAGCTAAGACAATGATTGCTATGTGACTGACATGAGCCCGTAACCAAACCATGACGTGTTGTGCCTCGTCCATTTTACACTAAAGACAATGAATAAATGTGAAATACAAGCACTGTCTTTATGACTATAATCCAGTTAGAGCGACTAACAAAGGGTTGGGGTGTCAACCCAATAGATCTATTCTGGTATTTCATGGCTAATGTAACTTCCCGTTTTTGTTATATAAATAAAATATCTTGGTTCATATTTATTAGTGAATGAAACGGGTCATTGATCGTTAAAATGAACCAATAACATGTGAGATGGATATTTGGGTATTTAAAAATAGTTAACGAGCAAGAGAAGGATAGTTTGATTATTTGAAAATGAGATCTAGACGAGTAATTAATATTATAGGAGACTGTTTAGTAACAATATAATATATTATATTTGATCCTACTCCGTTTTTAATGAAACTTAGGTTGACGCATAGATAAAAGTTAGCTCGTCTCAGCAGTATATTCAAAAATTTGTACGGCGCTATATTTTAGAAGTTATAAGAGTTAAACGAACTAAGCAGCTAAATTAATTATAATAATATAATAATAAAACTACATCACCAAATATATGAATGTATATACGTGGTGTTTGTGAATGTTAAGTACGTACAAACATGAAAGGTGGGCACTTATATGCGTTGAAATTAGATAGTGGAATACTCGTGCGTTGCGGCGGGTGTCTTGGTTGACATCTTATGAAACGCGGTACTCATTTTTGTTAGTAGTTTATGTTAGTTTTAACGTAATATTTGAAAAAGACGGTGATTAGATTATGTAATTAAGTTTTACTTTGTATTTGTATCCGTTCATTTTATTTTTTATATCAATAAAATTTGCCCAGGTTTTAACTTCTTTCACAAAAAAAATAAACTTTCACAATTAAAAGATAAAAAATGCCATAAATAGGCAAGTCCAGGCAAATGACTATTACGAGTTATTTGCTAAGTGTTCGTTCGGCCAGTTATTGATGTATTGATGATGAATTGATGTATTGATGATGAGAACATGTTCTGGAAATGATGATGCGTAACTCATTTTTTAACATAGATATATAGTACATGTGGATAATGCAATAAGGGGTATTATAAGGAAGTTTTACATGACATATAGTGTTTAAAGCATGAGACTCTTGACATCCCATCTTAAAATGTTTGTATAATTACTTTTCTAGACATGTCTCCTCCTTAATAAGACTAGCAGAAATCCGCGCGTTGCAGCGGGATTACACGTTGTTTGGTTGTTACATTTGATCATTAATTAGGAACCCGCTGTTGTTTTTGCAGAATTCGAAACACCGTCAAAATGATTTGGAAAGTGAAGCGACAATATATGTAGGTTGGTTGGAGTACCTAAGTAATCATATGTGGTTAGGGTAACTACTAGGGGTGTTCAAAAATATCCGAATCCGAAAATCCGATCCGAAATATCCGATATCCGAATCCGAAACTACCCGAAAAACCGGATATCCGAAATTTCGGAGAAATACTTCAAATTTATATTGAAATTAATACGTAGTTGGTTAATATATACAATATTATTAGCTTTAATATAAAAATTAAATTTTTGTAACTTTAATTTTTATGCAACATATTTGGTTGTGTGTTATGGGAAAATTATTTTTTTAGAGGAATAAGCCTTCTTACCCTTAGCCCTTATATAGAAGATATACTCTTAATTTTTTAAAATTATAAAAAATCAGAAGTGACATGTTTTAATAAGATGGATTAAAACAAGATGACGAATATGCATAATCATATATCTACTAAAGAGCATGACTTGCTTATTGTGAAAATGGTAAATTGTAAAGCATAAGGTTTCTACAACAACGTTTCCAACGTATTGATACTATACATCACTTTGATTATACTCATAATAAATTTAGGCAATAATTATAGTATTTTTAGTTTTTACCTTCAAACTTTAGATAATCTTTTTGCAACATTTATTCTCAAATATAGGATTTGGTTCAAATGAGAACCTTTCCCCAAATTGAGAACTGGGAGAACCATTCTGGGTCACACATTTCTCTAAGGCAAATTTGTTTTTTTTTTTTTTTTTTTTTTCAAAAATCGCTGCTTTATATGTAAGAAATTTTTTTTTTATTTTTTTTGTATTTTTTTTTCAGTATACACATGTGTATAATTGCATTATACACATATGTATAATGCAATATACACATATGTATAACTGAAATATACACATATGTATAGATGAAAAATGCTATATACACATATGTATAAATGAAAAAAAAATTATTTTCCTTGCATAAAAATGTGCGATTAAAGCAAAAAAAAAAAAAAAAAAAAAAAAAATTTTTGCCTTTATATGAAATGTGTGGCCCAGAATGGTTCTCTCAGTTCTCAAATAGGGGTTGGTTCTCTTAGGATCCCTACCCCTCAAATATATACATGTTGGTTGTATAAATATTTACAAGTAATTTTATTGATTGGGATAATGATATATTTTATTCTTTTTGCTTTTTGTATTTAGTATTAATATTATTTGAATAAATAATGTTTTGAAACGCTAAATTTTATATTTTTTATAACTTATATTTATAATTATATCATCTCACATAATTAGTTAACTCAAGTTCATTAAATATTTAGTTAGACCAACCTTTATAAATATTTAGATGTATTAATGAGTTGTCTTAAATTTGTCTTAAGACAACATAGATAATAGCGGGAGTGAATCTAATATGTGCACGTGTGTGGATATACATGAAGATTTAAATCTTCATGTCAAAGTAAAGAAAAAGAAACCAACGCTGGAGTCGGTTAACATACGACTAGAATTTTAGGTATAAATAGCAACTCAATAGTTCACATACTTTGTAACTTTGAAACCTTCCCATTTGACAAAAGCAGGTATGTATTTAATTATTGACGGGGTAGGGTACCAATTCTGACGCGCAGGCGCACCCTACCCCACAACATTATCATCATAATACTCAAGTATAAAAGAATGGCACATTTCTGCCTAGGCGGAAGGCAATCTTTATACACCTCTCATGGATCTACCCACCTAGCATCATGCGCCAGGCGATGGTCACCCGCGGAAGATGACAATTAGCTGCGCCAAGGTGCAGCTCCCCTTGAGCCCCATTTGCTGCACAACCTCCTAGATGTCAGGTGTCACTTCAGCCAATCTTCTAGAGGAATCTAGCCGCCTGACACCCTTTGGCAGTAGGAAGAAAAAGAGGCCCCTGCAGTCAACCACAACGCGCCACGTGTTTCAGCGGCAGGCGCCACCCCTGACGGCCAATCACGATGCGTCACGTGGACCAATGGCAGGGCACCGTTTCTACCTGGTTTTCTTTATACAATCCGATGGTCCAAACCCAACTGGATGGGCTTCTGGAAGACAGGCCCAGCTCCTGGGCCCAAGCTCACCATTCCTGAAATGGGCCGGAAGCTCATGGCCCATGCACCCTCTATAAAAGGAAGGCTCCACTACCTTTTTAGAGGACGATTGATCTACCACTTAAACACACACACTTGTAATACAATTATATCTCGTCTTTACATTTGTAATCGTTCAAAGCAATAAGACTACGTTTTCAGTGGACGTAGGTCAACAAGACCGAACCACTTATATCTTGTGTACTTGTGTATCATGTCTTCACTCTTTATTTATTGAACGGGCCATGGATCTAGTCTCGTTGTGAGCTAAGGATTATATCCTGCACTTGGCACGAGTAACCACCCCATATTGAACCACGAGTCATACTCGTTGTTTCTTCAATTATCAATTTAGTTAATTATTTATTAGTATTATTTATTAGTTATATTAATGTTATTATTTCTAGATATTATGATTATTATTATGGGCGGGTATTGGGTAGCCTAGCCTTAGTTAGGTATGGACTGATCATCCATGCTTAAATAAGGTAGCGCTAACCAATATCCAACTGTAATAATAATTAGTTCGGTGTACTATTACTTAACCTTGGGTGGTGTATTTATATCAGGACCCTGAGATATTACATGGTTGTATTAGCGTTGTCAATTTCAAAAGGGCTGATAAAGAGGTGAGTTACTTAAACTATTTTCAAAACCTGATACTTACTCATAAAATTGTTTTGATGGTGATTGATCATGTATATGCATCGAATCATAGATGTGTGGCATCCAGGGTATTATATATATATATATATATATATATATATATATATTATAATGATCATTATATTTTTCAGGCGTGGACATACACTTACAGCCATATGGGGTGTGTTTAGGCTGTATGTGTGAATATATAATGCTTAGTTCAGATATATGATTATGGTGACATGCAAAGAGCTCATACGTGATCAATAAAATGTTTATGTGGTTGTTTTACTAATGAGTCAGTTTATGTGGCTCACTAGCTGTCAACTGACATATTTTTATTACTCGAGCATGTATTTCAGGTTGAGGAAATAAGGATAGGGGGTTAATAGCTGAGTGTTGGAAGACTGTAGATGTTTTCCATATTATTGTTAAGCTATGTGTGGTTCTGGTGTACTGTTGTTATAGTGGCTCGTAATAAATACTTAATTTCAATGATGAGATTACATTTCCGCTAAAAGTTTGCACCGATTGGTCACTGTAAGTGCTCCAGCCTAGGTGGGGTGTGACAGCTAAGTCCATAGCTAATGGTTACAGTGAAATGAATGACACGAGGGCTAATGGTTACATGCATTTGGTATTTCTTAAATCATTTTTTTTTGTTTTACTGCGTTGTCTATTTGGCGGTATAATCAATTTCATGTAATGCTTTAGGTTAAAAATTATAATATTATCTATATAGGATCATGTGATTGTGAACTAGTTATATGCATGAAAAAAGTAATGTTTGTATTTTGTTCAATTACCTTTGCATTTGTGATAAATCCTGTTGTGGGAAGTTGTTCTTTTTCTAGATACAAATAAAGTATGTTTGTCCTAAAAATACACTTGATTTTTTGTCTTTCCTTTTGTTGTTGATAACATGCTGCATTCTCCGTTGAATATTTCGTACTATTAGTCATAGTTACAAAGTATTGTGACTCAATGCCTTCTCACAGCTTCTGAAGATAAAGGTTTCTCACTGGACATTAATTTGGATCATATAGGTTAAAAATATACAAGTTTTGCAACATGTGAATGATCTTTTTGGGTATGCAAATCATTTGCCCAAGTTAACTAATGTATGCCTAACTTGTAAAAATCAAGTTTTTCAAATAAACATATTTGACATGGTAGCTTGTATAATGTCTTCAATTATAGAATTTTTTTTCAAATCTTATGATTTGAAAGTTCAAGAACTTAATACATAAAGTTTCAAACTAATCTAGTTGATATGGGGTTTTAGCAATAAGTAGAGGAAACTAGATAAGAAACAGAGGAATAGGATCAGGGAGCGTACCTAGTATAGTTTCTCATTCACACACACACATATATATATAAAAGGCTTGATAATTTAGTCACCTCAAATTTCCAGACAAATCGGTTTTAGCTGGACGCTTGGACCTACATTTATGGTTTGAAGTGTTGACACTATTTTTTGTCTAGTGGATTATTAATTGTATAAAATTATTGAAACCCTGCTTGGGTTGGTTTGATAAGTCTGTAACTTACAAAACTTTACCATTTTATAGTTCAGAATAATATGATATGTAGTTAGATTTGGATCTTCAAAAGTTTAACATATGAATTAAAATATTGCATTTTTTACATGTATACACTTGCATGTATTTTTTAAGCTTCTTTTTACTAATGTAAGGTTATGTTTTATTAGGCAACTTCGGTCGCAAGTATGAATTGAAGATATCTGTTTGGATTGGATGTATGAAGACATTGGTTCCGAATGTTACTATACATCACTTTCATTTTTAGACATATATGTATTTGTGTTACTTGGAAACTTTTGTAGTTTCGTGATACATTAAAATTTTTGTAGTTTTGTATACTTTAAAATTTTTTTCTATATTAGGAATCTTGGAAATTTTGATGAATTTACGTGGAAGCTAAACAAAAATATACATTTTTAGCTTAAAATACAAAAAGAAGTCGTTTCATACCCTGCTACTTTAAACATTTTGGTTACCCAAATTATAGACCGAATGATGCGGTTTCATAGCGAAAGATGTTGTTCCTTTGAGCCAGTACCTTTTGGAATTTAAACAAAAGATGTGACGCTATAAGTTACGGGTCTAAGACCGCACACGATAGCCTAAATTATAGTAAATTATAGTTCAAGTAAATTATAGTGTCATCCTTGTTATGTTATTTTTCTTCATTTGTGGTTATCGCCCTATGAGTGTCTTACTTTCTAAGTGGATGGGTTTGACGATAGTGGTGTATAAGAGAGGTTTGATGAGAAGTTGCACCCAATTAAAAGAAAAGCAACACAAGAGTAAAAATAAGAGAGATCTCATTAGAGTAAAAGTAAGTAAAAAGGAAATATTATTATATTTCGGTAATTCCTTGAATATTAACTATGGTGTACGGCTACAAACGAATTGAACTTTTAGCGAACAGATAATGAATCGTTCGGAGGGAAGTTCATTTGGGTTTATTCTTTTAATAAATGAACTGTCACACCCTCAATTTCCACGTGCACGGGGTTTACCGCGAGGCGCGTGACACACCAGGATCCAAGTCAACGGTCACAATAAACGACAACTATATGTAAAAAGATACATAAACCAAAGCATGCAATTTCATAACATAAAACGTTAGCGGAAGCTGAAATATGTTTACAAGTCAAAAAAAGTAGCGTAGTCTGAAATTTATTTTAAAGCGTGGAATTAAAACCCTAGACGCCGTGCAAGACTCCGTGCGCCTAGTCCATGAACTGCTATCTTAGCGACCTGAGAAAACATGCCAAAAATGTCAACATATGATGCTGGTGAGTTCACAGGTTTTATAAAAACGTTTCCATAAGTTTTGAAAGATCAATCCCGTCTATACTATGTCACATGTACGTTAGGTAGACCTATGCACTGCTACTACTATGATTGGAAAACCATTACTGACACAAATACATGAATATATGAGTACAAGAATACAAGAATACACCTGCCCGAAATGAACTACCGTCATCCACAGTACGTATGTCGAGACAACATGCACCCGTCCGACTTCCAGTCGACCCGAGTGGGGCAGATATGCCCAATAGATCTATCCACATTTCCCCCGTTGTGCTATCCTGCAAATTCATGGTTTTCCCCGGGACTTAAAATGAGTTGTATAGTAACGAAAGACAACCATATTATAACATAAGTTTTACGAATGCATATACGTGGCATGTTTCTCCACCAAAAGTAAAACCAGTGAAAGTGGGGTCGTGAAAATCACCTTAGGTTGCGTTTCTTGAAAATAGTTTAATCAACAATGCTATGATAGTCCCTAATACCGGTAACCTATCATAAGATGTGTATAAGTATTCAGACTAATAACCTGTAAGTTAACTAGTCCCTAAACGTCCAGACCATAAGCAAGTACGTTTGAAAACATGTTTGAACGTTAACCTGACCACACAAGACAAGACCCGACAACCCATTGGTGACCCAACATCCACGTGTTAGCCAAATACAAGTAATCAAGCAATCATGTGTAAACATGCACCTTGCACGTATAACAGTCCATCAAGTATAGCATTCAGTTCACATACCGTACATGTGGGTCACAACACGTATTACCAGGGTTCCCGACATGCCACGGGGCTTACAATAGGTTCCTAGATGTTAAATCATGTTTTAGGGTTCCAAAATACACTTACAGTAGCAAAACACATGACTAGGCATCAAAACACACGACAAGGTATCAAACCCTCCAAATGAGACTGGCGACTAGCATTGCTAGTCTCCCCCCTGCAATCCAGGTGCCCCTAATGTACTCAAACCCTCCAAATGAGATCCGAAACATGTAATAACACCCAACATCAATCCATGATCATCAAGCAACCTATTCTAAATAAAAAACCCCCATTTATCATCTGTCTAACACCCTAATTGCAAGTATTTCCCAAAATGGAATAATATTATGAAAATATCATATCATTGCATGCACAACTTACCATTAAAGCAAATAATCAGATTTCGTCACATAATCACATTACAAATCATCGTCCTACTGTTACTACATCATTCTAGCATAAACCCTAACATCATACAATCATCAAATCACCCTATAACATCCTAAAATCCTACTAGTGCACTCAAATGGGTCAAAGCGCATATCATCATCAAAACACATTAAACAACCTTCATAATCCTAGATAATCATCCTAATAACTCATTCATATCAACAAAACATCAAAAACATAAGAATCCCCATGTTTTAATCATCAAAAACCGTTCTTTGCATGAACTCTTCACATAGAACCTATATAAAGAATTATACTTGTTTTACAACTGTTTTTCAAAGGTTTTCAAAGACATAAACTTTATAAAATCAGGACTGGAACTTTAAGGATCAAAATAATGTTATTACAAAAGCTTAGGATGGATAAAGCACCTTAGATTTTGCTAGAAATGATGTTTAGAGCTTGGAAATGGTAGGTTTTAGGGCAAAAATGGGTTCCAGAGATTGAGTATAGTGTGAGAGAGGTTTGGGGCGTGTTAGAGTTTCACAAGTCAAGTATGGTATTTATAGCTGTTGCCCCCTGAAGATCATCTGGATTTTCGGCGCGTTAAACGCTATTTTAACCAATATAAGCACGTATTCACATACCGACGAGTTATATAATGATTATAAACACATATTACTTGATAGCTAACACGTTCACATTCGTTCACCAATTCCCAGGACCCGAGACTTGTGTGTATGCGTTAAATCCGGCGATCTTAAAAGTCACCAATCCTTGTACACATGGTTATGGACCGACTCCCAATGATCCCTTGGATCATTGTAACGACTCCTGATGATTACCCGAACCATCATAATGACTTAACTAACCTAGTTAATTATAATGTATGCATGACTCGCTGAGGTAGACTTACTAGTTTTACAAAAGTTACTAACCTGAGTTTGCCGGGTGTCACATCATCCCCCTGTGGAGAGAATTTTCTTCCCGAGAAAAGAAATGAAAATTTTCTGGTTGCTACATCATCCCCCTGTTGAAAGGAATTTCTCCCCCAAAATTCACTCAGCTTCAACAGTATCAGATGTTGGTTTAGGGCCGCGCTTAGGAAATAAACGAGGATAGTTAGACTTCATTTGATCCTCCCGCTCCCACGTGCACTCCGGTCAACGATTTGAATTCCAATGAACTCTAACGATGCAGATTTTACTCTGGCGAAAGTTACGAATCTTATAGTCCAAGATTTCCACTGATTCCTCAATAATGCGAAGACGAACATTAACCCTGATCTCTTCCAAAGGAACAATGAGAGATTCATCAGCCAAACACTTCTTAAGTTTCGAGACATGGAAGACATTATGAACATTACTGAGTTCAACTGGTAAGTCAAGCTTATATGCCACTGGTCCAATCCATTCTAGAATTTCGAATGGTCTGACATATTGAGGGTTCAGTTTACCACGCTTCCCAAAACATATAACGCCCTTCCATGGAGACACTTTCAAAAGAACCCTCTCGCCAACCTGGAAATCCAATGGTTTGCGACGACGATCGGGATAGCTCTTTTGACGATCCCAAGGTGCTGCCATACGATTACTAATCTGTACGATCTTCTCGGAAGTCTCGTACATAAGCTCTGGTCCAGTGAGTTGGCTCTCACCCACCTCGGTCCAACAAAGAGGAGATCGACATTTTCGTCCGTAAAGAGCCTCGAACGGAGTTGCCTTGATGCTAGAGTGGTAGCTGTTTTTGTAAGAGAATTCTACCAACGGTAGATGACTCTACTAACTTTTGCCAAAATTGATCACACATGCCCGAAGCATGTCTTCAGGCGTTTGAATCGTTCGCTCACTCTGACCATCAGTTTGCAGATGGTAAATGATGTGCGTGGTTTTAGTGTTAAAAAGATGTCATTTCCCCGGTGCCAAAAACTTGATGTTTTAATTCCAAAACTTTGGTTTTGGGGTAAACGACTAATTTTTACTAAACCGGGTTTACCAAGTTTTAAATTTATAAAGTAAACAATAATTACTTTAGAAACTAAAACCAACACATAGGCAGAGAACCTGACGTGTATAGTATAGCTTCTAGGGTAAGTATTGAGTGTCCGTATTCTAGAGTTCACGCTTTCCCCTTCTCAACCTTTATCATTTAACTGATCGGATTTTGAAAAGAAATATAAAACGGATGGGTTCTTTTAATAAAAATAGTTTTTAAAAAAGGTTTTGGTTTTTTATAAAAGAAAAAAATAAAAATAGTAGAGAGACCAAATATGCACATCTCGGGACCCTCCGGATAAGTAGTTAAGTTTATTATTACAATTAATAGTTAAGTTTTATTATTTGTGAGGAGGAAAAGAGTGATCTTGAAATGTTGACTCTTTTATAGAGAAGCGGTTCCACTACTGAGTAGAATACAAAACCTCTCCAGTGTGCGTCCACATGAGGGTACTCCGCCAGGGCCTCGCATATAGCGGGCTCCACAAACCGCGGTCAAGTCTCAGATACTCAGATTTATCTTCTTCTTGAATTGGAGACTTCACTTCCGACCTGGAACCCCGTACACCTCCCTTAGCTCTCGCTTTTCGTACCGAAGGATCTCTCCTTAGGGTCAATCCCGAGGGTTACCAACAGCGTATCCCCTAAGTAGGTTAACGACCATGAAGACCGAGGGATCTCTCTTACAGTTGACTCATGAGACTCGTATCCCCATTGGCTAATGGCGTTGTACTAACGAGAACTAGAAATAGAATCTTTATTTTATTTATCTTTAAGGTGACACTTTAATATTTAGTGATCAATTAAATATAAAGTTGGTTTGATGATTGTTAACTTAATTAACCCAACCCATAACCTCCCTACATGAATGAAATCCTTAACAAAGGTGGAACATTGTGAAGAAAAGCAGAGGGTGAACCCATTGTGAAGAATGATTTCAAGATGATACTCTTGGAAGGAGATCAGTTAGTGCATGGTGATTTTGATGTAGAAGAGAAACCCCTCTTAACACAATTCAGAGACAAGGCTACTTATGCTTATCAGTTACAACAATCTATTCAAGAGAAGACACACACAAGAGTTGTTACAGAGCATCACTTGCACAACATGCCTATTCAAAGTGGTGCTGAACTTCAAGGTAGTCAAGAATCTCACCTGAGAGTCACTGAAATTGAAGACATTCCTCAATCATCCTCAGGACAACCTAAGGAAACAGGCTTGGTTTCCTATGCCTCTGACTATGACAGGTCAAAGGTAAACATCATTAAATGGTCCTTTACAGATTCCAACTCAGTACTTGTGACCAGGAGAGATCGTTCAAGTAAGGTCTACAGAAACTCAAAGGAGTTGAGTGTTTTATCTTCCAAAGACCTTCTTACAATTCAACATCTAACACCTGAACTTGGACCTCTCACTGAGCAACAAAGATGTACCCTTACTACCAAGATGACAGCAGAAATCTGGAGGATATTAGAAGGGAGAAAAGATGAACAATAAAGATTGGATAAGGTTTTGGTTTCATCAATCCAGGGGAGATTGTTGGGACAAAGAGGATTGAAGAAACCACCTTTTGATAACCTTAGTCCAAATCATATTCTGCTTAAGTATAGGAAGAACTGCTGAAGAAGAATGAAGAAGTACTGAAGAACAAATATGCAAAGTACTGAAGAGTAACTCATCAGAAGTTCTGAAGTCTAACCAGACATATCACTGAAGAACTACTGAAGACAAACTACTCATCAGTAGTTTGTCACTCATCAGCACTTTGTGTTCAGAAGCTTCTAATCGACTGAAGATCAGCAGTTTTACTATTATATTGTTTTGTTAAAGTCTTGATTACAAGTTTCGATGTAAAGACTTTTGTAACCTTATCTTTAGCCGAAATATCTTAGGTTACTTCAGACAATGGTTTAGTCCATTGGTCTATAAATAGATGAGTTTGTTCATCTATTTTCAACATGTGATTTTGTGTAATTCCTTTGATCTAAATTGAAATCCTTCGAGTTTTAAACTTATATCCATTTCACATCTGAGAAACATAAACTGTTCTTACTGCTTTATACTTAACTGTATTTATTGTTTCTCATTTATTATTGAGTCAAGGGGGAGTAATAACTCCTCTTAAAAGTGATCTTTTAATCTTTTGAACACTTGTTATTTCCGCTGCTTATTAACTCATACATAAATCTGATACACATAAGTGTTCATAACATAGGCCACTGATCCAACAATTGGTATCAGAGCATCTGGTTAATCTGATCAAAATCAATCTAACAAATTGAAGATTCCGACACAGGCTCATATTGATATTCAATAAAGGATTAAAAGGCTCACTCTTTTTTTAAAACCATCACTTTAAAGAAGTATTGACAAATCCAAACTTCTTAAAAATGGACCCCTACAATACTGGATCTGCCAACAAACCTCCTATGTTAGTCAGAAATGAATATAACATATGGGCTAAAAGGTTGGCACACACTATTTCTCAAACAAACACTGGATGTTGGAGGTCTGTAGTTTTTGGACCTCACAAACCAATGATAACTGATCCAGAGGGAAAGACTGAAAGACCAAAAGATCCAAAAGACTACACGGAGGAAGATTTCCAAAAGTTTGAGCTTGATGCAAAAGCTTTCTCCATGTTGGCTATGGCTCTCCCAAACGAAATATATGCTGGCCTTTTACATTGTGAAAGTGCTAAAGAGCTATGGAATTGCCTAAAAGAGCAGTTTGCAGGAACTGCTGAGGTGATAGCCAACATTAGAGAAATATTGGCTCAACAATATGAAACTTTTACTTACATAGAGGGTGAAACTTTAACACAACAGTTTGAAAGATTTTCTTCACTCATCTCTGAGTTAAAAATTAATAATCAGATCTATTCAAATGAATCTATGTTACATAGATTTTTAAGATCTCTACCTTCAAAATGGGAAACTTACTCTATAGTCCTCAGAACAAGTTCAGATTTTCACACCTTGAACCTAACTAGGTTACATGGTAAATTACTAACTTTTGAGAGAGAAATCAATCAAAAGAAAAAGTTGCAAGAATCTGGTAAAACTGCTGATGACTATACTCCTGGTAGCACAGCCTTATTAGGACAAGACTCACCATCCTGTTCTAATAATTTTGGTTCTTTTGACCACATTGACATAACAGCTGGGATCTCATCAGATGGATCCTTCCCAGCTTATGACAATGAAGAACTGAGTCAAACTGCTGACAACATGTGTTTCATCATGGATGATTTAAAATATTTTAGCAGTGACGACTTAGAAGAAATGGAAATATTGCACCAACTGGCCTTGTTAAGCTTAAAAACTAACAAATTTTATAAAAGGTCAGGAAGGAAATTTCCAGGACTAAATAACTCAACAAAAGTTGGTTTTGACAAATCTAAACTTAGATGTCATAAGTGTCAAAAGTTGGGACACTTTGCTAGAGAGTGTAGAAGCTCTAGCTATAACCAACCCATGTCTGGAAATCAATTTAACCCCTCATATAATAGGAATAATGGAACTCAAGGGAGTGCTCATTTTGTACAGGCACAAGCTCCACAAGTTCAATATGTGCCACAAGTACAATATGTCCAAATGCCTGCTCAGCAACAACAGCAGCTGATGCCTCCTTTTCCAACTGCTCAACAACCTGCACAAACTCAACAACCCCCTCAGCAACACAGCTTATTCACATCAGGGTATGTTGACTGGAGCAGTCTTCCTTATGACACATCAGAATGCAGTCAGGATGCAGACAATAAGGTCTATGATGTCAACTGGGGAGAACCTGACAATGGCAGAAAGAACTTTGCCTTAATGGCTTTTGAAGGATACTCTTCAAATTCTGCTCTCACACAGAGGGTCTCCAGAGGTTTGAACAGCATATGGTATGTGGATATTGGAGGCTCAATGCACATGACTGGATGCAGATACCTGATAAACAATTTTATCAGCCAAAGAGAAGGATCTGTGTCCTTTGGGAACAATGCCAATGGATATGTGCTAGGATATGGCAATGTATCCTCAGGCAGAATGCAGTTTGACAAGGTCAATCTAGTTGAAAACCTTGAGTACAACTTGCTGAGTGTCTCACAAATGTGTGACAAAGGATATTCTTCCTTTTTCACCAAGACAGCATGCAAGATCATATCACCAGAAGGCCAGAAGTTGATAGAGAAGATTATTGAAGATCCTACTTTGCTGATTGCCAAAAGGTGTGGCAATGTCTATGCAGTGGACATTGAAAAAGACAAAGTATTGAACAAGACTGCCTGTTTCTTCTCAAAGGCATCAACTTCAGAAAATGATCTCTGGCACAGGAGACTTGGCCATGTGAACTTTAAAACCATCAATAAAGTCACAAAAATGGGCTTGGTCAGAGGTCTACCGTTGAAGGAATATCAGTGCAAAGAACACTGTGTTTCCTGTCTTAAAGGTAAACAGCATAAGTCCTCCTATAAGTCTATTGAAGAATCTAAAACAACTGCATGTCTTCAACTACTCCATATGGACTTATTTGGACCAGTCAAGATAATGAGCCTTGGTAAGAAGAAGTAATGCTTGGTCATCATTGATGACTACTCAAGATTCACATGGGTCTTCTTCTTATATTCCAAGGATGAGACAGCTGAAATCATCAAGTTCTTCATTCTACAAGTTGAGAAGCAATATTCTCTATCTGTCAAAGTCATCAGGAGTGACAATGGGACAGAGTTCTGGAACAATACTCTAGATGAATTCTGTATGTCTAAAGGGATTGTTAGACAGTTCAGCATTCCCAGAACTCCTGAACAAAATGGTGTGGTAGAAAGGAAGAACAGAACCTTAATTGAAGCAGCCAGAACAATGTTAGCTGATTCAGGCCTACCTTTGTATTTTTGGGCTGAAGCAGTCAACACTGCATGTTATGTTCAGAATAGAGTTCTTATCAACTAGAGACATACCAAGACTGCCTATGAAATTCTTCATGGCATAAAGCCCCTTATCTCCTTCTTCAGGGCTTTTGGATGTCAATGTTTTATCCTCAACATCAAAGACTCTATTTCTAAGTTTGCTGCAAAAGTTGATACAGGTTATTTTCTTGGTTATTCTCCTTTGAGAAAAGATTACAAAGTTTTCAATTCAAGAACCAAGATAGTAGAAGAAACACTGAATGTCAAGTTCAATGAATTAAAACACACTCTTATTCCAGCAAATCCTGCTGAATTATTTGATCTTGACAACTTTCATTTCGGACCTGAAAAGACTGTTGAATCATCCAAACCTCCTCAAAATGGTTTTCAAGGATTTGAAGATGATAGTCCTGCACCATGGACTCCAAACACAGTCAGAAGATCAACTATCAAACCTTCAGAAGTTTCAATAGCTTCAACTTCAGGAACTACTGATGAACATTTTGAAACTACTGATTCAGCTGAACCTAAAACTCCTGAACTTCAAATAACAGCTGAACTAGATATTATCAATCTCAGTGGTTTATTTGAAGAACCTGTAGAGCCATCATCCAATACAGGTTTACAACAACTGATTGAACACAAAGATCATCCATTGGATCAAATCATGGGTGATATTGCATCAGGGGTACTCACAAGAAACCAGCTTTCCAACTTTTGCCTCTTCTCAGCATTCATTTCTCAGTTGGAACCAAAGAAGTATCAAGAAGCCCTCAAAGACAACAATTGGGTGCAAGCAATGCAAGAAGAGTTGCTTCAATTCAAGAAACAACAGGTTTAGGAAATCTGTCCTTTACCTCAAGACAAGCAACCAATTAGAACAAGATGGGTCTTCAGAAACAAATCAGATGAGGCTGGTATGATCATCAAGAACAAAGCAAGATTGGTGGTACAAGGTTATTCCCAAGAGGAAGGAATTGATTATGATGAAACCTTTGCACTAGTTGCAAGACTTGAAGCTATCAGGTTATTTTTAGCTGATGCAATTTCCAACAACATTAAAGTTTATCAAATGGATGTCAAGAGTGCATTTTTGTATGGAAAAATAAAAGAGGAAGTGTATGTCTGTCAACCTCCAGGGTTTGAGGATCCTTCTCATCCTGATTGGGTTTACAGACTTGACAAAGCTCCTTATGGGCTAAAACAGGCTCCAAGAGCCTGGTATGAAACACTTTCAAACTTTTTACTTAAGAATCACTTTTCAAGGGGATCCATTGATAAAACTCTTTTCATAAAACATGTTGGAAATCATGTCTTACTTGTTCAAATTTATGTTGATGATATCATATTTGGTTCAACAAACTCAAAACTGTGTGAAGATTTTAAGAAACTCATGCAATCAAAATTTGAAATGAGTACAATGGGAGAATTGCAGTACTTTTTGGGACTGCAAATCAAGCAACAATCAAATGGAACATTTATACATCAATCAAAATATGTTAAAGAATTATTGAACAAATTTTCTTTACAAGACTGTAAAACATGTTCCACTCCCATGACACCAATCACACAAGTTGAACCAGATGATCAAGGGAAACATATTGATCAAACCATGTATAGATGTATGATAGGTTCTCTTTTGTACTTAACTGCTCCTAGACCAGATATCATGTTTTCAACTTGTGTCTGTGCTAGATACTAATCTGCACCAAGAGAATCACACCTAATTGCAGTCAAAAGAATCTTCAGATATCTGAAAGGAACTCCTACTTTAGGAATTTGGTATCCTGCTTCAAGCAATACCAAGTTAACTGCTTTTTCAGATAGTGACTATGCAGGGTGTAAGATGTCAAGAAAATCAACATCTGGTGGTTGTCAATTTTTAGGAAACTGTCTGGTGTCCTGGCAATCAAAGAAACAAACATCTGTGGCAACTTCAACAGCTGAAGCCGAATACATTGCTGCTGCAAGCTGTACTTCACAGATACAATGGCTCCAATATCAACTGCTTGATTATGGAATCAAAGAGACCAAGACTCCACTTTTAGTAGACAGCAAATCTTCCATTAGCATCATTCAAAATCCTGTTCAGTTTTCAAAAACTAAACACATTGAAATCAGGTATCATTTCATAAGAGATTGCTATGAAAAAGGCAAGATTGAGGTGAAGCATGTCACAACAGCTAATCAAATAGCTAACATTTTCACCAAACCCCTTGATTCTACAACTTTTCAGAGGTTAGTATCCATGCTTGGGATGTTAAATTTGGAAGAAAGTCTGTAAGTGTTTCACTTTTTAGTTCTGCACATATTTTATTTTTCACTTACATACTTATCTGTCTCAAACCTCTGAAGACCAAAATTTGAGAAAGAGAAAGTACTGATGAACAATTTTTTTAAACTACTGATGAACATCAAAAATGGGATATTTTCAAAATGGATATAACTACTGATAAGAATCAGAAGTTATTTAAGTGTTTTAAAAGTCATTTGCATCAACAGTTGAAACTGCTGAAGAGATGACTAAAACCACTGATGAAGAAACCTTCTTCATCAACAGTTTGATCAAAAAGGGTAAAACAGACTTTTCACACATCAGAAGTTTGACCTAGTTGGTTAAAAACTTCTGATAAATACCTTTTTCAAACACTTATCCATTCAAAAAGCAAAATTCCCTCTCTCTCTCTCTCTCTCTCTCAAATCAAAAGCAAAACCCCTTCTCTAACCTAAAAATACTGTTCGATCAAACAAACCATGGCTCTCGTGTTAAAACAGGGACATAATCAGCGAGGCTACTTTGTGAAAGATGAAGCCTGGTCCCAATATGATGAAATCATTGATCTCATCATGAAATCCCAATATTATGAAGCTTTCACCATCGATCCACCCATTCATGAAGAAACTCTCAATGAGTTCTGGGCTAACACAGAGACGGTGACGGTTAATAATAAAGTGATCTCCCTCAAATCTTCTATAAAAGGGAAAATGATGGCCATATCACCGGAAACACTAAGCATCAGGCTTGGTTTGAAGGATTCTAATGCTCCTGAGCACATTCCAAACTTAGACATCCATCTAACCATGACAGAATGTGGTTATCAAGGTACTTTGGCACAAGCAACAGTTTATAAGAAATATTTTGACCCACAATATAAACTTTTATTTCATTATATTATAATGTGTCTAAGTCCAAAAACAGGGTCTACTGATCAGATGCCTTCTACTTTTCAACCAATTTTTCATTCAATCATAAATGAAACACCTTTTAAGGCATCAAAACTGTTTTTCAGTGAATTGGTTTTACACCATGAAAATGATAAAAAGAAGTTTTTGTTATACCCAAGATTTGTTATGCAATGCATAATAAAAGAACTTGGAGAGGGAGTACTTGTGGGTGAAACAACAACTTTAAACCCATTAACCTCACAAGTATTCTCTAGGCACAACAAACCAGCACTTGTGCTAGAAGATGACCAAGGGGAAGAACAACCCATCCCCAAGGAACCCACATCTTCCAAACCCAAAAAGAAAACCAAAAAGCCACCACAACAAAAACAAAAACAAACCAAACCTTTGAAAAAGATAGTTCAGGAAGTGGAGAAACCTGAAACTGCTGATGTGCAATCTGCACTTGATAAGGATGTGGCTGAAACATCCTCTCAGCACACTCCTTCTCCACCTCCTAAAAGAAAACCAATTACAGTTATTTTTCAAAGAAAAAGAATTAAGAAACCTGTAACTGTTGACCCAACCTTTGAAACTGCTGAAACAGAACCATAAACAGAACCCATCCAAACTACTGAACACCTACCCATTACAACTACTGAACCTGAACCTTCACACACAACCTTTGAAATAGCCCAACTTCTCTCAGGACTAAAAGGAACCCATCCAACACATGTCACTACCACAGCAACACATCAAATTGGGGAGATGCCTTCTCCACTTGACATGGATGTGGACCTTATTAGCCCAAACCAGGGAGATGAGGATGGACCAGAGTTTATAAGCCCAAACTTAGAAACTCTTGGTACTTTTGAGGCTGCTACTACTCACTTATCACCCAGTGGTGAACTTGAGGACAGTAGTAACATTGCTAAGACCTCAAATTTGGCAACTACTGATGAAGGCCTAGTGCCTGAAGTAGGAAAACCTCAGTTCCAAGACAAAGAGGTTCATGAGACTACTAGTTTGGGACTCGCTTATGATTTAACTGATCCTGCCCTCTCTGAGGACATTATCAGGGATTCAGATGATTCCATTAATTTAGATGATGATTCAAACATTCCACAAACTGAATTGACGGTTGAGATTGAAGGTCCTGCATCTAAGGTATCCAAGCTCAAGAAGCTGGTCACCAAAGATCAGGTTAAAGACCACTTAGCCCAAAAATCCCCACAAGTGGCATCTTTAGAGAAATCTGAGGATCACCCAAAAAGCCCCCATTCACAAAAACAACCTACCCAATTCTCTGGGCTCACTGGCATAGACCTGAACCAACTATGCAGCCCAGATGGTCCCCTGTTCCAGGCAATGAAACAAATTATCATTGATCAACTCAAACCATTCACAACTGCTTGGCAGTTAAAGGCTAACAACCAGTTTGGGTTGATAAATTCAAGACTTGCTGAGTTGAACAAGAAGATGGATCAAACTCAAGATCAACTAGCAAGGTTGTCTGCTACAACTTCTCACTCAATGAGGCTTCCAGAAGTGGATGAAGCCAAAAAGGGGGAGAAGACTAAGGAACCAGAAACTGAAGTTGCTACAACATCTCCAAATCCTGATCCTGAAGCTGAAATGCCAAAACAAAGACCAGGAAAAGAAGTAGCAAAAGAGTTCACATTATCTAAGGCACAAGAGAAAACTGCTGAAGAGACTAATCAAACTACTGAAGACAATCCTTCAGAAGTTGTGAAGACAGACAAACCATCAGCAGTTTCATCTCCAAAACCAACATCAGAAGTTTCTAAGGCACCTGATAGAGAACCTACTTCCATTCCTTTGCCTACAACAACTTCCACAACTGTTTTAAACCCTGCTCCCATTGCCATGTCTAAAGAACTATTGGAGAAGAGTTTAAAAGAGGCTGCAAAGAAGGCAAAAGAAGATAAAGTATGGAACAGTCTAGAGATTAGAGATGATTTGAACTTCCAAGAAAAATTAATCAAGTATCAAGAAAAGCTTGATGAGCTTGAGGCTGAAGAGAGAGCACTTGAAGCTGTTGCAGAAGAAGACAAAAGGGCACAGCATATAACATTCATAACCAAGAACTCCAAATCCAAACAAGTTGCTCTCAAGAGACTCTCAACACAAGAACTGACAAGAAGAGCTCAGATGCTGTCTGATAGACTAGCAACAGAGAATGAGAGGAAAGCCAAAGGAGCTGAGATCATAGAAGAGTTAGTGGCAAATAGCTATGGTTCAAAGGCCTCAGTCTCCAAATGGAAAGAACAAACACTTTATGAGACTTACAAGAAATACAAGGCCAAGAAAGTTGCAGAGCCAGAGAGATTTGAAACTCCAGAAGTCCACCAACTTCTATCATAAGGAGATCTTCTGGTGCACTAAGGAAGCCTACCACAAAAAGAAAAGCAGAGGGTGAACCCATTGTGAAGAATGATTTCAAGATGATACTCTTGGAAGGAGATCAGTTAGTGCATGGTGATTTTGATGTAGAAGAGAAACCCCTCTTAACACAATTCAGAGACAAGGCTACTTATGCTTATCAGTTACAACAATCTATTCAAGAGAAGACACACACAAGAGTTGTTACAGAGCATCACTTGCACAACATGCCTATTCAAAGTGGTGCTGAACTTCAAGGTAGTCAAGAATCTCACCTGAGAGTCACTGAAATTGAAGACATTCCTCAATCATCCTCAGGACAACCTAAGGAAACAGGCTTGGTTTCCTATGCCTCTGACTTTGACAGGTCAAAGGTAAACATCATTAAATGGTCCTTTACTGATTCCAACTCAGTACTTGTGACCAGGAGAGATCGTTCAAGTAAGGTCTACAGAAACTCAAAGGAGTTGAGTGTTTTATCTTCCAAAGACCTTCTTACAATTCAACATCTAACACCTGAACTTGGACCTCTCACTGAGCAACAAAGATGTACCCTTACTACCAAGATGACAGCAGAAATCTGGAGGATATTAGAAGGGAGAAAAGATGAACAATAAAGATTGGATAAGGTTTTGGTTTCATCAATCCAGGGGGAGATTGTTGGGACAAAGAGGATTGAAGAAACCACCTTTTGATAACCTTAGTCAAAATCATATTCTGCTTAAGTATATGAAGAACTGCTGAAGAAGAATGAAGAAGTACTGAAGAACAAATATGCAAAGTACTGAAGAGTAACTCATCAGAAGTTCTGAAGTCTAACCAGACATTTCACTGAAGAACTACTGAAGACAAACTACTCATCAGTAGTTTGTCACTCATTAGCACTTTGTGTTCAGAAGCGTCTAACCGACTGAAGATCAGCAGTTTTACTATTATATTGTTTTGTTAAAGTCTTGATTACAAGTTTCGATGTAAAGACTTTTGTAACCTTATCTTTAGCCGAAATATCTTAGGTTACTTCAGACAATGGTTTAGTCCATTGGTCTATAAATAGATGAGTTTGTTCATCTATTTTCAACATGTGATTTTGTGTAATTCCTTTGATCTAAATTGAAATCCTTCGAGTTTTAAACTTATATCCATTTCACATCTGAGAAACATAAACTGTTCTTACTGCTTTATACTTAACTGTATTTATTGTTTCTCATTTATTATTCAGTCAAGGGGGAGTAATAACTCCTCTTAAAAGTGATCTTTTAATCTTTTGAACACTTGTTATTTCCGTTGCTTATTAACTCATATATAAATCTGATACACATAAGTGTTCATAACATAGGCCACTGATCCAACACATCTGGTAAATACCAGAAATGTGTCACTCAGATTTGGTCCACTTCAGAAGCCATTGTTTAGAATACGGTTTGGATATCAGAAGCCCGAAGGATCTGTCACTACCGGTTTCCCCACCTTTGATCTAGCTTGGGACTACCAGAAGCTGATTAAACCTCTAGTTAGTTTATTAAGTTAGAGATGATGTTATGTTTATTAACTTAATCATCATTGGAAACTTATCACAAGATAAACAAATAAAGAATAGAAGAAGATAACACAACAAGTAACTAAAAATAAACTAATAATAATAATAATAATAATAATAATAATAATAATAATAATAATAATAATAATAATAATAATAATAATAATAATAATAATAATAATAATAATAATAATAATAATAATAATAATAATAATAATAAAAGTCTACAAATCAAATGTGGGTTCATGATAATAGAAAGATACAACCACATTGAATGATCAAACCCAAGAACATGGCTGCTCATAGACAAGCTCTCCATCTTCAAGTGTTATGGATCTAACAACTTCATGACCCTCGATGTTTATTGCATATGATCTACTCTACGATCCTCTTCTTAGCCAAGTTAATCAAGGTAGGACGAGGCCAAACCAAGGTGGGATGTTAGGAGGGCCATAAGGCCTCCGAAAGGACCCCAAGAGCTCTGGAAGAAGCTTCGAAGTCGGCCCTAAGAGAGCACAAGAAGGGATGATCAAATGGTGAGGGGTAGCTTGCTATTTATAGGCAATCAGCTTAAGCACGGGGGTGCCAAAGAGTGAAGCATAGGTGTGCTCATCAGAAAGTTGTCAGTTTCTGTTGGTTTAAGCCTTGGGGAACACGTTTCAAAGAGCATGGGTGTGCCAAGTGATGTGGCACGGGTGTGCATGTGTCCTCAGTACGTTTTCTTGTTCTCCAAGCTTGCTGTGTTATCTTCTAGCGTGCAGGGCCTACATGTAAGTGTGCGTGGGCGTGATGGGTCACTCCCAGGCTGGTTTTATCACTGTTTAAGTCCCAAGATTATCTTCAAACATACAGTGAACATGCTGCAAGTCTCATATCTTCATGAATCTCCAGTTTTTGCCCAGAAATCCTATGTTTCCTTCTTGGAGCTCCAGTTTCCTAAGAAATACAAATACGAATGAATTAAGCACCCAATATCAATAATATAAGCCTAATTCCACCCTATTATTAGACTGTTTATGCCTGTTTTATATGTTAATTATGTGAGTCATCACAATACCCCACACATAGACTATTGCTTGTCCTCAAGCAATCAGACACAAGTACACTAAGGCAGACTGTAATTAACAAACCCTCAATCCATTCATTTATTTTATGAGAAAAATAAAGTTGCATGACACGCCTACTTAACCCGTACGATTATGCTCAAACCTATACCTGCTCACAATGTTCACTCATCACTCGGGTTTATTATTTTGGAGAATTTTGGGGGTGAACACTCATGTCCGTACCGAAGGCGACTAAAGTCATAGGCTTGTATGCATATCAAGTCCTCGTCTCTAAACCAAATAACTAAGATAAATCAAGAGGACTTTTAATCGGGTTGTAATGTAAGGGTGTAAAAGATAAAAGAATTTTTTTTAACTATCTACCAAGGGGATGAGTCACCGAATCACAAAGGAGCATCACAGCTGAGTCCAATGGCCACACTTCATTCATTTGTCGTATCTTTTGGTTCGTTTTTTTGTGTTCCATCTTCCTCCATAATTTTCTTTCGTCTACCGTTTTCTCGAAGATAATCTGTAACATTTCTGGAAGCAGACGAGGCTGAGCGAAGTGGAAACATCGAAGCAAGTCCTCGTACAGCAGATGCATCTTGAGAAAGCGGGGGGGGGGGGAGGCAAGAGAGAGATGAGAGATCATAGAGAGAATGTAGAGACAGAGAGAGAGCAGAGAGCAGGAGAGAGAGGGAGAGAGCAGAATTCCAGTTCTTAAGGCCTCATCGGTCAAAGACCAAATTTTTAATTTTGAAGAACCTTTATTTCTTGGGCTCTCTTTTTGTGGGTCTCTCTATTTATTTTTGGCTCTCCTATACTTTTTTTTAGAAGATCTCCCTCTTGGTCCCGTCTTGTGTTGTTCCCTCCTTTATCAATGGTGTCGCCTAAACTTGCGGTCTCGTGCCTTTGGTGATGACAAAATCTTGAAGCTGCTGTGGTGACGCATGATCGGGATTCATTTTTATTTGGTAAAGAAATGAAAGGCTAAGGCTCAAAGTGGTTTTCTATGGGAAAGGATTTATTTTTGGGGAGAAACCTAACTGCCTCTATCACTTTTATTTAATTACCGGTCTTAAAACAAGAATATGTATAAACACACATGTTCAAACTGAGTCGGACTAAGGTCGGAAATCTCTCAAGCCAAATGAAACGAGCAATATATGATATATCTCTGCAAGCGTGGTGCTCGTAAAAAGGCTCAAAACTCTCATACGAAAAAGCGGATAGGATAAGGTATCGGTTTTAAGCACAATTTTCAGGGTGTTTTTCTACTTGCCATGCAACCTATTTTTCTACTTTATTTTAATAATCTAAATGAATTTCTCGGGTTTAATTATATTCATCTAATCTCGACTGTCCTTTGTTGTGAACTGTTCGGCATGAATGCCTAATAGCTGTAGGTGCACGAATGTGACTATCGCTTTGGATTTACAAGAAATGGTATGTATTATAAAGATGTTGATGTTCACGTGGGGTCGAAGGGACATTATGGAGGTCGAATGAAGTTTGTGAATGGTTGTTTATTTGGTTCGAGCTTGTGTCAAGGTCGAAGGAATCCATTCGACCTTAGCAAAGGGTCGAATGGGACTGCCTATATAAAGTTTGTGTTTTGTTTTACATGTAACTAGTTGGTCATTCGGTCTAGGTTTTGTGTGTGTTTTCTGAGTTAAGTCTAGAACCTTCTGAATGTATGTTTTGTTGATAAAATAAGGCTTATTTGATTATAATCAATTGTTTTATCAATGAAATGATTATTGAAATGGATCTTAATGTGTTCTGATTTGTCTTCTATCATTTTGCATGTGATTTAGGGTTTCCGCACCTAAATTACTTCACTTATATGATTACGTAGTTGATTTCTTACAATCCGATCCTCTACAATAGCGATCACTCGGATGAGCCTAAGAGACTATACAAATCCGTCAAAAATGACTGTGAATGATGCTACGGATACCAAGCTGCTAAGAGGGTACCGGATAACGCACAATCAACGACAAATGACCCGCTAGATAAAATAAAATAAGTAGCAATAATGGTCCACCCCACATTTATAATTTTCTATAAATTTTAAGTGCAGGACTGGAGAAAAAGGCAAGAGAAACTAACACTCCCCTGATAGTGGCGAATCCTCCGGCGTGTGTTTGACTCCTACGGTCGCCTAGCAAGTTCGCCAAAGATTCCACCTCATCCTAGCAAGCTCTCCTCAACCTGTCCTAAAAACTAGATTTAAATTAAACTAAATAGATAAAATACTAAAACTAGGGATAGAATACTAGTGCCGAAACACTAGCGGGGTGGAACATGTCTAATCATAGATTAAACACATTCCAAACATGCACTCGCGTGCATGAAAAGTAACCAAAAATAAAAGAAAAAGAAAGTTATTTAGAAAAGTTGTATACATAACTTAGTGAGTATGAAATCCTGAAATAGAAAAATGACGGAAAATGGCGGCTTTAAGGGTGGGGATCAAATTTTTTTGAAAAAAATTTTAAACGGTTTTCCATAATATGGTTTTAAAATTCGAGAAGCAGCATCTTAAATTTTAAAACCTAATTTTAAGTCCCGAAAACATTTTTTTAAGTTTAATTTTTTTTTTGAAAAATCTCACCCTGCTTATTTTCTGCATTTAACTAAACTTACCTGGCGATCTTCATGGTATGGCAAACCTCTTCTAAACGAAAATAAAGAAGAAATAAAAACCCTCCAAAATGAAAATTGACAATTTTGGCGATTTCGACGTCCTTTATGGGAATTCTCTGAGGTAGCTAATCTTGAAGGAAACCTGCAAAGAAAACTCAAAACGACCGCAATTATCAAAATAAAGAAGAAATAAAAATGAAAAAGAAAAATAAAGACCACCAAAAATAAAAAGAAAAATTAAGTGAAAATAAAAATAAACCGATCAGCTAAGTGACTTGGGTTTTTCTTTGGAAATATTTGTGTTCCCCGGCAACGGCGCCAAGAACTTGATGTACGTGGTTTTAGTGTTAAAAAGATGCCATTTCCCCAGTGCCAAAAACTTGATGTTTTAAATCCAAAACTTTGGTTTTGGGGTAAACACTGATTTTTACTAAACCGGTTTTACCAAGTTTTAAATTTATAAAGTAAACAATTATTATTTTAGAAACTAAAACCAACACATAGGCAAAGAACCTGACGTGTATAGTATAGCTTCTAGGGTAAGTATTGAGTATCGTATTCCAGAGTTCACACTTTCCTCTACTCAACCTTTATCATTTAACAGATCTGGTTTTGAAAAGAAAAATAAAACAGTGGGGTTCTTTTTAATGAAAATAATTTTTGAAAAAGATTTTGGTTTGTATAAAAGAAAAAGAAAAAAATAGTGCAGAGATCAAATATGAACATCTCGGTACCCTCCGGATAAGTAGCTAAGTTTATTATTACAATTAATAGTTAAGTTTTATTATTTGTGAGGAGGAAAAGAAAAAAATATGAAAAAGAAAAAAATAGTGCAGAGATCAAATATGAACATCTCGGTACCCTCCGGATAAGTAGCTAAGTTTATTATTACAATTAATAGTTAAGTTTTATTATTTGTGAGGAGGAAAAGAGTGATCTTGAAATGTTGACACTTTTATAGAGAAGCGGGGCCACTACTGAGTAGAATACAAAACCTTTCCAATGTGCGTTCACATGAGGGTACTCCGCCAGGGCCTCGCATATAGCGGGCTCCTCAAACCGCGGTCAAGTTTAGATACTTAGATTTATCTTCTTCTTGAATTGGAGGCTTCACTTCCGACCTGGAACACCGTACACCTCCCTTAGCTCTCGCTTTCCGTACCAAAGGATCTCTCCCTAGGGTTAATCCCGAGGGTTACGAACAGCGTATCCCCTAAGTATGCAAATGATCAAGAAGGCCGAGGGATCTCTCTTACAGTTGACTCAGGAGAATCGTATCCCCATTGGCTAACAATGTTGTACTAACGAGAACTAGAAATAGAATCTTTATTTTATTTATCTTTACGGTGACACTTCAATATTTAGTGATCAATGAAATATCAAGTTGGTTTGATGATTATTAACTTAATTAACCCAACGCATAAACTCCCAAGATGAATGAAATCCTTAACAAAGGTGGAACATAATCCTAAAGGTGTGTAATCCGAAGATCACTCGTAGGGAATCCTCCCTTTGCGAAGAAAGTCACTCTTTTGCTGAATGAAAGCCTTGATAAAGGTGGAACATAATCCCAAAGAAGTGCAATCCGAAGATCACTGGTGCACTCGTAGGGAATCCTCCCTTTGCCAAGTAGATCATTCAGCCATCTGGTATGTACCAGAAATGTGTCACTCAGATCTGGTCCACTTCAGAAACCATTGTTTAGAATCCAGTTTGGGTATCAGAAGCTTGAAGGATCTGTCTCATTACCGGTTTCCTCACCTTGGATCTAGCTTGGGACTACCAGAAGCTGAGTAAACCTCTTGATAGTTTATTAAGTTAGAGTTGATTTTAAGTTTATTAAATTAATCATCATTGGAAACTTGTGACAAGATAAACAAATAAAGATTAGAAGAGGATAACACAACAAGTAACTAAAAATAAACTAGTAATAATAATAATAATAAAAGTCTACAAATCGAATGTGGGTTCATGATAATAGAAAGATACAACCACATCGAATGATCAACCTAAGAATATGGCTGCTCATAGAAAAGTTCTCAATCTTCAAGTGCTATGCATCTAGCAACTTCATGACCCTCGATGTTTATTGCATATGATCTACTCCACGATCCTCCTCTTGGCCAAGGTAGGATGAGGCCTAACCTTGGTGGGATGTTAGGAGGGCCATAAGGCCTCCCAAAGGACCCCAAGAGCTCCGGAAGAAGCTTCGAAGTCATCCCCAAGAGAGCACAAGAAGGGATGATCAAATATTTAGGGGTAGCTTGCTATTTATAGGCAAATCAGCTTAAGCACGGGGGTGCCAAATTGTGAAGCACGGGTGTTCTCATTAGAAAGTTGTCAGATTCTGTTGGTTAAAGCCTTACGAAACACATTTCAAAGAGCATGGGTGTGCCAAGTGATGTGGCACGGGCGTGTACGTGTACGTGTCCTTAGTACGTTTTCTTGTTCTCCAAGCTTCCTGCGTTGTCTTCTAGTGTGCAGGGCCACCGTGCAATTGTGCGTGGGCGTGCTGGGTCACTACCGGTCTGGTTTTATCACTATTTAAGTCCTGAGATTGTCTCCAGACATACAGTGAACATGCTACAAGTCTCGTATCTTCATGAATCTCCATTTGTTTCTTGTTTTTGCCCGGAAATCCTCTGTTTCCGTTTTGGGGCTCCAGTTTCCTGAGAAATACAAATAAGAACGAATTAAGCATCCAATATCAATAATATACGCCTAATTCCACCCTATTATGAGACTGTTTATGCCTGTTTTATATGTTAATTATGTGAGTCATCACAATACCCCACACATAGACAATTGCTTGTCCTCAAGTAATCAGACACAAGTACACTAATAGCAAGGAAGTGTGCAGATTTTGCCAAACTTTACAAACCGTTGGTCTCTTTAATAGCAAGGAAGTGTGCGGATTTTTACAACCATTCGACAATCACCCTATTGGTATCACATCCACTTGGTGATCTTGGAAGCTTGGTTACAAAATCCATTGTGATCCGTTCCCACTTCCATTCGGGGATTTCAGGCTGCTGAAGAAGGCCAGACGGCTTTTGATACTCGACCATGTCCTTCGCACAGATCAAACACTTGCTCACATATGAAGCTATATCAGCCTTCATGTTCGGTCACCAATAGAGTATCTTCAGATCCCGATACATCTTATCGGAGCCAGGATGAACAGAATATCGGGATTTGAGAGCTTTATCTAAAACAAGCTGTCGCAAACCCCCAAATAAAGGAACCCAAACACGTTTTGCAAAATAATGAAGGCCATCCGATCTAAGCTCAAGTTGCTTATCAGCACTATGCATGGTTTCAGCTTTAAGGTTTTCCTCCTTTAAGGCTTCCTGTTGTGCAACACGGATTCGGTCAAGCAAACTAGAATTGATGGTGAGGTGCAGAGCTCGAACACGACAAGGCTTAGCGGATTCCTTCCTGCTCAAGGCGTCTTCCACAACATTCGCCTTGCCAGGGTGGTATGTGATAGCACAATCATAATCATTAAGAAGTTCGACCCAGCGACACTGTCACATGATCAACTCCTTCTGATCTAAGATATCCTGAAGACTCTTGTAATCGGTAGAAATGGTGCATTTCGTACCGTACAAGTAATGTCTCCAGATCTTCAGAGCGAAAACAACTGCACCCAATTCCAGATCATGGATGGTATAATTCTTCTCATAAATCTTAAGTTGACGAGAAGCATAGGCGATAACCGTCTCGCGTTGCATCAACACACAACCGAGACCCTGGATAGAAGCATCACAATAAACAACGAAATCATCCGTGCCCTCAGGCAAGGATAGGATAGGAGCAGAACAAAGCTTAAGCTTTAGCGTTTGAAACGTTGACTCTTGCGAATCACCCCAGTCAAACTTCTTGTCTTTCTGGGTAAGAGAGGTGATGGATTGAGCAATCTTCAAAAATCCCTTAATGAAACGACGATAGAAGCTCGCGAGACCTAGGAATTGTCGTACCTCAATTGGTGTCTTCGGTGCTTCCCAATCCTTGATAGCTTCTATCTTAGCTTGATCGACATGAATCCCTTTTTCATTAACCACATGGCCAATGAATTGAATTTCGTGCAACCAAAAATCACACTTCAAGAATTTTGCATAAAGCTACTCTCATCTCCAAAGTACCAAGACTAGACGAAAGTGTTCCTCGTGGTCCACCTTGCTCTTGGAATAGACCAGGATATCATTAATAAACACGATAACGAATTTAGCAAGATAGGGCTTGCAAACACGATTCATCAAATCCATGAATACCACCGGTGCATTGGTGAGACCAAAAGGCATGACCAAGAATTCAAAATGGCCATAACGAGTTCGAAAAGCAGTCTTCGAAATATCTGCTTCCTGGACTCTCAGCTGATGGTACCCCGACCTCAAATCAATCTTCGAATAGAAACTAAAACCCTCAAGCTAGTCTAACAGATCATCGATACGAGGAAGAGGATAACAAATCTTGATAGTCACCTTGTTTAGATCATGATAATCAATGCAGATGCAAAGGATTCCGTCTTTCTTCTTAACAAACAAGATAGGGGCTCCCTACGGGGATGGCCTAGGTCGGATAAAACCCTATTCTAATAACTCCTGCAACTGGTTGGATAATTCCTGTATCTCGGGAGGGGCAAGACGATATGGGGCTCGAGCAATAGGGGCTGCACCAGGTGCAAGATCGATACTAAATCCAACCGGACGCTGAGGGAGAACGCCAGGCAATTCTTCAGGAATGACATCAGGGAAATCATGAACAACAGGAATATCTTCAATCCTCTTTTCTTCTTCAGATGACACAGAAACAAGAGTCAGAATGGCCGAATAACCCTTTCGAAGATACTTGTGGGATTTCATACACGAAATGATACTCAAGGGAACACCGCTTTTCTCACCATGCACCAAAAGGGTTTCTCCATCCGGGAGAATAAGTCGAATGACTTTATCAAAGTTAACGATTTCGGCACAATGCAAGGATAACCAATCTATACCCACAACAACATCAAAACTACCCAAATCAACTGGCATGAGATCAATGGGGAAGGACAAACCCGACAACTCAAGGCGACACTCCCTATGAACATGTGTGGCTTCAATTTTCTTACCATTAGCCAATTCTATCAAGTACTTAGCCTCTAGAGGTGTAAGTACTAAATCAAGCAACTAACTAAACTCAACAGATATAAAACTCTTATCAGCACCAGAATCAAATAAAACTGAAGCATAGCGATCATTAAGAAGGAACGTACTGGTAACAGTGTAAGGATCCTGTCAGGCCTCACCGGAACAAATCACGAAGGCACGCGCATTCCTGCCGCCACCCCCGTTGTTTCCATTACCCGTCCCGGTTTTCCCACTCTCACCCTGCTTCATCTTAGGACAATCACGCTTGAAGTGCCCTGCTTCCCCACAGTTAGAACAATCCTGCATTCCCTGATTCCCCTGAGGAGCGGGAACAGGAGCAGTAGTCTGAACCTGATGCGGCTGGAGATTGACCCTACATTCCTTATCATGATGACCAAACCAAGGACACCGATAGCAGCGGGACTTATAACAATTTCCCGCATGATGGAACCCACACTGGTTACACTTCGGGTGCTTCCCAATATACCCTCCCAGCTTCTGCCCAGACGAGGACCCGGATGGTTCAAACTTCTTCGCCTGCCGCTGAGGCTGAACTGGAGCTGAACCCTTTCCCGAACCTTCATATTTTCTCTTGTTGCCCTGAGGGGCTTTCACAGCAGTGCCCCTGGGAGGCAAAGCACGCGCAGCAACATTCATGTTGGTTAGCTTATGAGCCAACCGAACAGCACCCAATGGTGTAGTAGAAACACCAGCAGCTACTAAACCAACAATCTCCGGCACTTACCCAGCAATATAGTGCTCAATCCTCCGGTACTCGGCCTAGCCAACTCAGGACACATGACTGCCAACTTGAGATGTTTAGTAGTATACTCCTCAATCTCAGAACCCACCATTTTATGATTCCAGAACTCATGCTCCAACTTCTTCACTTCATCCCGAGGGCAATACTCTGCTGGCAACCATTGAACAAACTCCATCCAAGGTATAACATTGGCTTCCCCTAAGCCAAGAGTCTGAGTAGTAGAGTTCCACCAGGTCAAACCAGGACCCTCAAAAGTTCCTGTAACAAACTTCACATGATCAGCCCTGGACAGTTACACATAGCAAAAACCGACTCTATATTCTCAAGCCAGCTAAGCAGTCCCACTGCTCTCTCAGTTCCATTAAAGCTCTTGGGCTTACAGTCCATAAACATCTTAAAGGTACACACAGGCTGCACCAAATGACGCTGATTGACAGCGTTACCTAAACTAACGACACCCAATTAGACCACAGAACTACGACACCCAAGATTCAGATGAGAATGCTAGATATCAAATTAGCATGAAGAGTTTGCTGAGCGGTCTGGAAAGCAGCCTGTGCAACATTCACTTGCTGATGAAGCAGGATGTTCAGCTCATCTTGGGTCATATTAACGTTACCACGACCCCCGCCGCGACCACCGCCGCCACGAACACCAGTACGACCACCCCTACGACAACCGCGGACACCAGACATCTTCTACCAAGAACAAAAACAAGATACTTATATTTGTCTCTAGTGCAAACCACTAGTAATCATAAGAACTTAGATCTAGGGCTTTCATGCATCTTAGCTTATGATTTCGTCTGCAACATAGTGCATGTTGGCGAGTGTGTCCATTGGAGTATAGAATTGAGATGTCTAAATCTTGGACAGGTCTCGAGAATGCGCTGAAGCCACTCCAATGTACAACACCGCCTTGCAAGGATCAACAAACTAGCCTTTTCGCCTTTGAATCTCGAAGAGGATAAGATAAAAGATAGAACTGATCTAAGATAGAACAGATGATGCAACACATAGTGATGATGATACCGACACCCCGACAAGGTTAGTATGTTTCCCACATGTTACGATTCATATGTATGCGACCGTCTAGTGTGTGTGAGACTCGGCTATATACTAGACTCTACATGCAGTCCTAGTTCATTATAACCATTGGCTTTGATACCAATCTGTCACACCCTCGAATTCCACGTCCAAGGTTTTTACCGTGAGGCGTGTGACACACCAGCATCCAAGTCAACGGTCACAATAACGACAACTATATGTAAAAAGATACATAAACTAAACCATGTAGTTTCATAACATAAACCGTTAGCAGAAGCTGAAATATGTTTACAACTGAAAACAAAGTAGCATAGAATGATATTTTTATTAAAGCGTGCAACTAAAACCCTAGATGCTGTGCAAGACTCCGTGTGCCTAGTCCATGAACTGTGAGCTTAGCGACCTGAAAAAACATGCCAAAGTTTCAACATATGATGCTGTTGAGTTCACGGGTATTATAAAAATGTTTCCATTAGTTTTGAAAGATCAATCCCGTCCATACTATGTCACCGGTACGTTAGCTAGACGTATGCACTGCTACTACTACGGTTGGAAACCTACTAACATGAATACATGAATACAAGAATACAAGAATACACATGCTTGAATGAACTACCGTCATCCACGATACGTATTTCGAGACAACATGCACCCGTCCGACCTCCAGTTGACCCGAGTGGGGAAGGACACGCCCAATAGATTTATCCACATTCCCCTCGTTGTGTCACCCCGCACATTCATGGTGTTCCCCGGGACTTCAAACGAGTCATATAGTAACAAAAGACAACCATAGTATGACATAATTTTTATAAATACAAATACATGGCATGTTTCTCCCCCAAAAGTAAAACCAGTAAAAGTGGGGCCGTGAAACTCACCTTAGGTTGCATTTCTTGAAAATAGTTTAATCAACATCACCAATGGGGCCGTGAAACTCACCTTAGGTTGCATTTCTTGAAAATAGTTTAATCAACAATGTTATGATAGTCCTAATACCGGCGACCTATCAAAAGATGTGTATAAGTATTCGGACATCCCATTGGTGACCCGACATCCCCCGTGTTAGCCAAATACAAGAAATCAAGCAATCATGTGTAAACACACACCTTACATTTACATGAATAACAGTCCATCAAATATAGCATGTAGTTCCCAAACCGTACATGCGGGTCACAACACGTATTACAAGGGTTCCTGACATGCCACGGGGCTTACAATAGGTTCCTAGATGTTAAATCATGGTTTGGGGTTCCGAAATACACTTACAGCAGCAAAACACACGACTAGGCAACAAAACATACGACTAGGTATCAAACAGGCTACAAGCAAGGCTAGTAGCTACCTGGACGGGCGACTGGCCCCCATTGCAGGCGACTAGCAATGCTAGTCGCCCCCTGCAGTCCGGGTGCCCCTTTTCGCGCATTTAATCCTCCAAATGAGATCCGAAACATGTGAAAACACCCAACATCAATCCATGATCATCAAGCAACCCTTCCTAAATAAAAACCCCCCAATTTATCATGAGTCTAACACCCTAATTGCAAGCATTTCCCAAAATGGAATAATATTATGAAAGCATCACATCATTGCATGCATAACTTACCCTAAATGTCAAATAATCAGATTTCGTCACAACATCACGTTACAAATCATCATCCTATTGTTACTACATCATTCTAGCATAAACCCTAACATCATACAATAATCAAATCACCCTATAACATCCAAAATCCTCCTAATGCACTCAAACGGGTCAAAACGCATATCATCATCAAAACACGTTAAACAACCTTCATAATCCTAGATAATCATCCTAATAACTCATTCATATCAGCAAAACATCAAACACATAGGAATCCCCATGTTTTAATCATCAAAACCCGTTCTTTGCACGAACTCTACACATAGAACCCATATAAAGGATTAGACTTGTTTTAAAATTGTTTTCAAAGCTTTTCAAAGACACAAACTTTATACAATCAGGTCTGGACCTTTAGGGATCAAAATAACTTTATTACAAAAGCTTCGGATGGATAACGCACCTTATATTTTGCTCGAAATGATGTTTATATCTTGGAAATGGTAGGTTTTAGGGCAAAAACGGATTCCAGACGTTTAGTATAGTGTGAAAGAGGTTTGGGGCGAGTAAGGTTTCACAAATGATGTTTCACAAGTCAAGTATGGTATTTGTAGCTGTAGATAGTTATTTCAGACAATACATGCGAGTAGGATCTGCAGGTAGCTACTAGCAATGCTAGTCGCCCCCTTTACTAGGCGACTAGGGGCCTAGTCGCCCCCTGCATATCATATGGATTTTCAGCGCGTTAAACACTATTTTAACGCATATAAGGACGTATTCACATAACGACAAGTTATATAATGAGTATAAACACATATTACTTAATAACTGACACGTTCACATTCATTGACCAATCCCCCGAACTCGAGACTAGCGTGTGTGCATTAAATCCGGCGATCCTACAAATCACCAATCCTTGTACAAATGGTTATGGACCGACTCCTGATGATCCCTTGGATCATTGTAACGACTCCTGATGATTCCCCAAACCATCATAATGACTAAACTGACCTAGTTAAGTATAATGTATGCTTAACTCGCTAAGGAAGACTTACTAGTTTGACAAAAGTTACTAACCAGAGTTTGCCGAGTGTCACATGAATGAACATGAATTTTTTTTCCGTTTAGTTAAACAAATAAACATGAACAGAGGTCGTGTTCATTCACTTAAGTTCGATTGTTCAATAGTGTCACACCCCGCCAAGACGGAGACACGGGGATGCGACCTCGAAAGGTTTTCAAGCACAATGTTCAAGCAATGCACAATTTATTTAAATAGATACCATCTAAGGATGGATGATGTCACAAGTTATTTAATAAACATAACATTGTTTAGGAAAATAGTAAATTGTCTTGAATTCATGACTCAAATATTGAAATAACGGGGAACTGACCATAGCAGATCCAAAATGGTACCACTTGGTGAATGCTCGAACCTCTCTCCCAGGTCCCTATATCTCATAGTCGGTTACCTAAAAAACATGCAAAAAAGATTTGTCAACAATAATGTCGCTGAGTTCACAGGTTTAAATGTACTAAATAGAGTGCTTGTGTCATTCATGTATAACCAATCATAGGCTAGCTAAGCGAATGATTTCTTTGTAGACCATGAGTCCCGTAACCAAACCTGTTGACTGTTGTGCCTCGTGCATTGTACAATAAAGACAATGTATATATAGTAGAATACTAACACTCTTTCGTATGTGACCGGTTAGAGCGACAAACCAAGAGTGGGGGTGTCAACCCAATAGATCTATTAAAGGGTTCTATGGTTTTGATAGTTAACGGTTATGGTGCAATGTATATACGAGGACTATTAAGATCTCATGAACCGATTGTCTCATGTTCAACATGACAGTCACGATAGAATAATACATAATTAGTTGTAGCATGTTTATCCCTCAATATGAAAAAGTGTAAAACGGGGCCGTGAAACTCACCTGATAACTGAGGATAGGGTCTTGTAAAGCAGAGAAATGATATAGCTACACTCCCGACAAATGATATCCTATGATCATTATGGACATAGTAAGTTGTATGGTCTTGTAGTTTATCATACAAGTTGTTCACCCGACTTCGTGGACCCTTGTGTTTAGTGTATGTGGGCCATGATTTTATGCACGTGACAGTTGTTAGTTGTTTTATGTGTACCTTGTAAAACATATAAATCAGGAATCTTCGGGTTTTTATTGCAAAATGGTATCCCTTGTGAACCAAGTGGACCCCACATGTTGTGTTGGGTTATAGATTATTCCCAATCTAACACGTGTGGTTGTTATAGGGTAAAACGAGTATTTTAACATATGGTTTAACCATTTAATTTCAAATAGTAATATTAACACAAGTTATGGCCCTTCTAACATATGTTTGAACATAATAACCGAAATCTTGGCTTAATATGGGCCTTGATTCCAATCGTTTAGTGGATCATCATGGGTCGATTCATGCTTGTTAGGGTACCATCGTAGTTACACAAAGTGCTCTAGTGATGTTGCGATGAAAACCGATTATAATCCATCCATTATAAACCTTAACCTTTGAACATAAACCAAATGAGTTTTGCTTGTATAAACTGATTACTAGTTGGTCATTTATGTTGGATTTTAATTCAATAAACATTACTTAACCTACCATCTTGATGTAAGGGCCGATTGATTTATTAACTATGTGGATTAATGTGACAATGCGATCACTAGTTAGTTGATTGCTCATAAGTGAAACAATTTGTGTGATTTATATGTTTGTATGGCCAATTACTTGCTTAAATGGGAACAAGGGTTGGGTTCCACTGAAGGATGATCAGGCCGATTCTATTGAAGCTTTAAAGGTGTTGGAGTATAAAACACTTAGCTTGGAAAGGAACGGTGATGGTTCACGTCTTGTGGTCCTTCCTTCGGCTTGTTCCTCTAATGTAGTGATAGATGGTCGGTTATTTGGTTAGAACTTTGATAGGTTGTTTGAGTTGGGGATCGTCGGTTGAAAGAAAGGAACCGAGAGATGTGTATGTGTGTGGAGAGATTAAGAGTATTGTAGGTGTGATCAAAACCAATGTAAGTCCTCTCCTTATATATGTTCATAACATGGCAAGATCTCATCCTTGATCCTTGTAACCCTTGATAGTACACTTCTTATCTTAGTGAAATGGTTTGACAAAGTGGTGAGGTGTGGAGTTCCTTGGGATCGATCGAAAGATAACAAAGGGGATCTTTCCTTTTTGAGACTAAATCAAAGCTATGGAGGTCTTGTGTTGGCTTGTTACGGACCTATAAAGGTATAACTGAAGTGTTTATGTCCTCTAATGCCATGCATAGATAATAAGGACAATTATAATCAATGGTTTGCAAGAGATGTTGGTTTGTTGTGTCACCATCGGCCGCAAATGAGAAGGTGTGTAGGATATTTGTCTTTAGTATAAAGGGTAGGTGGACTTCCATGGGTTATGGTGTATGTGGGTTGTCTTTGCCATATTGATGCAATTGTGTGAAAGTAACTAGTGCATGCTTCTTGTGTCCTTGTTTTCGGCCGTCGGTATAGACAAAAAAAGGTGGCATTGAGGATTGAGTGAGATCACATAGATTAGTTATACAAATGAAGAAAGTTTTTCTTTCAAGTATGTGTGTTGTACAAGGGTGGAAGATCCTATATTGGTGTAATGGTAAGACAAAACAATCTCCATATATCTATACATATTCGTGTGTGTGTGTGTATGTATGTATTGGATGTATAGTTGTGGATTGTTTAAAATATTATTGTTATGGAATTGGATATAAAATCGTGTGCATGGTGGTCGATTGTATATGGACATAGGCGATTTAATGGAGTGTTATCGGCCTCTAACATTAAGGGACTAGGATCATTGGATTGTAACTCAAGTTATCATGGAGTATATTTGATCGATTAACCAAAACATAACTTAGTTGTGTTAAGAGGTTCGATGACGATATTAACATGTATTAGTTTCACAAGTTATAGCTTCATGAACACATGTTTATTATATGTTGACACATAATAGTTTTCGTGATTCACCTACATGTGTTAGTGAGGTGTTATCATGTGTTATTAGGTTTAACACATTTGTGATCACACATGTTTGTTCTTTGAGAGTGTTCCATGAATTGTGTGAGTGGTAACCTCATTACACTTAAGATTGCTTGGGATTGAGTGGATTGTGTAATTTCCCACTTGGAAATTGTCACGTGTACGTTTATTTTGTACTTGTGTGTTAATCGGTATCCAGTTGCTCTCTGTTGACCGTGATTGGCTTGACTGTTCCATGCCAATTGGTTCGTATAGTCTGGGTGTTGTATGCATAAACGGTTAATTTATTGAATGTTCTGAATAACTTACGCCCTACTAGACTCTAGGGGGGATTATAGTGTGTGCAAAGTGTCTAATTATGTATGTGAAATGACAATAATAAGTAAAATGCGTATGTATGTTGACCTGGATCGTTGATTGGTGTCACATTCTACCCTTGTTTTTGTAACTCCATCTGTGAAATCGAGTTGACTTACGGTTCTCAACCGTCTTTCGATAGAGGGCAGGATAGTTTCGTCTCATCTGGTCTTCAGGTTCCCATGTAAATTCGGGTCTGCATTTTGCATTCCATCTGACTTTGACGAGTTTTGCGCGACTCCTTCTCAATTTCTAGACTTTCCAATCTGTTACTTTGATTGGCTCCTCAATAAAGTGAAGCTGATCTTCGATGTGAATTTCTTCGGGAGGAATGATCAAAGATTTATCGGACAAACACTTTTTCAGATTGGACACGTGGAATGTGTCATGAACACCACTGAGCTCTTGGGTAGCTTGAGCTTGTATGCCACAGGGCCTATCCGAGCAAGTATTTCGAAAGGACCTATGTATCGGGGGTGAGACTTTTAAGAGTACCTTATCGCCAACCTGAAATTCGAGTGGTTGGTGACGACGATCAGCATAACTCTTTTGACGATCTCGAGCAGCTTTCAAACGTTCACGGAACTGAAAGATCTTGTCCGTTGTTTCTTGAATTTTCCCAGGGCCAGTCAAGTATTTATCTCCAACTTCCGCCAAACACAAGGGAGATGTACACTTGCATCCATATAAGGCTTCAAATGGGGCAGCCTTGATACTGGTGTGGTAACTGTTATTGTAAGAGAACTCAAGCATAGGTAAATGAGAATCCTAGTTTCCACCAAAATCGATTACACATGCTCAGAGCATGTCTTCCAAGGTTTGGATAGTCTGTTCCCTTTGTGATATGTCTTAAAATTAGCAGGTTTTATATACATGTTTTCACTTAATTATTACCTAACACCTTGCTTTTATCTTGGTATGATCTCGGTTTGTCTTCTTTTGATTATAATTGCAGGTTTTGATAGTGGAAAGTGAAAAGAAGTAAAAATCGGCACAAAAGACTAGGAATTGAAGACTTTCAGAGCCAAAATAGATGAAGCAGCACTCCTTTTTGGTTATTGATTTCTATTCGGTCATTCATGCTCTTATTCTCTTTTATCTCTTTTTCTTTTAGTAAAAGCAACCTAAAACTGAGTAGTGGAAATTGTGTCCTTGTGTTCGATACTCGGTACTTGCTCGGACTCTAAACTGCACACGGTAGGTATGCTTGCCTGTTGTGTGGGTTAGAACGATTAGCAAATATGTTGGATCAGTGGCTATGTTTATGAACACTTATGTGTTATCAGATTTGTATATTTATTAAGCAGCGGAAATACAAGTGTTCAAAGGTCTTAAAAGATCACTTTGATGAGGAGTTATTACTCCCCCTTGACTGAACAATAAATGAGAAACAATAAACAGTTTAAGTATAAAGCAGTAGTAGCAATTTATGTTTCTCAGATGTGAAATGGAATAATAAGTTTAAAGCCGAAGGATTTCAATATAAGTTGAAAGATTTTACACAAAATCACATATATGAAATAGATGAACAAACTCATCTATTTATAGACCAAAGGACTAAACCTTTGTCTGAAGTAATCTAAGATATTTCGGCTATAGATAAGGTTACTAAAGTCTTTACATCGGAACTTGTAATCAAGACTTTAACAAAACTATATAATAATCAAAAGTAGAAACTGCTGATCTTCAGTCGGTTAGAAGCTTCTGATGCAAAGTGCTGATGAGTGACAAACTGCTGATGAGCAGTTTGTCTTCAGTAGTTCTTCAGTGAAATGTCTGGTTAGACTTCAGAACTTCTGATGAGTTTTACTCTTTAGTACTTTGGTGTTTGTTCTTCAGTACTTCTTCTTTTGTTCTTCAGCAGTTCTATACTTAGGCAGATATGAAATAAACTAAGGTTATCAAAAGGTGGTTTCGTCAATCCTCTTTGTCCCAACAATCTCCCCCTGGATTGATGAAGCCAAAACCTTATCTATTCTTTATTGTTCATCTTTTCTCCCTTCTAATATCCTCCAGATCTCTGCTGTCATCCGGGTAGTAAGGGTATATCTTTATTGCTCAGTGAGAGGACCAAGTTCAGGTGTTAAATGTTGAATGGTGAGAAGGTCTTTGGACGATAAAACACTCAACTCCTTTGAGTTTCTATAGACCTTACTTGAACGGTCTCTCCTGGTCACAAGTACTGAGTTGAAATCAGTAAATGACCACTTAACAATGTTTACCTTTGACCTGTCAAAGTCAGAGGCATAGGAAACCAAGCCTGTTTCCTTAGGTTGACCTGATTGAGGAATGTCTTCTATTTCAGTGACTCTCAGGTGAGATTCTTGACTTCCTTGAACTTCAGCAGCACCTTGGATTGGCATGTTGGGCAGGTGATGCTCTGTAACAACCCTTGTATGTGTCTTCTCTTGGATGGATTGTTGTAACTGATAAGCATAGGTAACATTGTCTCTGAATTGGGTTAAGATGGGTTTCTCTTCAACATCAAAATCACCATGTACAAGCTGATCTCCTTCTAGCAAAATCATTTTGAAGTCAGTCTTGACAATGGGATCTCCATCTGCTTTTCTCTTGGTGGCTGGCCTTCTTAATGCACCAGATGATCTTTTGACAATAGAAGTTGTTTGGACTTCTGGAGTTTCAAACCTCTCTGGTTCAGCAACTTTCTTTGCTTTGAATTTCTTGTAAGCCTCATAGAGAGTTTGTTCTTTCCATTTGCTGATTGAGGCTTTTGAACCATAGCCATTTGCCACTAATTCTTCAATCACTTCAGCTCTTTTGGCTTTCCTCTCATTTTCTGTTGCTATTCTATCAGATAGCATTTGTGCTCTTCTGGTCAGCTCTTGTGTTGAGAGTCTTTTGAGGGCCACTTGCTTTGATTTGGAGTTCTTTGTAATGAATGCTATAAGTTGTGCTCTTTTGTCTTCTTCAGCAGCAGCTTCAAGTGCTCTCTCTTCAGCCTCAAGCTCATCAAGTTTCTCTTGGTACTTGATCAATTTTTCTTCAAAGCTCAAATCATCTCTAGCTTCTAGGTTGTTCCATACTTTGTCTTCTTTTGCCTTCTTTGCAGCCTCTTTTAAACTCTTCTCCAATAACTCTTTTGATATTCTGATGGGAGTAGGGCTTAGAACAGTTGTGGAAGTTGTTGTAGGCAAAGGAGTGGGAGCAGGTTCTTTTTCAGTTGCCTTAGGAACTTCTGATGATGGTTTAGGAGGTAAAACTGCTGATGAGGTAATTGGAGTCACAACTGCTGAAGGATTGTCTTCAGTAGTTTGAGAAATGTGATCAGCAGTTCCCTCTGATGCCTTAGATAATTTGAACTCTGGTGCTACTTCTTTTCCTGGTCTTTGTTTTGGCATATCAGCTTCTGGATCAGGAGTTTGTCTTTGTGTTGTAGCAACTTCAGTTGGTTCCTTAATCATCTCCCCCTTTTTGGCTTCATCCACTTCTGGAAGCCGAATAGAATGAGATGTTGCAGCAGACAACCTTGCCAGTTGATCTTGTGTTTGATCCATCTTCTTATTCAACTCAGCAAGTCTCGAGTTGATCAACCCAAACTGATTGTTAGCTTTTAACTCCCAAGCAGTTGTGAAGGGTTTGAGTTGATCAGTTATGATTTGTTTGAGTGCCTGATACAGGGGACCATCTGGGCTGCATAGGTGGTTCAAGTCTATGCTTGTGAGCCCCGTGAATTGGGTAGGTTGTTTTGGTGAAGGGGTGCTTTTTGGGTGATCTTCAGATTGCTCTGAAGATGCCAGTTTTGGGGATTTTTGGGCTAACTGGTCTTTAACCTGATCCTTGGTGACCAGCTTCTTGAGCTTGGATACCTTAGATGCAGGACCTTCAATATCAACCGTCAATTCAGTTTGTGGAATTTTTGATTCATCAACCAACTTAATGGAATCATCTGAATCCCTGATAATGTCCTCAGAGAGGGCAAGATCAGTTATATCATGAGCTGGACCCAAACCAGTAGTCTCATGAACCTCTTTGTCTTGGTACTGAGGTTTTCCTACTTCTGGCCTTAGGCCTTCATCAGTAGTTGCCAAGTTTGAGGTCTTAGCTATGTTACTACTGTCCTCAGGTTCACCACTGGTTGATAAGTGAGTAGTAGCAGCCTCAAAAGTATCAAAAGTTTGTAAGTTTGGGCTTACAAACTCTTGTTCATCCTCATCTCTCTGGGTTGGGCTAAGAGGATCCACATTCATGTCAACTTCTGAAGGCATCTCCCCAATTTGATGTGTTGCTAGGGGAGTGACATGTGGTGAATGGGTTCCTTTTAGTCCTGAGAGAAGTTGGGCAATTTCTATGGTTGTATGTGAGGGTTCAGGTTCAGTAGTTGTTATGGGTTAGTGTTCAGGAGTTTTGATGGGTTCAGGGTTGGTTTCAGCAGTTTCAAAGGCAGGGTCAACAGTTATTGGTTTCTTAATTTTCTTTCTTTGAAAAATAACTGTGACTGGTTTTCTTTTTTGTGGTGGAGAAGGAGTGTGCTGAGAGGATGTTTCAGCCACTTCCTTTTCAAGTGCAGATTGCACATCAGTAGTTTCAGGTTTCTCCACTTCCTGAACTTTCTTTTTCAGTGACTTGGTTTGTTTTGGTTTTTGTTGTTTAGGCTTTTGAGTTTTCTTTTTGGGTTTGGAAGATGTGGGTTCCTTGGGGATGGGTTGTTCTTCCCCTTGGTCATCTTCTAGCATAAGTGCTGGTTTGTTGTGCCTAGAGAATACTTGAGCAGTTAAAGGGTTTAAAGTTGTTGTTTTTCCCTCAAGTACTCCCTCTCCAAGTTCTTTTATTATGCATTGCATAACAAATCTTGGATACAACAAAAATTTCTTTTTATCATTTTCATGATGTAAAACCAGTTCATTGAAAAACAGTTTTGATGCCTTGAAAGAAGTTTCATTTATGATGGAATGAAAAATAGGTTGAAAAGTTGAAGGCATCTGATCTATTGACCGAGTTTTTGGACTAAGACACATAATAATATAATGAAATAACAGTTTATATTGTGGGTCAAAATATTTTTTGTAAACTGTTGCTTGTGCCAAAGTACCTTGATAGCCACACTCTGTCATGGTTAGATGAATATCTGAGGTTGGAATATGCTCAGGTGCCTCAGAATCCTTCAAACCAAGCCTGATGCTTAGTGTTTCTGGTGAGATGGCCATCAGTTTCCCTTTTATGGAAGATTTGAGGGAAATCACTTCATTGTTCACCTTCACCGTCTCTAAATTTGCCCAGAACTCATTAAGAGTTTCTTCATGAATTGGTGGATCTATGGTGAAAGCATCATAGTATTGGGATTTCATGATGAGATCAAGTATCTCATCATACTGGGACCAGGCTTCATCTTTAACAAAGTAGCCTCTTTGGTTGTGTCCCTGTTTTAACACGAGAGCCATGGTTATTTTTGATCGAACAGTAATTTCTAGGTTAGAGAAGGGGTTTTGCTTTGAATTTGAGAGATAGAGAGGGAATTTTGCTTTTTGAATGGATAAGTGTTGGAACAGGGTACTTATCAGAGGTTTTTAACCGACTAGGTCAAACTTCTGATGAGTGAAAAGTCTGTTTTACCCTTTTAGTCAAACTGCTGAAGAAGAAAGGTTTCTTCATCAGTGGTTTTAGTCATCTCTTCAGCAGTTTCAACTGCTGATGCAAATGACTTTTAAAACACTTTTCTAACTTCTGATTTTCATTAGTAGTTATATCCATTTTGAAAATATCCCATTTTGATGTTTATCAGTAGTTTTCAAAATTTGTTCATCAGAACTTTCTCTTTCTCAAATTTTTAGTCTTCAGAGGTTTGTGACAGATAAGTATGTAAGTGAAAAATAAAATATGTGCAGAATTAAAAAGTGAAACACTTACAGACTTTCTTCCAAATTTAACATCCCAAGCATGGATACTAACCTCTGAAAAGTTGTAGAATCAAGGGATTTGGTGAAAATGTCAGCTATTTGATTAGCTGTTGTGACATGTTTCACCTCAATCTTGCCTTTTTCATAGCAATCTCTTATGAAATGATACCTGATTTCAATGTGTTTAGTCTTTGAAAACTGAACAGGATTTTGAATGATGCTAATGGCAGATTTGCTGTCTACTAAAAGTGGGGTCTTGGTCTCTTTGATTCCATAATCAAGCAGTTGATATTGGAGCCATTGTATCTGTGAGGTACAGCTTGCAGCAGCAATGTATTCAGCTTCAGCTGTTGAAGTTGTCACAGATGTTTGTTTCTTTGATTGCCAGGACACCAGACAGTTTCCTAAGAATTGACAACCACCAGATGTTGATTTTCTTGACATCTTGCAGCCTGCATAGTCACTATCTGAAAAAGCAGTTAACTTGGTATTGCTTGAAGCAGGATACCAAATTCCTAAAGTAGGAGTTCCTTTCAGATATCTGAAGATTCTTTTGACTGCAATTAGATGAGATTCTCTTGGTGCAGATTGGTATCTAGCACAGACACAAGTTGAAAACATGATATCTGGTCTAGAAGCAGTTAGATATAAAAGAGAACCTATCATACATCTATACATGGTTTGATCAATGTGTTTCCCTTGATCATCTGGTTCAACTTGTGTGATTGGTGTCATGGGAGTGGAACATGTTTTACAGTCTTGTAAAGAAAATTTGTTCAATAATTCTTTAACATATTTTGATTGATGTATAAATGTTCCATTTGATTGTTGCTTGATTTGCAGTCCCAAAAAGTACTGCAATCCTCCCATTGTACTCATTTCAAATTTTGATTGCATGAGTTTCTTAAATTCTTCACACAGTTTTGAATTTGTTGAACCAAAAATGATATCATCAACATAGATTTGAACAAGTAAGACATGATTTCCAACATGTTTTATGAAAAGAGTTTTATCAATGGATCCCCTTGAGAAGTGATTCTTTAGTAAAAAGTTGGAAAGTGTTTCATACCATGCTCTTGGAGCCTGTTTTAGCCCATAAAGAGCTTTGTCAAGTCTGTAAACCCAATCAGGATGAGAAGGATCCTCAAACCCTGGAGGTTGACAGACATACACTTCCTCTTTTATTTTTCCATATAAAAATGCACTTTTGACATCCATTTGATAAACTTTAATTTTGTTGGAAATTGCATAAGCTAGGAATAACCTGATAGCTTCAAGTCTTGCAACTGGTGCAAAGGTTTCATCATAATCAATTCCTTCCTCTTGGGAATAACCTTGTACCACTAGTCTTGCTTTGTTCTTGATGATCATACCAGCTTCATCTGATTTGTTTCTGAAGACCCATCTTGTTCCAATTGGTTGCTTGTTTTCAGGTAAGGGACAGATTTCCCAAACCTGTTGTTTCTTGAATTGAAGCAACTCTTCTTGCATTGCTTGCACCCAATTGTTGTCTTTGAGGGCTTCTTGATACTTCTTTGGTTCCAACTGAGAGATGAATGCTGAGAATAAGCAAAAGTTGGAAAGTTGGTTTCTTGTGAGTACCCCTGATGCAATATCACCCATGATTTGATCCAATGGATGATCCTTGTGTTCAATCAGTTGTTGTAAACCTGTACTAGATGATGGCTCTACAGGTTATTCAAATAAACCACTGAGATTGATAATATCTGGTTCAGCTGTTATTTGAACTTCAGGAGTTTTAGGTTCAGCTGAATCAGTAGTTTCAAAATGTTCATCAGTAGTTCCTGAAGTTGAAGCTATTGAAACTTCTGAAGGTTTAATAGTTGATCTGCTGACTGTGTTTGGAGTCCATGGTGCAGGACTATCATCTTCAAATCCTTGAAAACCATTTTGAGGAGGTTTGGATGATTCAACAGTCTTTTCAGGTCCGAAATGAAAACTGTCAAGATCAAATAATTCAGCAGGATTTGCTGGAATAAGAGTGTGTTTTGATTCATTGAACTTGACATTCAGTGTTTCTTCTACTATCTTGGTTCTTGAATTAAAAACTTTGTAAGCTTTTCTCAAAGGAGAATAACCAAGAAAATAACCTGTATCAACTTTTGCAGCAAACTTAGAAATAGAGTCTTTGATGTTGAGGATATAACATTGACATCCAAAAGCCCTGAAGAAGGAGATAAGGGGCTTAATGCCATGAAGAATTTCATAGGCAGTCTTGGTATGTCTCTTGTTGATAAGAACTCTATTCTGAACATAACATGCAGTGTTGACTGCTTCAGCCCAAAAATACAAAGGTAGGCCTGAATCAGCTAACATTGTTCTAGCTGCTTCAATTAAGGTTCTGTTCTTCCTTTCTACCACACCATTTTGTTCAGGAGTTCTGGGAATGCTGAACTGTCTAACAATCCCTTTAGACAGACAGAATTCATCCAGAGTTTTGTTCCTGAACTCTGTCCCATTGTCACTCCTGATGACTTTGACAGATAGAGAGTATTGCTTCTCTACTTGTAGAATAAAGAACTTGATGATTTCAGCTGCCTCATCCTTGGAATATAAGAAGAAGACCCATGTGAATCTTGACTAGTCATCAATGATGACCAAGCAGTATTTTTCTTACCAAGGCTCATTATCTTGACTGGTCCAAATAAGTCCATATGGAGTAGTTGAAGACATGCAGTTGTTTTTGATTCTTCAATAGACTTATAGGAGGACTTATGCTGTTTACCTTTAAGACAGGAAACACAGTGTTCTTTGCACTGATATTCCTTCAAAGGTAGACCCCTGACCAAGCCCATTTTTGTGACTTTATTGATGGTTTTAAAGTTCACATGGCCAAGTCTCCTACGCCAGAGATCATTTTCTGAAGTTGATGCCTTTGAGAAGAAACAGGCAGTCTTGTTCAATACTTTGTCTTTTTCAATGTCCACTGCATAGACATTGCCACACCTTTTGGCAATCAGCAAAGTATGATCTTCAATAATCTTCTCTATCAACTTCTGGCCATCTGGTGATATGATCTTGCATGCTGTCTTGGTGAAAAAGGAAGAATATCCTTTGTCACACATTTGTGAGACACTCAGCAAGTTGTACTCAAGGTTTTCAACCAGATTGACCTTGTCAAACTGCATTCTGCCTGAAGATACATTGCCATATCCTAGCACATATCCCTTGGCATTGTTCCCAAAGGACACAGATCCTTCTCTTTGGCTGATAAAATTGTTTATCAGGTATCTGCATCCAGTCATGTGCATTGAGCCTCCACTATCCACATACCATATGCTGTTCAACCCTCTGGAGACCCTCTGCACAAGATAGCAAATTAGTTAGATTTGGCAACCCAAGCCAGTTTGGCTTTGGGTTTGCTCTTGAGAACAGGTGCAGCTTGTTGTGGACCATTTTTAGAAATCCATGTCTTTTTGGCAATGGATTTGTCATTAAGAACAATGGTGGGTTCTTTTTGGTTTCCACCATCAACTTTGGTCATCAGAAGTTTAACCAGGTTTATCAAATCTTTAACTTCAGCAGTTTGTGAATCTGCTGATGAGTTAGGTGAAACTTCTGAAATTGAACTTTGAGAAGATGACCTTTGTTGAGATAAAGGCTTCTTCTTAGAAAGGGTTTTGTTTGATTGTTGTTTGTTGGGAAAAAAGGTATTTTGATAATCTTGTTTTATCTGTTTTCCCACAATCAGTTGATGTCTTTGTTTGTTTAACTGATTTACCTTTCTATATCTACAAAGTTCAGTTATGTGGTTAAACAGACCACATATTTCACATGCTTTTGCCTTCTCTTTCCTTTTAGATAGTTCAAGAGAGTTGGAAGGCAATTTACTGACAAAATCTGATTTTTGAAATAGGTCATCAGCAGTTTTCAGGGTCTCAACTCCTGATGTAGTTGAAACTGCTGATGGCTTATTGTCAGTAGTTTTAACTTCTGCAGTACTTCCCTTTTTGAGGAAGTTCTGATGGTAGGATGTGCATTCCTCCATATCAGAAGTTTGAATCAATTTCTTCCCATCATTATCAGTTTTGTGGGTGAAATCTGTTGGTGATTCAGTATGGGTATATCCAATGCCAAACTTAACATTGGCTGCAGTTTGTTTGTTAAGTAACATTTGATACCCTTTACAAGACTCAACCCATTTTTCACAATCAACCTTGGTGTCAGCAAGCTCTTGTCTGACATTTCCTAGGCTGTCTATCATTGTTTAATTTGTGCTTCTGTTTCAATGGCTTTATCATTCAGTTTGGAAATTTCTTTATTTTTCAAAACAATTTTTCTTTCCAAATCACACTTCATTTGTGTGTATTTTCTTTCCATGTCAATGGATTTGCCTTGTAAATGCACATTAGTTTCTCTTATTAAATCAAATGATTCTTTGCAAGATTTAGTGCAAAGCTTTAACAGAGATTGTTGTGATACCTGGGTGAGAGCAGAATTTGAAGAGTATCCTTCAAAAGCCATTAAGGCAAAGTTCTTTTTGCCATTATCAGGTTCTCCCCAGTTGACATCATAGACCTTATTGTCTGCATCCTGACTGCATTCTGATGTGTCATAAGGAAGACTGCTCCAGTCAACATACCCTGAGGTAAATAAGCTTTGTTGATTTCCAGAGGACATTGGTTGGTTGTAGCTAGAGCTTCTACATTCTCTAGCAAAGTGTCCCAACTTTTGACACTTATGACATCTCAGTTTAGATTTGTCAAGACCAACTTTTGTTGAATTGTTTAGTCCTGGAAATTTCCTTCCTGACCTTTTATAAAATTTGTTAGTTTTTAAGCTTAACAGGGCCAGTTGGTGCAATATTTCCATTTCTTCTAAGTCATCACTGCTGAAATATTTTAAATCATCCATGATGAAACACATGTTGTCAGCAGTTTGACTCAGTTCTTCATTGTCATAAGCTGGGAAAGATCCATCTGATGAGATCCCAGCTGTTATGTCAATGTGGTCAAAAGAACCAAAATTATTAGAACAGGATGGTGAGTCTTGTCCTAATAAGGCTGTGCTACCCGGAGTATAGTCATCAGCAGTTTTACCAGATTCTTGCAACTTTTTCTTTTGATTTATTTCTCTTTCAAAAGTTAACAATTTACCATGTAACCTAGTTAGGTTTAAGGTGTTAAAATCTGAACTTGTTCTGAGGACTATAGAGTAAGTTTCCCATTTAGAAGGTAGAGATCTTAAAAATCTATGTAACATAGATTCAGTTGAATAGATCTGATTATTAATTTTTAACTCAGAAATAAGTGAAGAAAATCTTTCAAATTGTTGAGTTAAAGTTTCTCCTTCTATGTAAGTAAAAGTTTCATATTGTTGAGCCAATATTTCTCTGATGTTGGCTATCACCTCAGCAGTTCCTGCAAACTGCTCTTTTAGGCAGTCCCACAGCTCTTTGGCACTTTCACAGTGTAAAAGGCCAGCATAAATTTCATTTGGAAGAGCCATAGCCAACATGGAGAAAGCTTTTGCATCAAGCTCAAATTTTTGGAAATCTTCCTCCGTGTATTCTTTTGGATCTTTTGGTCTTTCAGTCTTTCCCTCTGGATCACTAACAACTTGTTTGTGAGGTCCAAAAACTACAGACCTCCAACATCCAGTGTTTGTTTGGGAAATAGTATGTGCCAACCTCTTAGACCATATGTTATATTCATTTCTGACTAACATAGGAGGTTTGTTAGCAGATCCAGTATTGTAGGGATCCATTTTTAAGGAGTTTGGATTTGTCAATACTTCCTTAAAGTGATGGAAAAAAAAGTGAGCCTTTTATCCTTTATCGAATATCAATATTGAGCCTGTGTCTGAATCTCAATTTGTTAGATTGATTTTGATCAGATTAACCAGAAGCTCTGATACCAATTGTTGGATCAGTGGCTATGTTTATGAACACTTATGTGTTATCAGATTTGTATATTTATTAAGCAGCGGAAATACAAGTGTTCAAAGGTCTTAAAAGATCACTTTGATGAGGAGTTATTACTCCCCCTTGACTGAACAATAAATGAGAAACAATAAACAGTTTAAGTATAAAGCAGTAATAGCAATTTATGTTTCTCAAATGTGAAATGGAATAATAAGTTTAAAGCCGAAGAATTTCAATATAAGTTGAAAGATTTTACACAAAATCACATATATGAAATAGATGAACAAACTCATCTATTTATAGACCAAAGGACTAAACCATTGTCTGAAGTAATCTAAGATATTTCGGCTATAGATAAGGTTACTAAAGTCTTTACATCGGAACTTGTAATCAAGACTTTAACAAAACTATATAATAATCAAAAGTAGAAACTGCTGATCTTCAGTCGGTTAGAAGCTTCTGATGCAAAGTGCTGATGAGTGACAAACTGCTGATGAGCAGTTTGTCTTCAGTAGTTCTTCAGTGAAATGTCTGGTTAGACTTCAGAACTTCTGATGAGTTTTACTCTTCAGTACTTTGGTGTTTGTTCTTCAGTACTTCTTCTTTTGTTCTTCAGCAGTTCTATACTTAGGCAGATATGAAATAGACTAAGGTTATCAAAAGGTGGTTTCGTCAATCCTCTTTGTCCCAACAAAATATGATTTTATTATAAATTTAAAACTTGAATCTGTGTCCTAACCTAAGAGTCATAATTTAATTACCTTTTTCCTCGAGTCTTGACACGTCCTTTGGGAAGTTGTCACTTTAATGAAAAAGACGTTTAAAAGAGACTTAGCCCACACGACATCATGTGTTTGGCGCCGTTGCCGGGGATACAATACATTCTAGAGAAAAGTTTTAAGTTGCTAAAACTTACTAATTAGTTTGCCAGTCTGTTTTTGATAGCTTTTCAGATGGATCACTTGGAGGAAGATCGGTTCGTAGCAGAAAACTTTTTTGATTATAAAGGGTTTTATGTTCAGCAGTTTTGTGAATTTTGTGGTGGACCTTCTTTTTACCACAACTGTGAAGACTATTTGTCCTGGTACCTTCCTGAGTACATAAGCCACTATTCACCCCCGCTTGAACCACCACCTTACAACCATTCACCATTTCCTCATAACCCTAATGAAGAAATCTACTACATCAATGGTTGTCGACAAAGTACTCTGCTACCCTCACCACTTAGATCTCCACCACCACCATTTGAACCAATCCCACCATCACCTGATGTACTCGACAGAATGTATCATCTTGAGGTTTTAAAAAACTACCTCAGGTTTGTCTATGCTATGGAAGATGTTGCTGACGAAGAAGAGATAAAGGCCCAACAAAAGGAAGAAGTTCGTGATCCACCATTGGAAGCTGGATTGGAGAAAGATGAAATTGAAGATGCTCTTGTTCCCACCATGGAGGAAAGACTTCACACGTTCCATTCCTTGATAACGGAAGTGCATCTTGTAAATGCACGGAATGTGACTTATTGCTTTTGGATTGTCATTGTAGCGATTTTGGTAGTTTTGTGTAGATAATATTGCTCCTTCGAGTGATCGTGGGGTCGAAGGAAGCATTTTCGTAGGTCGATGGAAGATTGAAGTGGTCGATGGAAGGATTATTGAAGATAGAGTTTGGTTTGAGCTATGATGCAAGTCGAAGAACACATTCGACCTATACGGGGGGGTCGAATGTGCAGTACTATATAAAGCTAAAGTTTTATTTTGTTTGTAGTTTTTGGTCATTTGGTCAAAAGTATTATGTGTGTGTTCTCTCTGAGGTCTGGGAAGTTCCAAAGCTGTTTTATTTCATTGTAAACACAATTGTAAAGGTTAATCATCAATATTTATTAATGAAATAATTATTGAAAAGTTATTTGATTGTGTCTGATTTGATCTATATCATATTGCATACGATCTAGGGTTTCCACACCTGGATTGTTTCACTTGTATGATCATCTAGTTGTTTTTTGTTAAAACCAATCCTCTACACATCTCAACATCCCCTCTGCCAATTATCAGCTTAGACTACCCGCTCACTTTAAATTTCTGAAAGATATCCTCTCTCAAAAGGATACTCTTGAAGAAGGAGTCATCATGCCTATCAGCAAAGTCTACTCAGCCATTGTCCAAGGAAGAACACCTCCTGACAAAGTTACCATCCCTTGAACTGTGGGAGAAAATTTCTACACCAAAGCTGTCACCGACTTGCAGATCGACGTCAACATTCTACCCGCTTCAATATTATGATAGTTTCGGCAGCAGACTTTGAGACCCACAAGAATAGAGCTTTACCTTACCGACCGTTTGGTGGGGTATCCCCAAGGAATTGCAGAAGACATTTTAATTGACCTCAGCGATACCATCTTCCCGATAGATTTTGTGGTGATTGATACCCCATGAGAGGAAAGCCCTATTATCTTGGGTCGACCCTTCCTCAACACCGCGTTGGCTCTATTAGATGCTTGGGTAGGAAGACTCCGAGTGATAATAAATGGCGAAAAACTGGGTTTTGACCTGAAGAAAGTTATGCGTTGTCTAAGTATCCAAGACGATCTGTCCGCCCCATCACCGGCTTCGATTACATTGTAGGGTATTATCTCTGTGATGTTCTGGGGGAGGAGATGATTTTGATGAGTACGCTTCCTCGACTAATGAAAATGATCCCATGATACTTGAAAGTTATCGTATTGAGCACATCTCTCTTGAAGAAGAACTTGAAGAAATTCAGCTTGAAAAACAAAGTCCCGACGAAAAAGCCAAGCCCTCCATTGAAGAACCACCATCCTTGGAACTCAAAGAATTGTCATCCCACCTGGAGTATGCTTACCTTGAAGAAGACTGCAAGCTTCCTGTCTTCATTGTAGCAAACTTATCAAAAGAAGAAAAAGAAAAGTTGATGGAAGTCTTGAAGCAGCATAAGAAAGCAATTGCCTGGAAGCTGATGGAGATCAATGGTATTAGCCCTTCACTTTGCACCCACAAGATCCTAATGGAAGATGATTACCGTACTTGTGTGCAAAGACAACGAAGAGTTAACCCCAAGATGCAAGAGGTCGTGAAAGAAGAAGTGATTAAGCTGCTCGACGCCGGCTTGATCTATCCCATTTCTGACTCGCCTTGGGTGAGCCCTGTCCAGGTAGTTCCAAAGAAAGGTGGTATGACCGTTGTAACCAATGCACAAAATGAGCTCATCCCTACAAGGAAGGTTAGAGGTTGGCGGGTTTGCATAGATTATCGAAAGCTCAACGATGCTACAAGAAAGGACCATTTTCCTCTATCATTCATCGATCAAATGTTGGAAAGATTGGACGGGCATCTACTTTCAGAAACCAATTGACCCCGAGGACCACGAGAAAACCACTTTTACCTATCCATATGGCACATTCGCTTACAAAAGAATGCCAATCGGACTATGTAATGCCCCCGCCACTTTCCAACGATGCATGATAGCTTTCTTTCATGACATGATCGAAGACTTTATGGAAGTTTTTATGGATGACTTCTCGGTTTTTGGAAGCTCGTTCGATCATTGTCTGGGCAATCTCGAGAAAATGTTGACAAGATGTGAAGAAGTGAATTTGGCACTCAATTGAGAAAAGTGCCATTTTATGGTAAAAGAAGGAATTGTGTTAGGGAATAAAATTTGAGACCAAGGGACCGAGGTTCAAAAGGCCAAAGTTGAAGCAATTTCGTTGCATCCCCCTCCTACCACGGTTACGGGAATTCGTAGTTTTCTCGGCCATGCCGGTTTCTATAGAAGATTCATCCAGGATTTCTCAAAGATCGCTTGTTCAGTCACTCAACTTCTTGAGAAAGATCGCGAGTTTGTGTTTACTGAAGACTGTCTTGAGGCGTTCAATTGCCTAAAGAGGAAATTGGTTGAAGAACCGGTTATCGTTTCTCCAGATTGGAACCTGCCATTCGAATTAATGTGTGATGCAAGCAACATGGTGGTAGGAGTAGTTTTGGGCCAAAGAAAAGACAAGCATTTTCACCCAATCTACTATGCAAGCAAGACCCTCAATTATGCCCAGGAAAATTACCCGACGACCGAGAAAGAACCCTTTGTTGTAGTTTTCGCCTATGACAAGTTTCCCTTGTATCTTATGTTGTCAAAGACCATCGTCTACACTGATCATGCCGCTTTGCGCCATCTTTTCAACATGCATGACGCAAATCCAAGGCTCATACTACATGAATTTGATATAGAAATAAAAGAGAAGAAGGGGGCCGAAAATGTTGCAACCGATCATTTGTCTCGTCTCGAAGAAGTACCACCCGACAAAGAGGGAGATGAGATCCATGATGACTTCCCTCATGAACAAATTCTCCGAGTTGAAGACCCAGACTCATATCCCTGGTATGTTGATTATGCAAATTACTTGGCTAGTGGAATGCTCGTTAAAGGATAATCATACTATGAAAAGAAGAAATTCATTTCAAACATGAAGTATTATCTTTGGGAAGATACCCACCTTTTCCGTATTTGCTCCGATCGTGTCATTCGGCGGTGTTTTCACGGGAAGGAAGCCCAAGAGCTTCTATGACAGTGTCATGAAGGTCCTACAGGAGGACATCATGCCATGGGAAATACGGCTTGAAAAGTCTATGTGGCAGGATTTTATTGGCCCATAATTTTCAAAGACACTGTCGTTCTCGTCCAAAGTTGTGACGCTTGCCAGAGAGCCGCCAACATCAACGCCCACGATGAAATGCCACAGACCGGGATCGTTGTTTGTGAGATCTTTGATGTTTGCGGGAGAGACTTTGTGGGACCATTCCCACCTTCCAGGGAAAATCTCTACATCCTTGTTGCTATTGACTGTGTTTACAAGTGGGTTGAAGCATAAGCACTGCCAACAAACGATGCCAGAGTTGTCGTCAAGTTTCTAAAAGCTCTCTATGCCCGGTTCGGTGTACCAAAGGCTCTCGTCAGTGTTAGAGGATCCCATTTTTAAAACAAGCAGTTGGAGAAAGCAATACAAAGATACGGTTATCATCAGAGATTCTCCACTCCTTATCATCCCCATGCCAACGGTCAAGTAGAAGTCACTAATCGGGCTATAAAAAGGATTCTTGAAAGAACCATGGGGGTAGATAGAAAAGATTGGGCTGACCGTCTAGACGACGCACTTTGGGCACTGCGTACAGCGTACAAAACCCCGATTGGTACCACCCCGTACAAACTCGTGTATGGAAAGGCATGTCACTTGCCATTAGAAGTGGAGCACATAGCTTATTGGGCGTTAAAAGCAGCAAATTATGATCCTGAAGATGTCAAGCAACACCAACTCTTTCAGCTTCATGAACTTGAAGACCTCCGCCAGCAATCTTATGATAACTCCCTCATCTACAAAGAAAAGACCAAGAAATTCCATGATCAGAGACTCAGAAGAAAGGAGCCGTTTCAAGAAGGTCAGAAAGTGTTGCTCTACAATCCGAGGGTCAAACTTTCTCCTGGGAAACTGAAGTGAAGATGGATCGGACCATACACTATGAAGAAAATCTATCCTCACGGGGCAGTAGATTTGGAGACAGAAACAGGAGCTTTATTCAAAGTTAATGGTCACTGGCTTAAACCATACTTCGAGTTCTTGGCCAACGAGGAGGTAGATGAAATGCCAGCGCATCCATGATAAGACCGCCTTTGTCCAGCCAACGACTTGAAACATGGTGCTACCGTGGAGACAGACCGGATTGGTAGATTAGAAGAATAAGTTGAGAGGTTGGTGCATACGGTAAGAAAAGCAATCGAGGACCCTCAGGTATGATTGTTCCCCTTTTATTTTCTAAGTGCCAGGTATGCCTTCTCGGCACTAGGACTTAGTAGTAGTAGTAGTTTTTATTTTTATTTTGTAGGTATCTATATATATCCATGTCATGTGTTTTCTCTCACAGCTCAATCTCAGACTTTGCCTGAACAACTTTCTAGCCTATTAGGGAAAGACGTAACTACGTCCCGCTTGATTCTTTAGCATACGCTCTTTACACGTCAATAATTTCAAAAATATGCTAAAGAATTAAGTGTGAGGTGGTAAAATATTATAAATTCTACCACCTCTTGAGCCAGGCAAACCAAGAACCTTAAAGGCAAAACGTTTTTCTAAATCTTTTTAGAGTAATTAAAAAGATTTTTCAAACCCTTCGAGTCCACCCCAAAGACCTGAACAGGAGATTTTTGGAGGTGTTGGCATAGCTGAAAGAATTAACTCTAAGTGTTTTACTTCATATATGAGTGACTACCCCTTCCCATGTGAGTACCTTGAGCCTTATCGAGCACATTCCAGTTTTGGTATATACATATATGCTCGTTCGTTTGACCATGAGAGATATTCACCCTTGGCTTGTCATAGTTAGAACTTGTGTAGCTTATGCATTTCAAGACCACACGAAAGGTGAGAGATTTTGAAAGTGATCAAGGCACTTAGGACATACCCCCTTCCATTTTCATTGGCCTCCATAAATCACCTAGTCACCCTACTTGAGCCTTAGCCTTTTTCATTTCATCCATCACATTTAGCCCCTGTCGTGATTTTGGCAAAGAAGGCGTGTTGCAGGCTATTGGGACACTCTTAGGTAGTCTTCAAATGAAGGAAATAGACTAAACATCGTGTTGTTCACCAAGAAGAGTTTGGTAAAATAAGAAAGATCGCCATACAGAGAAAAGCATACCAAAGAATAAGCTTCACCAAAAGTAGCAGCTATGTTGAAAAAAAAGAATCTGTTGGAAGAATAAGTCAATAAAGCTCGAAAATAGAGCGGACCGAAAGTAAACAATTCTATTTGAAGACTTATTTCTAGGACATTCCTAGCGAAGATTAATAGGTGTGAAGACCGAACAATTCGCAAAGCAGGGACGTCCGAGCAGTAAATCTTCGGGGGACGAGTTTTAAAAAAGCCCATTATCTAGAGTTTGACAGCACCCATTATGCCTCAGCCGCTGCCCGAGCCATAGACGATAGTAGACACCCATCCTACCCATTTATCAATTCATCATTTTCACCCTCAAAAGACCTTGTGATTGGTAGCCTTTCACCCATATATAGAAATGGAGGTTTGATTTGTATACAAGCCTATGATCTGTGCATGCCTTTGGTTGAATTTGAGTGATCACCCCCAAAAACAACCCCTGAGTGAAATAGTGAGGAAAAATATCTAGTATACACTTGAGGAACATTTGATTAGGCAAACCAAGGCTTTCTAAAACATCTACCAATGATGTTTTGAGTAAGTGAGACTCTTAGGAGGTGAGTTGTTGTGACTTGTCACACTACTCTCACCTGTTTTTACTCTACTCTCTTTGCCTAGGTTAGGTTTGCTTGGGGACAAGCAAACGTCTAAGTGTGAGGTGATGTGATATGTCTCAAAATAAGCAGGTTTTATATACATGTTTTCACCTAATTATCACCTAAAACCTTGCTTTTATCTTAGTATGATCCCGGTTTGTCTTCTTTTGATGATAATTGCAGGTTTTGATAGTGGAAAGTGAAAAGAAGTAAAAATCGGGACAAAAGACAAGGAATCGAAGACTTTCAGAGTCAAAACAGATCAAGCACGGCCGCTCTTTGACCGTGCACTCATCCCAAGTCAACAAGTCACCAATTCCAAGTCAAGGGAGGCCAAAAATCACCTTTCAGCAAGCTGCACGGGCGTGCTCACTGCCTTGCACGGCCATGCTCGTTGACGCATGTTCCCCAAGGTTCCAACCGGACCAAGACTGACAAGACGGTTACCCGTACTAAAGAGCACGGGCGTGCTTCTACCTAAGCACGGTCGTGCTTGTCCTGAAGGGAGACTTCTTCTGCATCCAAGGACTCTGCAGCAGTACTTACTGTCGAGCATGGGCGTGCCAACCTTGAAGCACGGGCGTGCCAGACCTGATTTGCCTGTAAATAGAGGCCTCCATTCCTCATTTTGAGCATTCCATTTCACACAAGTTCTCTCACTCACCAGCCATCTTTAGGGTCTTGTTTGTGACCTTTGGAGCTTGGGATCACTCCATAAACACTACATGAGTTGAGAGCCAGAGAGAGATCACTACAAATCACTCCAAAAACCCTCTTTAATCCCTAAACAACCACTTCTATGTGTTCTTCACACACCCAAGATAGAGTGCAAGTTGTAATGTCAATTGTTGGCTAGATTATTAGAGTGTTTCTAGGGTGAAGACTACTTTGGTATGGATTATATAGTTTTTATTTGTTGAGTTGGTGTTTGTGTTCTTGTCTAATTCTTTTTACATAAAGTTTTGTTTGATGAATAAATTAAATAATCACTTAGTATTTTGTCTTGTGGGTGTCTTGATAGGAAGTAGGAGGACTTATGAGTGTACCCATGGTGTGTAACAACCCATGCACTTGTAAGCTAACGTAATCCCGAGAGTAGTGATTGGCCCATTTGTGGGTAGAAATACACACACTTAGTGGCATAATCGTCTACTGTCAAAGATCTCACTTAGGGTAGGTACGGTCTTTATACTCGGTCCTAGTGATAAGCCAAGACTTAATCTTGCGACTTGGCTTCATTGTATATGTGATACCCTTGGCGTAGGTTAAGAATTAGTGAACCCGTGTTGAAAGAAAACGGTCATTATTTTCATTCATTATTGTATTGCCACATAATCAATAATAGGCTAATCATTTTGAAAGTATAATTATAAATTTAAAACTTGAATCTGTGTCCTAACCTAAGAGTCCTAATTTAATTACCTTTTTCTCGAGTCCTGACACTTCCTTCGAGAAGTTGACACTTTTGTGAAAACGACGTTTAAAAGATACTTAACACAAACGACATCACTTTGATAATCGGTTTGAGGGTGATAGGCTGTGCTCATGACTAAGCAAGAGCCTACTGCATCCATAAGTGTCTGCCAGAATCGGGAAGTAAATCGACTGTCTCGGTCAGAAATGATTGATATAGGCACACCATGCCTAGTTACAATACAACTTGGCACGTTTCTCTAGCTTGTCGGTTTCCTTGATCGGCAAGAAGAGTGCAAACTTCGTCAACCTGTCAACAATTACCCAAATCCTATCATTACCGCTGGACATCTTCGGTAGCTTGGTGATGAAATCCATAGAGATTTGCTCCCATTTCCAAATGGGAATTTCGGGTTGCTGAAGCAGACCAGACGGCTTTTGATACTCGGCTTTGACCTTCGAATAGGTATGGCATCGGCTGACATATGAGGCAATTTCACCTTTAAGGTTGGGCCACTAGTAAAGTTCCTTTGTGTCATTGTACATTTTGTCAGCTCCGGGATGAACCGAGTACTTAGACTTGTGAGACTCCTCAAGGATTGAATCGCGTAAACTGCCAGAACGTGGCACCCATATCCGATTGGCAAAATAAACCCTGTCGTCAGACCTTGGTTCCAACAGATTAACCATCTTGAATAGTGACTCATTCTTCAAATTCTCACCTTTCAAAACTTCCTGCTGAGCTTCGCGAATACGGGTAGTGAGGTTTGTATGGATAGCCAATTCTAGTGCACGTACACGCATGGTCTTGACTCGTTCCTTCCGGTTCAAAGCGTCAGCCACAATGTTGGCCTTTCCCATATGGTATTTTATCTCATAGTCGTAATCGTTTAGCAATTCAACCCATCTACGTTGCCGCATGTTCAGATCCTTCTGATTGACGATGTGTTGTAAGCTCTTGTGATCAGTGAAATTAGTGCACTTAGTGCCATAAAGATAGTGCCTCCAAATCTTGAGGGCAAAGATCACTCCACCCAACTTTAGGTCATGAGTGGTGTAGTTCTTCTCATGGACTTTGAGCTGTAGAGATGCATAATCGATGACCTTTTTCCTCTGCATGAGTACACATCCAAGACCTTGATGAAAAGCATCGCAACAAACCACGAAATCATTGATACCTTCGGGAAGAGAAAGAATCGGAGCACTACACAAACGGTTTTTCAAAACCTGAAACACATCCTCTTGCTTGATTCCCCAATCGAATTTCTTGTCTTTCTACGTCAAGACTGTAAGTGGTTGGGCTATCATAGAGAAATTTTCTATGAACCATCGGTAATAACCATCCAGACCCAATAATTTCCGCACTTCAGTTGGTGTTTTGGGCGCGTCCCAATCCTTGATGGCTTCAAGTTTTGTAGGGTCAACTTGAATACCCTTCTCGTTCACAACGTGACCAACAAAATGGACCTCTCGAATCCAAAATTCGCACTTAGAGAATTTGGCAACAACTTCTCGTTTTTGAGAACTCCAAAATTAATCGAAGATGATGCTCGTGCTCATCCTGGGTGCGTGAGTAGATCAAGATGTCATCAATGAAGACAATCTTGAATTTGTCCATGTAGGGTTTGCAGACTCGATTCATAAGATCCATAAAAACAACAAGAGCATTCGTCAAACCGAATGGCATGACCAAGAATTCATAATGCCCATAACAAGTTCGGAATGCGGTCTTCGGGATGTCGTCTCTTGGATCCGCAACTGGTGATAACCCGAACATAGGTCGATCTTACAATAATAACTGGAACCTTGCAGCTGGTCAAACAAATTGTCGATCCTCGACAGTGGATACATGTTCTTGATGGTTAGCTTGTTCAACTCCCGGTAATCGATGTACATGCGGAAGCTTCCGGCCTTCTTTTTCACGAACAAGACAGGTGCTCCCCTGGAGAAAAACTCGGGTGAATGAATCCTTTGTCTAACAATTCCTACAACTGGTTAGACAATTCCTGCATCTCGGATGGTCCCAAACGATAGGTAGTGCAAGCCACTGGATCAGCTCCTAGGACTAGGTCAATGCGAAACTCGACTTGTCGTGGAGGTGGCAGCCCTGGCTTGTCTTCAGGAAAGACTTCAGGATAGTCTCTCACTACCGGTATTGTAACATCGCATTTTTCCCAAATTTTTAATAAAAAGAATGTATTTGTTTTAAACAATATGTGTTTTAAATACCTTAAACTAATAATTTAATCACTGGGTCTCGATGTCTTAGTGTGTTTTAAAATTTTTTCGTAACATTTTTTTTAACCTTGTGTAATCATAATATATATAATAATATAGTTTATATATGATAAAATGCTAAAAAAAATATTGTTTCTGCCAAGGATCGAACCCGGGTCCTTGGCCGGTTCGAAGACTTAAACACCACAACCAAACCAATCGGGCTACAGGCCTTTTTGTGAATTCTACCCAATACAATTTAATATAACACTTTCCTAAAACAAGTCAGTTGACTAAACAAAGTCAACAAACCATCAACCCATTCGAATTGGCTTGGATTCACGCGACTTTTGTTCTAATTATGGAAGGTATTGAATGGCCAGATCATAAGCGTCCTCTACACGCCAATTTACAATCAAAACATTCCAATTACATATGTTAATACGGGTTTTTATTTTAAGAATGGGTCAAATCTTCCAATTAAACGATTTGGTAGGTTATAGTATAAATTGATAGCATCCCTAGAAGCTAATATGGCTGAAAAACAAACCCTCCTACCCAATTTCATCTAAAAATCCATCATAGACTGTGAATCACCACACTTTTGACTTTACGTTTGACTCGTGCTTTACCCTCGTTACTGCTCTGTAAGTCGAAATTTATTATGTGTTTTTGTTCTTTGTAGTTGTCCCACCAATAGCCCCATAATCCTGGTGGCTATTGGTTGCTAATTAACAGAATTGGAAAACTAGGGTTCATAGGGCACGATTTGGGGATGATGGCACGAATGAATATGTATTTAAAACGTTTCTGAAACAAAAACCAACACCCATCAGACATGTCGATCAGATGGTGTTGTCATGTGTTGTTAAACCTAATGACCTTGGGTTCGAATCTGAGTCCCAACGGTTTCTATTTAGTAAATATCCATACTATCACCCAAACAATCCTTATAAGCATTTGTATCTGGTTTAATCTCGTTCTCAGGGTCTAGACCAGTTGGTCAGACTTGTGATTTAAAAGCACTGAACCGGCCAGAGACTCTTGTTCGAGTCCTGGCACAAGCAACCATTTTTTTTTTTTGTTTTTTTATACTTATACTTTATATATTCTTTTAAAAATAGTTTAAAAATACTAAAAGTGCTTTATAAATTCTATAAAAATTATTTTAGGTTAATCTCATGACAAAGTTTACCATACAATTTTTAGATTTCCAAAAATTATTTATTTAATTTATATTATAAATACTACAAGTTTAGTCATTTATAATTTTAAAATTCTATAAATATATCTAAACAATTTTATAAATATCCACAAAAATTATTTTAAACTTGTAGATCAATAAGGATTTCAGAAATGAATTTTATTCTAGAAAAACCGTTTATTGAATATTTATACTTGATTTTTGTTATTTTTAATCATAAATAAATCATAATAAATTCATTTTTCAATATTTTTATACCAAAATTTTACATAAATTATTTTTGTTCATTTAGAATAGAAATATAAATTTTAATTTGAAATTTCTTTAATTTTAATATTTTTAGATATTAAATCATATTTTGACAAATAGAAATAAATAGACTAAATATTCAATTTTCAAGAAAATAATTTTATAAAAATTATTTTCATACTTAAAATCTCATAATGTGACCATCCTTAATCAAAAATCTACAAATAGCCTGTTATTTAATTATTTTCCAAATTTTCCTTTATTTATTAACTATTTATCTAATTAACGATTAATCGATTACCAATCCCCAAATTAGGAACCCTAGAAATACTTGTAGACTAGAAAGACTTAGACTTATTTATTGCCTTAAACATAGGGTAATGCTTGGCAACGTTGGACCACACTTATTCTATTTCACCAGACTTAACGCTTTGCTAAGGTGAGTTTACATAGCCCCTCTTTCTGTTTTACATTTTGGGGTGAAACATGTTTAAACATTTTATACACTATCATTACTCATTCTTACATTATTGAAACTTGTGATTCAATTACACTATCATTTACTCATTCTATCATTTGACTGTAACAAAAAGACACAGTACAATCATTAACATTGATCAAGCCGCCTGTTTAGATTATAGCGCTATAGGTGTGACAAACCCATCCCCCCGCATAAATTCAGGGATGATGGATAACAGTTACACTTTTACTAACTTGCGAGTTAGGTCTCAGTCGACACAAGGTTTGGTTGTACAAAAGACGCACTGTTACATGTCGGACTCATATTCTATCATTACTCATTATTATACTTCAATCATGATTGCTATACAACATATTGTTTTCAATTATATGCAAAACCTATGTATTCTCACCAACTATTTATAGTTGACCCCCCCATTTTTCCAACTTAACATGTTTCAGGTTTATTTGCTATTGGAAGTTGTACAAGTCTTGGAACACATAGGAGCTTTGGACCTAGTTTATAATAATCAACTTTTGTAATCTTTACTTGTAAGATGAATTGTAAATTGTTTAATATTATTCAACTTCCATTTAGTACCATGAGCTATTGAACAATCATCCATACGTGACACCTCGATGTTTCCGCCATCGGTTGGGTTGTTATAGGTATGCCCTCGAGCTTCCGATCTTTTTCTTTCTGTTCAATGACCTGTGCCTGGAACGCAACACCACCCTTCCTTAAACATTTTTGCGCCTTGAAACAAGATATGACTCGAAGAGTAGATCCACCACGTCTCCTTGAATTGAAAGGTTTCCACCAACGGACAAGGGGATACGAACCCATTTCTCGTGACAGACGATCTCTGCACGATGCTTGGATAATCAATTCATGCCAATGACAACATTGAAACTACCCAATCGAATAAGCAGCAGATCAATACGGAAAACACGATCACCAAGTTCCAAAACACAATCCCTAACAACTACTTCAGATGAAATTAACTTACCATTGGCCAATTCAATGGTATAACGTGTGTCCAACTTACATGATTCTAAACCAAGGGAATTCTTAAAGTCGGTCGACACAAAGCTAAAATCAGCGCATGAATAAAAAAGAACTGATGCAAAATGGTTATTAAGGAGTAACGTACCGGTAACCACATTAGGATCATCGTGTGCTTCATTAGCTCCTAGAACGAATGCTCGACTGCGAGCTTGATCCTTAGCCTTGGGACAATCTTTGTGGAAATGGCTGGTTGCACCACATTCAAAACACTCATTCTTAGCAGGTGGAGTGTTGGTGGTCTTGGCTTTGCAGTTAATGGTTTGGTGAGCTACAGTTCTTACACAGGATACTTTCACACGTGCCAACATGATGATAGTGGCATTTACTGCAGTAGAGATGGGGCTCGTTATACTTGCGTTTCGGCTCCTCAGTAGTGATGGAAGCAAAAACCATCACGGTGTGATGGCGCTTGTGGGGTGAATTCTTTCCCTTCTTGGAGCCAGATCGCTTGCGCTTATCTCCAGAACTATCTCCCGCAACTACAACCTTCTGGTTCAACGAACCCATACAACCAGCATCATCGGTCAGACTGTGAGTTAGAGTAACAGCATTTTAGATGGTGGTAGGTGCAGACGCAGTGACCATGCTTCAAATCTTGGGAGATAAACCCCAAATATACCGCTCAAATCTCTTGTATTCTGCAGTGACCATGTGAGGAACTAGTCGAGAGAGCTCATGGAAACGAGTAGTGTAAGCAGCCACCTTAGCATCCACCATGGAAAGGTTCCAAAATTCCGCTTCAAGATTTTGAAGTTCGCTTCTTGGACAGTATTTCTCTATGAGTAGAGCCTTCAGACCGGCCCAGGTAAGATTGTAAGCCGCGTCTAGGCGCATGGTTTGTACCTGAAGATTCCACCAAGTGAGGGCTTCATCTTGGAATGTTCAAGTAGATTACTTCACTCTCTGGTCCTCAGAGCAACCACTGATGTCAAGAACTGACTCAGTTTTTTTGATCCAACGAATAATCCTAATGGCACCTTCGGTACCACGAAAGTTCCATGGTTTGAAAGCCATGAAAGTTTTGTATGAACCTCCCCGAGCAAGATTTTCAACTTCTGTGTATATGATATTAACACAAAGTTTTGCGTAGGAGTAGTAAGTAGAGAATTTAGACTCAAAATTTCTACCGTTTTCTGTTTCGCTTCCCCGTCAACGACAAGTACCTCCAGAGCCTCTACTAGAGTCAGCTCGAGCAGCGTCATGTCGAGAAATTTCCTCAGCAATCACCCTAGCTAGCTCAGTGGGAGTGGCTGGTAATGGCTCGCCATCGTTGGTTCGTGTAGATTGTCGGGTTTGCATGATTTCCTTCTAATATGACACATATCAAAATTGTAAGACACATATTTCGCAAATATTGTCACTCATACATATGTAACAATCAAATATAACCACACATAGCAAGTCAATCACAACCACAAGACAAAAGAATAAACAATACAGAACAACAATAAATAGCATACTAACATAATCCATACATATTCTAAAATGCATAAGTATCATGTACAAAAGATGGGCGGTCGAACCGCAATAGTTTAAGCTACTAGAATCAAACATAATTCATCAAACATAAAACATAAAACACCCCAACATAAAGTACAACCACAAAGAACATAAGAAGATGGTGGTGGAAAAGCAGCAGCAAGAGCAACAATCGCCTCTCTCATACGCTGGTCTGTCTCTGCCATCTTCCTCTCCAGCGCCTCCAAGCGTCTCTCCGCCTCCACTCTCTCCATAGCTGCCTCCAGTCTTCCTCACTCGGCCTCAGATGCTCGATCCTCTAGCTCTTGAATGCGGACACCCAAAGCTACTAGTTGCGCGTCGTGAGATAGGAGAACGCCGCACTCGGTGTGAAGTGGTCTCCCGGAAGATCCTCCTAGTGTCATCGCCTCTTGATCATACTCCTTGTCCCGATGAGCCAAGTCTCCAGAGAGACTGGGGAGGAAAGGTCGTTTACAGGCCTGAGAGCGCCTCCTCAACCTCTGTGGTGGCTCGGGTATCGGCATGGGTGCCTCCACAGCACGTGGCTTTGGTATGGGGTCAACGGGCAGGTCAGGCTCGCCAGTAGGGACAGGGTCGGCGAGCAATGAAGAAACCGGGGCACGGGCTGGAATGGCGAGGACAATCCTCTGACGCACACTCTTTCGGGGCGTATACTTATGGAGAGTACGTCCCGAGAAGTCGATATGAAAAGAAGGGGCAAGGTATGATGAAGAATGAGAGACAGGAGGGGTCACTGAAGGGTGGACGTCCGGGTCAGCAAGGGAAGGAGGGACGTCACGAGACACGTCTCACTATGGGTGCAGGGTCCACATCCATGTCAGAATCAGAGATCCATCCTCCTCTTCCTCCATGATGGGGTAAATCGCGGGCCTCGTAGGGTATGGGAGCAGGCTGGGTAAGAGGTCCTCCTCGGGGGTGTCATCCACTAAGTAGTCGGGCTCGGAGTCGGACAAGATAGTAAGGTTAAATGAGATAACCATGATCCTGTCATACGCATGCATATATATGTAAATGAACATGTATGTTAATAAATAAACTACTATACCTGTGCGTAATCGTAGAGCAGCTTGAACCTTGAGAGGTGCAAGGAGAGACAGTGTGGTACTTTGTGAGAACATTTCGAAAATGTATTGGGTTATAGTTGAGTAAAAAAAGAATCTTAGTTCGCTATAATCTTATGCTCTGATACCAACCTGGCACACCCCGCCAAGGCATAAACACGTGGATGCGATCTCGAAAGGTTTTAAAGCACAAGGTTCAAGCAATGCACATTTTATTTAAATAGATACCATCTAAGGTTAGATGATGTCACAAATTATTTAATAAAGATAACATTGTTTAGGAAAATAGTAAATTGTCTAGAATTCATGACTCAAATATTGAAATAACGTGGAATTGCCAAGACCCGATCCAAAATGGTACCACTTGGTGTGTAAACGAAAGATTTTAGATGAAACAGGATTAATTGATCATACAAGTCACAAATCCAGGTGCGGAAACCCTAGTTCTGAACAAACTGATAAAACTCTAATCAAAACACAATTAACATCATTTTCAAAGCTTTTTCATAGATTAACATTCATAAAAACTTGTTACAATAGGCTTCCTAGTTAATCTATTCAGTACAGACACTTTCTCAATTACACCTAGAACCTGACACAAACACACACTTCAACTAAAACTCTCTCTATAACTCAAAAACACACAAATTCTATTTATAGTGTCTGCACATTCGCCAAGTAGATATGGTCGAATGTGGAATTCTTCCACATTCGCCCACTACTTGGTACGAATGTGTTTCTCTGATCAGGTCCAATCTATCTTCGCCCACAAGCTTTCTACCTTCGCCCAAAACCTTCTACATTCGCCCACTTCTGTTCCACTTTCAATCATTCAGCACATCTAACATATGTTAACTTTGTAGATCCAATCACTAGTCGCACTTCGTGCATCTACAAACTCCCCCTCGACTATTGATTGGATCGTTTTCTGTCTTCGTCCATTGCCTTGTTCAACAAGTAAATTCTGAGCTGCTTCTTTTGCTCTTTAGTCATTTCTGGCTCCAACTTCCTTTTCACCGGTTTTGATACATTAACCATCTTCACCATTTTACCAAGCTTAGCATCCAAGTTACTTCCCGAGTTTATGTCATACGCAAAACAAACTCCCACAACTTGAGTATACTTCTTTGCTTGTTCAGCATCGTTAGGTTCATGATGAATCGGATTGTAGAAAAGCATGATGATGTCTTCGAAGGTACAGTTAATCAACCACATAGGATCAAATACATGAACATGCTTGTATTTGTCCTTCCCATCTCTCAAAACAATCACTGCTTCAACCTTTCTCCAATCGTAGTACCAAAATATAAAGTCAGCACTGAAATGTTGTGGCATAGGCATCAAAGGTATCTTTCTCATCACTTCAGGTGCTTTGTAGATCAAAGTTACCCTCTTCAGACCAGTTCAACAATCAATATCCCTGTGAACTTTTCTTCTTGGATATTGAGGCTTGAATCTGTTCCACTTTGTTCTACTCTCCCACACTAGCTTATCTGCACACCAACCAACATGTGTATTATTCACTGAAGCTCCAGACAATGGGAATCTGCAAAGATCTCTGACCGCCCAATACGGTAGAGTTAGCAAATCAATGAATCTGTAGAAGTACAGAATTCCTGATTCCCATTTGGCAGCTAAACACTTCAGTCTACTCAAATAAGTCCACCCGAGAGCTCTGCCTTTGAACTTAGCATTATGAAATCTATAGAAACTTCCTTGAGCTTCAGGCTTTGGTCGGTTCTCATCCATCTCTTTCAACTCCTGCAAGTATGTCTTCAATTCATCAGATTGACTTGAAGATTGTTGCTTATCAGCTCCAAACACCTTCTCAACAAATTCTTCACTCCTTTTCTTAGCTTTCTTCTTCGCAGAAGTGTTTGGAATCTCTGTAAAGTCAGGAAATACCACATTTTCATCATTTTGTCTGAAGTATTGTGGATATTCCTCATGTGTAATATCTTCAATCTCCACTTCATCCATTTCTGGAGTATTCTTATCATCTGAGTGATTTCCAATATCCTTTTCAGGAATATTTGGAATCGACTCATCCATCACAAACTCCTCAAAAGATTTCCCTACTCTCTGTGCAAGACCATCAAGAATTTCTTTCGCCACAGCAGCAGGTACTTCACCCTCTTCTAAATCAGGATCGTTATACTCCAGTTCGTATCTCATGTCATCAGTCTGGAATATCTCAACAAAACGACCTGTGAACTCTATCGTCCATTCTCTTTTCTCTAACATATCTCTGTAAACTTTCTTCGCATCATCATTAAGAGATCTCACCTTCTCATTCCAAAAGATACTTTCATCCGAATCTACATTCTCACCTTTCTTCTTTTTGGAACTAGATTCTCCAGCATCCTTCTTCGATGGTCTCTTCTCAAAAGTAAACTTAGACGTGTCATCTCCTTCATCATCATCACTATCACTACTATCATCATCATCTTTCTGACTCCCAGACCCTTCTGCATCATCATCATCTTCTTTATCATTTTTCTTACTACCCTCATCATCACTTTCCTCAGACTCATCATCTTCATCATCATCCTTTTCTTTCTCAGAATCAGAAGGCTCAAAGTCAACTTGTTCTTCCTCTTTCTCCTTATCCTCTTCACCTTCTTTTAACTTGGGTGCTTCATTATACAAACTATCTAACAAATCACTAAGGCGTTTGTTTTCAGCCTTTAGTTCTTTGTTATCCTCTTTGATCACCTTAATCATACTCTTGTTCCTAGAACATTTACCTTCAAGCTTCTTATTTTTAGCTTCAAGTTTCTTAACCTTCTGCTCAATCTCATCTTGATTGGACTTTGAAGCAACCACAATCTGAAGCATTTTCTCTTCGTTCTTCTTGAACTTAGCAATCTCAGCTTGTTGAGCTACAATCATCTTCATCATCTCATCCATCTTCTTATTCACTTGCTTCATCACATCATCAGCAACAGTGACTTTCTTAGATTTGGATGGCTCAACTTCTTTAGCTTTCTCTTTCTGAGGCTTCCTGAACATATCTAACACATTGTCCAGTGCAACATTAAACTGATCAACTGGTAATGTTTCAGCCTCTTTAGACTTTTTCTGCTTCTTTGTTACTGGTGAAGACAGCTTCAATGATGTACCAGCATATCCTTTTTCCTTTCATCAATTGGGCAATCTCTTTCTCCCTTAACTGTTTAGTGCTTGACTTCTTTGCCATTGTTTTGTGCTTTTGTTTTGGCAAGTTCACTACAACAGTCTCACCTGTTTCCAACTCATCCCGGTTTATACTTAAACCTCCTTCTTCAACATCAACAGACTTCTTCTTCTGTTGTACTTCTTCAATAGTCAGATTAAGAGATTCAGACTCACCAACCATAGTGGCCTTACGTTTGGTGGCCCTAACTCTTTCTTCATTAGAATCCCATTGTTCATCTACCTCTGTTTCTTCCGAATCAACAGAATCCTCATCTATCAAACTCGTTCCCTTCTTAGCAGTAGTCTTCTTCCTCACCACTTGTTGCTTGGAACTTCCCTGGTCTGTCTTTCCCTTGCCCTTCCCTTTGGCTCCAGGATTGACAACCTGCCTCTTCCTCTTAGTGTTTGCATCTGCATACACTAAAGGATCGTCATTATCCGAATCACTCTCAGTATGTCTAGCTTTGTTCTTTCCAGGATCAGTGTAATCCTGTTTAGCTAGAGCTCCAAACAATCTCCTGTATGGTGGCTTATCTTCATCAGGCACACCCTTGTAACCTTTCATCCTCACCAAAGTACGGATGTTCATGTGATCTTGACCGATTATCTGTGTTGGATCCTTCTTCAATTCAGGATATTTGTGGTCAAAAATCATCATCAGAAATCTTGGGTATAGCATGAATTGTTTCTTCTTCAAACCCTTAAGCATTTCCAGCATATGATCCAATATCATCCTAGACACATTGAATGGTTTGTTGAGAGTCAACGCAACCATCAATGAGCTTAAACTTCTCCTCATAACGTCATATCCACCGCTCACACATCCAAACACGTGAATAATGACATGTGCAAAGTATTTGAACTGCACACTCAGCCTCCCCTTATGCATAGAACCATCAGTAATCAGTCCTTTGTATTTCATTCTCAGGAAGCAAGCTTTCTGTTCAGTCCATGACAATTCTCTGGGATCTTCACTTACTTCAAACTTAATCTGAAGTGCTTCTCTAATATCAGACTCTGTCAAGAACATCTCCATACCCTGTATCTTGCTCCTGATTATAGTCTGATTCTCCCAGAAATCATACTTCGCATTCTTGTAAAAGTCTTCAACAATATCTTTGTAAATAATAGTCGGTGTAGCTAAAGCATGCACAATCCTGCTCCTCTTCAAGAACTCAATAATCCCAGTGAACTCTGTGTTCTTTTCTACGTCACCAAGATAAGCACAGCAGTTATGAGATCTTTCGAATGGCCAACTGCTTGTCACTGATGCTTCAGCCTCCTGAACAGTCTCCTGAACTGCATCTGGAATAACATTCTCTACTTGAGTCTCAATATTCTCAGTTTGCTCAGCCATCTGCACATCAAAATCAGAAAAATACGTCAAAATACGAAAACGACAAAAATTTAAAATTTTAAGATTTTTCAAATTCCACATTCGCCCCTTTTATCAGGTCGAATGTAGGAGTTTATGGTACGAATGTGAAAAGTTTAGGTCGAATGTGAAACTGTGTTGATTTAAAATCACATTCGCCCATTATATGTCACATTCGCCCAATAATTTCTACTTTCGCCCATTTTCTGGGTCGAAAGTGAAATCTGATTCACCCCAAAATTTAAATTTTTATCAAACTTGTTATTAGACTCTGATTTTGGTTTACATTAATTCTAAAATGGCCGATAATGACTCGTGCATGACCAATTGCTCTTATTCATCAATTTACATCAGTTTTAACAAAGGAATTAGGGTTTATGCTTATAATCAATCAATTAACCCACTTAATCAAGATACAATTCTAATTCCTGAATACTTCTCCCCCTAAAACAGATGGAGATTGATCGGCTAACAAAATTAAGCATTAAAAATCAGTCAATCAACTCAGAGTAAAAACCCTAAGTCGAAGAACATAAACGAAGATTCTGAACTGTTCGTTTGTCCATTACCTGTAAATTAGGTATGAAAATGATCAACAAATGATAGGGAACAAAATACAAAAATCAAAGGAATCACAGCAACAAGTCTAGGTTCGGTTGAAAAAATTTGAAAAAGTTGTAATGAGGGTTCGAACCTGGAACAAGGCTTATATAGGAAATCCACCTTCGCCCGTTTACCTGGTCGAACATAGGAGATATCTACATTCGCCCCAAATGAATAGGCCGAATGTAAATATTGTCCACCCGAATGTGGGATGTGGGTAAACAAACCCACATTCGCCCAGAATAAACGCCCGAAAGTGAGGATTTTTCCACATTCGACCCAATTAAGGGGCGAATGTGAAATGGAAAAATCTGAAAATTTTGCCAAATCACGAATTCGAATCACGTTCAACATTTTTCAATCTGTTAAACTTCAAAAACTAATATTTTCACTTTTTGAATGATACAAAGCCCAGATGGTGTTATCAAATCTCAGAAATTGACCATCAAGCATCGTCGGTTATCAAAAATAAAGCAGAAATGCAAAAATTTTGGTTTTTCTGAAATTTTATCAAAACACACCTAAAATCTTTTTGGATTTTGTATCATTTTGACAATAAAAATAAAAATACATCAAAGTAAATGAAAGCAGTAAACATTTTGTGATGTCCGGTAAGAGGATCATATCAGTTTTCTGAGAAATCTGATCACAACATTGATCTGTTTGTTTAATATTATCATTAGAAATAGTATGTGACACGGCAATTGCTGATATTGAGGTCCACTTAAGCTCACATGCAGACTATTACGCAATGCTTTAAAATGATACGAGTTAGGTGTATTAGACTAACACATTGTGGTGCCCACACACACGACATACTCCCGTATCAAGTAATTGCACAAAGCTTCGTCGTAACGCGTGATTATGCCAGAGTTATCCGTAAAAGTTACAAAGTATATAGCACAGAGGTATATAGGTCAGCAAACATATGCAGCAGAGTAACATGTGCGTATACACTAGGTTGAGGCTGATATTAACCACTGATTTTCATCAGTAAGTCAGTACGATGTAATAATGATCTTTGATCAATAAAACATAAAGTTCCTCAATTCGGTAACTTTCGGTTTTGGCATTTAAGCTCTTTTAGCAAATATTCTGATGAAACTAGGTCCGTAAATCAATACGACAAAAGTTTAATCAGAATATCCCGGATAACCATAACATAACGACCCGAAACCTCAGAATTTTGCAATCCTATCAAACGAAATTACGGTACTAAGACCATATGCCCATGAGGTGTTCAGCCACGAACGCGTAGTTCGTTATGTTTGTATCACTAATGCACGCAATTTTTAGTCTACGAAGCCTATCAGCATATCACACGTAATCAACACACGCCTCAAATTACTATACAATTCTTTAGCTTGTGTCAGGTCCCCACTGATGTACTATCATTTCCTCTTTTTATCCAGGAAATCATTTTGATTTTTCTAATTTTTAGGTCTTTTTTAATTTTTTCAATGTTTTTGGATTTTCTGATAAAATGGCTCCCCCTAAAATAAAGAACATATTTTTGGGTTTTTAATTTTTCTGAAAAACAATAAAACGAAAATTTGAAACAATCCACTCGAAAGCATCAACTTCTTTGAGGATTAAACAATCCCCTCGAAAGCATCAACTTCTTTGAGGATTACGATAGTAAAGAGAAATTCCCAATTAGCAAAGAGAAATTCCCAATTAGCAAAAATAAAAAATAATAAAACTAAAAAGCGATAAACCGAGGAGCCGATAAGTCCTGTTTTTCCTTTATGTTATTTACTTTTAAAAGATAGTCAAAGCGAGATCTGTCAAAAGCTTTTGTAAACAAATCTGCACGTTGGTAGTCAGTATGAATTTTGATCATATCTATCAATTCCTTAGCGTAACAATCACGAATAAAATGGTATTTAATCCGGATATGTTTTGCTTTAGAATGATTTTCAGTATTTTTAGTTAATGCAATAGCGGCTTCGTTGTCATAGTATATAGGGGTTTTAAGAAACTGCAAACTGTAATCCACCATCTGCTGTTGGATCCAGAGCACTTGCGAACAGCAACTCAAGGCTGCAATGTACTCGGCTTCACAGGTAGACAGCGCCACGGAAGTCTGCTTCTTGCATTGCCAGGTGACTAACCTGCTCCCTATAAACTGGCAACCTAGCTGTAGTAGATTTGCTATCTTTATCACAGCCGCCCCAATCTGCATCACTAAATGCAATAAAATCAAAATCATCATCATTAGGGTACCAAAGTCCTTTTGAGGGAGAACCCTTTAGATATCTAAGGATACGCTTGACCGCTGTCAGATGACTTTGTTTCGGCTTCGATTGATAGCGGGCACAAAGACACGTTGCATACATAATATCTGGTCGAGACGCCGTCAAATACATCAGAGATCCGATGATTGCTCTGTATGTAAATGGGTCAATCAGCTCCCCCTTAGCGTCCACTCCAATCCCATGATTGGGTTGAATCGGGGTATCCATCGGCTTGGAATCCTCCATCTGGAACCGGCTTAAGACTTCGGATACGTATTTCGTCTGGTGAATGAAGATCCCCGTGGGTCTTTGGTCCACCTGCAAGCCTAGGAAAAACTGCATCTCTCCCATTGCGCTCATCTCGAACTTTTCCTGCATGACAGTTTCGAACTCCCTGCATAAAAGCTCGTTAGTTGAACCAAATATTATATCATCAACGTAAATCTGCACCAGAAGCAAGTCATCCCCTGATTTCTTCGTGAATAGGGTGCAGTCGACGAGTCCGCGCTTAAATCCTCTTGTGATGAGGTATGTACTTAGCTCCTCGTACCACTGTCTTGGAGCCTGGTGCAAGCCATATAAAGCTTTGTTAAGCACGTAGACCTTATCCCGGTGGATTGGGTCCTCAAAGCCTGGTGGCTGCCCGACATAAACCTCTTCCTTGACTTTCCCGTATAGAAATGCGCTCTTGACGTCCATTTGATAAACTTTGAACTTCTTATAGGAAGCAAACGCAAGAAACATCCGAATAGCTTCAATGCGTGCTACAGGAGCATAGATTTCGTTATAATCAATCCCTTCGATTTGATGGAATCCCTGCACGACGAATCTGGCTTTGTTACGAACAATAACCCCACGATCATCCTTCTTGCACTTAAACACCCATTTAGTGCCAATCTTCTTTCTTCCAGGTGGCAAATCCGTGAGCGCCCAAACTCCCAATTTCTGAAATTGTAATAACTCCTCCTGCATAGCCTCAACCCAGGCATCCTCCCGCAAAGCTTCCTTGTATGTCCTTGGCTCTACCTGCGACACATAACACGCAAACGACCAATCATTTTGACTACCAGATTGTTGAATTTTGGCATATAAAGCTAAAGCACCAAAACTCTCTGGCGAGTTAACACTTCGCAGCTGCCCTCTGGTCATCAGACTGCTTCCAGGATCACCGATAACTTGCTCCAGCGGGTGAATACGATGAATCCGAGATTCCGGATGTACAGGTACAATAACTCCCGTCTGAGTAGTCAAGTTTTCTACAGCATCCAGATCATGACCCGTGTTAGACGATGAAGCCACATCTGGAGTTGGAGTTGGGTTCACTGGCGGTGCCTCTGGTTCTTCTGCATGCTCAAGAATGACTTCTTCAAATTGTTCATCTTCAGATTCTGAAGAGTCTAATGAAGTAGAAGCCTCCTGAAACACTTCTTCCTCTTGTATAGGAGCATTGATATCATTAGAAGCTGGTAGGGGGTTCACGGTAATCGGACGCACCAACGGTGAAGTCGTCGCGTTTTCACACTCGTAAAGTAATCTAATAACAGCTTCTTCAACCAAGCTATCTAGATTGAATGATTCAAAGAAATCTTTGTAATCAAACATCCAATCAGGACCCGTTCCTTGCACATTTTGAGTATATCGTTGAACTTCCACGTTAGCCCAATCCTCCACCCGACGAGTTCGCTTGTTGTATACCCGTTTGAGCGGGGTTGCATATCCAACAAAGTATCCCTCTTCAGCGTTAGGACTAAACTTCTCGCTTGGATTCAACATCGTGCATGGTGCCCCAAAAGGTTCTAGATACTCTAAGTTCGGCTTTCGTCGGTGTAACAGTTCATAAGATGTTTTACCAAACTTCTTCACTGTTAGAACCCGATTGAGTGTATAATTTGCTGCATAAATCGCCTTGTTCCAGAACATTACCGGAAGATTTGAGTCTGCAAGCATTGTTCTAGCCGCTTCAATTAGATTCCTATTCTTTCGTTCAGCAACACCGTTCTGTTGTGGGGTGTACGGAGCCGAATACTCATGATGAATTCCTTTGCTTTCACAAAGTTCATCCATCTTGGAGTTTTTGAACTCCGTCCCATTATCACTCTGAATTCTTTTTATCTTCAAATTGTAGACATTCTCTAATTGAGTGAACAGAACTTTCAAGTTGCTAAAAGTGTCACTTTTATTCTGCAAACACATCACCCATGAAAATCTTGAATAGTCGTCAGTAACAACTAAACAATAAAGCTCCCCAAGATGACTTTTGCGCTTGACCGGTCCAAATAGATCCATGTGCAATCGCTCAAGTGGCATCTCAATAGAGTTAACTTTCTTCACTTTGTGGGACTGTTTGTGTTGCTTCCCCTTCTTACAACTTACACACTTGTCATTCAGATGGAAATGTTTCACGTTTACTCCATCGACAAGTCCATTCTTCACAAGATGATTCATTTTTCTCAGATGAATGTGCCCCATTCTTCGGTGCCACATTATCAATTCTTTCTCAGTTGCCTTGGATAGAAAACATGTTATTTGCCCCTGTGATGTCATCGCCTTGGACATATCAAGAATATAGAGATTGTTGACGCGAGGTGCCTTCAACATTACCCATTCTTTTGGAATTTGAAAGCCCAGTTTGAGAATATAGCAGGATTTGTCATCAAAATGCACAGTGAATTGTTTATCACAAATTTGACTGACGCTCAACAGATTATAATCGATCTGCTTTACATATGATATCCTCTCAAAGCTCACTATTCCATTACTCACGCTCCCCTCCATAGTGATATATCCGCCTTTATTCCCTGCGAATGCGACATATCCACCATTAATGTTCTTCACGTCGAACAATAATGCAAGATCCCCTGTCATGTGGCCTGAAGCTCCACTATCAACAATCCAAAGACTGCTAATAGGGCCAGCTGAAGCTCCCTGCACACATAAAGTAAATCAATTAGTTCTTTCGGGGGACCCAAGCCTGAGTCTTGGGTCTTGGAATATCATTTTTCACAGAAACATTCTCAGAAACATTTTCAACAACTTTTTGTTTTGGATCAATCTTTTTAGGATTATTCAAAACAGTTTCCTTTTTCTCATTTGATTTTGAAGTTGAGGCACCTGGAGAACCATTGGATGACCAAGATTGTTCAGTTCTTTTTAAGATACGAATCTGAGATTTTGGGTTCTCAGTCGGTTTCTGAACATTGTTTGCAAATGAAACTTTCTTGGTTACCTTATCTGATTTAACAGACTTAGGTCCAACATTTGACTTGACAATAGGTTTTGGTGGAACCCTTTGCCTATCATTTGTTGTGTTCACCAGTGGCTTTCTCCATGATTGTTCCATAACAATCCGATTTCTGCGATCATATTGAAATGACGATTGTTCCTCGTTTGATAAAAGTTGTTTTGATTATAAAACTGTTGTTGTTGAGGAACAACTCGTCTATGTGGTGGAACATAATGATCAATCGGTTTCCTCATGGAATTTCTCACTTCAACTTCGTGCCTCTTATGCCTTACATACGGGCATTGAGCAAGTAAATGCCCTCTCTCCCCGCATTTAAAGCATGCACGGTATTCTTCAAAAACATTTGGAGCATTCGGTTGAGCAAATGATCGAACAGGATATTGATCATTATACTGTTGATTCCTCAAACTCTCAGGGAGTGGCCCTTTTGAGTAAGCAGGCTCATGAAAACCATTAGCTCTGTTTTTGGGTCTAATGAACTCTGTGACATGGACCTTTGGTTCTTGAGGAACATCCAAAAATAATTTCTTTAAAATAGCAGGTGGGATTTCATTTGTCCTCTCATGTTTTGGGAACCAAATGGTGCTTTCTTGCCAGATTTTATCAATTTTAGCATAGTTAGCATTTTTGATTGGAAATTCCTCGTCAGAGATGATCTTATCGGATCCTTCCATTCGATAAAACACCTTGACTGGTTTGTCACACAGTTCATTCTTAACATTTTTCTCAATTTCATTCTTAACCACATTCTTTTCAGACTTTTTCTCACGATGAGCATTTGCCATCGGATGCACAAGCTGAGATGGTGAGACTGGTTCAGTAGTAATGATGTGATTTTCTTTTGGAATTTCACATGCATTAACATTTTGGTGACAACCAGTATCATCACTCTCAGAGTCTGAATCAACACTTTCAGCAGTAACACCCTCATCATTGAAACCTAAAATCAGCCTCACATCGGAATGTGGATCACCAATACTCGAAGTATTAGATTCATTTTCCGATGATGAGTCTGATTTTACTGAGCTCTCCGTGTCACTTGATGACAATTGTGATTTTCAAAAAGCACCGGAGATGGCACAGACTTGTATTTAGTGGTTTGATCATCAATGATGTGGTCTACCACATAAGCAATGTGCTTGTAACTTTCCAACTTCTTATTTACCTTTTCAGCAAAGCACTTGATGGTGGCCATTTCCAATTTAGTGTTCTCAATTTCATTTATATAGTTATTAATTGCAAGTTGTTTTAATGAAAGAGTATTTTTGAGATCAGAAATGTCCTTTTTATAGCCATCTAGAACTTTGTTGAAAGCATTCAACTCTTTGCGAATAGATTGACAGTTCATGATAGCACTATCATGTTGAACACGGAGTTGTTTGTTCTCCTCTGTCAATCTATCACAAGTACCACAATATTTATTACTAGTAATATCAGTGCTACACTCAGAACTTACAGGTTTTGGCGGATCAGTCATGGCCATCAAAGCGAAATGAGCTTCCTTTCCAGCGAAAAACTTGGAATAGTCAATCTTGGTGAAAGCATCATCAGCAATGCATGACTTCCTCGTCTTCAGAAAATCAGCTTCTGCTAGCAACTGATCAATATCATCATCCAGGGATGTAACACTTGCTTCTGTATCTGATTCACTGTCAGAATCTGAGTAAACTGATTCACACTCCTCAGGAACATCAGAAACAGTGTCAATCACTATTCCAGGATTAGCATCCTCAGCCTTAACCTCAACAGGTTCATTCTTCACTTCCACTTCTGCTTCAGATACATCAACCTCAACTCTGTTTCTTTCTTCTCATCAACTATCACCGACTCTTCAATATCAACCTGTCGAGCAACACAAGCCACATTGCCACCAGTTGTGATCTCCTCAACCCCTATTTGCATACCCGACCAGTCAAACCGTTCATCCTGTTGAATCATCATTGCTTGATTCTGATTGGTGTTCTGTTGTGTCTCATTTGGTGTGGTAATCGGTATGACTGTTCGGTTAGTGTTGTTAGGTGATTGGTTTTGAGTCTGGTTTGGTTTGTTTGGTTGTCTATTCCGGTTGTTGTTAGAGTTATTTTGACGGTTTTGGTAGTTGTTGTTATTTTGGTAAGAAACTTGATTTTGGTTTTGTTGTTGACGGTTCTGGTAGCTTGCATTGAATGGGTTTCTATTACCTTGTTTTGGTGGCTGGGTGCATTCCCTTTTTGAAGTGACCTTTCCCTCCACAGTTAAAACAAGTAACTTTCTCCTTGTTGAACCCGTAGGTTGTGTTAGGAGAAGTTCCCAAATCCGTTCTACCCGTCTTCTCAATAAATTCTGTTGCTCTTCTCATAATGCTTGCAAAAGCCCACTGGATATCAATTAATTCCATCTCTTCTTTATCAATCTGTGCATAGTCTTCATTGGTTAAGTTGTTGTTCCCAATTTGACTAGCAACCAACCCATTGTAAGATGAAACCATTGCAGAGACTAGTGCAATGTGTTGCTGAGCAACTTCAACCGTCACATTTCCCAAGTTAGAAGTCTCCAAAACCACTGGTTGTTGATTAGGTTGAGTAATTTGGTTCATTGGGTTCATGTATTGTGTTTGTTGAGGTGGTTGTTGAGATTGGCTAGCGGTATAGAAAGCTGCTTGTTGCATTCGTGAGAATGGTGAAATGTAGGAATTGTTGTATTGTTGTTGTGGTGGTGGTGGTATGTTTGATGGTTGCGAGTAGGATGAAGTTTGTGCCATGTAGTTAATGGTAGGTTTTAGTGATTCCATAACATTGGAAATGCAAGTAACATGTGGTACCACTAATCCCCCTGAACTTGAGTTACTAACTGGTACTGAAGTGCCTCCAAAATATAAGCTAGGATTCTGAGGAATCTGTGATCTTCTAGCTTTCCTCTTCTCTTCAAGCTCTTTGTTTTCCAGCTTCTGCACAAACTCATTAATAGTCCAGTATTGGTATGAATCCTTCTCCCTGAGAACTTCCACATGCTGATCCCAGTATGGTGGTAGAGCATCTGCAAACTTATCCACCAAAGCTGTCATAGGAATCTGTATACCATAACTAGACAATTCAGTTAGCAAATGACAATATCTAGGAGTTAATTCTTTTAGAGTTTCATTGCCAATATAAGTAAAATTCTCAAACTCCTTTCGTAATTCTTCCATCCTTAAACTTCTAGTCTTCTCATTCCCATCATGCCTCTTTTTAAGCATATCCCATAGTTGCTTAGATGTAGTGCATGTCCCAAACTGATGCAATAGATCGTTTGTGATTGCCTGAGTCAACTAGGAATAGGCTTTCTTCTCCACAGCAAACTTCTTTTTCTCCTCCTCAGACATACTCTCCAATGGAACTGGTTCACCTGTATTCTCCAAAACTGGTGCTGTGTAACCTCTAGCAATCATACTCCATGCCTCTGCACCCTCCACTCCCATGCCTTCCAAGTGGATCTTGAACTTGTTCTGCCACTGATTATATTCTTGTATCTCCATGAGCTTAGGTGGCCGATTCCCGCTACCTGAAGATAAGTCATTAATCAGTGTAGAAATAGCATTTGTGGTTTGAGTATTTACCACCGCTGCTGCTACTCCCCAGTAGTCAGGTTGTGGTGCTGGAGGTGCGACACTTTGAGGCATTGAGCTCGTCATCGCCATGTAATTAATCGGTTGCGAAGACTGTGTGCTCGTCTTTTGTGCTGCCACTGTCCATGGGTCCATCACTTGCTGTTGTGGTTGTGTCGTTGCTGGTCTCGGGTTTGTCGGAAAATTCCACATGATGTTCACGAACTTCGAAAAATTCAACACTTAGAAAATTTTCCAAAACTGAGTTCTAGGTTCGCCCAATATGATCCTACGTTCGTCCCTTTTTGTCTACGTTCGACCAAAAAGAATTCACCCGAATGTAGAACTTCAACAGAATGTAAAATATCCTAACTCACTTTCCACTTTCGCCCAAACTTCTTCAGGTTCGACCATTCAATTTCCACTTTCGCCCGACCGACGAATCGAATGTGGAAATTCTTACCCGAAAGTGAAAAATTCAAACAGAAATTCCAGGTTCGCCCAGAAAATAGCTACGTTCGACCAGAAAACTCACACGTTCGCCCACACTGTGTCAGGTTCGCCCACTACAGTTTACGTTCGCCCATTTCAGATCTGAAAAACGGTTACACTTTGAAAAACGGTTATTTTGATCTCTGATTTTCAAAAGTTTATGGATTTGAATGATCTTTATCAGGTTTTGATTCGGAATTGATTTGGAACAACTTTAATTCTTGGAATTTTAGATTTTATCCACAAATTCAACTCTAAATCAATCAAAAACACTCAAAAACCATTTTCATTCAAAAACAGATGTATTTTGATCAAAATTAGGTCCAAATCAGCTCTGAGTTTATCAAATTTGTTGTTATATGATCCGTATGGCTCTGATACCACTTTGTAAATGAAAGATTTTAGATGAAACAGGATTAATTGATCATACAAGTCAAAAAACCAGGTGCGGAAACCCTAGTTCTGAACAAACTGATAAAACTCTAATCAAAACACAATTAACATCATTTTCAAAGCTTTTTCATAGATTAACATTCATAAAAACTTGTTACAATAGGCTTCCTAGTTAATCTATTCAGTACAGACACTTTTTCAATTACACCTAGAACCTGACACAAACACACACTTCAACTAAAACTCTCTCTATAACTCAAAAACACACAAATTCTATTTATAGTGTCTGCACATTCGCCCAGTAGATATGGTCGAATGTGGAATTCTTCCACATTCGCCCACTACTTGGTACGAATGTGTTTCTCTGATCAGGTCCAATCTATCTTCGCCCACAAGCTTTCTACCTTCGCCCAAAACCTTCTACATTCGCCCACTTCTGTTCCACTTTCAATCAATCAGCACATCTAACATATGTTAACTTTGTAGATCCAATCACTAGTCGCACATCGTGCATCTACATGGTGCATGCTCGAATCTCTCTCCCAAGTCCCAGCATCTCACAGTCAATTACCTGAAAACATGCATAAAAGATTTGTCAACAATAATGTCGGTGAGTTCACAGGTTTAAATGTACTAAATAGAGTGCTCGTGTCATTTGTGTATGACCAATCATGGCTAGCTAAGCGAATGATTTCTGTGCAAACCATGAGTCCCGTAACCAAACCTCTTAATTGTTGTGCCTCGTGCATTGTATAGTAAAGACAATGTATATATAGTAGCATATTAACACTCTTTCGTATGTGACCGGTTAGAGTGACTAACCTAGACTGGGGGTGCCAACCCAATAGATCTATTAAAGTGTTCCATGGCTTTTGATAGTTAATGGTTATGGTGCAATGTATATACGAGGACTATTGAGATCTCATGAACCGATTGTCTCATGTTCCACATGGCAGTCACGATAGAATAACACATAATTGAATTGTACTAGCGTTGTAGCATGTTTACCCCCCCAAATGAAAAAGTGTAAAACGGGGCCGTGAAACTCACCTGATAACTGAGGATAGGGTCTGGTAAAGCAAAGAAATGGTATAGCTACCGTCCCGAAAAATGATATCTTATGATCATTATGGACATAGTAAGTTGTATGGTGTTGGTGTTTATCATAGAAGTTGTTCACCCGACTTCGTGAACCGTTGTGTTTAGTGTATGTGGGCCATGATTTTGTGCATGTAACAGTTGTTAGTTGTTTTATGTGTATCTTGTAAAACATATAAATCCGGAATCTTTGTGTTTTTATTGTCAAAATGGTATCCCTTGTGAACCAAGTGGACCCCATGCGTTGTGTTGGGTTATAGATTATTCCCAATCTAACAAGTGTGGTTGTTATAGGGTAAAATGAGTATTTTAACATATGGTTTAACAATTTAATTTCAAATAGTAATATTAACACATGTTATGTCCCTTCTAACATATGTTTGAACATAATAACCGAAATCTTGGATTAATGTAGGCCTTGATTCCGATCGTTTAGTGGATCATCATGGGTCGATTCATGCTTGTTAGGGTACCATCCTAGTTACACAAAGTATTCTAGTGTTTTTGGGATGAAAACTGATTATAATCTATCCATTATAAACCTTAACATTTAAACATAAACCAAATGAGTTTTGCTTATAAAAACCGATTACTAGTTGGTCATTTATGTTGGATTTTGATTCAATAAACATTACTCAACCTAACATTTTGATGTAAGGGCTGATCGATTTGTTAACTAAGTGGATTAATGTGACAATGCGATCACTAGTTAGTGAATTTCTCATAAGTGAAACAATGTGTGTGATTTATATGTGTGTGTGGCCCATTACTTGCTTAAATAGGAACAAGGATTGGGTTCGGGTGAAGGGTGATGAGGCCGATTCTATTGAAGCTTTAAAGGTGTTGGAGTATAAAACACTTACATTGGAAAGGAATGGTGATGGTTCGAGTCTTGTGGTCCTTCCTTCGGCTTGTTCCTCCAATGTAGTGATAGATGGTTGGTTATTTGGTTAGAACTTTGATAGTTTGATGGAGTTGGGGCCTCATCGGTTGAAAGAAAGGAACCGAGAGATGTGTGTGTGGAGAGATTGAGAGTATTGTAGGTGTGTCAAAAACCAATGTAGGTCCTCTCCTTATATAGGTTCATAACTTGGCAAGCTCGCATCCTTGATCCTTGTAACCCTTGATAGTGTACTTCCTATGTTAGTGAAATGGTTTGACAAAGTGGTGAGGTGTGGAGTTCCTTGGGATCGACAGAAAGAAAACAAAGGGTTTGATCCTTGTAACCCTTGATAGTGACTTCCTATGGAGGTCTTGAGTTGGCTTAATAAGGACCTATAAAGGTATAGGTGAAGTGGTTTTGTCCTCTAATGCCATGCATGGATAATAAGGACAATTATACTCAATGGTTTGCAAGAGATGTTGGTTTGTTGTGTCACCATCGGCCACAAATGATAAGAAGGTGAGTAGGATGTTTTTCCTTAGTGCAAAGAGTAAGTGTACTTCCATGGGGTGCGGTGTATGTGGGTTTTATTTGCCATATTGATGCAATTATGTGAAAGTGACTAGTTCAAGCTTCTTGTGTCGTTGTTTTCGGTCGTGGGTAGAGATAAAGAAAAAGGTGGCATCGAGGATTGAGTGAGATCACATAGATTAGTTATACAAATGAAGCAAGGTTTTCTTTTGAGTATATGTGTTGTACAAAGGTGGAAGATCCTATATTGGTGTAATAATAAGACAAAACAATCTCCATATATCTATACATATCCGTGTGTGTATATATATGTATGTATTGGATGTATAGTTGTGGATTGTTTAAAATATTATTGTTATGGAATTGGATATAAAATCGTGAGCACGATGGTCGATTGTATGTGGACATAGGCGATTGAATGGAGTGTTATCGGCCTCTAACATTAATGGACTAGGATCATTGGATTGTAACTCAAGTTATCATGGAGTATATTTGATTGATTAACCAAAACATAACTTAGTTGTGTTAAGAGGTTCGATGACGATATTAACATGTATTAGTTTCACAAGTTATAGCTTCATGAACACATGTTTATTAGTTGTTAACACATGATAGTTTTTTAGATTCACCTACGTGTGTTAGTGAGGTGTTATCATGTGTTATTGGGTTTAATCCATTTGTGACCACACCTGTTTGTCCTTTGACATTGTTCCATGAATTGTGTGAGTTGTAAACTCATTACAATTAGTGATCGCTCAGGATTGAGTGGATTGTGTAATTTCCCACTAATTGTCACGTGTATGGTTATTTTGTACTTGTGTGTTAATTGGTATCCAATTGCTCTCTATTGAGTGTATGATTGGCTTGACTGTTCCGTGCCAATTGTTTCATATAGTCTGGGTGTTTTATGCATAAACGGTTAATTTGTTAAGTTCTTTGAATAACTCATGCCCTACTAGACGGGGGAGGGGGGTATAGTGTGTGCAAAGTATCTAATTACGCACATGAAATGACAATAATAGTTAAAATGCATACGAATGTTGACCTGGATCGTTAACTGGTGTCACAAATAGGGTTTTTAATTTTTATAATTTTTTTATATTCTTTTATTTTTATTTAGTTTACCCAAACAGAGTAAAGATCTTATACAAAGTGTTTTGTTGGTAAGAACTGTGAGAATCAAATGAGGGTATTTTTTATTTTATTTTTTTCTAATTTTTTTTCCCATATTATTAAACATGTATTATAGTATTGAAAATTAAAAAAAAATTAAAAAAAAAATTGGTGTAGAGTAATTACATCATTACTCTAGTGTAAACTAATGTATTTACTTTAATGACGTAATGACACTAAAAAATTTTAATTTTTTTTTTTGTATTATTCATCTAGAAAGTATGTTTAAGCAAATGGGAAAAAAAAATTCTAAAACAAATATAATTTTTTTACCCCATTTGATTCTTACAGTTCTTACCAAAAAAACACTTTGTATTTGATCTTTACTCTACCCTTATAATTAAATAAATAAATTAGTTGAGGGAAATATATTACTACGTGAGATTAATAAACCCAACTTTTAGTATTCAAACTCGTATGTTTCCACGTTCAAACGTCGACACATAATTTTCTTAACAAATGAACATAAATTGACAAACAAGGTCTTATTCATATTCATTCAGTTTGTTTACAGCCCTACTACCGAAAGTTACCTAACTCACGAATGTAATTTCATGACCGGTAGATTACCGTTGACTTTGGTCAACCCAAGCACTTTTTTACTAGCGTAGAAAAGACATTTCGAATGATACAAAGTCAAAATATGAAGATCCATGCGATCTTACGCATTGGTTCATTGACTATTGAGGCATAAATCTTGCCCCATAATTCGGGTTTGCCAAATATTCAACTAGTGGGCCTTTTCTTACAATTTATCAATTTGCTATTGAAAACACCACTAACGACTTTTATCAGAAAAATCTATATATGTACGTATTAATCTTCGAAATCATAAAATTATACATGCCATTAAAAGAGGTTATCCTTCCCTCTTGCACGTGTCATGTAGTGTTCTCCTTATGTCTATCTAAAATTCTTTTTCTATTTTATATTTCTCCCACAATTTTAAAACGTTAATAATTTTTATATACAATATTTAAAAAAAATACTCCAAATTAACGAACGTTTTATTATCTTCCCAAAGAGTACTATAGTGTTATACAAAAAACGAAAAAAAACGATTCTTTTGTCGATTTCTGTTCACACATGAAAAAAAACACAATATGTTCAGGTAATTCATTAATAATGTCTAGGCACATCATTAATCAGGTTCAAATTAGGAATTATGTTTTCACCAAGAGTAGAAAAGGTTAAAACCACTCATTTTCAAAAGAAAAAATAGTCACACCTTCAAGAGTACCACCTCAATCATAATCTGCAATGGTTGTTTTAAGTTTTGCTACTCATCCAAACATACATCTTTTTAATATGCATTTTCATTCTTATTCACATGATTGAAATTGTGGTTTTTTCATATTATAGTACATTAATTTCTATGTTACAGCATAACACACATTTTATCACATTATATTAGATTTATCTATCCCGAAAAGCTTCCTGGATATAATCTAGTAGGTAAAAAAAAATAAAAAATTATGGCTTATTATATTGAGACACCTTTAAATCTATTTAAACACCCCTATCACCTATATGATCTAGTTTTAATGTTATTTTACTAATTTCGTGAAAATAACGTTAAAAACGATGGACGGTTAATTATGCATCATGTGGTGGCGTTGATAGCCAAAAGACAAAGGGGTACATGCACCGATCGAGTTTGTCCCGATTGCTAAGTGTTCTGTGCCTTATGTCTAAGGCTTGATACCAAACCACATCAAGCCGGGGGTCTTACTGGAAGCAGCCTCTCTATTCTTAGGGTAGAGGTAAGGCTGTCTAAATCTTACCCTTCTCAGACCCTACCTTAGCTTTGCTATAGGTGGGATTAACTGTTATATGATGATGAATCACCTATATGCTATGTATTGCTAAATATGAAGCATATTGGAAGTCTTCTCAAATCAACTTCATTTGTAGTTTTTGTTCTTTATCTCCGCAAAAAAAAAAAAAAGAAATACTTCATATTGACCAATATGAAGAGCATTGGGGGACGTCAAAATAGGGAATTGTGGTTTCCCAATATTAAGACCCAAAATCATTCCTTAGGGCATTTGCATTAGAATACCTATATTTATGTGAGTGAATACCCCATATTTTAGGATGGGGTTGTGACTGGATGAGATGTGGAACCTACTGTTTATATATCGGTATTTATTTTTTAATATTTGTAAAAAGTGGTTGTGAGTAGAGAAAAGAGAAAAAGTAATAATAAATGTATAAAAAATATTATTGAAGAAGAGAGAAAATATATATTTTTAGTGTAATATACGGATGGCTAATGGAGAACCTATCGTTAATGCTCTTAGGGGGGATGGGACACAACTGGAATTGCTTACGAGTACCCCACTACCAGCATGGTAACATCGCCGCCGGTAGAGCTGGTAGTGGATCCGTAGAGGGTTTCCATAAGATTGTTAACGGATTCATACCCGTGAGTTTGTCTCTCCTATTTTATCTTTTTCTCTATTTTATTTGCAGTGGAGTGCCGTCTACAAAAAAAACTGTTTAGTGAAGTGATGTGCCAGTACAGGACTGATAGAAATCAGTGAAGTTATAAAAAACCAAGTAGAACGCCCGTCCCCTCTTATACTCAGTCAAAACTTTGAATGGATGAGAGCTAATGATGAGTTAAATATATTCTCCTTTCTTTTTCTTTTATGCTCTTAAACATCAAAACGAAAATGCTTAATTTCTTGGATGCTCTTAAAGGTGAGACACCTCCTTTCAGTTTCATGATAATATATATCATTCATAACTTGATTTATAATCTTTTGCTTTGAAGCTAATGTTCATGATAATCTGTTTAATTATTACAATGACAGTGATACATAATGCCGGAATAATAGAAAGTTATGTTGTGTTGTTCATGATCGAATATTTAACCGACGTTTGGGGACTTGGAATCACCCATGCTGTTGGTTTGATAAACATTTGGGTCGGCATAACAAGAATCTTGCCATTGGTCTATCTCTTTCTTATGAATAACTACATCGGCAGCTACTCGATGCTCCTCATCTCCACCACATCCTCTGCACTGGTTAGCCATTATATAAACTCTCTCTAATTATTTTAATCATTGGTTTCCTAATATTTCTGCCAGGCTCTGCTAAATATTTATCAAGCTTCGTCAAATCCACTTTTTTTTTTTTGTTTTTATTTATTTTTAGTATACTAAACGTAAAAAAGTTTAATCAACGATTAAAAATAAGCCGTACCTGTACCCGTACCCGTACCAAAAATCCCGGTATCGATTTTGAACAAAAATAGGTACTGAGTACACGGTACGAGTACGGGTACCGGTACTAGTATTTCGTTACGGTACCCGTTTTGGTCCACTTTGTTATTTTTCTCTTTTGAGCACTCGTACGGGTACCAAGTAGGTAAATCATTACGAGTATTAATAGTATACGAGTACCAAATTGATAAAATTGGTATGAATACCAATATGGTACATGTATAAAATAGGTAAAATTGATACAAATACCATAAATACCATAATACGAAGTAAAACATATTATCAAATCATTAGTATATGGAATTCCGTATTTGTACCATTTTTATCCGTACCGGTACCGATACCGAAAGTAACGATCATCAAAATCAATAAAAGTGGGTACCGATACCTATACCGAATACCCAAAATCGGTATGAATACCGTACCGGTATGAGTATAGTATAGATATGGGTATAAGTAGTCGGGAAAAAATGTTTAACTCTAGTATTTACTCCATAAAAAAGTATTTTTAAAAATACCAATTAAAGGAAGCAAATTCACACCGAAACATTGTTAAAGTTAATTATTACTATAGTTCATGAATAAAAACATACATTGGTTAAGGGAAAGAAAAAAGTAACTTTGAGTAAACTTCAGTGGTATACAATGAGCGGTTCGAAAATAAAGGTACACATTAGCAAAGAGAGCTTGAGGCACGTTAGACTAGGATTATAGTATTGGATTATAATTTACTAGATTATATCCCGGGAGCGTCTCGGGTCGAGAAATCTAATTTGAAACATCAATTTTACATCTGAGATAGACTGATGCGTTTTACAGTTACATGCAGGAAAGCTTCGGGTAGCACTTAACCTAAAACAATTAACAATGTATCTTCAATGTTAGTGTATAACCTTAAACAATGTATAACTCTAACAGCATTCACAACCCTCCCCCATCCCCCACCATATAATTTAAAGAAAAATCATAGTTTTCTAAATTTTCCACTCACTTTTGCAAATTCTCTCACATCCCATTCCCCATTCATATCCCCTATAAGCTTTTTTTATTATTATTTTATTTTTTTACAACCAATATAAATTCACTCCACCTTTCATTTGTATTATTTTTTTATTATTAAATGATATGGGGGAAGGATGGAAGACCCCATATATGAGAGCTCAACATAGGTTTTTTGTAAATTTTAGAAATGGGGTATGGGGAAAGGGGTTGGGATGGAGTGAGTTTTAATGAGATTTTCTTAAATTTTAAGAATGGGGGATGGGTTGTGAATGCTCTAATATTAAAACCTAACCTAAAACAATGTACAACTCCAATGCTAACACATGTTGTAAATAAAATTCATATTTACTGGTTTGAACATAACTAATGACTTGCCTATACATGATTAATGAATAACCACACATTTGGATAAAAATATGTATATGTTATGAGGAATTTGAGCAAGTTATTCCCTTTTGAACCCATTTGGGTAAAACCATAAAATACTACATTTAAATGTAACTACTAAATATAACAGTGTTAATAAATCAAATTAAAAAAATATATAACATTCAAAACTCAAAACTCAAAGCATCTGTCACACCCTCAAATTTCCACTGCGGGGTTTTACCGCGAGGCGCATGACACACCAGGATCCCATAGCCATAAGTTATATGAACGACGCTAAATGCCCAAACCATTTAGTTCATTTCAAATAAAATTCACCTTTATTTTTAAAAGATTGTCAACCATACGTTTAGATGAGTGCGGAAGTGAAAACAGTTTAGTAAAATAAGTTATGATGCGCAAGCACAACGCTCCCAAACCAAAATGAAAGTAAATACGTCAAAATAAACCGCAAAGATAGCAATCGTGGAAGACTACTCGCCTACCAATAACCTATCAAACACAAGGTTGCAAGTGTTTGAGTGTGCTTGACACAATGACTTAATTGACATCTCATCCAATTGTACTTGACACAGATAAACCATACAAAACCCGTCAATCGTTGGTGATTAGTAAATGATGCAACATGTTAAGACTTTTAACACAACTAGTTCTCATCACACATTGCATACAATCAACCTATCATGTCATCTACATCATATAGCTAACAGGTGCACATATTCACATATGGGATTTCACAACTTATAACTCAATAACACACTCAAATCATCACATAATCAATATCCCTCAAACCTGCGTCTTCTAGACAGATTTTAGGTTACGAAATCCAATTTTTATAAAATATCAAATCAACTCCCCAAGTCCCGAACATTTTACAGAGACGTCCCATAAGTTTATACGTGACTCTACTATTTTTATTTCTTTGCAAAAACACATCAAGATTTTATGAAATTTAATTTAGTCCAGCCACTTTAGAAAAAGAGTGCTGTTGACAGCAACTTACATAAAAATTCATTAAAACTCGTAGACTCATCCAAACGAGATGAATCCAATTGGAAAAGCTTTTATATTCAGAGGCTCAACTTCTGTCCAAATTTCATGATCAACGGATTACTAAAACTCAAGTTACAGCCCTTTAAAGTTGGTCCATTTTTCGCATCCGAAAATCTGATTATACCTTTAAGCTTATAAAATCATGAATACATATCAAAACAAGTCCAAAACGCATGATTTTGGAATTTTTGAAAAGCTAACATCATAAACTATGTTTTATTATCAGAAAACAATAAGATTACACATGTTAATCACCCTATAACAGCCATACAAGTCATTACAAATAATCTGCCAGAAATCAGAATATTAACAACATGACTCTTATAAACCCTAATCATTCTCAATAACCCATAATCATGCAATAACCTCATATTAACACAACAAAATCCATGTTATCACATTTAACCTCTGATTTTTATGTACCATATGCTCTAGATATGATTTTTAGCAACAATACTCATTAACATACATAACAAACATCCAAGATATCCTACACATGTTGATTTGGGATTTTAGCATGAGTATTTCTTAGGGTTTTTACAACTTTTCCAGCCTTAAAATTCATCATACAACACATAAAATATATACCTTGAACCGCTAAAGTCTTTAAAACTCCAAGATAGCACCCGAATCACTTGAACTTGTGAGAAATTGGTGAAAGATTGAAAACGAAGAAGAGGATACACCCCCTTGAAGTCCACGGCGCTAATGTGGGTTCTAGGGTTTTTGTTTTCTTTTTTTTATAAGTATAATACACTAGGGTTTAGTTATGGGCCAAGGTCTCGGGTTCTAGTGATTTTTATCTGATAAGTGAGCCCGTTAGCCCTATCTAACTCTTGCGATTAATCCCGACAATAATAATCATGCTAACTCATATGAAACTACTGTTTTATCAATTCATATTATGTTCATCATAAGTGCACATATCCCATAAGGTTTACGTACAAGTTAACTAATACGCAGTGGTTCACATAAGCATGCAATTCACATACACGTGTTACTTCACATTCATCAACACTCAATAGTTCATATCATCATGCATGCTTAACAAATCACCAACATTCAGGATACGGGATACGTGTGTGTGTCAAGACAATGGTTTTCCTAATTATAACGTACGTTAATGTCATTAACACATGTTATTGTTACATAATATTCTCAAAGACCCGTTCAACTAACTCTAGCTTAGTGTTTAACCACGTATGATCATAGAAGTTAATTAGAGTTCAGTAAAAGTGTTAACCTGAAAATGCGGGGTGTCATATCATCCCCAAGTTGAAAAAGAATTTCGTCCCGAAATTCAGCAAGTAGACAGTAAGGTTGGTGTGCTTGGTTACCGGATGTCACATCATCCCTAAGTTGAAAGGAATTTCGCCCCGAAGGTCACTTTGAGTGAGCTGCTTTACGTTTAGAGTTCGGTCTATGTACAATTTCAGGTTCTGTAAAGAGATGTGGGTATTTGAGTCGCATTGGTCCTTGCGTTCCCACGTATATCTTGTCCTAGACGAAAATTCCACCGTACCTTAACAATAGGTATAGTGCTTTGTCGGAGTTTCTTAACGCCTTGCTCAAGAATTTCTACTGGTTCTTCCACGAACCTCAACTGGTCATCCACTTGAATTTCTTCCAGTGGAACCACCAATGTTGTGTCAGACAGGCATTTCTTAAGGTTTGATACATGGAATACGTTATGCACCCCATTAAGTTCGTCGGGTAAGTTCAACCTATAAGCTACCGGACCAATTCTTTCCACAATTTTGAATGGTCCAACATACCGAGGGTTTAATTTTCCTCGTTTCCCGAAACGAATCACGCCCTTTCAAGGCGACACTTTCAAGAGTACTTTGTCCCCAACTTGGAACTTTAAAGGTTATCAGCACTTATCAGCGTAGCTTTTCTGCCTATCACGAGCAGCGGCCATACGGTTTCTAATTTGGATAAACTTTTCAGACGTTTCATGCACGAGCTCAGGGCCTGTCAGCTGGCTGTCCCCAACTTCAGCCCAACAAATTGGTGATCTACAATTGCCCCCATAAAGTGCCTCAAAAGGCGCACACTGTATAGAGGTGTGATAGCTGTTGTTGTACAAGAATTCAATCAGGGGTAAATGTTTATCCCAGTTGTTACCAAAATCCACCACGCATGCTTGTAGTAAATCTTCTAACGTCTGAATGGTACGCTCACTCTGATCATCTGTCTGAGAGTGATAAGCCGTGATCCTATCTAAACGAGTGCCCAACGCTTTGTGAAGGGTAGTCCAGAATCGGGAAGTTAATTGACCATCACTATCAGATATGATTGAAGTAGGCACCCCATGCCTAGAAACAACTTCCTTGATGTAAAAGGTAGCTAGACGTTCCAATGTATCTGTCTCCTTAATTGCCAAGAAATGAGCTGATTTCGTTAGGCAGTCAACAATGACCCAAATTTTGTCATAGCCACCAGACGCCTTAAGAAGTTTGGAGATAAAATCCATGGAAATTCCATCCCATTTCCACATAGGGATTTTTGGTTGTTGGAGCAAACCCGAAGGTTTTTGATATTCGATCTTGACCTTAACACAAGTTAAGCACTTACTAACATAAGTTGCTATTTCGGCTTTCATATTCGGCCACCAATAGAGAGTTTTGAGATCTTGGTACATTTTATCAGAGCCAGGATGTACCGAATAACGAGAGGTATGCGCTTCATCAAGCACAAGTTGTCTGACATCCCCAAAAAGTGGGATCCATACCCAATTCATAAAATATTGGAGACCATCCGATTTTAATTCCAAGTGTTTATCGGCACCATGTAACGTCTCAAGTCCAATATTCTCCTCCTTCAAAGCCTCAACTTGAGCATCGCGGATTTTACCTGGAAGGTTCGAGTGTATGATAAGTTGCAAGGCTCGCACCCGCTTGGGTTTTGTCTCCTTACGGCTAAGGGCATCCGCTACTACATTAGCTTTCCCTGGATGATACTTAATAGCATAGTCATAATCATTCAAGAGCTCGACCCATCGATGTTGTCGTATGTTCAGCACCTTCTGATCAAATATATGCTGGAGGCTCTTATGATCAGTGAAAATCGTGCACTTTGTCCCATAGAGGTAGTGCCACCAAATTTTGAGAGCGAAGACCACCGCTCCCAGTTCCAAGTCATGAGTTGGGTAATTCTTCTCATGAACTTTTAGTAATCGTGAAGCATACGCGATCACCTTTTCCCGTTGCATCAAAATACACCCTAAGCCTTGGATAGATGCATCACAGTACACCATAAAGTCCTCTGTACCCTCAGGTAGTGATAATATTGGTGCACTACAAAGTTTTGCCTTCAATAACTGGAAAGCAGATTCTTGGGCATCTCCCCATTTGTAGGTAATACTTTTCTGTGTCAAAGCGGTGAGGGGTTGAGCGATCTTTGAAAATCCCTCGATGAATCTGCGATAATACCCTGCGAGACCAAGGAATTGACGCACTTCTGTGGGAGTCTTAGGAGCCTCCCAACGCTTAATAGCATCAATCTTGGCAGGGTCAAAATGTATGCCAGCCTCATTTACCACATGTCCTAAGAATTGAACCTCCCGAATCCAGAAATCACATTTGGAAAACTTTGCATATAATTGCTCCCTCCTTAAAAGTTCCAAGATCATCTGTAGGTGTTGCTCGTGCTCTTCCCTGTTTTTGGAGTAAATCAAAATGTCATCGATAAACACTATGACAAATTTATCCAGATAGGGCTTACACACGCGGTTCATAAGATCCATAAAGACCGCGGGTGCGTTAGTCAACCCAAATGGCATCACCAAAAATTCATAGTGTCCATAGCGAGTTTGGAATGCTGTTTTGGCCACATCCTCCTCCCGGACTCTCAGTTGGTGGTAACCCGATCTCAGATCAATCTTCGAATAAAAACTTGACCCTTCGAGCTGGTCAAACAAGTCATCAATTCGAGGTAATGGATAACGGTTCTTGATTGTGACTTTATTCAGTTCTCGATAGTCGATGCACGTGCGGAAACTCCCATCCTTCTTTTTTATCGAACAGAACTGGAGCTCCCCATGGTGAAGAACTGGGTCTATAGAAACTCCTGTCCAGTAACTCCTGGAGTTGGGTAGCCAGCTCTTGCAGTTCGCTTGGTGCTAGGCGGCAAGGTGCACGCGCGATTGGGGCTGCCCCTGGTGTAGGGTCTATTTGAAACTCTACCTGTCGAATAGGTGGAAGTCCCGGTAGTTCTTCTGGAAAGACATCCGGGTAATCACGAACCACTGGGAAGTCTTCGATGTTTGGTCCATCATCAACTCGAGTGTCAGAGATTTTTGCCAATATAGCTGGATAGCCTTTCCGTACACACTTCTGGGCCTTCAAAAATGAAATGATGCTTACCATATATAGAACCACCCCGGTCCCCACGAATAGACAAAAGTTCCCCACTAGGAAGAGGAATACGAACAATTTTCTCCAGACAAAGAATCTCAGCGTGATGCTCAAACAACCAATCCATGACGACAACAATATCAAAGCTTCCTAGGGTGATAGGAATAAGGTTGATGTCAAACATGTGACCATCCAGGTCGAGCTTACAGCTGCGGTGAACATGAGTCACCCCAACGTGCTTGCCATCAGCCAGCTCTACAGTGTGTCGAGTTTCTAGTAGCGTAGGGGCTGTCCCTAGAAGTTTGCTAAATTTCATAGACACAAAGCTAAAATCCGCACCAGTATCATATAAAACAGAAGCAAGAATATCGTTTAAAGAGCACGTACCTGTCGCAACATTATTATCTGTTCTTGCTTCCCCCGAGCCGATCACAAATGCTCTCCCCCGAGCCCCGTTGTTGTTGCCTGTGTTGGTTGTGTTATTGTTGTTCACAATATTGTTGGCACCGCCATTGTTGTTTCCCCCAGTATTGTTGTTGCCATTAGCCTTCAGTTGCGGACAATCCCTCTTAAAGTGATTCGTACTACCACACTGATAACACCCCTTACCACCTCGCTGTTGTTGACCATGTTGCACTTGTTGATTTCCCTGAATGTTAACCTGACAATCCTTTGCCACATGCCCCAACTTGCTACGGCGTTCACACTTAACCTTGTTGCACGGTCCAGCGTGGTGAAAGTTGCACCTATTGCACTTGGCATGGTTTCCTTGGTAACAACTCTGTGACTGATTACGATTGTTGTTCCCTCCATTGCTATCGTGCCTCTTGTTCTGTTGTTGCTGTTGCTGATTACTACTACCTGAGTGTTTACCAGCCGTATTCTCCCATTTTCTTTTGTTGTCACTAGTACTTGAAGACGAAGCACCACGAGGGGGGTAGTAATCCCTCTTCCACTTTCTGGTCTGTCAGTTGATGTGCCAGGCGGATGACCTGCTGGATGTTGTTCAAGTTTGCGGCAGTAACCATTCCTTTGATCTGGGGTACCAAACCCTTGATGTAAAGTTCGATTCGTTTATAAGGTGGATTGGAATAGTTAGGACACATCGTAGCCAACTCATGTGCTCTGGTGGTATACTTTTCGATCTCCGATCCCACCATTTTCAAGGTAAAGTACTCAAATTCCAGCTTCTGAATTTCATCACGTGGGCAATACTCTTCTTTCATCAACTCCTTAAAATCGGCCCATGGTGTCGCATTAGCCACATCAATTCCTAACATCTGCACCTGGGCGTTCCACCAAGACCGTGCTGCATCCTCAAGTGTGTGAGTTGCATACTTAACCCGATCTGCCTACGGGCAGTTACACATGGCAAAACAGGACTCTACTTTTTCAAACCACCTTAGTAATCCGACTGCCCCTTCCGAACCTCCAAAACTCTGGGGCTTACAGTCCATAAACGACTTGTAGGTGCATACCGGTGGGTTATGAGCAGGTTGGCCTAAACACGAAAAGTAGGAAATACAAGTAAAATAGGAGCTTAGAGTAAGGGTTTATGGGAAGAATGGAATGAGATAATGTTACCGGCTTGAAAGGCTGCTAGAGCTTCAACAACTCTGGCGTTGATGAGTGCATTAAGTTCAGCCTGTGACATGTTTACGTTTCCCCTTCCAAATCCTCTTCCCGCCATCGTAACTCTACATTTACATTATACCCATGAGAAAACGATAATATGCTAAACATATGATTGTTCACACAGTATAAGTAAACTAGAACACAACATGACAGACAAGCACGAGAATAGAATAAAACAGCCAATAAAAAATGTCATAAATAATAGAGTCTCAAACAAATATCCAAAGTGGTTCTTAATTCATAATGATATTTAATGATAGTCAAGATATAATAATAATAATATATAAAATAGCAAGAAAATCAGTCGCTGTCCATAGTGGTGCATGAGTCATCGCTATCACTCTCGTCGACCTCTAAGGGTTCGACCTCCTCCTCAGCCTCCTCCTCGGGATCGTCTTCAGGATCCTCCTCGGGCTCCTCTTTAGGTTGTTCCTCTTGTGGTATCACAAGGGGTTGTTGGTTGGCCATCAATAGTTGTATCTTTTCCTGCTGTTCCTCGACGATTAGTCTGGTCTCGGCTAGACGAGCGGTCAGTGTGTCGACGCGTTCCTCCAAAGCGGAGTATCGTGAGGTCAGTGTGTTACGCAAATTCCAAATGAGTTCTAAACGACGACCAGCCTCGACAACATCACTAAGCTTGTCCTGCACATAGCTCACGTAACCTGCAAATGTCTTCTCCCATGAGTCTCTGATATTAGGAACATTGTCAGGAACCCCGTATTTCTCCACAGTGTAGTTTATCAAAGCAGGGTACCATCCCCACTCCTTTTCAAGTTTGTCATCCATGGTAGGGGAATTAGGTTCAGAATTGGGTTTAGAAGAAGATGACATGATTCCCTGCAACACGGAAATTTAGTATACCATTGCAAGAGGAATAATTAAATGTGTACTTGTGCTATGAGTGTAACTAATGCAGTACTTATGCTATGACAGTTATAGACTAGACTCAACACGAAGTCCTAGTTCACTAAAACCATTGGCTCTGATACCATATCTGTAACACCCCGCCTCCCCTCACCACCAATATTGTTTGCTTTGCCCCGATGCGTTGCCCATCCAGAGCTCACGGATTTGTTTTTGGTTGCCCCGGTGAAACTTCCCAGGAGGTCACCCATCCTAATATTGCTCCCACCTGAGCACGCTTAACTGTGGTGTTCTCCTCTCATCCACTAACATTAAGCCCCAAAACGCGTTGGTGATTTAAGAGGCAAGACATTACTTATGAACCGAGGATCTCTCCTGGCCACGACCGATGTGGGATTTTCCTAGGGTGTCACATTCACCACCTGTTAGAGTCTCATCGTCCCTGATGAGGTATGCACCCACCATCCTGAACGACACAGGAGTGGCTCTGATACCATATCTGTCACACCCTCAAATTTCCACTGCGGGGTTTTACCGCGAGGCGCATGACACACCAGGATCCCATAGCCATAAGTTATATGAACGACTCTAAATGCCCAAACCATTTTTAAAAGATTGTCAACCATACGTTTAGATGAGTGCGGAAGCGAAAACAGTTTAGTAAAATAAGTTATGATGCGCAAACACAACGCGCCCAAACCAAAATGAAAGTAAAAATGTCGAAGTTTAATAAGTTATAAATCCCATGAGACATCATGCATGAACCTAGACGTGCTCCTTTCTAGAGATCTGCGAAAACATACTAAGTGTGTCAACATAAAGCTGGTGAGTTCACAGTACGAGAAACAGTTGTAATTTCATCAATTGTATTAAAAACATCAGTTTTAAACTTGTCAGGGGTAGCTAACCCGCTCAATGTACCTAAACAGTGATTATTGGGAAACATACAGTTGTTATAGTGCCTCAACACTAGTGTCTATCAACACCAGTAAGAAAAACTGGTCAGAAGTTCATGCCCGTGACCCAAGCACCTCAGGCATGAGGTTGCTGCACAACCTAATAGCGCTACTAACTACTACCCCGTTCGCCTCTAGCGATTAACCCAATAGAATAGTAAGGACTTTCAAGATAGAGTGTTTAGTTCACAAGGGACAGTTAAAGTACAAAACTGATAAAAGTGTGATCCACGTAAGGAATCGAAAACCCAACCCACACAAGGAGTCATAGCATCCCAAAACATGGAATGGAAAAGTAGTCCCAACGGGACTAGAAAAGTTTTATTTAACTTTGTCTCAACCAGAGACACATGCTTTCGCGAAAAGTAGTGAAACTCACCTTAGGTTGCGTGCTAAAAATAAACCGTAAAGATAGCAAACGTGGAAGACTACTCGCCTACCAATAACCTATCAAACACAAGGTTGCAAGTGTTTGAGTGTGCTTGACACAATGACTTAAGTGACATCTCATGCAATTGTACTTGACACAGATAAGCCATGCAAAACCCGTCAATCGTTGGTGATTAGTAAATGATGCAACATGTTAAGACTTTTAACACAACTAGTTCTCATCACACATTACATACAATCAACCTATCATGTCATCTACATCATATAGATAACAGGTGCACATATTCAAATTAAAGTGAATAAAATACTCATTTTTATGGTATATTTAAAAGAAATATATTAATGTGTGAAGAGTTTTGATCGTTTAAAAATTGTTGGGAAAGTGGGTTTTAAACTCATCAATAGTTTTTCTTTCTTTCTTTCTTTTATTTTTCTTTTTTTTTTCTTTTTGTGTGTGTGTCATTTCCCCACTTATTTCCTTTGTTTTTGTTATGTGATTTCTAGACTTGTGGAGTACCTAATTTCAACCATTAAATTTCTTGATTAATGGCCCATGTTCTCTCATAGGCTTCGCACAATAATTCACTCTTGTATTTTTGGCTTTATCTTAAACGAGCTAGCCAACATACAATCTTACCTTGGCTCGAGATTAATTTGTTTCAAACAAGATTTTTTTGCGTATTCTTTAGAGTGCGTCGAGTCGCATTCTTTTTAAACAACTCTATTTAGAAAATATTTCTATGAAACAATTAGATGAAGAACTCATACAAACTTGTTTATGAGATTGATGAAATGTATAAGTTTAATTCTTGGATAGGGTATGGGGCTTCTATCAATTTCAACACCATCATGGCTCTACAGTCTCATTACCGGATCATGTAGTGAATACAAAATGAAATGCATTACTGAAACACAATGATCATTTTTCTATTTTGCATTGGTATTGATTCTGATTGCAAGATCGACCCGTGACGCTACAATAGAAACACTTAATTTCAAAGGCAATGCTACTGAGATAGAATGGAGGCAACAATTTGTAAAATCTGGGAGTGATTACGCAGTGATGCAAGCCACTCTTCTTGTTCTAACACCATGGTCAATCATCTTTGGAGTTTCATCTGTTTTTAGCTTTTTGGCATTGTTTCTCTTGATGGAGAAATCATGGTCACATAAATTATACATCAATAATCCTGAAAGAAGTCCGGTTACAAGTGTTTTAAAGGTATTTGTGGCTTCTATTGCAAAGATAACCAAAGATATCAAAAGCGGTAGCTTCTCAATAAGCAGGATCACTACTTTCAGGTTGTATAGATGAAACTTCAGTTCAATTTTTTTTTCATTAGTTTTTTTTCCTAAATGCTTTTATAATAAGTAAATTGCCCTTTTTGTAGACATTGAGTTTCCCCTTCCAATATAAACATATCAAAGGCAACCAATAGAAATCATCACATAAGAAGAGCTGGCTAAGATGTCTAAAATTAAATAGCACAAAAATCTTTTAAACATGCAACGAGGTTTACAAAACGAAGCAATAATAGCATACAACGTGTAAAGTGTCGTCAACATTTTAGCTGGCTTAGACAAGTTGCAATTAGCTGGAAGCTAAAACCCAGGCTAATTTTCACGTGTGTATTGATTTGATTGGTTGTTTTTGTTGACTTGTACGATATTTCAAGATTATTTACGCTACCTAGATTTTCACCTCTTAGCCAGCAGAACATATTTGTCATTTACTAAAGATCTAAGAAATAGACCAAACCTGCAATTCGCCTTAGAAATAGGGTAGAAAACTGTTAGGCAGGCCACAGATGAGGAGGGAGGGCCTCTCTGTGACCACCGTCCAGCGTGAGGATAAGTATTTGTTAGAGAAAGAAAAAGCGAGGTTCAGAGTATGAATCATCGTGTATAACCTGTACTTGGAGAGAGGGTATTATACTAGTCTACTTCTCCCTGGTTGGGAGCCATTGTACTTTCTAACGGAGCCTTTGACTTCCGAAGATACAATATACTTCGCCCAGACCCAGCTGGTGAGATGAACCCCCCTTGTGCTTCGGCCTTATATCGTGAGCTGGAGCACATTGAGTCTCGGTATAAATCCTTTATACCTCTTCATGTCCCCCTAAGTCCTTAAGTTAATTTTTTAACTTTTAGGACTTGAGGAAAGCCACAGCCTGGGCCCAATCCCGTAGCACGTGTATTGAACTGTTGGTGTATCTGATTGATGGGATGTTTTCTAGCTTCCGAGCCAGGTAGAACGCTCTTAGCACAGATATTTTTCTGGCTGATGGGACGCTCTTTTGACTTTCGAGATAATCTTGACCGTTCATTTCTTTGTCCCCAACTTAGAATATCAAACGGTTTTTAATTGCTCCTATATAAACCCCATTTTCATTTCATTTTTTACTATTTATTCATCATATCTTCTTCTTCTCCCAAAAAAATTTCACCTTACCATATTATCTTCTCCTCTTTTACAATATTCGGGTCTCTGTTAACATAAAACCAGGTGCGTCCTTCTTTGTTTTCCATTCTTTGTTTTCCATTTTTTCTTTTTCCCGTTTTCCTTTTTAGCCATGGTGAAGGACGACATGAAGGTCAGTTTTAATAAACTGACCCAACCAAAAATTGAAAAGTTCATTAGGGATTATCGCATCCCTCTCAAACTTCATCATGTTCTCCCTGTACCCCGGACACCCATTTACCCTTTTCCATCGAGTAAGTTTGGGTTTTATACTACGATCTGCAATTGTTCAAATTATAGGGTTACGTTAAATAAGTTTCTGATGAGGGTGTTGAACTTCCACAGAATTCACATCTCTTAGGTCAACCCCCTCGGACTCAAGCTTTATCGAAGGGGGCAGACCTTAGTGTGTTTAAAGTTTTTTTATAAGTTGAACTAGATAGGAAGTTAGTATACCTTTGAAAAGAGGAGGGACATGGAGGAGTGTCACGATCGGGAGACTTCCAGCCTTATGAACTGTAAGAACCAGTTCTTTTGGTTGGATGATCGGTGCCTTCCTACGGATATGGAGTATAGGACTAGCTTTGAGTCTTCTAATTGGAACTTGCTGAAAGATTTCGAGTCTAATGACACTCTTTATACGCGACTTATTGTCAACAAAACCAACATCCAATTCTATTTGGAGTAGGTGTTGGTGATGGGGGGGATTAGTAAGGCTTGGGACATACCTGATAGCTGTCCCTTGATTCTTTATAGCGGAGAGAGTGAGTGCCACATCTTATTTGCCTTGTTTGATTTTTTTGCAAAGATGTCATTACTGAATGTCTTGAAGCTCGCATCCTTTGATGGCGTAGCCTTGGAGTTTTCTAACGAGGCTTTGGGAAACAATAAACCCATCATCAAACAAATTGACAAGGCACATCAGCCGTTTCGGCCGTTGGAAACTCCAAAGATTGGAACTATTGAGATGCAAGCCAGAGCTTAGGGAAATTTTGGTATTGTGACTACGTCCATAACGGGAGTGATTACTCAAACTACTGTTAAGACAACTACCGAACTTACTACTAGTGCAAGTCCTTCAGACCCCCTCCTACCTCTGGAACAAAGTTATCTTCCAAGGCTGCTTCGGACCCTACTTCGGTTACAGGTACGAAGTCATCCTCAAAGGGTGCTTTAATAAATGCCGAGGAGGGTGTTTATGTTGATTCTCAGGTGACTAAGGGTCAGCGAAGGATGAAGATGATCGCTTAGCCTACCGAGGAGGGTGTAAAAACTCCAAAGGAGAAGCTAAAGTTTGTTAGCCAAACAGTTGAGATATCTCCAAATTTTGTGTTAGACAATTTTTAAATGCATCTTAACGGGGGTCAATCCTCCCGAGACACTGGCCCAGTATTTGTATAGGATTGTTCCCTAGTTAGGAAGGGTCGGAGAAGGCTGTTGTGGAGGAGGAGGTTGAGGAGGATCCTTTTGCTGGCTTGACCAACCCTGAAGAAGTTGCGAAGCCTACGGGTGGTGGATAGTTTACATATGGTAAGCTAGAATTCTCCTGTCTTCTTTCTCGGAATAGTGTGGGGGATGATGCTGATGATACACTCCCCCCACTATGGTTTAAGACTTAATCATATTTATTATTTAACCTTGCAGCCGGTATTGGTGAGGAAATGGAGATTGACCCGGTCGTAGCAGGTGAAAAGTTTGTTCCAGATTGGGAACTAAAGAATGGGGATCGTGTGACTGATGCCCTATCCGCCAAAATGGTGCTTTTCAACATGGACACTCCTACGAATAGGCTTCACTACCATCGCATGGAAAGTCCCACCCTGGCTGAGGTTTGCTGCTGCATCAAGCATAATCGAACTTCTTGGTGACCGAGGCATATCGCCATTGGATGGACGCAGAGCTGGACCATGCATGTTTTAGGAAGAAGAGCGCACAATGTGATCATGAGCCGGTACTGAATAGGCTTCATGCCGATCTCAAGAATTCTCAACAACAACTTCTCTCTTCCTAGGCTTCTAAAGTTGTTGCCACGGAAGCTCGCGACCAGTTGACCCAGGAGGTTGATGTGCTTAAACAAAAACTGAACTAGTCAGTGGCCGATACGGACCCTTTAGCATTTTTGCTAAAGGATATGGAGGATATCTTGGCCCAACTTAGGACTATGACGGATGGCTTGGTGGCAAGTACGGATCCTTTAGCATTTTTGCTTTATTTTGAATTTTAACTAACTTTGTGTACTTGTGTTTTTTCAGAGCGTGATGGGGCCATGAATGGTGAGAAAGAAGCTCAGAAAGCTTTGGCCTTGGCAGAGAGGAAATTGGGGGAGGATGTGGAAGCATGTAAGTTGGATAAGGCGGAGCTTCTTCAGGAGATTAAAGATCTATTCAACCTGAGAAGTTTCTGCTCACGGAGGGAGTCCAGATAGTGGCTCGGTAGGTTCACAGGTGCCCTGCCATGCAAAAAACCATGCGTGATGTGAATAATACCATGAACGTTTCGTGCTTTAATTTGGGAGTGAAGGCGGGGTATGCCACTTCAGCTAAAGGAATTCCATTCGAGAAGATGCCGATGTTGGTCTGCAACACTAAAGAAATCCTAATTATCATTGTTCGAGCCTACGACTCCTTGTTGTTTCCACTAGTGGCCAAGCTTGTTGATTTGCTGACCGAGCCTCTGGAGTCCATCACCAATTCCTTCCAATCTCTGAAGATCGAAGATGTCGCAACTATTGATCAAGGCCAGGCTCAATAGTTTTCATTTGCCATTTGTATTCGTTACTTCATGTTTGTAATATTTGAAAAAGTTCCACCTTTTCGGACCCTGTTATGGGTCTGTGTTATGCCTGTATATATTTGTTATGTCATTCTTGAACATGCCGTCACCCTTCTGTCATTTTATTGTTCAGGCATATGCATATATATGAATGTTTTCTTAAAACTGTCTTCAAACACATATTTGTTTTTCGGACCTTTTATGGTTCGATGTATATATTTTTGTATGCATGTTTCGTATGCTTGATATAGGACCTTTTTGTCATGATTCATCTTTTAAGCGTGAATCTATCATTATTCATCCCTCAGACTCATCTGTGGTCCGGGCCTTATACTTGGCTGTTCCTTTTCGCATAGTAGCTTTTTAAATTATTGCTATTATTTTTCATATAAGTTGCATGCTTCGGAACTTTCAGGAAGAAAGTTTACAACTCAATTGTTGAGAAATTGTTCTTTCCTTTGGGCCGAGACAATTGTGTGTGCGTCCATCCCTTTAGTACTTCGCCACTAACTTAAAAAATCATCTAGACTTAAATCACATAGTAAACCTTCGGTCTTTATTTGGGCCGAAGTGTAATAATGAAAATATTAACCCAAGACTTTTGCATTCTTTCAAATGTTATCAATTTGAAAGAATTAATTGTCTATCTGAGGCTAGTATGTTCCACGTGGCTCTTTTTATTTATTAATTTATTTTAATGAACATGCAATATAAAGAACTGGCACTTTTTATTTCACTTCAGGGAATGTCTCATCCCCGTATTAACATAAAAGAAACAGAACATATGGGAGATTCATCATCCCATATAAAATCATGAAAATAAAAAAACGTTAAATTGCCAGTATGCTTCGGCCATCATTCACAGATAGCATTTTTTAGGTATATCGCGTTCCAAGTCCGTGGAACGGGTTTCCCATCGATGGTGGCTAAGGTGTATGCACCTTTGCCCCCAGCCGTTACTATTACGTATGGACCTTCCCAATGTGGGGCCAGCTTGTCATACGCTTTTTCACCGCTGGCTTCATTACTCCGGAGGACATAGTCCACAGGCTTAAAGACGACTTCTTTTACATGGGAATTGTAAAATTTCTCCGATTCTTTCTTGTACCGAGCCTCCATGATGGTTGCGGCTTCCCTACTCTCTTCTACCAAGTCCAAATTTAGATGGGGCTCTTTTTCATTATTTTGCACATTTTGCACTCGGTGGGTGGGCATACCAATTTCCACTGGGATAACAACTTTAGAGACGTAAGTGATGCTAAAAAGTAATTTCCTCATTACTGGTCTTGGGCATGGTTCGGTGTACCCAGAGGACATTTGGCAACTCGTCTACCCATCCACTCTGTTTCTTCTCCAACAGATGTTTGATACCTTCTACTATGCCTCGGTTGATCTTTATACTTATCCATTTACATGCGGGTATGCGACCGAGGCAAATGAGTGTTGAATGCTCAAATCTTGACACCACTTTTTAAATGGGTTATTAGCTAACTGCTTCCCATTGTCACTGATGATGGTTTGTGGAAGGCCGCAATGACAGATGATGTTTTCCCAAAGAAACTTTTTTACTTCGTGCCCTTAAATGTTGCATGTGGCTGAGCCTCAACCCATTTGGTAAAATAATCCACAGCCACCAGAAGGAATTTGACAATCTCAGTTGATTTTGGGAATAGGCCGACGATGTCAATTCCCTATTTCTCGAAGGGCCAAGCCGATGTGACTGGACGAGCCTTTTTTTTTGCTCAAAGGCTTATGGGGGCATGCCTTTGACATTGTCGCAAGTCTGTAGCTCAAACACTACACTTTGGTGTATCCACGGCCAAAAGTAGCCTTCATTCCTTGCCTTAGATATCACCATCCGAGGTCTAGCATGGATACCACACATATCCCGGTGTATCTCCTGGATGACATAGCTTGCTTCATCCAGGTCGATGCACCGGATCAGGGGGCATAGAAATGTCATTCGTTATAGCTGGTCGTTGTGTATTTGATACTTTAATGACTTAATCTTCAGTTATAAGGCTTGGGCTTTATCTTCAGGAAGTATGTTCTTGGTGAGTTAGTTCATGATTGTTGTCATCCAGCTAGGCGAATCACCATCCAAGGCCATAACCTCTTGAGCTGAAACTGATGGTGCTTGCAATGCTTCAATATGTACTTCTTGATTTAGAACGTTTGAAATATTAGCAGCTAATTTGCTTGATGCATCAGCCTTTTGGTTCTTGCTTCCTGCTATGTATATTACTTGACAAGCTTCGAACTTCCTCATTAGTTCCTGTGCTTGAGCAAGGTAAAGAAGTTAGTCACGTGTTATACTGTTGCTTTTTGTTAGGCTGCGAGTTATCATATAACCGTACCTGAGCTAGATAAAGTGCGATGTTAGTATCTTTTGCCTCATAGTCTCTACTTATTTGGTTTGCAACTAGTAATGAATCCACATGGGCTAACACCTGTTTAAGGCAAAAAGCATACTTTAGATTTCTACTAACTTTGCATTTAGTAGGGAGTTTAAATGAAATTGGTGATTATACCTTTTTGGCTCGAACCTTTAGAGCAAGTCAGAGCCTAGCTAATAATTCCTCATACGCTATTTCATTGCTTAAGCTCTTGAAATTTAATCAGATAGCATACAACAGTTCTCTTTCTTCGGACTCTATGAGAACCAGGCTAGCTCTGGAGCCCTTCTGTCCTGAAGCCTCGTCTGTGAATAAAGACTATGTAATCTCCTCCTGGTTTGTTTCACTGGTGATCAAATTCTTTATTATCTCCACGAGGAAATCTGCCACAGCCTGTCCCTTTACCTGTCCTTTGGTTTTGTAAGTGATATCAAAGGCTCCGAGTTTGATGGCCCATTTAGCCGTTCGACTGGATACCTCTGGCTTTCGTAGTACGCTGAGAATTGTTGCTCTGACTAAATTTCGATGTTAAGGCCGGGAAATACCTTCAGAGTCTTCTGGAGGTATGCACTAGAGCCAGTGCCAACTTCTCAAGAGGAGGATACCGAACTTCATAATACATCCCTTAGGGCTCGGTTGATGTAATATATTAGAACCTGGGCTGTTAACCGAGTCACAACCAAGACAAAGCGTATAGCTCCCTCAGAGGCTGTGATGTAAACAGTTATGGTTTCCCTAGGTTCCAGAGCAGTTAGGGTGGGCAGATTAAACAAGCACTTCTTTAACTCTTCAAAAGCTTCATTGGCATCCTTCGTCCAAGAAATCTTTTCTTTCCTGAGACATTTCTTTACCACATTCATGAAAGGGAGAGTCTTCTCAGCTGATTTGGATATAAAGAATTGAAGGGTTTCCAACCTCCCATTAAGCGATTGCATTTCTTTGAGGGACGTGGGAGGTTGCATTTTCAGTTCAGCTTCCACTTTTTCAGGATTGGCCTTGATGCCATCCCGAGCTACCATTACCCCCTAGAAACTTTCCCTTCTCAAGGCTGAATAACACTTCTTTGGATTTGATATCCACATCGTCCGCATATACTTCCAAATTTCTCCCGATTTGTCCCTTAAAAGCTTCATCCACCAGCCTTTGATATGTGGCCCCGAAATTTTTAGGCCGAAGGGCATCTTTTTGTAATAGTATAAACCATCAATTTTCACAATGGACGTTTTGTCTTCATCCTCTGTGGCCATTCAAATTTGATGATACCCTTTATAGGCATAAAGAAAATATTTCAGCCTGACACTGGCCATGACATCCACTTTACATCAATCTCCGGGAGTGGACAACAATCCTTCGGACAGGCATGTTGAGATCTTTAAAATCAACATAGATTCTCCAAGCCTCATCCTGTTTCTTGACCATGACAGGGTTCAAGACCCATGTTTAATAAAGGACTCTCTGATAATTTCTACTTCCAAAAAAATCTTAATATCTTCGGCTATAGCTTTCATTCTATCCAAGGCCATGCTCCGTGTCTTTTACTTTACCGGCTTTACACCTGGATTGGTATTCAGCCTATGCTCGGCCAGAGTCTGTGGTACCCTAGTCATGTCAAAGTGTTGCTAGGCAAAAACGTTTAGGGAATTAGAGAAGAACTTCCAAAGAGCCTCTCGAGCTTCGACTAGGAGTTGAGCACCCACGGAGATTTTTCGCTCGGGGAAACCTGGGTGTATCGACCATTTTTTTGATAGTAGCCGGTCCTGTTTGTCTCGGATCGTTGTTTTTGCTTGGGTTCAAGGATTGCCGGACTTCTGCAATGCATAGTCCGAATTAAGATTCTATAATGGCTAAGCCTACTTCAGTTGGAAACTTCAATGCACTGTGGATTGTAGAGGTTGCGATTCTAAGGGCCCTCATCCCCGACCTTCCCAAAATAATGGTATGTACCGATCGACAACCGACTACTAAAAATTTCAAAATCACTATGTGGTGCAGAAACCCTGAGCTCAATGTCACTGGGAGTGAAAGCTGCCTGATTGGTTATATAACTTCTCCTGAAAACTAATTAGTGTCATAGAAATTAGATCTTCTGAAAAACTAACTTCTCCTGAGAGTAAGGTTGCGGCCTACTCTTACTCCATGAGCTGGTTATTTTGATGCATTGTGGTGTGTTCTTTTTCTAGTAATTGTTTTTGCTGAGGACCTGTATTCGTTGTCATACGTCTGCCCGCATGCGCTTTTTCTTCGTGCAAAAGCTCAAGCACGTTCCATCAGTACTTCCATTGTTTTTTTGGCAGGTCCTCATGTAACTTCTCCACTAACTTGTTGTTCCAGACCCCGTGGCAAAATCTAGAGACCCAAATTTGATCCACCGCCCCACTAATTTGCATGCTCTCTTGTTGAACCTATTAATAAACTTTTCTAGAAACTCCCCATCTTTACTCCGGATATTGTGTACCTCTGTTATGTCTCAATTGCCGATTTCCCCTATGCGTAGGCCATCAAACCATACTTGTGTTGCACCTATTAGTGTTTGTGAAAACATGTGGCACCATGCAGGCATGGGCCACAATTCCATCTCAGCCGCTCCCCCAAAGTTGAAAATATGATCGTCCGGATCCGAAGTTCCCTCATACTTTATTGACGTCACCAACATTTTCAACATAGCCGGTAGACGAGCATTTGCTATTCTTTGGGAGAACTTGGAGTGTGTAGCCATGTAGGCTGGACGATATGGAGCGGTGAGATTGTCATCTGTTAATGTTGAAGTTACTAGCCCCTGCTCCGTGCCATGAGCCTTGGATGGGGTTGATACGGGTTACCCATGTGGAATGAAACGTCTATAAGGGTTTCAAACGGGGTTACCAAAGTAATGGTGGAATAAATTGGCTGGGAGGCAAAATTGGTGTTTGATCCGGAGGATATGGAGAATCCCTCGGAGGGAAATAAGTTCGTCTGAACACTCCGAAGTTTTTCTTCTTTTTCGTGTTGTTCTTTTAGCCACATTAGGAACACATGGTTCCTTTGGAGGAAAGTTTCATCAAATTCGGGCGTCGAGTCCGAACGTTTGGAAGCTACATTTTCCAGAGGCTGAGATCTCGGGATCTGTTGTCCCTCAATCCGGGAAGGACCAACAAATGTAATAGCCATTGTGGAAGATGTCACTCCCACTAATTCATCATAAATATCGATGTTTGTGACATTTTTCAATTGTAAAACCTTTTGATGTCGCCGCCATGGGGGAAAACCACATAGATGTTTGTTTTAAGAACTAAAGAAAAATAGTTGAGAAAACGGATGGCACCAATTGAAGATCGAAGAATTATACCTGACCTACAATTCCCCTTAGAAACAGAGTAGTTGATAGCATGGGGTTTCAATAGACTTAAACTTCTTTTATTTAAAAATGGCAAGTTTCTAGTGGAAGTGCCAAACGTGGGTGAAAAAGGAAATTAAGTCGAAAATAGTGAGACACTTTCAAGTTTTAAATTTATAGTATAAAACGATAGTTGCTTAACGTTCTAAACCCCACACAACAGGCAAGTGTACCTATTGTGACTAGTATAGAAATGAGCAAGTACCGAGTATTGAATCCAAGGACACGATTTTTACTACTCAGCTTCCTAAAAATTACTAAAAGAGTTTTTAAAATGCAAGATTAAAAGTCGAAGAGAGATGTAGACTATAAGAGAAATCAATAGCAAAAAAAAGGCGTTGCTTTGGGATCAGATGTTGCGTGGTATGAAACAATAGCAGACTCTTGTTAAACTGGTGTGTTCAAGATGCGCGTTACCGCATAACTATAAAAATGATTTGTGTTCCTAATGTTATTGTGAGGGTCTCCAAAACCAGTAAGCCCACCTCTCAACAATGAGGGGTAGATCAACCAAGATTATGCGCACCCAACCCTAGAAAACCAACCTCCCAATATTGCGATATAGACATCTAACGACTCTATACTTTTATGAATAATTTGTCGGTGGCCGGAGCATGACCAAACAAGCTACCACTTAACATCATAGGGGAGTCGTGGCTACCCCGCTCACGCTCATCCCCTACTGAATTAATTAATTTTCAAAAAGTGGTTGGCCTATTACTAGTTGTGCGGAAATATAGTAATGAAAGAAAATAAAGACCGTTTTCTTCCGACACGGGTTCACCAATTCTTGGTTTGCGCCAAAGCTATCACATAGACCATGAAGCTATGTCATACAACCAAGTCCTGGCTTATCACTAGGACCAAGTATAAAGACCGTACCGACCCTAAGTGAGATTTTGATAGTAGAGGATTGAGCCACAAAGTGTGTATATTTTTATCCACAAATGGGCTAATCACTACACGTGGAATTAGGTTAGCTTGTATGTGCGTGTGTTGTAACACACCACGGATACACTCACAAGCACCTCCTATCAAAACACCCACAATACCAAATACTAAATGATTGAATAGTTAATTCGTTAAACAAAGTTATAGTAGAAAGAATTATTAAAAACACGAAACACCACTTTAAACAAAAATAAAATATTTATTTCATACCAAGTTCCATCATCACCCTAGCAACACTAAGAGAAATCTAGCCTAGCATGGTTGATACAACAAGCTCACAAGGTTGGTTTTGTGTACAAAATATGGTGAGGGTTGTATAGAGATTTCTAGTGGTTTGGGTGAGTTCAGGTGGTTTCTCTCTCGAATGTGGTGTTTGTGGAGTGATCCTAGGCTCCAAAGGACACCTACAAGTCCCAAAGATGGCTGATACTTCATGTAGAAGTTGGAGGAATTGATGGTTTAAGGGATAGGATGGGATGTCAAAGTGTGGAGTTGAGGTCTCTATTTATAGGCATTTTAGGTGGTGCACGCCCGTGCTCCAAGATATGGCACGCCCATGCTCGAGAGCTGGTACTGTTGCAGAGTTCTTTCGCCCAGAATCTGTCTGTCTGCAGGTCTGGCATGCCCGTGCCAACAAGAGGGCACGCCCATGCTTGTCCGTCGTGCAACCGTCTTGTTTGTTTGGTCGGTTCTGGAACATTCCTGAGTATGCGTTGACCTGAGCACGACCGTGCACCTTGGTGGGCATGCCCGTGCACTCTTGTGCACTTGACTTCTTGCTTCCTGCTGACTTGGAAATGTTGACTAGTTGACCCGACATAGGTGCACGGCCTGAGCGCGGCCATGCTGCATCTAAATCAGCTCTGAAAGTCTTCAATTCCTTGCCTTTTGTGCTGTTTTCTCATCTTTTCACTGCTTGGCCTCAAAACCTGTAATTATCAACAAAGAAAGATAAATCATGATAAAACTAAGATAAAAGCACGATTTTGGGTGTAAAACGGGTAAAATATGTGTGTAAAACATGTGAAATTTTCGTCATATCAGTGGTCGATTAGATATTGTGGATTATGAACTCTAATTGAACCTACACAAGGTAGAAAACCGTTAGGCTTGCCACAGAGGAGGAGTGAGGGCCTCACTGTGACCACCATTCAGCGTGAGGATAAGTATTTGTTAGAGAGAGAAAAAGTGAGGTTCGGAGTATGAGAGTTCGTGTATAACCTGTACTTGGAGATGGGGTATTTATACTAGTTAGAGAAGTTGTACTTCTCCATGGTCCGGAGCCATTGTACTTTCTATTGGAGCCTTTGACTTTCAAAGGTACAATGTACTTGGCCCAGACCCGGTTGGTGAGATGAACACTCCTTGTGCTTCAGCCTTCTATAGTGAGCCAGAGCATATTGAACCTCGATATAAAGCCTTATACCTTTTCATTTACTGAATGGTTGGTTATCAATATGATTATATTTAGAGGGTGTTTGGGATTGAGTTTCAAAACAACTTATTGACTTATTGGCTTTTTGGGAAAGCCAATAAGTCAATAAGCTGTTTGTGTAACCCAAAAGCACTTTCTGTTTTGACTTTTGGCTTTTAGCTTTTAAGGGTGGAAAAACTGTTTTTGAAAAGTTAGAAATCCTGACTTTTGGCTTTTGACTTTTGGAAAAAAAATTACAAATCTATCATCCATACAACCAATATTCACAATAAGTTAAGCGAAACACTTAAAAAAATAACAATCTGTTGACTTTTTGGCATTTCTTATCCCAAAAGCTAATCCAAACACTTTTTTTTAAATTCCTTTTTCAAAAAATCATAAGGCAATAAACACTTTTGACCAAAAGCACTTTTGCATTTTCAAACTCAATCCCAAACACGCTCTTAATAGGATTGTCATTCTCTATTACAAAAAAAAAAGTAACGCAAAATATCTATTTTCATGATTTCAGTTTTATAAATTATCTTACTCTAGTGTATTTGAATATTTACTTTCTTTTTGTTGTGTTACTTGAATATTTTTATTTTAGGTTCATAGACAAAGTTGCAACTCTACCAACAAATGACATAGGTAATACATGGATAATTTGTAGCCTCGAAGAAGTCGATCATGCGAAAATCTTCTTAAGGATGTTACCGTCGGGTGTTATGTATACTTTCCTTGTGCTAATAAATGCAATTTGTAGCCCTTACTTTCTTCTACAAGCGAAGCGCTTAAAACCCATGACATTTTTCGGAATTTACTTGATTCAAGTCTCATCCTTTGCATTGATTTATCTCATCGATGGAGTACGAAACAAGTTCAAATACAACAATACATACAGAATCAAGAAAACGGTACACACCGCAGTGATACATGCTATGATTAGTGCAATGATGTGTTGTGTAATAGCCGCACTAGTAGAGGAATCAAGGCTAGGCGTGATAAGAAATCATGGTCTAGCTAACAAGCCGGGCGAGATCATCCCAATGTCAACGTATTGGCTGTTTCCGCAGCATTTCATGCTTGGTTATTTAAGAGCGTGTTTGGATATGATTCTTCAGATTTTCTTCGATGAAGATATGCCTTATCCTATGTTAAACTTTAAAGTATTTGTGTTTGAAGGTTTTATCGGGATCGCGACCATGAGTGGCGTGTTGGTTGTTTATTTAGTTGGAAAGATTAGCGAGATGGGAGGTCAACCAAATTGGTTCCAACATGACACTGAAAACAGCCGATTAGACATGTTTTATTGGACATTAACTTTGCTATGTGTTCTCGTTTCTACCATATGGTTTCTGGTGTACCGATACTTCAACAAGAGATCAAATTAACGCTTTTGTTATTTAAGAGCGTATAAGTGTATAAGCAGTAAGCTGGCAAAGTGTAAATGTTGGCGGTTACTCTAGTTTTAATTACTTAATGAACGAAGGATGCTATGCGATGGTGGTTGTAATTTGTAAATTAATCACTCAGAAACATGTCAAATTTGAAATTGTTGTATTATTAAATTTGGTTGCTTTTTTTATATGGGAAAATCACGAAAATAGCCTTGACTTTTGGGTTTTTACCAAACTAGCCAGTGGAACCGTCTCTGTGAGACCGTTCCCCTTTCCCGAGGCACCTTAACCGATTCCCATGACCTTGGAGAAAAAGAGCCACTAACATGTGGCCACGTGTCCCAAAAATCCTCTCTAGCTCTTGGAGTTGGCTCCCAGGTTCCTGAGACCCTCCAAGACGCTTCCTTAAAGCTGCACATTGTCTTCTTGTCCCTCTCTACTCTCTCTCCTCTCTCTTTCTCTCTCTCCTCTCTCTCTCTCCTCTCTCTCTCCTCTCCACGTACCCATCTCTCGCATCTGATATTAACAACTATTAATCATCTAGAAATAATGATAAAACAAAATGAAACGAGTTCTGTGTAAACATGTTTACTGAAGTAAAGAAAACCATGACTTGTTGAATTAATTGGCAATTTCACAGATTAATCTCATCCATACAAATACATATAATTGGCAAAAACCTGCAACCCGTTTAATCATCTCATGTCTCCACGCCCCGGTTACCTGCAACTCGCAGTCACCATCGTCTCCGGCGACGCCTTCGCTGTTAAACGCAACCACAACCATGTTAAACGCAACCATAAACCATGTTAAACGCAACCACAACCATGTTAAACGCAACCATAAACCATGTTAAACGCAACCATAAACATGTTTAAACGCAACCACGATATTTTAAACGCAACCATAAACATGTTTAAACGCAACCACAAACATGTTTGTGGGGCTGCCGGAGCATCGCCTGAACGCCGGAGACGAACAATCTCCGGTAAGAAACTCTAACAGCAGGTGGGTATTTACATGGACTTCTTCTGCAGGGATCAAGTTTCAAGCTGCAAGTAGGTGAATGAATTGTAACATGGACTTCTTCTGCAGGGATCAAGTTTCTGCAGGGACGATTATAGTGAATTATTTATTTTGTAGTAACGTATTTACATGGATTTCTTCTGCATGGACTTCTTCTGAATTATTTATTACTCACGAGAGAGAGAGAGAGAAAGAGAGAGGAGAGAGGAGAGAGAGAGAGTAGAGAGGGACAAGAGACAAGTAGGTGCAGCTTTTATTTGATTTTTTTATTATTTTTTGAACACGTGTCGTGCTGTGGTTGGTTAAAACGGAAGACGTCTCGGAAATCCTCAGAACCCCTGGTAGCCACCTCCAAGACACAAGAGGTGGCTATTTTGGTAAGTTGACCAAAAGTCAAGGCCATTTTCGTGATTTTCCCTTTTTATATTATTAGTATATATTACATTTTGAATACGTTCTTGTGACCAGTGGCTGATGGCTAAAGTGCACCTGTTCAAAAGTCAATATATGTTTTTTCTTTTTCTTTCTAATTTGGATAATAACAATGCAAAAGTTGTGGAGTCAGTCAACTAAATGTGGGTTGCTGCTCAAATTTGAACCAATCGCATGGGCCGAATTAATTTTCTTTGTGGGGTGGCCCAAGTTAAAAGTTAAAAATTGTCTAAGTGAACTAATGAATTTAGGCTTAGCAAGAAAAATGCAGGGAGTAAATCATATTTAGTGGTGGGCTTAGGGCATATTTAGTAGCCATTTAATGAAGCTCTGAATTATTTAACTCTGAATGGTTTAGTATTTATACTTTTGATTCAACTTAAAAAAAGGCTCTGAATGGAATGGTTAAGAGCTGAACCGTTCAGACTTAGTGCATAGGTAAACCATTCAGCACATAATCATTCAGAGCCTCTTAACCATTGACACATCATAATGATTTAACACATAATTTATGCATTGTAAACAACCAACTAAAAAATGGTGAAGGTTGACTAAAAATTGTCTTACGTTTCGATGTAAACTTTTTTTAATAAATGAGCAGGTCGAATATAACACGTTATTATTATACGGTATAAAATTGAGTTGCGCCCCGCAACGCGGGGCGGATAAAAACTAGTTAGAATTAAGAACCATTTGAATGTATGTTGTAGGGTGATTTTAAATATTTGAGTTCGAATTCTAAATATATAACTAGCTGAGTACCAGATTTTTTCTAGTTACATATATATATTTTTTTAACAGCCAACGAGACATTTTATTGCAAACGCTAGCAAGACGCTAGCAAAAAGCCCGAATACAACCAAAAGAAACACCGCAAAAACCATACATGAACCTATCTCATTTTAGTCGTGTCAAACCTACACCAAGCTTCGCAATGCATATATCAAATTTTTTTTCTAGTTACATATATTTGAGTCCAATTGACCAACTTTCTTTAAATTTCTCTGTTAATTTCTTTAAATTTCTCTGTCACACACCTAAGCTTAGATGTAAAACCCTTCAAAACTACGTCGTTTTTATTAATAACCCAATATAATCAAAACCAATATATATATCGAATCTTTTTTACGTGATTCATGTTTCATCTCCTTATTATTTACAGTACATCGATGATCGAAGTGGATATCCAGTTCCATTTGGTTATTTTTTTCCTTTAAATATTAAGGTTTCATCAAATATCTCCATGACTTCATTCATCTTAACCTTTTAAACTTTTTTCTATTTTTTTTAATCTTCCAGTTGCCCCAAATCAATTAAGAAACTAAAACTAACCGATAAACAATCAAATAATTAATATTCTCTATTCAATCATTCTTTGATTTTCAGTTTGAGCAAATCAAACGAATTGAAATGATAAGTAAACTTAAAAGAATTCAGGAATCTTTGAGCCATTATTTTGGGAGCATGACCTAAAAACTAAATTATGATTTATGATGGAATTGGAGTAAGACGTTGATAGTAAAATATATTTCTTATTCGGTCGACTCCAGATAAGGTTGAAGAAAGATGGATCGCATAAGGAAGAAGAGTAAAAATAGTGTGTTTTCAGGGTTTTTAATCAAAACGACGTAGTTTTAAGTTGTTTCACACCTAAGCTTAGGTGTGTGACAGCCACATATTCACTTTTCCCAATATATATATATATATATATATATATATATATATATATATATATATATATATATATATATATATGATTTGGATCATTTGAGAACCCCCATTTAGGGAGAGAACCAAACAACCAAGTGTGAACACAAAAACTCCTCCACCAAAAAATAATAAAAAAATTATATAAGCTAAAAAAATAAAAAGGTAAAAAAAGTAAAAACACCAAAATGTTTTTTTAGTGTTAATCTTTCTGAAAAAAAAAATACAAAAAAAATAAAAAAAATGGCTTTTTTTACGTCAGGTCTGATGCACATGTGCATTTTGCTGTTATATATATACATACATATACCATATGCACATGTGCATTTCACTATTAGAGCACACTGTTGAATAAATTATCAATTACCATAATGAAATGATCATTAAATGGACGTGATATGATATATAAGGTGGAAAAAAATTTATTCAATGATCATTAAATAAACGCGAAGTGCATTTCACTATTATAGTTAGTTTTTTTTCATGGGTTTAGCTTTAGGGTTTAGTTTTTAGGTATGATGGGAATGTGGTTAGGTTTTTTTGGGGTTGTTGGTGAATAAATTTAAAAAAACCCCTATACAAAACTATAAAATAAGATAATTGTACTACATGCACATGTGCATTTCACTATTATAGTTAAGTTTTTTAATGGGTTTAGCTTTAGAGTTTAGTTTTTGGGTATGGTGGAAGAGGGGGTATCTTTTAGGGGGGATGGGATGGAGCGTTTTGGTTTTAGGGGGGGGGGGGGTGTGGGGTTAGCTGCACATGTGCATTTCACAATTGGGGAGGGGGGGGGGGGGGGGGTTGGGGCGGTGTGGGGGATGAGGGGTTTAGGTTTTTAGGGAGTGAGGTGGGTGGGTTTAGGTTTTTAGGGGGTGGAGGTGGGGCTTTTAGGTTTTTTTTGTTTGTGTTGACACTGGTTCTCTGGTTCTCTCCCTAAAGTTGGTTCTCGTATGATCCCTACCCTATATATATATATATATATATATATATATATATAGAAGATTTGGATCATTTGAGAACCACCATTTAGGGAGAGAACCAAATAACCAAGTGTGAACACAAAAACCCCTCCACCAAAAAATAAAAAAAAAATAATAAAAAAATTATATAACCTAAAAAAATAAAAAAAGTAAAAACACCAAAATGTTTTTTTTAGTGTAAATCTTTCTGAAAAAAATAAAAAAAATTACAAAAAAAATAAAAAAAAAAACAAAAAAATGGCTTTTTAACGTCATATTTACGTCAGATTTATGCACATGTGCATTTTGCTGTTATATATATACATACATATACCGTATGCACATGTGCATTTCACTATTAGAGCACACTTTTGAATAAATTATGAATTACCATAATGAAATAATCATTAAATGGACGTGATATGATATATAAGGTGGAAAATAATTTATTCAATGATTATTAAATAAATGCAAAGTGCATTTCACTATTATAGTTAGGTTTTTTTTCATGGGTTTAGCTTTAGGGTTTAGTTTTTAGGTATGATGGGAAGGGAGTTATGTTTTTTGGGGTTGTTGGTGAATAAATTAAAAAAACCTCTATATAAAACTATAAAATAAGATAATTGTATTACATGCACATGTGCATTTCACTATTATAGTTAAGTTTTTTAATGGGTTTAGCTTTAGGGTTTAGTTTTTGGGTATGATGGAAGAGGGGGTATCCTTTTGGGGGGATGGGATGGAGCGTTTTGGTTTTTTGGTGGGGGGGGGGGGGGGGTAAGGGGTTAGTTGCACATGTGCATTTCACAATTGGGGGGGGGGGGGGGTAGGACGGTGTGGGGGATGGGGGGGTTTAGGTTTTTAGATAGTGAGGTGGGTGGGTTTAGGTTTTTAGGGAGTGGAAGTGGGGTTTTTAGGTTTTTTTTTGTTTGCGTTCACCTTGGTTCTCTGGTTCTCTCCCTAAAGTTGGTTCTCGTATGATCCCTACCCTATATATATATATATAGGTACTAGTAGGAAACCCGCACGATGCTGCGGCCTCAATAATTTACAACGTGATACTCATTTTATGTTTAACAATCCTCTCATCGTAAATTGTATAGTATTTAAGTTAGTTTTCTTTTTCGTAGCTGCAGTTTATCTTTGTCTTGGGGAGAGGGGGTCATCACAAAATCACTAAACTCATTTTAACATAAGCAATCACTTTGTGTCACCTCAAATTTTCACATTTTATCACATGTATCACTAAACATATGGGGTGGTCATCACACCATCACTAAACATCACTAAATTATTCCTTACCAATCACAAAAAAATAAACCAATCATAGCATTGTACCTCATCACAAATCACATGGGTGGTCATCACACCATGACTAAACATTACTAAACCATTCCCCACCAGTCACAGAAAGTGAACCAATCATAACATTACACTCCATCCCCAAAGAAATCACCCACCCTACACACATTCACTAAACTTCATGGTGGTTTATAACGGACCTCCTAATGGACCTTACAGATCTCAGTTAAATAATAAGATACACACGAATAAGGAAAATGTCAATCACAAACATAGTAATATAAAAATAAAAATCCGAACATGCGAATAAAAAACACGTGGATATCATCTTATTTCTTCTTAACCTACGTATTGTTTCATTTTAGGTTTTTTACTCACATTAAGGACAAAGTTCATTTATTTTTCTAAAGAATCTTAATCGATTTACTTCTAATATATGATTGAGAAACTTTAATATATGATAAAATAACTAAACAGTTTCAATCTTGGCCTTTATTTGGACATGATGACACTATAAATTGTAGGTATGCATACATATACATGCATGCATGCATCATGGCTTAAGATTATGTGTCGTGGTCTCCTAGATGATCAAATGTCACCAAAGCCAAAGCATATAGCAAACTTTATTCCTGCTAAATGAGTACCTTTGCTTTGGCTTTGAATGTCTTTCTGTTCCTGATTCAACATCCCTTAACATAATTCATTTTTAGAAAATGTTGAAACCAATTTTTGATTTTCAATGGTACAGAATAAAATTAACATATATTTGCATAAAGGGTGATGACAATGATCTATCATACAGTAACTACTCTCTTATATGACAACGACCTATCAAAAGATATTATTCCAAATTTCCATTTGTCAATACACTCTCATAGCTTCATATGTTCTCGCCCTCCTACCAACATGAAGTTGACTAAAATCACCATTCTCCAACTTTCAAGTGAACTATGTTGCATCCCAGATAGTTTTTCTAGCTCTAGTTTCAAACCTGTAAGAAATTAGTCCATTGTACATAATTGCAGAGGTCATCAATGCCAACTGTACATACAAGTTATGAAGATTCCTTTCCATAAATAACACCAGTCATGTGAACTACTCGTATATGCTTATATTTGCTCATAAAGAATTTCTCACAAGTATGTGTTAGTAAAATATGTTCTTTTCATGATAAAGAATTATGTAAAAGTGACAAGTATAAAGTGACAAATAACATTGCATATAGGTGGCAACTGTGGAATATGTCATGCGGTTTGGTTCATTCACCACGTAACAATATAAAAGAAATTTGTCACACCTAACAAAAAAAATAAAACGTTTCTTTATTTCAAAACATTTACTAATAATAAATAGTAATTCAACAAATACTTTAGAGTCGCAAAAGTGTATAAAATGTTCTTGATTAAGCGTCATAATATTTTTTGATATACATATTTATAGGAATATTTCAAACTTTATATTTTTTTATTTACAAAAACAAGAGCCTATATGGGGAAACATAAGGGTGAATGCTGCTGGTGTCGTACAAAGTGGAGTTGTTCTTAAAAAAAGGAAAAAAAAAAAGAAATAACAACAATTTTTTTTTCAACAAAATTTAATGAAAATTTACGAGCTTCATTTCACCTCACCTCAACTTAAAAAAATGGTTCAACTCCCTAACATTATTTTTTTAATATTTTTTGGCTTAAAAAGGAAACAAAAATCATTAGATCTCTTAACATTCTCTTAACATTTCGTTAACATATGAACCATTTAGCTCGCCCCTTAACTCAAGGAGAGAGTGGTGCAAAACATCGGTTAACATACCATGTCACCGTTAATGCCTCAAATATTAGAGTACACCCATGGCCTTAGTGATTTGTAGATTGTATGGTTCGGGGAAGAGAGATTACAAAATAGAGAAATTGTATAACGGACTACAATTTGGCACCGTACCTTGGCTTGAAACAAATCGAATAAAGTATTCATTTAACGGGTTGCGTTTAATAAAAACCAACAAAAAAGTCAAATCAAATTAAAAAAAAGCAGTTTATACACAACAAACATCAGATCATGTGACCTTAAAATAACCAAAATATATGAACATACAAAACTGCTAACACTAACCTTGACCTAAATTCGTACAGCTGGTCTAACGAGATCAACAAGAATGCTAAGTGTAAAAGAAGGTGACTCTATAGGAGACGTACATCGGTTCAAAGCCTAGGTCACCAGACTCTATTGTTTGACTCTATTGCATTGATAAAAGTGTCTTTATAAACTGTTAAAGTGAACAGACCATTTGGAAGTGTGAGGTGTTGCACTCTTTCTTTCACCACTTTAGGAAATCTGTGTGCCGACACCAATTTCTCTAGTCTAGCACTCTTTCACCATTTGTACCATCTGAAAAAAGGAATCAAATATTTTTTTAAAATCTGAAACATCCATTCCATTTAATTAACATCCGTATCTGAAATTCCTTTTAATGAATATATGTATTCAAGCTAAAGTAAATAAGTTTCAAAAGGCCATTTGCACATAACACTTTAGTTGTGTACCTATTAAATTCTTTTATAATGTCTCTATCATTAAGGATTGAAGAAAGGATTTTCTATCTAATGCATACATATAGAATGAACTCTTTAGGGTAGCTTTCCTACCTTAACTTTCATGTTCCATTGTCCACTTGTATCTGTGAAATATATGCTCATACCTTCAAACCCTCAAAGTTGTGTATCAAGAATACATTTTGTAAGTTAGCATTAAGTTCTTTTTACAACTATTATAAAGCGTAATGTGGTTGCCAAAATTTTAATTAAACATGCAATTAATCGAACCACAAATAATGAGAAATGAAAACAATACCTCAATATTAAGCTAGCGGTTCATCCACAATGCAACCAACATCAATAAGCTATTGACCAGAAACCTCATTGACCCCTTAACCAAAAAATGAACCGCCAACTTTGCTACCTCTAATATGAATAGATAAACACATTCCTAAGAGAACGGTACCTTCAATTCGCTCCTACCAATCACAGAATCTGACAAATAAAAAGTGTCATTAAAAATAAAGGTGAGATGGGCAAGTTGGGTACAAAATTGGGTCATCCAGCATGGGTCAAAACGGATGGAATCAGATTGACTCACAAAACTTTGTTGTCCACTATTAAAAAAGCTTGTAACTAACGTCTTAATCATGACCAATAAGACGTTACTACAATGAGAATTCAAAGCTTCAAAAAAAAAACAATTAAATAGGAATCGGATGCATGCATTTAAATCGATTTTGGGTGACTTTCATTTCATTCGACCCATTTGGTATGCTTTCCTATCAACAAAACGTTTTTATTTGGCCCATTTGGGGTAAAATAAATCCCCGATCAATCGTTTCATAAGTAAATAGGTAAAAACCTCAACTTCCTTCTCCACAATCTTGATTCGATTTTAGATGTCTACATGGCTGGCAACCTAAAGAAGCACAAATAAGGAAACTTGAGTAAAAGATGAAGATGAGAAAGCAAGGTGGCCTTTTTGAAGCAACATAATTTTTACTTTATACTTTATTTATTCTTTTACGGTGTTTACATTTGTCGCCAAAATCAAGAAGACTCATGTAATATATCAAAACATCATACCCAAAAAAAAAACTTGGACTAACCTTGACTTGCATAACATCATACAGAAAAAACATCAGCCGAATATGTTTGACCTGTCAACATACAGAATTATACCTCAACGGTCAGATCGATAATAAAACTTAAATATATATATATTGTGTTAAAACTGGTTACAAAATTTAATACTACATTTTTTTCAAATATAACCCAACTTTTGGAAATAAATGATTTAGAAGGTTTTCTGTTCAAATTACTGTGTCAGAACCTAATAAGTTATTCAAGTAGATGTAAACTGAATACATGCATATCAGTTACCTTCATTGTAGTGACAGGTACAATACATGGATAGGGGGTCTGGATGAAAGCATTTTTATCCACTATATTGTCAATTTCTTCATGTAGTTCCACTTCTGTCAGATCATCACATAGTGTCACTTATGTCCGATTCATCTCTACTCTATAAGAAAGTATTAAAAAAAATTGTTAGATAAAAGTAGCAGGGCGAGCGCGGGAAGGGCTGTAACCAAAACTAAACGCGTGAGGCACTCTGAAGTGATTTGGTTCCAAAAGATGAGGCATTGTGGCAAAACAAGTTAGTATTTCTTTTATACTTCAAACATTTGTGTGGGGCTGCAAAACGGGTGGAATGATAATGGTTGAAAATCGCTAACTTTATATGTATTAAAACTATATACCTCAGGTGATGTTCTCTCAAGGATTGCATCAAAATACTTCATGACCCGCTTGCATGCTGCTTCCAAGCTTATATGAATTCCAACCAACTCTAGTACAAGTCTACAACCCCTATCAAATTTGGTATCTGACCCTTTACTAAGCCCGATTCGACCAACCTATTTGGCACCTGCACATACAAATATATACTAACAAAGATAACTTGAAGAAAAACAAGTATGGGAAGAGATTCTATGTCATACCAATACATTCCATGTTTCATTTTCATGGAGGATTGCAGCCCATAAGTTCCGTTATTTCCTCAGGTTTGACTGTATAGCGATTCACAATTAATTGCTAAGGCCGAAGCTGATTAGCATAACATGCTTTTTATGTTTTCATTATCTTCCAAAGGACTAAGCAAGCAAGACAATAACCATGAAATTTTCCCAAAATAAGATGTTTCGACTCATTAATCACCTCACCAAGATGTAACACACTTTTAACCCTCAGGCTTCGATCCTATTGCTCTAAGAATGCAATTACTAAAATATTTTTCATCACAAACTAAACAAGCTTCTTTAGCTTCTCACTTCCCTTTACCGCGTAGATAATAAACTCGCCCTTTTGCATCTTTTTTCTTTAAAAACTGCAACGTTTTCAAAATAACCAGGTATCTCTCACCCGAGTTCATCCCTTTCCGATCAATCAACCGTGTTAAAGTTACCACCAGGCCTCATTGCACTTCATTTCCATGAGCATCATCTTAGTTGTGAACCAAGCGACACAAAAAAACACAAAACTCAACCAACAAAAAAATTATCGACTTCATCATTTGTAACACCTTCATCATCGCATCATCAAATACAAATCCATGTTTCTTAACATATTCAGTTATATCGACCTGCAAAAGTAGTAAATTTGAGCCTCAACATTTTAAATTAGTAACACAAAAGCCACAAGATTCAACATAGCAGTATTTTATTGTGATACCTTAAGCTGAAAATTAAATCTAAACCAAATAAGAACACAATATCGTGCAACAACTTGACTCCACTTAAGAACTTACCTTTACTTTTGATACGTGAACAGTGAGTGTGTTGGGTTCGTGGGTGAGCTCAGAGGGGCAATTATCAGTTTTTAAGAGTATGCAGCGGAAATAATCTTGACAATTGACACCATGTGACTATCCTTATTGTACCTCAGACTCCCCCTCGGATTAAGCTATCACAACATGAATTAATAACAAAGCAAACATAAGTGAGATAAGAGAATTAACTTAAATATTTGTATGTTATTAGGCAAATGTTCAAATGTATGAATACATGTGGCCAAGTGCGAGTCTAAAGGTTAGTGGTAGTCAGGTATTTATAGAATATATACCTGACAGTTTCCACCCACTCTTAGATCTACTAAATACATTAACAAATACCTAGTGGAAAACAAAATACTGATATACTAACTACTGCTGCTTTATACTGACAACAACTGTTAAAGCTAACTTCTGAGAATCTGTAACTTCTGATGCTTTGGTAAAACTTCTGATGAGTAAATCGTCAGAAGTTGTTCTTCAGTTCTTTGCAACTTCTGATGACCAATGCTAACTTCTGATGAGTAATTACATCAGTAGTTAGTTCTTCAGCACTTCTGAACTTGTTCTTCGGAAGTTGTCTGGTTTGTCCTTGAACGAGTTCATCAGTAGTTGGTCGTCAGTAGTTTCTTCATCAGTATTTTCCTTCATTCTTCAGTAGTTGTCTTTTGTACTTCAGGACTTGTCCATCAGTAGTTCTCTTTTGTCTTCGGAAGTTGCCTGTTTTATTCATCAGTAGTTATTATAATTAGTTATTATTATTATGTGAATGATCAACTAAAGTTTTGTGGTTCATTAATCCTCTCTAACCCAACAATCTCCCCCTGGATTGATGAAGCCAAAACCTTAGCTGATAGCTTAGAAGCTTTATTGATTCACTTATTCAAGATCCAGCCTGTTCTTGATGTTATGTCTGATTTGTCTGAACTTGTCTTGGGCTTGGATCTTGTTAGGGCAAACTGACATATCCAAATTGATGGTGTAGAGATCTTGAAGATCTCTATTTGACATGTTCAGTACATCCAGTGCCCTTTGAAACACCTGCCTTGCACCATCCTCTCTCTCAATGACCATTTGTAAACTTGGAGTGCAGAACCATCTCTTAATCTTGGCATTGGAGGTTGACACAGAGGGGGTGACAATGGTTGTAGGTGCTGGGTTCTCATACACCACCAGAACTGTGGATGTTGAGTCCCTGGGAAGTGGCTGTGAAGGCTCTTGACCTTCAGCAGTAGACTGTGTAGCTTCATCAGCAGTTGCAGCCTTGGATTGATCCTGCTGAGTAGTTTCAACTGTTTGATGAGCTTTGGCTTTGGAGTCTCTTCCCTGTGGATTTTCTTCCATACACACATCAGCCTTGGCTTTGGAAGCTTTGGCTTTGGAAGGTGAATCCTTTGTAGACACTTGTTCTGAAGCTGGAGTTTTAGATATTGTAACTTCTGATGAAGACTGATCTGCTGGATGTGTTTTCTCTTGCTCAAGTTTGTTGTATGCATCCAGTAGGTCAGCTTCACTCCACTTCAGTAGCTGCACTTTGCTACCAATCTTTGCAGCTGCAAGTTGATTGACAAGCTGAGTTCTTCTTTTAGCTTTCAGCATTGATTCCAGCTTGTCAACCCTTAACTGTAAGTCTTTCAAGGGCAGGTTCTTGATGTTGGCCTTTTTGGTCCTTGAATGTTTCACTATGAATTTTATGGCCTGTTGTCTATCAAATTCAACCTGTGTCTCTGCAGCTTCTGCCAACTCTTGCAGATACCCTTGAAAGGCTTTGGCTCTCTCATCTTCACCTGTGATCCCTTCATCATTTACCCTTTCCCAAGCCATCTGAGCATGAAGTTTATTCCTCTCCACAGGAATCTCCTCCTCCTCTTCATGAGTGACTTGTTCATCCTTCTCCTTCTGTTCTGGTGTATCCCTTTGCTTGATGAGCTGAGAGATAGGCATTTGGTCCAGATCAGAAGGATCAGGAATGGGTTTGGAAAAGGCAGGGGTTGTCTTCTGAATTTTGGTAACTACTGATGATTGAGCATCAGGAGTTTTGTCTTTTGGGTCTTCAGAAGTTTCATCAGTTGTTCCCCCTGTCTTCCTTTTTCTGTATTGAATTTTGACCTCCCTTGTTGATGTTTCTTTTTCAGTACTGGGAAGGTCAGTGGGCAGGTTTGATGATTGTGCAACACTCTTCTTACCAGCTATTTTCTTCTCAAGAGATCTCTTCTGTTCAGCTTCCCTTGCCTTCTTGGAAGCTTCTAAGTCAATTTTCTCAGACACTTTCTCCCCCTTTTTGGCTTCATCAGCCTCTTGAAACCAGGGAGCAGGAGGAGCTACACCTGTAAGGTGTTGGATTTGTCTTCTTAAGTCCTCCTGGCGTCTTGAGATCTCTGAGACTTTATCAGTTAAGGCATTGTTCAGCATGGTAAGTTGGGTGTTGTATTTTTGTTCCATCTGGACTGTGAAGTCTTTAAGATGTGCATTGATGAGCTGATGGAACATTTGGTAGAGAGGGCCCTGGGGGTTGCATAAGTGGTCAATGTTTATGCTCCCAGGTCCTGAATTGGTGGCTTGTATAGAAGGTGATGTGTATGGGTGATCTCCTGCTGAGTTAGTTGGAGATGCCACTCTTGGGGATGTTTGGGTTGAGTGGTCTTTATCCTGAGCCTTATTGGTGAGCAACTCCTTGAGTTTGCAGACCTCAGACTCAAGACCTTCTATTTTGGCCGTCAATTCTGTGATTTTTGACTCATCAACCAATTTAATGGTATCATCTGAATCCCTGTCTTCTGTTGAGACAGTTTTACCATGACCTGGTTCCAGTTCCAGATTGTCATGGGCCCCTTGTTCTTGGTTCTGGGGTCTTCCTGCTGTTATGTCCATAGGTTCAGAACCTATGACAGCAGTTGCCACAAGTGAAGTCTGAGCAATGATACTACTGTCCTCCAATCCACCACTGGGTGGTAAAGGAGTAGTAGCAGCTTCACTTGTACCTTGGACCTCTGATACTGGACTCAGGGGTTTAGGTTCATCCTCATCTCTTTGGTTAGAGAAGGACATGTCCACATTCATTAATAAGTCAGAGAAGCTCTGGTCATGGGGAGAAACCTCAATGATCATCTGAGGCATGACACTTGTGGATGGGACATCTGAGTCCAACTCATTGAGAGCTATGGCATGGGTTACTGTGGAGATTGTAGTGTTAATATTATCAGTAATTGGGCTTTCAAGCTGTGTACTCCTAGGCATTGGAGTAATAGTAGTGAAATCAAGTGAAGTCACAACTACTGATGATGGTTCCCTTGAAATAGACTCTGTAGCTTGTTGAGAAGTTACAGGCAGTTGAGGCTGGGAAAGAGATGTGGCAGCCAACTGTGAGGATGTCCCAGTTGTTGCTTTAACAAGTTCAGATTGAACATTGACATCCACAGGCATCTCATCTCCCTGTGGTGTCTTATTAGGTTTTGTTGAGAGTTTAGGTTTGGCTGAAGACTTCTTTTTGGATTTTTCTTTGGGAGTAGAAGTCTTTTTGGGTTTTGATGATGTGGGTTCCTTGAGGACTGGGTTTGCTTCCTCTTGGTCATCATCTGCCAGATGTGCTGGCGTGTTATGTCTTGAAAATGTTTGAGCTTCTATCTTTTTAGAGACAGAGGCTACCCCAAGTAATGCATCATTACCAATGGTTTTAATGAGGCATTGCATAACAAACCTGGGGTATATTAAAAACTTAAACTTTTCTTTATTATGGTTTATTACAAGTTCATTGAAAAGATAAGTTGATGCCCTGAAAGGTTGGTTTGCAACTATAGAATGAAAAATTTGTTGCAAGTCAGAGGGCATCTGATCCCATCCAGCAGTCTTAGGACTCAAGCACATTAACAAGTAATGAAACAGGAGCTTGTACTGGGGATCAAAATATTTCTTGTAAATGGTAGCATGAGAAAGATTACCTTGATACTCACATGCTGTAATTGTGGCATGAACAACACCAGGTGATATAGAAGTTGGAGCATCGTTGTCATTTAGTTCAAGAGCTTGTGACAACACCTCTGGTGTTATGGCCAACACTTTGCCATTTACCTTTGATTTAAGGGCAACTACTTCGCCATTGACCATTGAAGCTTTAGCATTTGCCCAAAACTGCCTGAGGGCGTCCACGTGGATAGGTGGATCGATGATGAAGGCAGTGTGATACCTAGAATTAACCATGGTATCGATAATATCATGGTATTTCTCCCAGTGTTCATCCTTTGTAAGATAAGCGATTTGATTGTGGGAGAGTTTCAATTGAAGATCCATTTTAGTCGATTAGGTTTGAAAACTGGTTGTTAATCGCCGTCGAAGGTTTGAAAGAGGGAAATGTGATTTGAATTGTAATGAATGTGAAGAATCAGGGTTTCAGAAGTTATAACTTCTGATGAAAGGACTGTTATACCCTTTCTCTTAACTACTGATGAATACTTTTGTTCGTCAGTAGTTGTCCCTGTTCTTCTTCAGTAGTTTTAAAACTACTGATGTACAGTCACCTCACACTTCCTACTACTTAATTTCTGATTCACCACGTCAGCAATTAGGTCCTCAGATGTTATATAAGCTTTCAGAAGTATCTAAGTTAGTGTGTTTTACTTATTTTCTTACTCCATTTTCCTTGTATTTCCTCTACCCCAAGACACCAAAGGTGGATGGCGAAGTATGAAAATCTTCTATTGTAATAACATCTGAAGTTCAACAACCAAGGACTTTTGATCCAAGGAAGATCTCTAGCAATAAACAACCTATTTGAAAATGGTTCTTTAATTGAAAATACCAAGATATAAAATACTGACGTTCTTTAAAATAGATATTTCATTTAAGTCAGTAGTTTTTGTTAATTTACAAGCCTTTTAGGAGTTATATATTCAACATTAAATCATAGATAAGTTCTTAGATCTAGATTTTAATGTATTTAGTCTGCTTGAATTAACTTATATTAACTTAGCTGTTTATATAATACTTATTTAATTAAGTACATATATGGTCAGCAAAGTTACCCACATTTTGCAACATCTTTTATGAAAGATCTACTTAGAAGATAGTTCATTTTAAAATGTATGTGGTCTTCAGGCCTGACTTTGTTTGAAACAGATTTATGAAAATAGGTTTCCAACAAAGTTATACTACCTGGAATGTTGTGGCCATCATATCTTTGTTGTTATGATATAGTTGATTGATTTGCAACTTATCATAATAACTAAGATGATATCACTGAGTTTAAGTCACAATAGGATCACAGTTAATCGAGTATCAATAATAATGAGCTGGTCTGTTATGTCAAATTGATTGTTAGATCATATTTGACTGGCCAAGCTCTGATACCAATTGTTGGGTTCGTGGGTGAGCTCAGAGGGGCAATTATCAGTTTTTAAGAGTATGCAGCGGAAATAATCTTGACAATTGACACCATGTGACTATCCTTATTGTACCTCAGACTCCCCCTCGGATTAAGCTATCACAACATGAATTAATAACAAAGCAAACATAAGTGAGATAAGAGAATTAACTTAAATATTTGTATGTTATTAGGCAAATGTTCAAATGTATGAATACATGTGGCCAAGTGCGAGTCTAAAGGTTAGTGGTAGTCAGGTATTTATAGAATATATACCTGACAGTTTCCACCCACTCTTAGATCTACTAAATACATTAACAAATACCTAGTGGAAAACAAAATACTGATATACTAACTACTGCTGCTTTATACTGACAACAACTGTTAAAGCTAACTTCTGAGAATCTGTAACTTCTGATGCTTTGGTAAAACTTCTGATGAGTAAATCGTCAGAAGTTGTTCTTCAGTTCTTTGCAACTTCTGATGACCAATGCTAACTTCTGATGAGTAATTACATCAGTAGTTAGTTCTTCAGCACTTCTGAACTTGTTCTTCGGAAGTTGTCTGGTTTGTCCTTGAACGAGTTCATCAGTAGTTGGTCGTCAGTAGTTTCTTCATCAGTATTTTCCTTCATTCTTCAGTAGTTGTCTTTTGTACTTCAGGACTTGTCCATCAGTAGTTCTCTTTTGTCTTCGGAAGTTGCCTGTTTTATTCATCAGTAGTTATTATAATTAGTTATTATTATTATGTGAATGATCAACTAAAGTTTTGTGGTTCATTAATCCTCTCTAACCCAACAGAGTGAGCAATCGGAGTAACAACAGAAGCAGCCAGAGCCACTTCCACCTTTCCGGCACTAACACCATCGCCTTCTTGACACCTTGGTGATCGATTGACGGCAATCTTGTTGTTGGTATAAAAAAGACAACGCAACATCATAATTTCACTCTTTTTCTCTCCATTCCACCCAAAGCCACAAAAAAAAAAACAAAATTCATGCTAAAGCTATCATGTAACTGTAATTTGACAAAGCTGGAGGAAAAAAAACAAAAGATATCACATTTTCATACCAAAAGTGATGAATCCTCCTTGCAACAAAACCTAACCTTCGCCAGAGCTTGGCTTCGTACGCCATTTGTTACCAAAGAGACAAAACATTAACCTAAATCGAAACAGAAACATTGTAAAATGAAGACAAAATAAAACTAACCCCGCTTCACGAATTTGTGCCATCTGTTTCGGACACCACCAACATCATCATTCCAATCAATTCTCATCATCTCTCTTAATCAGCTCGCCTTCACAAAAAATTTCATGTCACACTTAGATCTGTGAAAACCTCAAATGGAAACCCGTAAAAACTGGAGCTAAAATGAAGAGAAGGCCATTAAGAAGAAATTGGTACTCACCTAGAGAGAGAGCTACGGATTAGGTTTTTGAAATGTGTGAAATGATGAATCTCAAACCCAAGATGTGTATGCGTGTGTTTTTTTTCCAATGCATAAAGGCTTGTACATGATGCATCATAGGTTGCACCCTTTAAAAGTTTAAGAGTTTGTATGCATTGATTCTTGTACAACATGCTTTCAAGGCTTGTACATGTGGCAAATGACCATTTCTGCCCTTCCTATATGCTTATTAATATAGTATAGATAGGTAAACATTTCTGTACAAAGTACATTTTTTCGCACAAAGTGTGAGAATTCTATATAGTTATTGTGTTTTAAATTTTGGCTATGATGTTTTCGATTCTTTTTTGCATTGCATGTCGAGAATACATTAATTAGTAGTTTTAATTGATAAGTTTTGTATTTGTCTATATAATACTATGCCAAAAAAATATAAAATATCATGCCTAAAATCTAAAATACAATGCCTATATAGTACACCAATATAGTTCTTTGTATTTTCCCCTTTTTAAATGCTTATTGCTAATATTCTTGAAGGATGCTTTCTACCATACTATACAAAACACAGATGGATAATCTGTTAATAAAAGTATTGAAACATTATTTTTTCCTAAAGTAGTATACAGATGTGCATGTTAAAATATTTGAACTATATCGTCCTGTGTATTTTGGATTATAACTTGTTTATAAAATTATTTCGATATAGTCATTTGTATTAAACTATATTAATAATCAAACGTTTTGAATAGTGATTTTGATTTAAGTCTTATTTTTTTTTCGAATAAGTATTATTAGTTACTAAATCTGATAAGATTTTATGGTAGTAGCTGGGTGGTCAGATCGTTTACTTGCTATTGGGATAGTGTGGGTTCAAAACTCAGGTTATACGGTTATTTGTTTAAATTTTTTTACATAATATTGTTTTCTTTAACACGTGGCAGTTGATGATATGTACATTTGTTTTCCACTATCTCTCTTATAGTATTCAGACTTATATATACACCCTGCATGTTATTTTTCGTCTTCTTCTTCACTTTTTTTTTCTGCTCTTTCTCTCGACGATTACAATCTGGTAACGACATACTTTCCCCTGATCGTTTGATTATACATACTTGTGACATTTGAAAGGTCATTTGGTTTTTGAAAATGCATATTTCATTTGTTTAGCTTTTGAGGTGATGGGTGTGCTTGGTTTTTTTTTTTTTTTAATTTGGTTGCCTTTAAGATGTTACATATTGTGTATTTGTTTAAATGTGTCATTTGTGTGTCATTGCATGTTAATTTGCGGTAAAATTTGATGTTGATGCTTGCCTGATGCATGCGTTATATGTTTTAAGGTGATGTTTATGTTATAGGGAAGTTTGAATATGTTAGATATTGTGTGTTTATTTTTTTTGAAACATATTTTTTTTGAATCATGTATTTGTTTGGTTTTGGCCTGTTAGGATCAGAGGGCTTGATTGTTGTGATGTTTGATTAATGTAACTATGAAATGGATGAAGTATGAATGAAAGTGCAGCGGAAATTATCACAACAAGAGGAACACTGTTTTGTTGACTAAAATACTTTTTATTAATCTTATGAGATTAAACAGTACAAGTGCATAGCTCCTCCTCAGCCCTTGATCACCCAGTAATATCCTTTGATGAATATTGATCTGAGTGATAGATAGAACAGTTGTGGAACTGTTCTATTTATAGGGTTTCTGGATATTAGGAGCGTGATCAAGTTGCTAATAAACTATTACAAATACAGCTAACCAATCGCACTAAGCCATGCTAGACAGGGACTGATAAAGTACTGACACAGGAGCACTACTGTTCTATTATAATAAAGTCTGTTGGTGAAACTGCTGTTGCTGAAACTGCTGTTGATTCTTCATCAGTTGTTGTAACTTCTGATGGTCTTCAGTTGTTGTAAACTCTGTTGGAGCCTAACAGCTGTTGGACTCCAACAGATCTTCTCAGCAGTGGTTTCCTCAGCAGACCTTTGCTCATCAGCTGTTCAACCATCAGCTGTTTGTTCGTCAGTAGTTTGCTCAACAGCTGTTTGCTCATCAGCTGTTTGGTCTTCAGCACTTTACTTCATTAGTGGTTTGCACAACAGCTGTTTGATCAACAGCTGTTTGGTCTTCAGCACTTTACTTCATCAGTGGTTTGCTCAACAGCTGTTTGATCAACAGCTGTTTGGTCTTCAGTACTTTGGCTATCAGCTGTTTGACTCTTCAGCAGTTGTTAGATCTTCAGTACTTTGTAACTGCTGATGTTTGTCTTGTAATAGATAGGATCTGTGTAAGTACTTATTATTATTATGGATCAATTAAGATAGTCTTGTTTTGGCTTTCCAATCATTTGTTCTTCAACGGGTTCGGTAGCAATCCAACAATCTCCCCCTAGAACAGATGATGCCACACCCTCAAATTTCCACTGCGGGGTTTTACCGCGAGGCGCATGACATACCAGGATCCCATAGCCATAAGTCATATGAACGAACTCTAAATGCCCAAACCATTTAGTTCGTTTTCAAAAACCAAGTTTAGTTATGCTGCGGAAGCGTAAACCAAATTAAACCTTTTAGAAACCATGCGCAAAACAACGCGCCCAAAATTAATGCCATATGAAAATAAAGGTAAAAACATGATATGTAAATTAGGTGTATGCCCAAGACCCAATGCAATGAAACGTGCAGTGCTTCCTAATCGTGACACCGGAAGCTAACTACCTGCAAAAGCATGTAAATGGTGGGTCAACAAACAATGTTGGTGAGTTCACTAAATAAAGTAGGTGAGTAAGTAAAAGCGTAGGTTTCCCAAACCATGTAACCAAATGAAAGCGTCGGTCTCCCAGACCACATAACAATAAGTAAGAACGTCGGCCTCCTTGGCCACAAGTAAACAGCTAATTCATATGCCAGGGGTAGCTAGCCCACTCATGATAACTAAAACCGGCGAATACCGAACTACTAATGAACAAGTTCCCATAACCGGGAGAATAGTGCCTTGCGTCATTGCCCATCAACAATGACATATGTTTTAAGTTATTAGTTCACACCCATGCTCCCAGCACGATGTGAAGTTTGTTAGACCTAATAGCGCTATCAACTAGTAACCCGCTTGCCCAACCGGCAATTGATTCGGTATTTTGAAGGACTTAAATGATAGGGTTGGTTTAGTTCATCAAGGACATATAGCATGAATTAGTAAAAGTAGATTCACCCCGTGAATCATGCACCCCAAAACCCGGTATGTGTAAAAGTAGTCCCAACCCGGACTAGAAACGTTACGTAAGTTGTCTCAACCCGAGACGCATGCTTTTGAGAAAAGAGTAGTGAAACTCACCTTAGGTTGCAAGCAAAAATATCCAAACTCCAAAGTAATAGAGACTCGCTACCGACTCCCTATTATATGTGTCACTATGTGAGTACATGTGCATAACCAATACACCATATAATTCGTTTATTCGAAACTTCCAGAAGTTCAAAACCGTGTAGTGACACCTAGTGACTCTACATGCACAAGTATGTCCTACGTATCCCGTTGGTGATCATGGTGACTATTTTGAGTTTAACACATCAAATACATCTCATGCAAGTTTCTACACAATTACATGTCAATTGCATACCATAAACAACTTCAAATAGTCACATAAGGACTTCATACACAATCTGCGTTTTCAGGACAGATTGTGCACTGTGAAAGACGCATCATTTATCCCACTTAACGAATGAATTAAAACCCCAAATTTTTACTGAGTGTTCATGGGGGTTCAGTTGTAAACTCCTATTTTTATTTTGTCTTAAAACTAAACACAAAAATTATAAAAATTCGTACAACACAGCTATGTCCAGAAAATTTCCACAACAGGTCAGTTTAGTAGAAAAATTCCCAAAGATTGTTTATTCATCCAAACAGGATGAATCCACTTGGAAAAGCCGAGTTTTTCCAATGTTGACCTACTGTAAAAATTTCATAACTTAATTCCTTGTATATCTCCAGTTATGACCATTTAAAGTTGACCCAATTTTCAGTTCCGAAAATCTGATATGACCCCTAATCAATTAAAATTCCAAAAACGACTCAACCGACGTCCAAATCTGATGGTTTTGCCCATTATGAAAAGCTAAGCCTATGTTCATCACAATCATGCAAAGAAATCATCAAAACTATCAATTTACCAACCCATTACAGCCCCTACAAAACGTCCAAACGAATCTGCCAGAATTTAAAACTTGCAGCCCAAGTTATCCACAAACCCTAATCATGCTCAACAATCTCTAACTCATGCATAATCCATACTCTCATGATCAAACACATATATTATTATGCAAAAACCCTAATCATGGCAACTAACAACAATCATCAACATTAAATCATCAAGAACAATCAAGAACTCATACATATATATATGCGATTGTATGTATATGGTTTTTAGAGTTTTTAAAGTTTTTCAATTAACATAATCTATCCAAGAACATATAAACGCATACCTTGTAGTGCCAAAACTCCCTAGAGCCTTGAGATTAAACCCGAACTAGCTTGATTAGGTGTGAGATTAGTTGATTGATTGAAAATTGAAGGGTGTGGGGATGGGGAACATTCACGGCGCAAACAAGAGGGTGGGTTAGGGTTTTTATTTTATTTTTTTTGAACTATAATTATAGGATAATGTTGCTTGTTCCCCAAGTAGTTGGGTATTAGGGCCCCTCTTGCACAATATCTTGACCCGTTAAGACTATACTAGCCCAATACCGGACCCAATAATAATAATCCCTCTAAATTGTATAAAAACCATTGTTTTTATTATTACATGAGATATTAGCCATGACGTGTACGTAACTTGCATGGTCAACATATTAATCGTCAGTCAAGTGATAATTCACATAATTCACGTAATTCATATAAACAGGCACTTTGCATCCATCACCATTTAATTGCACATATTATAATTATACATGCCACATAATTCACCAATGTTCGGGATACAGGACTCGTGTGTGTTAAACAATGCTTTTCCAATTTAACACATATGTTAATATCATCTAACATGTGTTAGGCCTACTTAACTAACCCTAGTTATGTATTTAACCATGCACAACACGTAAGTTAACTAAAGTATATCATGTAAGTTAACTAGCGTTCAGTAAAAGTATTAATCTGAAAATGCGGGGTGTCACAGTTTGCACAACAGCTGTTTGATCAACAGCTGTTTGGTCTTCAGCACTTTACTTCATCAGTGGTTTGCTCAACAGCTGTTTGATCAACAGCTTTTTGGTCTTCAGTACTTTGGCTATCAGCTGTTTGACTCTTCAGCAGTTGTTAGATCTTCAGTACTTTGTAACTGCTGATGTTTGTCTTGTAATAGATAGGATCTGTGTAAGTACTTATTATTATTATGGATCAATTAAGATAGTCTTGTTTTGGCTTTCCAATCATTTGTTCTTCAACGGGTTCGGTAGCAACCCAACAATCTCCCCCTAGAACAGATGATGCCAAAATCTAGACTTTATTGTTGATCTATATTCCTCATCAATTTCTCTCTTATTTGGCCTTTGAATTCTAGTTCAAAGTCCAGAGAGTATAGGTCTTCAGCATCCCTTTCGAGTTCAAGACTCAGCAGATCTTCTAAATCATTCTCATTAAGCCCATAAGCATCATTCATGCTGATATGTTGAACATCTCCATCAGACCTGAGCAGAGTCAATTCGTGGGTGACTTTATTGCACTTCCACTTTAGAATTTTTGGATCTGATGGTTTCCCGGGTTGAAGTTTTATTGATGATGAGTTGGGTGAGGGAGACCTACCAATCATTTCCCTTAGCTTAACACTGACTGGGTCTAAGTGATATCGAACTTGATTCATCAGACCCTCTTTTCTATAAATTTCATAGCTTTCATTAGCACTTTCTTCAGTGTCAGCAGCAGCCATTTCCCTTTGTCTCTTCAGATGTTTGATTGCAGCAGTGTTGATATCTGAAGTAGACACCAGACTTTCCATTGTTAAAGTCTGTTTGGTCAGTTGGATATCTTCAGGGTACACAGGTTTCTTAGGAAGTGTAGGATCTGTGAGCCTATCCTTTTCAAGCTTTTTGTAGGTCTCAACCAGTCTAAGTTCTTTCCACCTTGCCACTGACTTCATTTCACCATACTTAGCTTCCACAATTTCTGCCCTCATCCTCTTTAGCTTCAGAGCCATTCTTGGATTTGTCTTGCTTTTGGACCAGTTTGGAGGAGTTGGCTTGTTGACTGGATCCTTTGACATTTGTTCAATTCTGTCAATCTCAGCTTTGAGGGCTTGTGTGGTCCAGGCAGCAAATTGTTGTCTGGTGGCCTTGTATGGCTTGTGAGTCATGATGTGGTCAATGTAGGCTTCCTTGATTTCCTTTTCAACATCTTTTGTGATTGGTTGATCAGACATGCTGTTGCTCAGCTCTTTTGCATAGTCTTCAATCCTTCTCAATTGGTTGAGCACAACAGATGTGATGCTTGTAAGTACCCTGTCATCCTTCCCTATGCACCTTTCCTTTATGATCATTTCAGCCTGTTGAGCCTTAACCTCCAAATACTTTTCAAGGTTTTTGGGCTTCTCAAAGGTTTTAGGAATGGAAGGGAAGGTGAGTGAAGATATGTCATCTGTGGTGAAAAACATCTCAATTCTCCTATGATTGCATTAATCTCAAGAGGATATTGAGTTGCTAGGGTAATGGTGATGGGAATGGTTGGTGGTGGTGATTTTGGTGGATGTGAAGAAATGGGGACAGCTGCAATGGGTGATTGGGTTGATGGAGGCTGTTTAGCTGTGTCATCATCAGACTCATCTTCTTGAATAACAAAAGTAGTTTTTCTTCTTTTGTATTTAAGTGTGGGAGATGGTGGTCCAGGTGATGAAGTAGGGATGGATGGTTCTTGTGGTTGTTTTGTGGTGATGAGTGGTGTAAGCGAAAGATTTTGACTAAAACAGGATTAATTTGATCATACAAGTTACAAAACCAGGTGCGAAAACCCTAGCTTTGAACAAACAGATAAAACTCAAATCAAAACACAATCAACATCATTTTCAAAGCTTTTCATAGATTAACTTGTTCAAATACTTGATTACAATCACACTTTAGTTAATCTAGAACACTTAGACACTTTCTCAAAATAATCTGGACCCTAACCTGAACACACACACTACTGGAAACTCTCTATAAATCACAAATACCCAAAATCTATATATATAGTGTCTGCACGTTCGCACAGTATAGATGGTCGAATGTGGAATTCTTCCACATTCGCCCACTATATAGTGCGAATGTACATATTCTGATCAGGTCCATTCTTCATTCGCCCATTTAGCTCTACCTTCGCCCCTTTCTGTTCCACTTTCGACCAGTTTTCCACCTTCTACCCATCAGCAAAACTTTTAACATATGTTAACTTTGTAGATCCAATCACTAGTCGCAATACGTGCATCTACAAACTCCCCCTCGACTATTGATTGGATCGTCTTCTGTCTTCGTCCATTGCTTTATTCAACAAGTAGATTCTGAGCTGTTTCTTTTGCTCTTTGGTCATTTCAGGCTCCAACTTTCTCTTCACTGGTTTCGACACATTCGCCATCTTCACCATTTTGCCAAGTTTATTATCCAAGTTACTCCCTGAGTTTATATCGTACGCAAAACAAACTCCAACAACCTGAGTATACTTCTTAGCTTGATCAGCGTCGTTCGGCTCATGATGAATCGGATTATAGAAAAGCATGATGATGTCTTCAAAGGTACAGTTAATCAACCACATCGGATCAAATACATGAACATGCTTGTATTTGTCCTTCCCATCTCTCAAAACTATCACCGCTTCAGCCTTCCTCCAATCATAATACCAGAATATAAAGTCAGCACTGAAATATTGTGGCATGGGCATCAAAGGTATTTTTCTCATCACTTCAGGTGCTTTGTATATCAAAGTAACCCTCTTCAACTTGGTTATAGGATCAATATCCCTGTGCACTTTCCTTCTGGGATATTGAGGCTTGAATCTATTCCAATTCGTTCTACTTTCCCAAACCAATTTATCTGCACACCAACCGACATGAGTATTATTTACTGAAGCTCCAGACATTGGGAATCTGCACAGATCTCTGACCGCCCAGTACGGTAGAGTTAGCAAATCAATGAATCTGTAGAAATACAGAATTCCTGATTCCCATTTAGCTGCTAAACACTTCAGTCTGCCCAAATATGTCCACCCGAGAGCTCTGCCTTTGAACTTAGCATTGTGGAATCTATAGAAACTTCCTTGAGCTTCAGGTTTCGGTCGATTTTCTTCCATTTCTCTCAACTTCTTCAAGTAATTCTTCAATTCATCAGATTGGCTTGAAGATTCTTGCTTATCAGCTCCAAACACCTTCTCAACAAACTCTGCACTCCTTTTCTGTGCCTTCTTCTTTGCTGAAGTGTTTGGAATTTCAGTGAAATCAGGAAATATCACATCTTCATCAGTCTGTCTGAAGTACTGTGGATATTCCTCATGTGTTATATCTTCAATTTCCACTTCATTAAATTCTGGAGTATTCTTATCATCTGAGTGATTTCCAATATCCTTTTCAGGAATATTTGGAATCGACTCATCCACTACAAACTCCTCAAATGTGTTCCCTACTCTCTGTGCAAGTCCATCAAGAATTTCCATCGCCACAGAAGCAGGTACTTCACCTTCTTCTAAATCAGGATCGTTATATTCCAATTCGTATCTCATATCATCAGTTTGGAATATTTCAACAAAACGTCCTGTGAACTCTACAGTCCATTCTCTTTTCTCTAACATGTCTCTGTAGACTTTCTTCGCGTCATCATCAAGAGATCTCACCTTCTCATTCCAAAAGATACTCTCATCAGAGTCTACGTTCTCACCTTTCTTCTTCTTGGAACTTGATTCTCCAGCATCTTTCTTTTGTGGTCTCTTCTCAAAAGTAAACATAGACGTGTCATCTCCTCCATCATCATTATCACTATCATCACTACTATCATCATCTTTCTGACTCCCAGACCCTTCTGCATCATCATCATCATCTTTCTTATCATCCTCATCATCACTTTTCTCAGACTCCTCATCTTCCTCATCATCATCCTTTTCTTTATCCGATTCAGAAGGCTCAAAGTCAACTTGCTCTTCTTCTTTCTCCTTGTCTTCTTCACCATCCTTTAACTTGGGTGCTACATTATACAAATCGTCTATCAATTCACTAAGACGTTTGTTCTCAGCCTTAAGCTCTTTGTTATCCTCCTTGATTGCTTTTATCCTGTTCTTGTTCCTAGAACATTTAGCTTCAAGCTTCTTATTCTTTGCTTCAAGCTTCTTAACTTTCTCATCAATCTCATCTTGATTCGACTTTGAAGCAACCACAATTTGAAGCATTTTCTCCTCGTTTTGCTTAAACTTGGCAATCTCAGCTTGTTGAGAAACTATCATCTTCATCATCTCATCCATTTTCTTATTCACTTGCTTCATCACGTCATCAGCAACAGTGACTTTCTTGGATTTGGATGGCTCAACTTCTTTAGCTTTCTGTTTCTGAGGCTTCTTAAACATGTCTAAAACATTGTCAAGTGCAGCATTGAATTCATCAACTGGTAATGCTTCAGCCTCTTTTGACTTTTTCTTCTTTTTAGTAACTGGTGAAGACAGCTTTGATGATGTACCAGCATCGGGTACTCTTTTTCCTTTCATAAGTTGGGCAATCTCCTTTTCCCTCAACTGTTTAGTACTTGTCTTCTTTGCCATTGTTTTGTGCTTTGGTTTTGGCAAGTTTACTACAACAGTTTCACCTGTTTCCAATTCATCCAGGTTTATGCTCAATCCTCCTTCTTCAGTATCAACAGACTTCTTCTTTTGTTGAACTTCCTCAATAGTAAGATTTAGAGATTCAGACTCACCAACCATAGTGGCCTTACGTTTGGTGGTCCTAACATTTTCTGCATCCGAATCCCACTGTTCATCTATCTCAGTTTCCTCCGAATCAACAGAGTCTTCATCCACCAAACCTGTACCTTTCTTTGCAATTGTTTTCTTTCTCACCACCTGTTGCTTCGAACTTCCTTGGTCAGTCTTTCCCTTACCCTTCCCTTTGGCTCCGGGATTGACAACCTGTCTTTTCCTCTTAGTATTAGCATCTGCATATACTAATGGATCGTCATTATCATAATCGCTCTTAGTATGCCTAGCCTTGTTCTTTCCAGGATCAGTGTAATCCTGTTTCGCTAAAGCTCCAAATAAGGATACTTGTGGTCAAATATCATCATCAGGAATCTTGGGTATAACATGAAATATTTCTTCTTCATTGTCTGGCACACCCTTATATCCTTTCATTCTCACCAAAGTTCGGATATTCATATGATCTTGACCTAAAACTTGGGTTGGATCCTTCCTCAAATCAGGATACTTGTGGTCAAATATCATCATCAGGAATCTTGGGTATAACATGAAATATTTCTTCTTCAAACCCTTTAACATCTCCAGCATATGATCCAGTATCATCCCAGACACATTGAATGGTTTGTTGAGAGTCAACGCAACCATCAATGAGCTCAAACTTCTTCTCATCACATCATATCCACCGCTTACACATCCAAATACGTGGATTATAACATGTGCAAAGTATTTAAACTGTACGCTCAGTTTCCCCTTATGCATAGAACCATCAGTAATCGGTCCTTTATACTTCATTCTCAGGAAACATGCCTTCTGTTCAGTCCATGATAACTCCCTGGGATCTTCACTGACTTCAAACTTGATCTGAAGTGCTTCTCTAATATCAGACTCAGTCAGAAACATCTCCATTCCCTGTATCTTGCTTCTGATGATTGTCTGATTCTCCCAGAAGTCATACTTTGCATTCTTGTAAAAGTCTTCAATAATGTCTTTGTAAATAATGGTTGGAGTTGCCAAAGCATGCACAACTTTGCTTCTTTTCAAGAACTCTATGATTCCAGTAAACTCAGTGTTCTTTTCCACGTCACCCAGATAAGCACAGCAATTATGTGATCTTTCGAACGGCCAGCTTATCGGAGTTGATACTTCAGCCTCCTGAACATTCTCTGGAACTGGATCAGTAACTATATTCTCCATTGGAGTCTCAATGTTATCAGTTTGATCAGCCATCTGTACATCAAAATCAGAAACATTCGTCAAAACACAAAAACGACAAAAATTCAAAATTTTAAGATTTTAAAGTTCCACATTCACCCGTTTTCATAAGGTCGAATGTAAGTTTTATAGTACGAATGTGAAACATTCTGGTCGAATGTGAATAAATTTTGATTGGAAAACACATTCGCCCAGTTTGGATTTCATTCGACCGTTTAATTCCACTTTCGCCCGTTTTCTTGACCCGAAAGTGAAATTTTAAACCCTAAAAATTCAAAAATTTTCTAAGTTGGTTTTTAACACTTGATTTTGATTAGGATGTGTTCTAAAGTGGCCGGTCAAGACTCGTGTATCATCAATTGTTCCAATTATTCAATTTATATCAGTTTTTAATAGAAAATTAGGGTTTTATCAACCAAACAATCGATTAACCCATTAAACATTGTAATAACCCTAATTTGTTAAACATTCTCCCCCTAAAACTGATATATATTGAAAAGCAATCAAAATTAAGCATCCACAAACACCCTAAGACCCTAGAATGTAAAACCCTAAGTCCGGTTCTAAAAATGACGATTCTGATCTCATTAACGCTCCAATACCTGTATAATTAGTATAGAAATGATCAGTAATCACACAGGAATCAAATGCACAAGCAAAAGGAATCAAAGCAACAAGGTGTCTGGATCAAAAGAAAATTTTGAAGAACAGTGAATGAGGTTCGAACCTGGAATCAGCTTATATATAAGAGCCACCTTCGCCCGTTGTGATGGTCGAATGTGAGACTTATCCACATTCGCCCAAAATGAATTGGCCGAATGTACATAGTGTTTACCTGAATGTGAAGTTTGTTTAAACAAACCCACATTTGCCCATTCTGAACAACCGAAGGTGAAGATTTTTCAACATTCGACCCAATTAAGGGGCGAATGTGAAATGGAAAAATCTGAAAATTTTGCCAAATCACGAATTCGAATCCCGTTCAACATTTTTCAATCTGTTAAACTTCCAAAACTCATATTTTCACCTTTTGAATGATACAAAGCCCAGATGGTGTTATCAAATCACAGAAATTGACCATCAAGCATCCCCGGTTATCAAAAATAAAGCAGAAATGCAAAAAGTTTGGATTTTCTAAAATTTTATCAAAACACACCTAAAATCTTTTTGGATTTTGTATCTTTTTGACAATAAAAGTAAAATTACATTAAAGTAAATGAAAGGAGTAAACATTTTGTGATGTCCGGTAAGAGGATCATATCAGTTTTCTGAGAAATCTGATCACAGCGTTGATCTTTTCGTTTAATATTATCATTAGAAACAGTATGTGACACGGCAATTGCTGATATTGTGGTCCACGTAAGCTCACATGCAGATAATTACGCAATGCTTTAAAATGATACGAGTTAAGTGTATTAGACTAACACATTGTGGTGCCAACACACACGACATACTCCCGTATCAAGTAATTGCACAATGCTTCGTCGTAACGCGTGATTATGCCAGAGTTATCCGTAAAAGTTACAAAGTATATAGCACAGAGGTGTACAGGTCAGCAAACGAATGCAGCAGAGTAACATGTGCATATACACTAGGTTGAGGCTGATATTAACCACTGATTTGCATCAGTTGATCAATACGATGTAATAATGATCTTTGATCAATTAAAACATAAAGTTCCTCAATTCGGTAACTTTCGGTTTTGGCAATTAAGCTCTTTTAGCAAATATTCTGATAAAACTAGGTCCGTAAATCAATACGACAAAAGTTTAATCAGAATACCCCGGATAACCATAACATAACGACCCGAAACCTCAGATTTTGGCAATCCTATCAAACGAAATTACAATACTAAGACCATATGCCCATGAGGTGTTCAGCCACGAACGCGTAGTTCGTTATGTTTGTATCACTAATGCACGCAATATTTAGTCTACGAAGCCTATCAGCATATCGCACGTAGTCAACACACGCCTCATATACTATACAATTCTTTAGCCTGTGTCAGATCCCCACTGATGTACTATCATTTCCTCTTTTTATCCAGGAAATCATTTTGGATTTTCTAATTTTTAGGTCTTTTTGAATTTTTCAATGTTTTTGGTTTTTCTGATAAAATGGCTCCCCCTAAAATAAAGAACATATTTTTGGGTTTTTAATTTTTCTGAAAAATAATAAAAAGAAGAAGTTGAAAGAAACAATCCACTCGAAAGCATCAACTTCTTTGAGGATTAGACAATCCCCTCGAAAGCATCAACTTCTTTGAGGATTAGACAATCCCCTCGAAAGCATCAACTTCTTTGAGGATTACGATAGTAAAGAGAATTTCCCAATTAGCAAAGAGAAATTCCCAATTAGCAAAATACTAAAAACTAAAACTAAAAAGCGATAAACCGAGGTGCCGATTAGTCCTGTTTTTCCTTAATGTTGTTTACTTTTAAAAGATAGTCAAAGCGGGATCTGTCAAAAGCTTTTGTAAACAAATCTGCACGTTGGTAGTCAGTATGAATTTTGATCATATCTATCAATTCTTTAGCGTAACAATCACGGATAAAATGATATTTGATCCGGATATGTTTAGCTTTAGAATGATTTTCAGTATTTTTAGTTAATGCGATAGCGGCTTCGTTGTCACAGTATATAGGGGTTTTAAGAAACTGCAAACCGTAATCCACCATCTGCTGTTGGATCCAGAGCACTTGCGAACAGCAACTCGAGGCTACAATGTACTCGGCTTCACAGGTAGATAGCGCCACGGCAGTCTGCTTCTTACATTGCCAGGTGATTAACCGGCTCCCTAAAAACTGGCAACCAGCTGTAGTAGATTTGCTATCTTTGTCACAGCCGCCCCAATCTGCATCACTAAAAGCAATAAAATCTAAATCATCATCATTAGGGTACCAAAGTCCTTTTGAGGGACAACCCTTCAGATATCTAAGGATACGCTTGACCGCCGTCAGATGAATTTGTTTCGGCTTCGATTGAAAGCGGGCACAGAGACACGTTGCGTACATAATATCTGGTCGAGACGCCGTCAAATACATCAGAGATCCGATGATTGCTCTGTATGTAAATGGGTCCGTCAGATCCCCCTTAGCGTCCACTCCAATCCCGTGATTGGGTTGAATCGGGGTATCCATCGGCTTTGAATCCTCCATCTGGAACCGGCTCAAGATATCGGATACGTATTTCGTCTGGTGAATGAAGATCCCATTGGGTCTTTGGTCCACCTGCAAGCCTAGGAAAAACTGCATCTCCCCCATTGCGCTCATCTCGAACTTTTCCTGCATGACAGTTTCGAACTCCCTACATAAAAGCTCGTTAGTTGAACCAAATATTATATCATCAACATAAATCTGCACCAGAAGCAAATCATCCCCTGATTTCCTCGTGAATAGGGTGCAGTCGACGAGTCCGCGCTTAAATCCTTTGGTGATGAGGTATGTACTTAGCTCCTCGTACCACTGTCTCGGAGCCTGGTGCAAGCCATATAAAGCTTTGTTCAGCACATAGACCTTATCCCGGTGGATTGGGTCCTCAAAGCCTGGTGGCTGCCCGACATAAACCTCTTCCTTGACTTTCCCGTACAGAAATGCGCTCTTGACATCCATTTGATAGACATTGAACTTCTTATAGGAAGCAAACGCAAGGAACATCCGAATAGCTTCAATGCGTGCTACCGGTGCATAGATTTCGTTATAATCAATCCCTTCGATTTGATGGAAACCCTGCACGACCAATCTGGCTTTGTTACGAACAATAACCCCACGATCATCCTTTTTGCACTTAAACACCCATTTAGTGCCAATCTTCTTTCTTTCTGGCAAAAAATCCGTGAGCGTCAAAACTCCCAATTTCTGAAATTGTAATAACTCCTCCTGCATAGCTTCAACCTAGGCGTCCTCCTTCAATGCATCCTTGTATGTCCTTGGCTCTACCTGCGACACATAACACGCAAACGACCAATCATTTTGACTACCAGATTGTTGAATTTTAGCATATAACGCTAAAGCACCAAAACTCTCTGGCGAGTTGACACTTCGCAGCTGCCCTCTGGTCATCACACTGCTTCCAGGATCACCGATAACTTGCTCCAGCGGGTGAATACGATGAATCCGAGATTCCGGATATTCAGGTACAGTAACTCCCGTCTGAGTAGTCAAGTTCTCTACAGCATCCAGATCATGACCCGTGTTAGATGATGAAGCAACATCTGGAGTTGGAGTTGGGTTCACTGGCGGTGCCTCTGGTTCTTCTGCATGTTCAAGAATAACTTCTTCAAATTGTTCATCTTCAGATTCTGAAGAGTCTAATGAAGTTGAAGCCTCTTGAAACACTTCTTCCTCTTGTATAGGAGCATTGGTATCATTAGAAGCTGGTAGGTGGTTCACGGTGATCGGACGCACCAATGGTGAAGTCGCCGCGTTTTCACACTCGTAAAGTAATCTGATAACAGCTTCTTCAACCAAGCTATCTAGATTGAATGATTCAAAGAAATCTTTGTAATCAAACATCCAATCAGGACCCGTGCCTTGCAAATTTTGAGTGTATCATTGAATTTCCACGTTAGCCCAATCCTCCACCCGACGAGTTCGCTTGTTGTATACCCGTTTAAGTGGGGTTGCATTTCCAACAAAGTATCCCTCCTCAGCTTTAGGACTAAACTTCTCGCTTGGATTCAACATCGTGCATGGTTCCCAAAAAGGTTCTAGATACTCTAAGTTCGGCTTTCTTTGGTGTAACAGTTCATAAGATGTTTTACCAAACTTCTTCACTGTTAGAACCCGATTGAGTGTATAATTTGCTGCATAAATCGCCTTGTTCCAGAACATTACCGGAAGATTTGAGTCAGCAAGCATTGTTCTAGCCGCTTCAATTAGAGTCCTATTCTTTCGTTCAGCAACACCGTTCTGTTGTGGGGTGTACGGAGCCGAATATTCATGATGTATCCCTTTGCTTTCGCAAAGTTCATCCATCTTGGCGTTTTTGAACTCCGTCCCATTATCACATTGAATTCTCTTTATCTTCACATTATAGAGATTCTCCAATCGAGTGAACAGAACTTTTAAGTTGTTGAAGGTGTCACTTTTGTTCTGCAAACACACCACCCATGAAAATCTTGAGTAGTCGTCAGTGACAACTAAACAATATAGCTCCCCAAGATGACTTTTGCGCTTGACTGGTCCAAATAAATCCATGTGCAATCGCTCAAGTGGCATCTCAACAGAGTTAACTTTCTTCACTTTGTGGGACTGTTTGTGTTGCTTCCCCTTCTTACAACTAACACACTTGTCATTCAGATGGAAATGTTTCACGTTTACTCCATCGACAAGCCCATTTCTCACAAGTTAGTTCATTTTCCTCAGATGAATGTGCCCCATTCTTCGGTGCCACATTATCGATTCTTTCTCGGTCGCTTTGGATAGAAAGCATGTTATTTACCCATGTGATGTCATCGCCTTGGACATATCAAGAATATAGAGATTGTTGACGCGAGGTGCCTTCAACATTATCCACTCCTTAGGAATTTTGAAGCCCGGTTTGAGAATATAGCAGGATTTGTCATCAAAATGCACAGTGAATTGTTTATCACATATTTGACTGACGCTCAACAGATTATAATCGATCTGCTTCACATAAGATATTCTCTCAAAGCTCACTATTCCATTACTCACGCTCCCCTCCATAGTAATATATCCTCCTTTATTTCCCGCGAACGCGACATATCCACCATTAATGTTCTTCACATCGAACAATAATGCAAGATCCCCTGTCATGTGGCCTGAAGCTCCACTATCAACAATCCAAAGACTGCTAATAGGGCCAGCTGAAGTTCCCTGCACACAAAAAGTAAATCATTTAGTTCTTTCGGGGGACCCAAGCCTGAGTCTTGGGTCTTTGAACATCGGCTTTCACAGAAACATTCTCAGTAACATTTTCAATAACTTTTTGTTTTGGATCAATCTTTTTAGGATTATTCAAAACAGTTTCCTTTTTCTCATTGACTTTTGAAGTAGAGGCTCCTGGAGAACCATTGGGTGTCCAAGATTGTTCAGATCTTTTCAGGATGCGAATCTGAGACTTTGGGTTCTCAGTCGGTTTCTGAACATTGTTTGCAAAAGAAACTTTCTTGGTTACCTTATCTGATTTAACAGACTTAGGTCCAACATTTGACTTGACAATCGGTTTTAGTGGAACCTTTTGCCTATCAGTTGTTGTGTTCACCACTGGCTTTCTCCATGATTGTTCCATAGCAATCCGATTTCTTCGATCATATTGAATTGGACGATTGTTCCTCTTTTGATAAAAATTATTTTGATTGTAAAACTGTTGTTGTGAGGAACAACTCGTCTATGTGGTGGAACATAATGATCAATCGGTTTTCTCATGGAATTCCTTACTTCAACTTCGTGCCTTTTATGTCTTACATATGGACACTGAGCAAGTAAATGCCCTCGTTCTCCACATTTAAAACATGCACGGTATTCTTCAAAAACATTTGGAGCATTTGGTCGAGCAAATGATCTAACAGGATATTGATCATTATACTGTTGATTCCTCAAACTCTCAGGGAGTGGCCCTTTTGAGTAAGCAGGCTCATGAAAACCATTAGCTCTGTTTTTGGGTCTAATGAACTCTGTGACATGTACCTTTGGTTCTTGAGGAACATCCAAAAATAATTTCTTTAAAATAGCAGGCGGGATGTCATTTGTCCTTTCATGTTTTGGGAACCAAATGGTGCTTTCTTGCCAGATTTTATCTATTTTAGCATAGTTAGCATTTTTGATTGGAAATTCCTCGTCAGAGATGATCTTATCGGATCCTTCCATCCGATAAAACACCTTGACAGGTTTGTCACACAGTTCATCCTTTTTCTCAAATTCTTTCTTAATCACATTCTTTTCAGACTTTTTCTCACGATGAGCATTTGCCATCGGAATCACGATCTGAGATGGTGAAACTGGCTCATTAGTAATGATGTGATTTTCTTTTGGAATTTCACATGCATTAACATTTTGAACATTACCAGAGTCATCACTCTCAGTGTCTGAATCAACACTTTCAGCAGTAACACCCACATCATTGAAACCTAAAATCGGCCTCACATCGGAATGTGGATCACCAATACTCGAAGTATTAGATTCATTTTCCAACGATGAGTCTGATTTTACTGAGCTCTCCGGTGTCACTTGATGACAATTATGGTTTTCAAAAAGTACCGGAGATGGCACAGCCTTGTAATTAGTAGTTTGATCATCTATGATGTGGTCTACCACATAAGCAATGTGCTTATAACTTTCCAACTTTTTGTTTACTTTCTCAGCAAAGCATTTGATGGCGGCCATTTCCAACTTGGTATTTTCAATTTCATTTATGTAGTTATTAATTGCCAATTGTTTTAATGATAAAGTGTTTTTCAAGTCGGAAATGTCCTTTTTATAGCCATCTAGTACCTTGTTGAAAGCATTCAACTCTTTGCGAGTAGATTGACTGTTCATGATAGCACTATCACGTTGAACACAGAGTTGTTTGTTCTCCTCAGTCAATCTATCACAGGTACCACAATACTTATCACTAGTAACATCAGTGCTACACTCAGAACTTACAGATTTTGGCGGATCAGTCATGGCCATCAATGCGAAATGAGCTTCCTTTCCAGCGAAAAACTTGGAATAGTCAATCCTTGTGAAAGCATCATCAGCAATGCACGACTTCCTCGTCTTCAGAAAATCAGCTTCTGCTAGCAACTGATCAATATCATCATCTAGTGTTGTAACACTTGCTTCTGTATCTGATTCACTGTCTGAATCTGAATAAACCGATTCACACTCCTCAGGAACATCAGAAACAGTGTCAATCACTATTCCAGAATTAGCATCCTCAGCATTAACCTCAACAGATTCATTCTCCACTTCCATTTCAGCCTCAGACACATCAACTTCAACCTTAGTTTCTTTCTTCTGATCAACTGTCACTGACTTTTCAATATCAACCTGACAAGCAACACAAGCCACATTGCCACCAGTCGTAATCTCCTCAACCCCTATTTGCATACCTGACCAGTCAAACCGTTCATCTTGTTGAGTCACCAATGCTTGATTCTGATTGGTGTTCTGGTGTGTCTCATTCGGTGTAGTAATTGGTATGACTGTTCGGTTAGCATTGTTAGGTGATTGGTTTTGAGTCTGGTTTGGTGTGTTTGGTTGTCTGTTTTGGTTGTTATTAAAGTTGTTCTGACGGTTTTGGTAGTTGTTGTTATTTTGGTAAGAAACTTGGTTTTGGTTTTGTTGTTGACGATTCTGATAGCTTGCATTGAATGGGTTTCTATTTCCTTGTTCTCCTTGTTAAACCCATAGGTTGTGTTAGGAGAAGTTCCCAAATCCGTTCTACCCGTCTTCTCAATAAATTCTGTTGCTCTTCTCATTATGCTTGCAAAAGCCCACTGAATATCAATCAGTTCCATCTCTTCTTTATCAATCTGTGCATAGTCTTCATTGGTTAAATTGTTGTTACCAATTTGACTAGCAACCAACCCATTGTAAGATGAAACCATTGCAGAGACTAGTGCAATGTGTTGCTGAGCAACTTCAACCGTCACATTTCCCAAGTTAGAAGTCTCCAAAACCACTGGTTGTTGATTAGGTTGAGTACTTTGGTTCATTGAGTGAGGTGGTTGTTGAGATTGGCTATCAGTATAGAAGGTTGCTTGTTGCATTGGTGAGAATGGTGAAATGTAGGAATTGTTATATTGTTGTTGTGGTTGTGGGTTTGATGGTTGTGAGAAGGATGATGTTTGTTGATGGTAGTTAATGGTAGGTTTTGGTGATTCCATAACATTGGAAATGCACGCAACATGTGGTGCCACTAATCCTCCTGAACTTGAGTTACTCGCTGGAACTGAAGTGCCTCCAAAATATAAGCTAGGATTCTGAGGAATCTGTGATCTTCTAGCTTTCCTTTTCTCTTCCATCTCTTTGTTTTCCAGCTTCTCTATAAACTCTTGAATAGTCCAGAATTGGTATGCATCCTTCTCCCTGAGAACTTCCACATGCTGATCCCAGTGTGGTGGTAAAGCATCTGCAAACTTATCCACCTGCTTTGTCATAGGAATCTGTATACCATAACTTGACAATTCAGTTAGCAAATGACTATATCTAGGAGTTAATTCTTTTAAAGTTTCATTGCCAATATAAGAAAAATTCTCAAACTCCTTTCGTAATTCTTCCATCCTTAAACTTCTAGTCTTCTCATTCCCATCATGCCTTCTTTTAAGCATATCCCATAGTTGCTTAGATGTAGTGCATGTCCCAAACTGATGCAACAGATCGTTTGTAATTGCCTGAGTCAATTGGGAAAAGGCTTTCTTTTCCACTGCAAACTTCTTTTTCTCCTCCTCAGACATACTCTCCAATGGAACTGGTTCACCTGTATTCTCCAAAACTGGTACTGTGTAACCTCTTGTAATCATGTTCCATGCCTCTGCACCCTCCACTCCCATGCCTTCCAAGTGGATCTTGAACTTGGTCTGCCACTGATTATATTCTTGTATCTCCATGAGCTTCGGTGGCCGATTCCCGCTACCTGAAGATAAGTCATTTATTAGTGTGGAAATAACATTTGTGGTTTGAGTGTTTACCACCGATGCTGCTACTCCCCAGTAGTCAGGTTGTGGTGCTGGAGGTGCCACACTTTGAGGCATCGAGTTAGTCATCGCCATGTAGTTAATCGGTTGCGAAGACTGTGTGCTCGTCTTTTCTGCTGCCACCGTCCATGGGTCCATTACTTGCTGTTGTGGTTGTGTAGTTGCTGGTCTCGGGGTAGTCGGAAAATTCCACATGATCACGAACTTCGAAAAATTCAACACTTAGAAAATTTTCAAAAACTAAATTCTAGGTTCGCCCGTTTACTCTTACTTTCGTCCCTTTCTGGTTCAGGTTCGCCCAAACAGTAATCAGCCGAATGTAAAACCTCACCAGAATGTAAAACACACTAACACTTTTCCACTTTCGCCCAGAATAATCTAGGTTCGACCAGTAATTTTCCACGTTCGCCCGCCCGATCAATCGAATGTGAAAAATTGTACCCGAAAGTGAAAACTTCAAACAAAATTTTCCAGGTTCGCCCAAAAACTACTCAGGTTCGACCAAAAACAACTCAAATTCGCCCAAAACATGTCAGGTTCGCCCACTAAGTTCCAGGTTCGCCCATTTCAGGTTTGAAAAACGGTTACACTTTGAAAAACGGTTATTTTGATCTCTGATTTTCAAAAGTTTGTGGATTTGAATGATCTTAATCAGGTTTTGATTCGGAATTGATTTGGAACAACTTTAATTCTTGGAATTTTAGATTTTAACCACAAAATCAACTTCAAATCAATCAAAAACACTCAAAAACCATTTTCATTCAAAAACAGATGTATTTTGATCAAAATTAGGTCCAAATCAGCTCTGAGTTTATCAAATTTGTTGTTGTATGCGAAAGATTTTGACTAAAACAGGATTAATTTGATCATACAAGTTACAAAACCAGGTGCGGAAACCCTAGCTTTGAACAAACAGATAAAACTCAAATCAAAACACAATCAACATCATTTTCAAAGCTTTTCATAGATTAACTTGTTCAAATACTTGATTACAATCACACTTTAGTTAATCTAGAACACTTAGACACTTTCTCAAAATAACCTGGACCCTAACCTGAACACACACACTACTGGAAACTCTCTATAAATCACAAATACCCAAAATCTATATATAGTGTCTGCACGTTCGCCCAGTATAGATGGTCGAATGTGGAATTCTTCCACATTCGCCCACTATATAGTGCGAATGTACATATTCTGATCAGGTCCATTCTTCATTCGCCCATTTAGCTCTACCTTCGCCCCTTTCTGTTCCACTTTCGACCAGTTTTCCACCTTCTACCCATCAGCAAAACTTTTAACATATGTTAACTTTGTAGATCCAATCACTAGTCGCAATACGTGCATCTACAAGTGGTTCAGAACCCGTTGAAGATCTGAAGACCTATACTCTCTGGACTTAAACTCGAAAGGGATGCTGAAGACCTATACTCTCTGGACTTTGAACTACAATTCAAAGGCCAAATAAGAGAGAAATTGATGAGGAATAAAGATCAACAATAAAGTCTAGATTTTGGCATCATCTGTTCTAGTGGGAGATTGTTGGGTTGCTACCGAACCCGTTGAAGAACAGATGATTGGAAAGCCAAAACAAGACTATCTTAATTGATCCATAATAATAATAAGTACTTACACAGATCCTATCTATTACAAGACAAACATCAGCAGTTACAAAGTACTGAAGATCTAACAACTGCTGAAGAGTTAAACAGCTGATAGCCAAAGTACTGAAGACCAAACAGCTGTTGATCAAACAGCTGTTGAGCAAACCACTGATGAAGTAAAGTGCTGAAGACCAAACAGCTGTTGATCAAACAGCTGTTGTGCAAACCACTAATGAAGTAAAGTGCTGAAGACCAAACAGCTGATGAGCAAACAGCTGTTGAGCAAACTACTGACGAACAAACAGCTGATGGTTGAACAGCTGATGAGCAAAGGTCTGCTGAGGAAACCACTGCTGAGAAGATCTGTTGGAGTCCAACAGCTGTTAGGCTCCAACAGAGTTTACAACAACTGAAGACCATCAGAAGTTACAACAACTGATGAAGAATCAACAGTAGTTTCAGCAACAGCAGTTTCACCAACAGACTTTATTATAATAGAACAGTAGTGCTCCTGTGTCAGTACTTTATCAGTCTCTGTCTAGCATGGCTTAGTGCGATTGGTTAGCTGTATTTGTAATAGTTTATTAGCAACTTGATCACGCTCCTAATATCTAGAAACCCTATAAATAGAACAGTTCCACAACTGTTCTATCTATCACTCAGATCAATATTCATCAAAGGATATTACTGGGTGATCAAGGGCTGAGGGGGAGCTGTGTACTTGTACTGTTTAATCTCATAAGATGAATAAAAAGTATTTTAGTCAACAAAACAGTGTTCCTCTTGTTGTGATAATTTCCGCTGCACTTTCATTCATACTTCATCCATTTCATAGTTACATTAATCAAACATCACAACAATCAAGCCCTCTGATCCTAACAGGCCAAAACCAAACAAATACATGATTCAAAAAAAATATGTTTCAAAAAAAATAAACACACAATATCTAACATATTCAAACTTCCCTATAACATAAACATCACCTTAAAACATATAACGCATGCATCAGGCAAGCATCAACATCAAATTTTACCGCAAATTAACATGCAATGACACACAAATGACACATTTAAACAAATACACAATATGTAACATCTTAAAGGCAACCAAATTTAAAAAAAAAAACCAAGCACACCCATCACCTCAAAAGCTAAACAAATGAAATATGCATTTTCAAAAACCAAATGACCTTTCAAATGTCACAAGTATGTATAATCAAACGATCAGGGGAAAGTATGTCGTTACCAGATTGTAATCGTCGAGAGAAAGAGCAGAAAAAAAAAGTGAAGAAGAAGACGAAAAATAACATGCAGGGTGTATATATAAGTCTGAATACTATAAGAGAGATAGTGGAAAACAAATGTACATATCATCAACTGCCACGTGTTAAAGAAAACAATATTATGTAAAAAAATTTAAACAAATAACCGTATAACCTGAGTTTTGAACCCACACTATCCCAATAGCAAGTAAACGATCTGACCACCCAGCTACTACCATAAAATCTTATCAGATTTAGTAACTAATAATACTTATTCGAAAAAAAAATAAGACTTAAATCAAAATCACTATTCAAAACGTTTGATTATTAATATAGTTTAATACAAATGACTATATCGAAATAATTTTATAAACAAGTTATAATCAAATTTGTTGTTGTATGCGAAAGATTTTGACTAAAACAGGATTAATTTGATCATACAAGTTACAAAACCAGGTGCGGAAACCCTAGCTTTGAACAAATAGATAAAACTCAAATCAAAACACAATCAACATCATTTTCAAAGCTTTTCATAGATTAACTTGTTCAAATACTTGATTACAATCACACTTTAGTTAATCTAGAACACTTAGACACTTTCTCAAAATAACCTGGACCCTAACCTGAACACACACACTACTGGAAACTCTCTATAAATCACAAATACCCAAGATCTATATATAGTGTCTGCACGTTCGCCCAGTATAGATGGTCGAATGTGGAATTCTTCCACATTCGCCCACTATATAGTGCGAATGTACATATTCTGATCAGGTCCATTCTTCATTCGCCCATTTAGCTCTACCTTCGCCCCTTTCTGTTCCACTTTCGACCAGTTTTCCACCTTCTACCCATCAGCAAAACTTTTAACATATGTTAACTTTGTAGATCCAATCACTAGTCGCAATACGTGCATCTACAAGTGGTTCAGAGGTGAGCTTTTTGGTTTTAAGGATTGAGGGTGGTACCCTGACATGTTGTGCAGGCCTTTTCTTTCTTTTAGAAGATCCCACATCCTCCTTTTCTTGTTGCTCAAACTCTCTCTGTTCAATCAACTTTTCAGCTTTGGCTTCTTTAGCCAGAAGTCTTGTTGATTTGTGTTGGGCAGCCTCTTCAGCCATGACATTGGCGGATTCATCAATTCCTTTGGCTTTGTCAAGTTTGTGTGAAGAGGCAATGGTTGTGGAGGTAGGAGTTTGGGATGCTGAAACAGACTTTTCTTTGTCTTGACCTTTTTGTGAAGGCTTGGTTTCAGCTGGAACAGACTTTTGCTTGTCTTGACCTTTTTCAGAAGGCTTAGTTCCAAAGGGATCAAGCTTCTTGAGATGATCCCTTCCACTCTCCCCCTTTTTGGCATCATCCCTTGTGAACTCATGATCATCATCATCACTGAGTATGGTGGTGGGAGTTGAGCCAGTGGTTTTGAGAAGGTGCTCTTTTATAGCTTTGATGTCTGCCTTTGTATCATTGAATCTGGCATCCACCATATTTCTGATTTCCTTCATGTAAGTTTCATGAGTCTGGTCAGCCAGTTTTCTGTGGGCTATTATAATAGGACTTACTGACTTCCAGAGCTCAGAGGAGATGTCTTCTGTGGAGGGTTGCTTCTTTGTAAGCTCTAGCAGGGTTTGCATTATGGTCTTGACATCAGTCTTTATGCCATTGACTGATGATTCAATTTTATCCACCCTGTCCGTCAATTCCTTGTATCTTAACCCATCACCTAAATTAATAGGATCATCTGAGTCCCTACTAGAAGTGGTAGTTCTATCTGGTTGGGTTCTAGGAGGTGAGTCCATGAAGAAACCACCAGATGCCCCTTTCGTGGTACTGGGGACTTCCAACTGGTTTAGATGTCACTTTAGTGGCAATCTCAGTTGTTGCCATCAAGAAAGGCTTATGAATGTAACCACTGTCATGCTGTGAGACTATGGTCTCTACAGCAGTAGTGGCTGCTTTACTTCACAAACCACCTTGAGTTACATGTAACTCAAGGGGTGTAGCCTCCTCTGTTTGTGAGATAGCAAATTGACTTTTCTCTGGCCCAGTCACATGTTGAAGTATGCACTCAGTGATGGGTGGTTGAGTGGAACTGGTTTCAGCCAGAGTTTTGTCAATTGCTTCAAACAATGGTATGATAGTTGGGGGAATTGATGGTGTGGGTTGGGAAGTGATGAGTGTAGTAGCCCCGGGAGATGGGCTTGTCAACAGATTTTCAATTGAAATATCTGCTACATGATGTGTGACCCCTTGGCTTACAACATGATCCTTTTGAGAGGATGCATGAGGAGTTTGGCTGGTGGGAGACTTTTCCAACTGTTGAGAGGAAGTATCAACAGTGGTTGTTTGTTGCATTTGTGTTGCAACAGGGATATCCTCTGGTATCTCAACCTCCAGAGTCACCCTTTTTGATTTCCTTTTGGAAGGTTTTGTGGATGGAGTGGTCTTTTTGGTGGTGGCTGGTGTGGGTTTCATAGCACTGGTTGTAGTGCTATGATCACCAGGAGCAGTGGGCCCAGCAACAGAGGTTTGGACAGCAGTTGTTGTCCTAGCCCTCTTTGCTTGTGTTTTAGAAACTTTTGTTTGTACAGATTTTTCATAATTAGGACCTAACATCCTTGTAAAAGTTTCAGTAGTCAAGCTATTCATTTGAAGTGGTTGTCCTAGTTTAAACTCCTCAGCAGGTAAAAGTTTTTGTAGGATCACACTTAAAATTCTTGGATATAGCAAGAAAGCATTATTTGACCCAGCCTGAACCCCTTTCACATTGTTTACCAAATCCAAAAATAGTGCTTGGGATAAGTTGTAATCAGTGTTTGTTAAAATTGCAAATCCCAAGTACTGGACTTTCGATGGTATTTCATTGAAAGATGTTGTTTTAGGAGAGAGGCACACTAGCAGAGTATGGAAAAGAAATTTCATTTCAGGGGGGAAAAATTTTTTAAACATTGTAGCCCCACTGAATTGGCCTTCATAGCCCCTCTCTTGGAACTCTGTGTGGAGTTCAGTTTTAGGGAAAGAGTCACTACCTGTAAGATCATTCAGTGAGAAGGTAGTGGCAATGGTTTGTGGTGTAATGGTGATATTGGTTTTACCAATAAGGGAAGTGATGGAGGTTGGCTTTTTCTCAGTGTATTGGACCTCTGCTTTTAGCCAGAAGGCTTGCAGGGTATCCTCATAAATGGGTGCATCAGAGGTTAGGGCATTTTGATACTTACAATTATTGAGGAGATCAATTATGGTGTAGAACTGACTATTGTCATCTGTTTTTGCAAGAAATGGCTTGTAATTATGTGGGGATTTGAACTGAAGATCCATTTTAATGGAATTAGGGTATTATGGACGTTGAAGGATTGAAATGGTTGACAGTTAGCGATTTTAGAAGGTTGAAGACGAAGAGATGGTGAAAGCTCTGTTAGGGTAAAACAGGGGTTTATATAGAGTTTTGAAAAAGTAACCGCTGATGTGGCCAAAAGTCTGTTTGTAGAACAGACGTGGCAAACGTCTGATGGATGTTGGTGGATGGTGGGTGACAGTGGTTGTAACATCTGTTTGACTGTAGTCAAACAGATGTTTAGAAAACAGGTGTTTTATCTGATAAACAGATTTTTCAACCTTTTGGTGGAACATCTGATGACTGTAGTCAACAGATGTTTGGGCAACAGTTGTTTTATCTGATAAACAGACTTTTCAACTTTTGGTGGAACATCTGATGACTGTAGTCCGCAGATGTTTGGGCAACAGTTGTTTTATTTGGTAAACAGATTTTTCAACTTTTGGTGGAACATCTGATGACTGTAGTCAACAGATGTTTGGGCAACAGTTGTTTTATCTGATAAACAGATTTTTCAACTTTGTGATGGAACATCTGATGACTGTAGCCAACAGATGTTTGAAAACAGTTGTTTTATCTGATCAGTTGTTTAGAACAGATTTTTCAACCTTTGGATGGAACATCTGATGACTGTAGCCAACAGATGTTTGAAAACAGTTGTTTTATCTGATTAGTTGTTTAGAAACAGATTTTTCAACCTTGTGATGGAACATCTGATGACTGTAGCCAACAGATATTTGAAAACAGTTGTTTTATCTGATCAGAGTTTTTGAAACATCTGTGCAGATTTTTCAACTAATGGGTGGAACATCTGTTTGACTTTAGGTCAACATATGTTTGATGGACAGTTGTTTTATCTAATCAGAGTTTTTGAAACATCTGTTCAAAATTTTTCAACTAATGGGTGGAACATCTGTTTGACTTTAGGTCAACAGATGTTTGATGGACAGTTGTTTTATCTAATCAGAGTTTGTGAAACATCTGTTCAGATTTTTCAACCAGAGCTATTTTAGGGATTTTGTTTTAAAAAATTTGCTACCATTTTAGTCCATGTTTAGCATACCAATTCTGGAGATCAAACCTTCAAATGTGGATGTATCCAAGGCTTTTGTAAGCACATCTGCAAGTTGATCTTCTGTTGGAACATGGTGCAAAGAAATCAATCCCTTTTCATAGTTGTCTCGCACAAAGTGATGTCTGATGTCAATGTGCTTTGTGGTGGAATGAGAAACTGGATTTTTAATGATGTTTTCAGCTGCCTGACTTTCCAACATGAGTGGAGTCTTTAGGGCAGTCACACCAAAATCCAGTAACTGATTTTGAAGCCACATGAGCTGAGCTGTACAGCTTGCAGTAACAATGTATTCTGCTTTTGCTGTAGATGTTGAAACAGCTGCCTGCTTTTTGCTCTGCCACGAGATGAGAGCATTCCCTAGAAACTGGCAGCCTCCTGATGTGGACTTCCTTGAGGTGTGACATCCAGCGAAGTCACTATCTGAAAAACCAGATACCAAGTGTGGGAGCACCTTTGAGGTATCTGAATATCCTTTTCACAGCAATAAGGTTAGACTTCCTAGGTGATGACTGAGATCTTGCACAAACACAGGTGGCAAACATGATGTCTGGCCTTGATGCAGTTAGATACAATAAAGATCCAATCATGCATCTATACTGTGTTTGATCTACTAGGTCATCTTTGTCATCAATGAGTGCTTTGTTGGTACTCATGGGTGTACTACATGGTTTGCTATCATTCATATCAAATCTTTTCAACAAGTTTTGAACATACTTGTTTTGATGTATGAATGTACCATTTTGTAGTTGCTTGACTTGTAGTCCAAGAAAGCACTGAAGTTCACCCATGGCACTCATTTCAAACTCAGCTGTCATGAGTTTTCTAAACTCCTCACACATATTGTTACATGTGAATCCAAAAATAATGTCATCCACATATATTTGTACAATCATTAAGTGTTTTCCCTTCTATTTTAAAAATAGAGTTTTATCAATTTTACCTCTTGTAAAACCAATTTTCAGAAGGAAAGTGGAGAGAGTTTCATAACAGGCTCTAGGTGCTTGTTTCAGGCCATACAAAGCTTTATTGAGCTTGTAAACATGGTCTGGATGGAAGGTGTCTTCAAATCCAGGTGGTTGGCATACATATACCTCTTCCTGAATCTTTCCATAAAGAAATGCACATTTGATATCCAGTTGATACACCTTGATGTTGTGGTTGACAGCAAATGCCAAGAAGAGTCTGATGGCTTCTAATCTTGCTACAGGAGCAAAAGTTTCGTCATAGTCAATTTCTTCTTCTTGTCTGAACCCTTGAACCACTAGCCTGGCTTTGTTCTTGACAACAATACCCCTTTCATCAGTTTTATTTTTGAAGACCCATTTTGTGCCTATAGGATACACATCCTTTGGCAATGGTACAAGTTCCCATACTTGTTGTCTCTTAAACTGAAGGAGCTCTTCTTGCATGGCTTCAACCCAACTATTGTCTTTTAGTGCCTCTTGGTACTTGACAGGTTGATTGAGGATAGGAATCCTGCAAAAAGACAAATGTTTGAGGACTGTTGTCTTGTCAGCACTCCAGCATTGATGTTGCCAATGATTTGGTCTGGTGGATGGGATCTCAAAAAGATAAGGTCTCTTGTATAGGGAACTATGGCATTTTGAGGTGAGGGACACAGATGTGTATCATCTGTGGCAACATCTGTTGGCATTGGTGTATTGCTAACAGATGTCTGAAATGGAGGTGGAGGGAGTGATGTGTGAAAGGTGAAATCTGTCTGACTTTTATCCACTGATGGTGGCCTTTTGTCAGCAGAGGTTTGGGGGTGAGACTGATCAACTGTAGTTGATTCAGCAGAGTTTTGACAGTTGTTTTGAACAGCTGTTTCCTCTTGAATTATAGGAGAGACTTTGAGCTATGATGGAATCACAGGGTCCAACCCATAATCCTGTGGTGGAGACTGTGGTGTACCTGCAGTGTTAGTTTTAGAAGATATATCTTCAAATCTAAATTTATCTAGATCAAACAAATCTGCAGGGTTAGAGGGGATTTTCAAAGATGAAAGTTCATTGAACTTAACATTCAGAGTTTCTTCTATAATTTTAGACTTTGTGTTAAACACTCTATAAGCCTTAGCTGTAGAAGAATATCCCATAAAGTAACCACAATCTACTTTGGCTGCAAATTTAGATATGGAATCTTTAAGATTTAAAATAAAACATGGACAGCCAAAGATTTTGAGAAATGAAATCAGAGGTTTAACATTAAATAGGATTTCATAAGAAGTCTTTTGATGCCTAGGGTTGATCAAAACTCTGTTTTGAACATAGCAAGCAGTGTTTACAGCTTCTGCCCAAAAGGATAGTGGTAAACCTGAATCTGCCATCATTGTTCTTGCAGCCTCTATAAGAGTTTTGTTTTTCCTCTCAACCACCCCATTTTGTTCAGGTGTTCTTGGAATGCTATACTGCCTCACAATTCCTTTTGACACACAGAAAACATCCAACTCTTTGTTCCTAAACTCTGTTCCATTGTCACTCCTGATGACTTTTACTGGCAGATCATATTGTTTTTCAACTTTGATTACAAAGTCCTTCAAGATACCTGCAGTCTCATCCTTAGAGTGTAAAAAGTAAGTCCATGTAAACCTGGAGAAATCATCAACTATAACAAGACAGTATCTTTTCTTAGATAAGCTCATGATTTTAACTGGGCCAAACAAGTCTATGTGCAACATCTGAAGACATTGACTGGTTTTGGACTCATTGATGGATTTGTATGACACTTTGTGTTGCTTTCCTTTTAAACAGGAAATGCAGTGTTCATCACATTTGAAGATTTTTGGTGGAAGACCTCTTACAAGGCTCTTATGAGAGAGAGAGTTGATAGTTTGAAAGTTAGTATGACCTAACCTCCTATGCCAAAGTTCTGTTTCTTTTGCTGAGGCAGTAGAAAATAAACAGACATTTGGCACAGGATTATCTTTCAACATATCAACTACATACACATTGCCACTTCTGTGAGCAACAAGTGATGCTGTACTCTCAGCTATGATGGACTCAATCCTTTTACCCACTTCTGGCCCAATAATCTTACAAGTTTTCTTAGTGAAGAATGACCCATAACCTTTGTCACTCATTTGTGAGACACTAAGAAGGTTAAATTTAAGATTATCAATAAGATTGACATTTTCAAACTTGAGCCTTCCTGCCTGAACAGACCCTGAACCCAATACCTTACCCTTTGAATTATTACCAAAAGATATATCACCTCCCCCATGAGCTACGAAATCTCTAAGCAAGGCTCTACATCCTGTCATGTGCCTGGAACCTCCACTGTCCACATACCAAAGACTGTCTAAACCAATAGAAGTTCCCTGCACAAGTAATAAATGGGTTAGTTTTGGTGGGTATCCAAAGCCTTTGTGGCTTTGGATGGGTGGTAAGACATTGTAGTCTCAAGATGTGAGGAAAGGTCAGTTGTTGCACCAGGTGTTTGAGTAAGGCTTAACAACTGCTGCTGGTTGTGACCAACAGATGTTTGACCATTTCCTATCAGATGATGGTAACCACAGGGATGTCTATTTACTAGTAGTCTAGGGGGCCTTCTGTGGTTTACATAGACATGTGGTGTCCTATGGTAAGATGGTTGACCAGATCCTCTTGGGTCCTGGTTAGATGGAATGACATTTGTTACCTTGATATCTCTGGGAGCAGAGTTTTGATTTGAATTTCGGGCAACAGATGTTTGAACAGATGTTTGCATCTGTTCAGGTGTTTGAACAGATGTTTGCATCTGTTCAGACTTTCCCATTGAGGTACTTGTCGCAAGACTTCTCTTGGTTTTAAATTTATACTCATATAGTTTATCATTAAAAATTTTAAGATAAATACACTCCTGAGTCTTGTGATTCTTCTTGCCACATATGGTGCAAGGTGGTTCAGGATTCCAAATACTTGTTTCTTGGTTGATTTCAAAAGCTTTTAGAAGAAAGCAGTTTTTAGTAACATGATTCTTCTTTTCACAAAAACTACAAAACAAGCCTAGGTCCTGTTCTCTCTTTTTCCCTTTGACTATCTTCTTTTCAACAGATGTTGTAACATCTGTCTGAAGATTTGTAAGGGGAATCATGATGGCCTGTGATGCTGTAGCACCATCAGGAATGGTGATGGCCTGTGGAGCTTTAACACCATCAGGGGTGAGAAAATCTACTGGTTTGAAGTTGTCAAGAACATCACACTCATCTGACCATGTAGGTTTAAACTCATATTTTTCAATGACAGTTTTAGATGAGGAACCTTCAGGTTTTGTGAGAAGAATCTTTTTACCATTTGGTTCAGTGATTTTTACTTCTTCACCAACCAGATTTGTGGGAACTATCTCAACCAAATCAGATTCCTTTTCAATGGATTTATCAAGAGTCTTGCCAAATCCAATACCAAACTTAATATGGCTTTTGGTCTGTTGGTTGAGTAGTATTTCATAACCTCTGCATGATTTTACCCATTTTGCATAAGTGACCTGGGTAGAATCTAGCTCCTTTTTACAAACCTTATATTTTGATACCATAGTTTGGAGCTGGTCTTTGGTTATGCTTGCCTCATGTTTTAGGTTGCTGATCTCAGATTCCTTTTCAGTAAGTTTAAATTTTAGCTCTTTAGAAAGTTTTTCAAACTGGTTTTCAGAATCTAAGATCTTTTGTCTAAGGTTTTCATTTACTTCTTTTATGTTACAAAAGCTATAATACATTTGTCTGAACATAAGTTCTGTAGAACTTGAGAAGATACCTTAGTAGCAGCCATTAATGCACAATCACACTTGCACTCCTTCCTCTATCTTTGTACCTGAAATCTTTTCATCAACAGTATCATTCATCATGTCAGTATCCACCACTTCCTCTGATTCAGTTTCTTCATCTATTGTCTCTAGTGCCATGAAACAGGAGTTTCCTGGTTCATTTGTGGCAACTAGAGCAAAGTTCTCATCTGTTAGCTCATCTGGTAAGCTGCTCCAATCAACAAAGCCTTGTGTGAAGAGACTCTGTTGAATGGATTCTGCAGGTGCAGCTTGAGGCATTTGTGCCTGAGCAACAGGAGTTTGAACATACTGAATCTGAGGGACAGTGGTTTGGACATATTGGATAGGGACAGTGTTTGAGGATTGAGCAAAATGAGCAGTGTTCTGCACATTTGGAGTAGGGGTATTTTGGGAATACTGATAAGAATGTTGAGGTCTTTGATTTGGATAGGAAGTCATAGGAGTACTATTTTAGCTCCTGCATTCCCTAGCAAAATGACCAAGTTGTGAACACTTGTAACATTTTATTTTGGATTTATCAAACCCTACCCTTGATCCCCCATGCAGCCCTTGAAATCTTCTTCCAGATTTCTTGTAGAACTTATTAGTTCTAATTCTCAGAAGGGCCAGTTGATGCATGATGTCCATTTCCTCTAAGTCCTAGGGGTCAAAGTATTGTAAGTCATTGTACACAAAAGATGTGTTGTCAATGGAAGAGATCTCATTGTTAGCTGCAAGAGCATAACTTGGTGAGTTATGATCAGTGTTGAAACCAGTGGTTATGTCAATATAATGATCATACCCTTGGTCTTTTCCACTACTAGAGGTCTCTTCTTGACCAAAAAGTGTTGTGCTACCAAAAGTGTAGTCATCAGTCACCTTTCCAGAATCCTGGAGCTTCTTTTTCTGGTTAAGCTCTCTTTCATAAGTTAAGAGCTTGCCATGAAGCTGGGTCAAACTTAAATCTTTGAAACCAATTGAGTTTCTGGTTACAATTGCTATAGTGTCCCATTTGTCAGGTAGTGATCTTAAAAACCTATGATTTATGGTTGAATTAGGAAATGTCAGATCTACCATTTTTAGTTCACTTATGAGGCAACTGAACCTCTCAAATTGTTGGGTTAAGGACTCCCCCTTTACATGACTGAAAGTTTCATATTGTTGATTTAAGATTTCACGATTGTTTTCAATCACCTCCTCTGTTCCTCCAAATTGTTCTTTTAAAGCATCCCACAATTCTTTTGCACTATTACAGTGTAATAGTCCAGCATAGGTATCATTTGGTAGAGCCATTGCTACAATGCTGAAGGCTTTAGCATCTAACTCAAAATTTTGAAAATCTTGCTCTGAATAGTTTTCAGGATTCTTTTTCACTAGAACTTTTGGGTCCTCAGCACTTGGGACTGTTGGAACATGAGGGCCAAAGATAACAGATTTCCAGCAACCAGTGTTTTATTCAGCAAGAACATGGCCCATCCTACGTTGCCAGATATTGTATTCAGATCTGACAAGCATAGGTGGCTTGTTTCTTGTGCCAGTGTTGCTCATGTCATTAACTTGAGACATGTTAGGTTGATTTTAAGACAAGGTTTTTGAAAATTTATTTTTAGAATAAAAATACTTTTACCAAGCAATCAACCTACAACTGAGTATCAATAATTGTGAGCTGATCTTTTACGTTAAATTGATTGTTAGATCGAATTTAACTGACCAAGCTGTGATACCAATTGTTAGGATCAGATGGCTTAATTGTTGTGATGTTTGATTAATGTAACTATGAAATGGATGAAGTATGAATGAAAGTGCAGCAGAAATTATCACAACAAGAGGAACACTGTTTTGTTGACTAAATACTTTTTATTAATCTTATGAGATTAAACAGTACAAGTACATAGCTCCCCCTCAGCCCTTGATCACCCAGTAATATCCTTTGATGAATATTGATCTGAGTGATAGATAGAACAGTTGTGGAACTGTTCTATTTATAGGGTTTCTGGATATTAGGAGCGTGATCAAGTTGCTAATAAACTATTACAAATACAGCTAACCAATCGCACTAAGCCATGCTAGACAGAGACTGATAAAGTACTGACACAGGAGCACTACTGTTCTATTATAATAAAGTCTGTTGGTGAAACTGTTGTTGCTGAAACTGCTGTTGATTCTTCATCGGTTGTTGTAACTTCTGATGGTCTTCAGTTGTTATAAACTCTGTTGGAGCCTAACAGCTGTTCGACTCCAACAGATCTTCTCAGCAGTGGTTTCCTCAGTAGACCTTTGCTCATCAGCTATTCAACCATCAGCTATTTGTTCGTCAGTAGTTTTCTCAACAGCTGTTTGCTCATCAGCTGTTTGGTCTTCAGCACTTTACTTCATCAGTGGTTTGCACAACAGCTGTTTGATCAACAGCTGTTTGGTCTTCAGCACTTTACTTCATCAGTGGTTTGCTCAACAGCTGTTTGGTCTTCAGTACTTTGGCTATCAGCTGTTTGACTCTTCAGCAGTTTTAGATCTTCAGTACTTTGTAACTGCTGATGTTTGTCTTGTAATAGATAGGATCTATGTAAGTACTTATTGTTATTATGGATCAATTAAGATAGTCTTGTTTTGGCTTTCCAATCATCTGTTCTTCAACGGGTTCGGTAGCAACCCAACATGGTCCTTTTGCCTTAGGATTTTTCTTTTAGTTCCCAGGCTGATCCTTTTTATTCTCATGTTGGTTTGGACTGAGTTCAAAATGAAGATGATCAAATTGATTTGTAAATTGATTTATGAAATTTTGATTATCGACAAAGATACATTTAAGTAAAGATTGTTCGATATTATCAATTGGAAAATCTTTGTTGAAAATCAATTTGTCATGTCCTAACAATATATAGGATCCTTCAACTCCTTCAGGAAACGTGAATATGGGTTTCTCTTCTGATTCAGGTTCTGAAGTTACTACCTCATTTTTAGTTTTCTCTTCAAACACTGGTTTTATCTCAGAATCAGGATTAACAACACAAGGTGTTGTGACATCTAATTCAGATGTGAAATTATTCTTTGAAATAGTTTCATGGAGTTCTAAAATCTCTTTTTTAAAAGGTTCAATTTGATTCATAAAATTCCTTTCATTATTTGTCAAAATTTTATTTTCAATTTGATATCTTTCAAGTTTATTTGTTAAGTTCTGTTTGTCCTCAAGAAGTTTCATCACTTCATTTTTCAATTTGACACAATCAGAACAATTAGCACAGTAAACATTAGATTTTACCTCAACATCTGAATTATTACCATTCTCAGATTCATTCTCCGAATTTACATCAACATTTGATGTATCACTTCCTCTTGATTCACTCTGTTCTGAACTCATATCAGAACTCAAATCATTCTTTGGCAATTCTCTTGAATCATCATTTCCCATTTGTTTGAAAAAACGCACAACATTACTTTTTACACTTCTATCAGTTGGTTGCATAGCTGGAGCTATTATGTTTCCACAATAATCAATGATAGGTCGTGTAACAAATTGTTGAATTGTAGATGCACACACTTGTTCCCATGTTTGCTTTTGTTGTATTGCAGCATTTATCTGATATTCAGTTCTTGACAAAAGATAATGCAATTGATTTGTCATTTTTCAACAATGATAATTTCAAAAATTTCCAAAAACAACTAAAATACACCTTAAAAATTGAAAAATATAGTTCAAAGAAATGTGGGTTCGAACCAACAAAAATACAGTCTTATTCGACCTTTCAAAAAGGTCGATTGAAACTCAGAATTGGTTCGACCTCAAGAATGAAAATCTTTGAAAATCACAGACTTGGTTCGACCTGATGAAATCTTCATTCGACCTCTTGTAAGGTCGAATGAAAAACAATACACTCTGAAAAATTTGGTTCGACATAAAAACACTCTTGGTTCGACCTAAAACAAGTTGGTTCAACCTAAAATACTCTGGTTCGACCTCTTGATGCTCTCATATAACCTTTTCAGGTCTGTTCATCATCTTCAACCTCAAGAACACGAATCAGATCGGTTTTTGACAAAATTTTCACCAAATGCAATGAAATTTGATAGGTTTTGTGCGGATTTGAATTAAGACAAACATTTTTGAAAGAATTTTTGAAAACAACATCAAATTGAACTCCAGTTTAATCAAAAACCATGTTTTTATGAAAAGCTTCAAAATTTCTAGGGTTTTGATCTTTAAAAGCAGAATTTTAATCTGTTTTCATCAATTCAAATCAATTTGCAATCGTGAAATCGAGCCTATGCTCTGATACCAATTGAGAATTCGTTTTAGGATCGTAATCACAAACCGTGATCTCACAAATACCAACCGTAGGGTGCGGAATCCCCTCCGATTGTGCAAAATGATTCAGAAATAATCGATAAAGATCGTGATGAAAACAGATAACAAATCACCGAGCAATTTCCATAACTTTACTTGTGTATTAGATCAAATATCAAAGATTACAGATTAAAACCTAGACCTAATACAGAGAATATCACACACACAAAAACTGGAAAAGCTTAAATGATGACTCTCTAACTAAACAAACTAACTTTTTCCTTTATATAAGCATCCACATTCGACCCTTTGCTAAGGTCGAATGGGTTCATTCGACCCCTCGTGGGTTCGAATGAATCCTTCTCAAGTACATTCGACCTCTCGTTTTTCTATGTATTCCTTGACATTCAGTACTGGATCACTAGCTGGGGACATACATGAATAATTCACTTCCAATCTCCCCCTTGGACCTAGCTAGTGATGTACCAAATCAGAAAGTTATCAATTCTTAAAGTCTTGCATTCATCATCTTGAACAACTTGAAAACTTTCCATCTTTGTGCATGTTTGTGTCGAGGTTCTTGTCTATCTCGACAGTAAGCTTTGAAATCTCAGACAGACTCAAGAAATCCTGGCTTTGTCATTTGTTGGTCCAGAGATGAAGACAAAAAAAAAATCTTGAATTCTTTGATCTTCAGTCATTTCTTTTACAACTTCTGACTAGTTTCTGTTGTTCTGGTGATCTTGATGTTCAGGTTTGGGTCCTGTTCAGTTACAAGCTTTGTCGATGAGTCTTGAGCAGTGCACCTGTTGTGTTTGATTCTGCAGAAAAATTTACTAAAAACTGCACAAACTACAACCAGCGTTAGACACAAACAACTTGTTATATCTTTTTAACTATTGAAAATTTGTTAATGGTTGTCCATTTATTGGTATGAAAAGGTAGACACTATAGGTCCTTGGAATGGATCGATTATAGGCTAGATCAGATCTATCAAGGTGCAGAATCCCTTAATAGACGTTTTTGCAATAACGTATCAATCTAAACGATAATGAACATGAGAATACTTATAACGGCTAGTCTATTGATATTCTTTCAGTGGAACCAATACCAATTACAAGCTAATGACTTGACCAACCCTAGCCAACGCCCCATGCAAGGTATTTATACTTGTATGGGCTGACCAACAGAATAATGAAGATAAGGCCCAGCTCGTTAGGCGAACATGCCAAATGGCATCTTCGCTTAACTACAACTTCGCCTATCTTCCATCTTTGCCTATAACTATGTTTGCAATGATTAAACAAAAAAGACTATCATACTTGACTTATAACAACGTCATGTTTGTTACAATTAATCTATCAGCCAACACAAAAACGATACTAATCTAGAGAAGCGTTTGTCACACAAACATGCACTAACAAACTCCACCTGGACAAATGTTCTCTAGATCTTCAACCTCCTGCACCCTTCAGTCTTCAAGATAATGCCAGCTGTTGTTAGCATAGAACTTCTTCTTCACACATAAATCCACAACCCCTTGATAGGGATAACCCTGATGTCTTCAGTCATCTCTGTAGTAGATCTGCTCTCTGTACAGCTTCTTCAAATCAGCTTTGGAGAGGTTCACAAGATACATAGGGTCATCAAGCATCAACATGCACTTCTCATTCTGATCTTCCATCACTGCTTCAGCTGTACAACACTATTTGATGTACCACCATTTGAGGTTGCCCAGAATGTCTTGAGGGAGCTTCTTCAAGGGAACACACTTCAAAAACCTAGCAAATTTGTAATACACCTTCATCCGAGGCTTGTTTATCCTCGGATAAGTCCTTGTTTTGTCCTTAACCCACTTGCCCTTCAGCGGTTGAAAGTGCTGAAACATCTCTTCCCTAATCTTATACCTCAACGTCTTCTCCAAACCTCCAGCATAGGTGTCATCGCTAGGGTTAATCATCTTTTGCCTATCGAAATTTCTAAGTTCCAATAGGGGTAAAGAATTGAAGTACTTCACTCCTTTTTGAAAATACAGAACCCCGTCATACCTCTTTACTACAACCAACTTCAGCTCGGCATCATAAAACCAACTGACTATCCCACTGGTTTCTTTCCTTGAGCTCGAAGCATCATAAGTCTGCATATACCTGAGTGGCTTTGGTTTTCACTTGTTCCACTCTTCCATCGTCCTCTTCCACGTAGCATTCCATACAGCATCATGATCAATATTTTTAGCTAGTTCATCAATAACCTCAGGGTGACAAACGCTGATATCAGGGATGAACTCACATCCCTATATCACATTCTCAACATACTTAGCCGGAGCGATAACCTCACTAGCTTCACTTCTATTCACTGATTCTTCTTCTGTGGGATTACAGTCTTCAAGATTATCAGGGATGAACTCACCTTCTTTTAAATCATAAACATCTTCATGGTTTGATCCTTCAGAAAGTAACCCAACATCTTTGAGCTTCTCTGTTGCATCCTGAAAATCAAGCAGATTCTCGAAAGTAAACTCTTCAAACCCTGGAAAAAACTCCTCAAAAGTAGCATCAACTCTATAAGTATCCGTAGGTTGAGGCACATCATCAACAAGCCTCTTTCCCGGATCTCCAGCACCAGTAGTCTCAACTCCAGTAACCGACTCCCCCTGAGTTGTAGTGGGCACACCAAGTGTTGTTGAAGCACTTGGAGGCTCACTTCCTTAGAGAGGTTAGGATCATTATCAGGATCGTCTTCACGTCTCTTCGACCTCAACTCATTACCCTTACATGTAGAACTCTCCCCTTGAGCCTCCAACTGCTTCATCAACTCAATATTCTGTTGAAGAAGCGTTTGAATCATAGTCCTATCGTTTGCCTGTAACTCCTATTGAACCACATTCTACTGCACCAACTTAGTGATTGTCTGATTAAAAATCATCACCTGAGCGTTCGACTCTGCCACCCTTCTTTCCAACTGAACAATCCTTTCTCTGTCAGGTAATGAAGTATCAAATCTGAAATCTAGATCAGAGACATCAAACACATATCCCTCCGGTAATGGATGGGTAGTAACAGGTGTGGATGGTGAGGCAACACTGGTAGTTTGGATAGTTGTAGGTGTGGGTAATGTGGTAGTGTGGGTAGAGGTGGTGAAAACTGGATCAGAGCGTGGAGCAGTCAGTGAACTTAGAAGTGTAGAAACTCCAAGTGAAGAATCACCAACTGTTGTAGCACTGGTAGGGACAGATAATGTGGTGATGGATATGGTAATGGTAATGGTAATGGTAATGGTAAGTGATGTGGTGGTAATGGGTTTAGATAGTGGTGCTGGTTGTGGTACTATGGGTTTTTGTTGGATCAGTGGCCTCTATTCTGAACACTTATGTGTATCAGATTTATGTAAGAGGTGTATCAGATTTATGTAAGAGTTAATAAGCAGTGGAATAACAAGTTTCTAAAGATTAAAAATCACTTTTAAGAGGAGTTATTACTCCCCCTTGACTGAATAATAAATGAGAAACAATAAATATAGTTCAAGTATAAAGCAGTAAAGCAATTTATGTTTCTCAGATGTGAAATGGATAATAAGTTTAAAGCCCGAAGGATTTCAATTTATTTCAAAGGAAATACAAAATATCACACATGAAATAGATGAACAAACTCATCTATTTATAGACCGATATACTAAACCGTTGTTTGAAGTTATATAAGATATTTAACAAAGATAATCGGCTAAAGATAAGGTTACAACAGTCTGTACATCGAAACTTGAAATCAAGACTTTAACAAAACAATATAATAATAAACTGTTGATCTTCAGTCGGTTAGAAGCTTTTGATCACAAAGTGCTGATGAGTGACAAACTGCTGATGAGTAGTTTGTCTTCAGTAGTTCTTCAGTGAAATGTCTGTTTAGACTTCAAAACTTCTGATGAGTTACTCTTCAGTACATTGTACATTTGTTCTTCAGTACTTCTACTTTGTTCTTCAGCAGTTGTTTCCATACTTAAGCAGAATATGATTTGGACTAAGGTTATCAAAAGGTGGTTTCTTCAATCCTCTTTGTCCCAACAATCTCCCCCTGGATTGATGAAGCCAAAACCTTATCCAATCTTTATTGTTGATCCTTTCTCTCTTCTAGTATCCTCCAGATTTCTGCTGTCATCCGGGTAGTAAGAGTACATCTTTGTTGCTCAGTGAGAGGTCCAAGTTCAGGTGTAAGATGTTGAATTGTAAGAAGGTCTTTGGAAGATAAAACACTCAACTCCTTTGAGTTTCTGTAGACCTTACTTGAACGATCTCTCCTGGTCACAAGTACTGAGTTTGAATCAGTAAAGGACCATTTAATGATGTTTACATTTGACCTGTCAAAGTCAGAGGCATAGGAAACCAAGCCTGTTTCCTTAGGTTGTCCTGAGGATGATTGAGGGATGTCTTCAATTTCAGTGACTCAAGGTGAGATTCTTGACTACCTTGAAGTTCAGCACCACTTTGGATAGGCATGTTGGGCAAGTGATGTTCGGTTACAACTCTTGTATGTGTCTTCTCTTGAATGGATTGTTGTAACTGATAAGCATAAGTAGCCTTGTCTCTGAATTGTGTTAAGTGGGGTTTTTCTTCTACATCAAAGTCACCATGCACTAACTGATTTCCTTCCAAGAGTATCATCTTGAAATCAATCTTCACTATGGGTTCACCCTCTGCTTTTCTTTTTGTGGCAGGCTTCCTTAGTGCACCAGAAGATCTCCTTATGATATAAGTTGGTTGGACTTCTGGAGTTTCAAATCTCTCTGGCTCTGCAGCTTTGCTAGCCTTGTACTTCTTGTAAGTCTCATATAGTGTTTGTTCTTTCCATTTTGAGACTGAGGCCTTTGAACCATAGCCATTTGCCACTAACTCTTCTATGACTTCTGCTCTTTTGGCTTTCCTCTCATTCTCTGTTGCTAACCTATCAGATAGCATCTGAGCTCTTCTTGTCAGTTCTTGTGTTGAGAGTCTTTTGAGAGCCACTTGTTTGGATTTGGAGTTCTTTGTTATGAAGGTGATAAGCTGTGCTCTTTTGTCTTCTTCTGCAACAGCTTCAAGTGCTCTCTCTTCAGCCTCAAGCTCATCAAGCTTTTCTTGATATTTGATTAGTTTCTCTTGAAAGTTCAGATCATCTCTAGTCTCTAGGCTGTTCCATACTTTGTCTTCTTTTGCCTTCTTTGCAGCCTCTTTCAAACTCTTCTCCAATAGTTCTTTAGATATGGCAATGGGAGTAGGGTTTAAAACAGTTGTGGAAGTTGTTGTAGGCAAAGCAATGGAAGCAGGTTCTCTATCAGGTGCCTTAGAAACTTCTGATGTTGGTTTTGGAGATGAAACTGCTGATGGTTTAACTGTTGTCACAACTACTGAAGGATTGTCTTCAGTAGTTTGAATAATGGGATCAGCAGTTTTCTCTTGTGTCTTAGATGATAAGAACTCTTGTGCTACTTCTTTTCCTGGTCTATGTATAGGCTTTTCAGCTTCAGGATCAGGATTTTCTCTTGTTGTGGCAACTTCAGTTATTGGTTCCTTAGTCTTCTCCCCCTTTTTGGCTTCATCCACTTCTGAAAGCCTCAATGAGTGAGAAGTTGCAGCAGACAACCTTGCTAGTTGATCTTGAGTTTGATCCATCTTCTTGTTCAACTCAGCAAGTCTTGAATTTATCAACCCAAATTGGTTGTTAGCCTTTAACTCCCAAGCAGTTGTGAATTTCTTGAGTTGATCAGTGATAATTTGTTGCATTGTCTGGAACAGGGGACCATCTGGGCTGCATAGTTGGTTCAAGTCTATGCCAGTGAGCCTAGAGAATTGGGTAGGATGTTTTTGTGAAGGGGGGCTTTTTGGGTGATCCTCAGATTTCTCTGAAGATGCCACTTGTGGGGATTTTTGGGCTAAGTGGTCTTTAACCTGATCTTTGGTGACCAGCTTCTTGAGCTTGGATACCTTAGATGCAGGACCTTCAATCTCAACCGTCAATTCTGTTTGTGGAATGTTTGATTCATCATCCAAGCTAATGGAATCATCTGAATCCCTGATAGTGTCCTCAGAGAGGGCAGGATCAGTTATATCATGAGCTAGTCCCAAACTAGTAGTCTCATGAACCTCTTTGTCTTGGAACTGAGGTTTTCCTACTTCAGGCACTAGGCCTTCATCAGTAGTTGCCAAATTTGAGGTCTTAGCATTGTTACTACTGTCCTTAAGTTCACCATTGGTGATAAGTGAGTAGTAGCAGCCTCAAAAGTACCAAGAGTTTCTAAGTTTGGGCTTATAAACTCTGGTCCATCCTCATCTCCCTGGTTTGGGCTAATAAGGTCCACATCCATGTCAAGTGGAGAAGGCATCTCCCCAATTTGATGTGTTGCTGGGGGAGTGACATGTGTTGGATGGGATCCTTTTAGTACTGAGAGAAGTTGGACAATTTCAAAGGTTGTGTGGGAAGGTTCAGGTTCAGTTGTTGTGAGGGGTAGGTGTTCAGTAGTTTGGATGGGTTCTGGTTTAGCCTCAGCAGTTTGAAAGGATGGGTTAGTAGTTACAGGTTTCTTAAATCTTTTTCTTTGAAAAATAACTGTAACTAGTTTTCTTTTAGGAGGTGGAGAAGGAGTGTGCTGAGAGGATGTTTCAGCCACATCCTTATCAAGTGCAGATTGCACATTAGCAGTTTCAGGTTTCTCCACTTCCTGAACAGTCTTTTTCAAAGGTTTGGTTTGTTTTTGTTTTTGTTGTTTTGGCTTTTTGGTTTTCTTTTTGGGTTTGGAAGATGTGGGTTCCTTGGGGATGGGTTGTTCTTCCCCTTGGTCATCTTCTAGCATGAGTGCTGGTTTGTTGTGCCTAGAGAATACTTGTGAGGTTAATGGGTTTAAAGTTGTTGTTTCACCCGCAAGTACTCCCTCTCCAAGTTCTTTTATTATGCATTGCATAACAAATCTTGGGTACAACAAAAACTTCTTTTTATCATTTTCATGGTGTAAAACCAACTCATTGAAAAACAGTTTTGATGCCTTAAAAGGAGTTTCATTTATGATTGAATGAAAAATTGGTTGAAAAGTAGAAGGCATCTGATCAATAGACCCTGTTTTTGGACTCAGGAACATAATTATATAATTAAAAGAGCAGTTTATATTTTGGGTCAAAATATTTCTTATAAACTGTTGCTTGTGCCAAAGTACCTTAATAACCACATTCTGTCATGGTTAGATGGATGTCTGAGTTTGGAATATGCTCAGGAGCATTAGAATCCTTCAAACCAAGCCTGATGCTTAGTGTTTCTGGTGATATGGCCATCAGTTTCCCTTTTATTGAGGATTTGAGGGAGATCACTTGATCATTCACTGTCACCGTCTCTGTGTTAGCCCAGAACTCATTTAGAGTTTCTTCATGAATGGGTGGATCGATGGTGAAAGCTTCATAATATTGGGATTTCATGATGAGATCAATGATTTCATCATAATGGGACCAGGCTTCATCTTTCACAAAGTAGCCTCGCTGATTATGTCCCTGTTTTAGAACGAGAGCCATGGTTTGTTTGATCGAACAGTATTTTTAGGTTAGAGAAGGGGTTTTTGTTTTGATTTGAGAGAGAGAGAGGGGGGGAATTTTGCTTTTTGAATGGATAAGTGTTTGAAAAAGGTATTTATCAGAAGTTTTTAACCGACTAGGTCAAACTTCTGATGAGTGAAAAGTCTGTTTTACCCTTTTTAATGAAACTGCTGATGAAGAAGGTTTCTTCATCAGTGGTTTTGGTCATCTATTCAGCAGTTTCAACTGTTGATGAAAATAACTTTTAAAACACTTAAATAACTTCTGATTCTCATCAGTAGTTATTTCCATTTGAAAATTTCCCATTTTGATGTTTATCAGTAGTTTTTCTCAAAAATTGTTCATCAGTAGTTTCTCTTTCTCAAATTTGGTCTTCAGAGGTTTGTGACAGATAAGTATGTAAGTGAAAATAAAATATGTGCAGAACTAAAAAGTGAAACACTTACAGACTTTCTTCCAAGTTTAACATCCCAAGCATGGATACTACTAACCTCTGAAAAGTTGTAGAATCAAGGGGTTTGGTGAAAATGTCAGCTATTTGATTAGCTGTTGTGACATGCTTCACCTCAATCTTGCCTTTTTCATAGCAATCTCTTATGAAATGATACCTGATTTCAATATGTTTAGTTTTTGAAATCTGAACAGGATTTTGAATGATGCTAATGGCAGATTTGCTGTCTACTAAAAGTGGAGTCTTGGTCTCTTTGATTCCATAATCAAGCAGTTGATATTGGAGCCATTGTACCTGTGAAGTACAGCTTGCAGCAGCAATGTATTCAGCTTCAGCTGTTGAAGATGCCACAGATGTTTGTTTCTTTGATTGCCAGGACACCGGACAGTTTCCTAAAAATTGACAACCACCAGATGTTGATTTTCTTGACATCTTGCACCCTGCATAGTCACTATCTGAAAAAGCAGTTAACTTGGTATTGCTTGAGGCAGGATACCAAATTCCTAAAGTAGGAGTTCCTTTCAGATATCTGAAGATTCTTTTGACTACAATTAGTTGTGATTCTCTTGGTGCAGATTGGTATCTAGCACAGACACAAGTTGAAAACATGATATCTGGTCTAGAAGCAGTTAAGTACAAAAGAGAACCTATTATACATCTATACATGGTTTGATCAATATGTTTCCCTTGATCATCTGGTTCAACTTGTGTGATTGGTGTCATGGGAGTGGAACATGTTTTACAGTCTTGTAAAGAAAATTTGTTCAATAATTCTTTAACATATTTTGATTGATGTATAAATGTTCCATTTGATTGTTGCTTGATTTGCAGTCCCAAAAAGTACTGCAATTCTCCCATTGTACTCATTTCAAATTTTGATTGCATGAGTTTCTTAATAATCTTCACACAGTTTTGAGTTTGTTGAACCAAATATGATATCATCAACATAAATTTGAACAAGTAAGACATGATTTCCAACATGTTTTATGAAAAGAGTTTTATCAATGGATCCCCTTGAAAAGTGATTCTTAAGTAAAAAGTTTGAAATTGTTTCATACCAGGCTCTTGGAGCCTGTTTTAGCCCATAAAGAGTTTTGTCAAGTCTGTAAACCCAATCAGGATGAGAAGGATCCTCAAACCCTGGAGGTTGACAAACATACACTTCCTCTTTTATTTTCCCATACAAAAATGCACTTTTGACATCCATTTGATAAACTTTAATGTTGTTGGAAATTGCATAAGCTAAAAATAACCTGATAGCTTCAAGTCTTGCAACTGGTGCAAAGGTTTCATCATAATCAATTCCTTCCTCTTGAGAATAACCTTGTACCACCAATCTTGTTTTGTTCTTGATGATCATACCAGCCTCATCTGATTTGTTTCTGAAGACCATCTTGTTCCAATTGGTTGCTTGTCTTGAGGTAAGGGACAAATTTCCCACACCTGTTGTTTCTTGAATTGAAGCAACTCTTCTTGCATTGCTTGCACCCAATTGTTTTCTTTGAGGGCTTCTTGATACTTCTTTGGTTCCAAGTGAGAAATGAATGCTGAGAAGAAGCAAAAGTTGGAAAGCTGGTTTCTTGTGAGTACCCCTGATGCAATATCACCCATGATTTGATCCAGTGGATGATCTTTGTGTTCAATCAGTTGTTGTAGACCTGTACTAGAGGATGGCTCTACTGGTTCTTCAAATAAACCACTGAGATTGATAATATCTGGTTCAGCTGTTGTTTGAACTTCAGGAGTATTAGGTTCAGCTGAATCAGTACTTTCAAAATGTTCATCAGTAGTTCCTGAAGTTGAAGCTATTGAAACTTCTGAAGGTTTGATAGTTGATCTTCTGATTGTGTTTGGAGTCCATGGTGCAGGACTATCATCTTCAAATCCTTGAAAACCATTTTGAGGAGGTTTGGATGATTCAACAGTCTTTTCAGGTACGAAATGAAAGTTGTCAAGATCAAATAATTCAGCAGGATTTGCTGGAATAAGAGTGTGTTTTGATTCATTGAACTTGACATTCAGTGTTTCTTCTACTATCTTGGTTCTTGAATTGAAAACTTTGTAAGCTTTTCTCAAAGGAGAATAACCAAGAAAATAACCTGTATCAACTTTTGCAGCAAATTTTGAGATAGAATCTTTGATGTTGAGGATAAAACATTGACATCCAAAAGCCCTGAAGAAGGAGATAAGGGGCTTTATGCCATGAAGAATTTCATAGGCAGTCTTGGTATGTCTTTTGTTCATAAGAACTCTATTCTGAACATAACAAGCTGTGTTGACTGCTTCAGCCCAAAAATACAAAGGTAGGCCTGAATCAGCTAACATTGTTCTGGCTGCTTCTATTAAGGTTCTGTTCTTCCTTTCTACCACACCATTTTGTTCAGGAGTTCTGGGAATGCTGAACTGTCTAACAATCCCTTTAGACAGACAGAATTCATCCAGAGTTTTGTTCCTGAACTCTGTCCCATTGTCACTCCTGATGACTTTGACAGATAGAGAATACTGCTTCTCAACTTGTAGAATGAAGAACTTAATGATTTCAGCTGCCTCATCCTTGGAATATAAGAAGAAGACCCATGTGAATCTTGAGTAGTCATCAATGATGACCAAGCAGTACTTCTTCTTACCAAGGCTCATTATCTTGACTGGTCCAAATAAGTCCATATGGAGTAGTTGAAGACATGCAGTTGTTTTAGATTCTTCAATAGACTTATAGGAGGACTTATGCTGTTTACCTTTAAGACAGGAAACACAGTGTTCTTTGCACTGTTATTCCTTCAAAGGTAGACCTCTTACCAAGCCCATTTTTGTGACTTTATTTATGGTTTTAAAGTTCACATGGCCAAGTCTCCTGTGCCAGAGATCAGTTTCTGAAGTTGATGCCTTTGAAAAGAAACAGGCAGTGTTGTTCAATACTTTGTCTTTCTCAATGTCCACTGCATAGATATTGCCACACCTTTTGGCAATCAGCAAAGTATGATCTTCAATGATCTTTTCTATCAACTTCTGGCCTTCTGGTGATATGATCTTGCATGCTGTCTTGGTGAAAAAGGAAGAATATCCTTTGTCACACATTTGTGAGACACTCAGCAAGTTGTACTCAAGGTTTTCAACCAGATTGACCTTGTCAAATTGCATTATGCCTGAGGATACATTGCCATATCCTAGCACATATCCCTTGGCATTGTTCCCAAATGACACAGATCCTTCTCTTTGACTGATAAAATTGTTTATCAGGTATCTGCATCCAGTCATGTGCATTGAGCCTCCACTATCCACATACCATATGCTATTTAAACCTCTGGAGACCCTCTGCACAAGATAGCAAATTAGTTAGTTTTGGCAACCCAAGCCAGTTTGGCTTTGGGTTTGCTCTTGAGAACAGGTGCAGCTTTTTGTGGACCAATTTTAGAAATCCATGTCTTTTTGGCAATGGATTTGTCATTAAGAACAATGGTGGGTTCTTTTTGGTGTCCACCATCAACTTTGGTCATCAGAAGTTTAACCATGTTTATCAAATTTTTAACTTCAGCAGTTTGTGAAACTGCTGATGAGTTAGGTGTAACTTCTGAAGATGAACTTTGAGAAGATGACTTTTGTTGAGATAAAAGCCTCTTCTTAGAAAGGTTTTTGTTTGATTGTTGTTTGTTGGGAAAGAAAGTATTTTCAAAGTTTTGTTTTATCTGTTTTCCCACAATCAGTGTTTGTCTTTGTTTGTTTAGCTGATTTACCTTTCTATATCTACAAAGTTCAGTTATGTGGTTAAACAGACCACATATTTCACATGCTTTTGCCTTCTCTTTCTTTTTAGATAAATCAAGAGAGCTGGAAGGCAATTTACTGACAATATCAGCATTTTGAAATAGGTCATCAGCAGTTTTCAGGGTCTCAATTCCTGATGTAGTTGAAACTGCTGATGGCTTATTGTCAGTAGTTTTAACTTCTGCAGTACTTTCCTTTTTAAGAAAGTTCTGATGGTAGGATGTGCATTCCTCCATGTCAGAGTTTGAATCAATTTCATCCCATCATTATCAGTTTTGTGGGTGAAATCTGTTGGTGATTCAGTGTGGGTATACCCAATGCCAAACTTAACATTTGCTGCAGTTTGTTTGTTAAGCAGCATTTGGTACCCTTTACAAGACTCAACCCATTTTTCACAATCAACCTTGGTGTCAGCAAGCTCTTGTCTGACTTTTCCTATGTTGTCTATCATTGTTTTAATCTGTGCTTGGGTTTCAATGGATTTATCATTCAGTTTAGAAATTTCTTTGTTTTTCAAAACAATTTTTCTTTCTAAATCACACTTCATCTGTGTGTATTTTCTCTCCATATCATTGGATTTGCCTTGCAAATGCACATTTGTTTCTCTTATTAAAGCAAAAGATTCTTTTCAAGATTTAGTGCAAAGCTTTAACAGAGATTGTTGTGATACTTGTGTAAGAGCAGAATTTGAAGAGTATCCTTCAAAAGCCATTAAGGCAAAGTTCTTTCTGCCATTATCAGGTTCTGCCCAGTTGACATCATAGACCTTATTGTCTGCATCCTGACTGCATTCTGATGTGTCATAAGGAAGACTGCTCCAGTCAACATACCCTGATGTAAATAAGCTTTGTTGCTGAGGGGGTTGTTGAGTTTGTGCAGGTTGTTGGGCAATTGGAAAAGAAGGCATCAGCTGCTGTTGTTGCTGAGCAGGCATCTGGACATATTGTACTTGTGGCACATATTGAACTTGTGGAGCTTGTGCCTGTACAAAATGAGCACTCCCTTGAGTTCCATTATTCCTATTATATGAGGGGTTAAATTGATTTCCAGACATGGGTTGGTTGTAGCTAGAGCTTCTACACTCTCTAGCAAAGTGTCCCAACTTTTGACACTTATGACATCTAAGTTTAGATTTGTCAAAACCAACTTTTGTAGAGTTGTTTAGTCCTGGAAATTTCCTTCCTGACCTTTTGTAAAATTTGTTAGTTTTTAAGCTTAACAAGGACAGTTGGTGTAATATCTCCATTTCTTCTAAGTCATCACTGCTAAAATATTTTAAGTCATCCATGATGAAACACATGTTGTCAGCAGTTTGACTCAGTTCTTCATTATCATAAGCTGGGAAAGATCCTTCTGATGAGATCCCAGCTGTTATGTCAATGTGGTCAAAAGAACCAAAATTATTAGAACAGGATGGTGAGTCTTGTCCTAATAAGGCTGTGCTACCTGGAGTATAGTCATCAGCAGTTTTACCAGATTCTTGTAACTTTTTCTTTTGATTAATTTCTCTTTCAAAAGTTAGTAATTTACCATGTAACCTAGTTAGGTTCAAGGTGTTAAAATCTGAACTTGTTCTGAGGACTATAGAGTAAGTTTCCCATTTTGAAGGTAGAGATCTTAAAAATCTATGTAACATAGACTCATTTGAATAGATCTGATTATTAATTTTTAACTCAGAGATGAGTGAAGAAAATCTTTCAAACTGTTGTGTTAAAGTTTCACCCTCTATGTGAGTAAAAGTTTCATATTGTTGAGCCAATATTTCTCTAATGTTGGCTATCACCTCAGCAGTTCCTGCAAACTGCTCTTTTAGGCAATCCCATAGCTCTTTGGCACTTTCACAATGTAAAAGGCTAGCATATATTTTGTTTGGGAGAGCCATAGCCAACATGGAGAAAGCTTTTGCATCAACCTCAAACTTTTGGAAATCTTCTTCCGTGTAGTCTTTTGGATCTTTTGGTCTTTCAGTCGTTCCCTCTGGATCAGTAATAACTGGTCTGTGAGGTCCAAAGACTACAGACCTCCAACATCCAGTATTTGTTTGAGAAATAGTGTGTGCCAACCTTTTAGACCATATGTTATATTCATTTCTGACTAACATAGGAGGTTTGTTGGCAGATCCAGTATTGTAAGGGTCCATTTTTAAGAAGTTTGAATTTGTCAATGCTTCTTTAAAGTGATGGATGAAAAAGTGAGCCTTTTAATCCTTTATTGAATATCAATAAGAGCCTGTGTCTGATTCTCAATTTGTTAGATTGATATTTGATCAGGCTAACCAGTGCTATGATACCAATTGTTGGATCAGTGGCCTCTATTATGAACACTTATGTGTATCAGATTTATGTAAGAGTTAATAAGCAGCGGAATAACAAGTGTTCTAAAGATTAAAAGATCACTTTTAAGAGGAGTTATTACTCCCTCTTGACTGAATAATAAATGAGAAACAATAAATACAGTTCAAGTATAAAGCAGTAAAGCAATTTATGTTTCTCAGATGTGAAATGGATAATAAGTTTAAAGCCCGAAGGATTTCAATTTATTTCAAAGGAAATACAAAATATCACACATGAAATAGATGAACAAACTCATCTATTTATAGACCAATATACTAAACCGTTGTCTGAAGTTATCTAAGATATTTAACAAAGATATTCGGCTAAAGATAAGGTTACAACAGTCTATACATCGAAACTTGAAATCAAGACTTTAACAAAACAATATAATAATAAACTGCTGATCTTCAGTCGGTTAGAAGCTTTTGATCACAAAGTGCTGATGAGTGACAAACTGCTGATGAGTAGTTTGTCTTCAGTAGTTCTTCAGTGAAATGTCTGGTTAGACTTCAGAACTTCTGATGAGTTACTCTTCAGTACTTTGTACATTTGTTCTTCAGTACTTCTACTTTGTTCTTCAGCAGTTGTTTCCATACTTAAGCAGAATATGATTTGGACTAAGGTTATCAAAAGGTGGTTTCTTCAATCCTCTTTGTCCCAACAGTTTTGTTGTTGCTGATGGCACTTGTGAGCTAGGTTCACGAATCACTACACCACCTCTTTGCCTATGACGTGGCCTTAGATGTGGGACATGATCATCACTATTGTCATCAAAATCTTCTGGCTGATAGTCTTTGTCAGCCTCGTCATCATCTCTCTTCCTCTTTTCACCCACAGTGTCAGTCTGAGGAACCGACCTCTGTGGTGAATCAACAACTATCTCTCTGACTTCACTACTAGAATCATCATCAAAACTGGGCGAAGAGGGTATATCCATAACACCCGAAGACCTTCTCCCCCATTAACTGTACAACATGGACCTGGGCGGTCCAAATCAATGTCTAACTGCTCCAGAAACTCATCTCCAACATCTTAAACTTGCTCATCTATAAATGGACCAGGCTGCTGAAGAGGTTGTTCAGCAACTGGTCCTGTACATGAACCTGTACATGTGCTGTAACCTGTTGTACCTGAACCTCAGGTTGTTGAACTGGAGCAGGTGGCTGTTGTTTATGTTGTAGTTACTGTTGTTGTTGTTGTTATTGTGGCTGCTGCTGATCAGGTGCTTCAAACCATGCATCATTCTCTGGTGGTTGATAAGTGGAATTAAGGAGAAAACCAAACAATGGTGTTTCCTGTGGACGCTCTTCAACTAGTCGCCTTATGTTGTGAGTGCGACAATCAGCAAGAGTACGATGTTTCACTATCCCTGCCTGAACAAACGGTTAGATATCTTGCAAATCAGGCATAAAAAACTTGAAGATAATCATTACAAACCTGCCATAAGATAGAAAACAGTTCTTCCTAATAGCCCGAATCTGCTTTTCCAACTCATACAAAATCATTCTGAGAGAAAGAGAATGGTTTGTTGTAAACCAATGACAGCATATAGCAGACCGAATACTGGATCCCATAGCATCCGGTCCTTCCCGGCATGCTAAAAAGCAAATAATCATCACATGCATAAAGCAGCCTCCATTGCCCGAACACATAGCTTTTTCTTAACGGATCTTTATGTATATTCCCATAGTAACCCATATGAGTGAAAGCACAGATCCGAAATTCAGCTACGAGTATCACTGGTCCATCCTCCTGAGCAACAGTGCCAAGTCTCAGAGCTTGGCGAATAGTATCAGCTGAAAACTAGATCATTTGATTGTTGACGGTAGCACGCATCCCCGGTGGTTCTTCTCTGCAGTTATATTCAGTTGTATCCCAAAACTGCTGTAGATAGGTCACACTAATATGAGGTGACTGTGTGAGAGCAAAGTAGATTCTACAACACTGAAAAAAGACAGAATCTGCTGGTAATACGCAGCTTGCCCGCCTCATAGAACCAATCCAAAAGCTCGGTATTGGTTACTATAAAACTCACGAACTTCTTCTTCGGCCATGTTCTGCACTTAACATTTAAACATTAGCAACGTGTAAAAGTCATTAGGCGAAGTTCTGGTCAAAAATCAATTAAATCCCTTGAACCAGACATAAAAACGAAGTTGGTCCAAAGGCGAAGATGCCTTTGGACGAAGTTGACAACAAACGAAGATGTCTGATTCACGAAGATGCTGAAAGGCGATGATAGGGGTGTTCAACGAATCGAATAACGAATTTTCAAATTATTCGAATCGAATTATTTGAATTTTTAATATTTTTACTTGGATTCGTATTCGCTTAAAATTCAAATTATTCGATTTGTATTCGATTCGAATAAGAAACTCGAATTCGAATCGAATTCGAATAAATTCGATTTAGTTCAAAATTACCATAAATAATAAATTGTTTTACATTTATTTTTAAAACTAATATAAACTCGTTATTTTTAACATATAAAATACAAATCTACAAAATTGATAAACAACAATATGTCAAAAACGGGAATAGTAAAAATAGTAGAGAGTATATTTTGGTAAAGTTTCATGATGTATAAGGTAAATATGTAAAATATGGTTATGGTAAAAGTTGTAGAGACTATGGATTTTTAGATTTTGACCGAAATTTAGAAGTTCTTTTTTTCAATGTGTATATTTGTGTATATAATAATGTGTATGTGTGTATATATATTTAAAAAAATATACATGTACAGTTTTTATTCGAATTTTGAATCGAATTTAAAATCATAAATTCGTATTCGATTCGTATTCAATTTACTGGACTCGAATTCGAATTGAATCGAATTTGAATTCTTAATAATCGAATCGAATTCTTGGTAATCGAATCGAACTAAGTCGAATTTCGAATTTTTCGAATCCAGATCGAATTCTGAACACCCGTAGGCGATGATGCATTTTGGCATCTTCGTTGAATCTGCAACTTCGTTTCGTGGGTAACTTCGCTAGTTAAACTGAACGATTGCACCAAGTAAATTTTTGTCGAGTTAATACGATACGATCATCATGACATATACTAATGGGTCCGATAACATTGTTTCATAGGTTAGTAGTTAAGCTTAAACCCGAGCCCCAAAACCCCTCTTTTAGCGGACAAAATCAGTAGATTTTAGCATCATTATGATCAGAAAGTGATTTGGAGTAACAATCCATGGTCAAACGGTTGATTCATAATTGATTAGAGGGGCAGATTGATGAAAAACGAAGATACGGTTGTGGGTTTTGTATTTTCGCCTGATAGTGGGTTTCTTTGAGAGAGATTGAAGTGTTTGACCTTGTTGACCCCTTATATACCCACCATGAAGCGAAGATACCCAACGAAGATGGCATCTTCGTCTACCGTAACTTCGTTAGTCCGATTGGGCCGAGCCCAAGTTCGTTAAAAGACATATAGGCCAAAATTAATTCAACAACAACTCAACAACTAGATTCACATTTTGGGTCTTTTGATTAAAGCGAGCTCGAATTATTTAACTAAGTGGATTTTATAAACACATGGACTTGGCTTTTTCAGAAAAATTTGTCGGAACGAAACCAAATGTTTTCCCGAACATTACTACCATAGAATGACCATTTCCCGTGCATTAAGACCTGAAGCGAAAAATAGAAAATCTTTTGTTATTTTTGTTGAGCAGTCATGGGTGAAATGATAATATCAGCTAGAACAAGACTGAACACACGAGTTAGAAATATTAAAGGTAAATTATTAAAAGCACAGTCACAGTCCTAGGCGATTACCAGTATATGGATCCATATAAACAAACTTACAGCATTGTCTTCAAAACCTTACATTACTGATTACAATTATAAGCATGAGACTGTTGGAACTGCCTGTCCCATAAAATGACATACCCCCACGATCAAGGTATGCACAAAGCTTCATCATAATATGTGAGTATATTGCTGTTATTCGTATTATGTACAAGGTACGAGACACACGAGTGTACAGGTCAGCATATATCTGGACGCAGCAAAGTGACCGGTGTGTACTTAACCAGGGTTAGGACAAATACCGTTAGATACGAATATTTAGCTTTGGGCCTTTTGAGATAGCCTTTTAGCATAGAGGGATTTGGCATTTTCCTTTGGATTTAGCTCATTTAAACTATACTGGCAGTGCCTAATGCCGCAGAGGGACAGCCAGGTTATCCCTGGATAGATCAACAATATAAAGACCCGAAACCTTGGATTTTGGCAATCTATCAACGGAAGAATTAAGACCAAAAAATCGTACGCTGATGTTATGTTCCCCATATGTACCACAGTCCTTTATTATTATTATTATTATTATTATTATTATTATTATTATTACTATTACTATTACTATTATTATTATTATTATGGGTTGAGTACGTGTTTCAAGTCCGCCTACTGGTATATCACATGACGGAGCTCCAACCGCACTTAGCAGTTTAGGTTCTCAGTTTTGTTTTAAGTGAGGCAGTCAAGCAGCTGATGTATATCATATCCTCTCTTTTACACACTTTTACACAGTGACGGCTGGGTTTTTTTTTGGAAAACAAAATAATAAAAACTCTTTACAAAAATACTTCAGGTACTTATGGGAAACGTAAAATAATTCAGAATTCCTCATCCCGTTTAGTTGCACCAACAGTTCAAAACGAGCCCTGTCAAATGTCTTGGAGTATAGGTCTGCTAAATTCTCTTTTCTATCAACTTTTTCTAAATGTATCATTTTCTTTTTAAAACAATCCCTTATAAAGTGATGTCTGATATGAATATGTTTAGTTTTAGAAAATTTGGTTGGGTTTTCAGTTATGGATATGGCGGCTTTATTGCCAATCATAATGGGAGTATCTAGAAAATTCAAACCGTAATCCCGCATTTGTTGTTGTATCCACAAAACCTGTGAACAACAACTACCAACTAAACGTATTCAGCCTCACATGAGGACACTGCTACAGAGGTTTGCTTTTTGCATTGCCTGGATACTAATCTCCCCCAAGTAGTTGACATCCGCCAGTCGTTGGTTTTCTGTTCTGGTTGTGTTGGATCAGTGGTCCCTTTTGACAGTTTAAGTTCAAGAACACTTATGTGTTTGCAGGTTTTAACAGTAGTAATTTGCACAGCGGAATAATAAATGTTCTAAGTTAAAGTATCACTTTTACAGTAGTTATTACTCCCCTTACCTATTGCAGTTAATGAGAATCAAAGCAATTCAAAGTATAAAGCAGTAAATGCAAGTATTGAATGATTCTCAGATGTGAAATGGATTATAATTTATAAAAGCTTTCAAGGAATTCAATTAAAATCAAGTGTCAAGAATAGTGGGATAAACCCACTATTTATAGACGAATACAGACTGTTGTGTTAAGTAATTACAAGATTATAATAAGCTAAGATAATGCATACAACAGTTTGTAGCATGGGAACTTGTTCAAAGAGGATGGCTCTGAGGATGGCTCTGGTATTTCTTCAAATAAACCACTGAGATTGATAATATCTGGTTCAGCGGTTTGTTGTGGTTCAGGAGTTTTAGGAGCTGAATCTGTAGTTTCAAAATGTTCATCAGCAGTTGTTGAAGTAGAAGTTTGTGAAACTTCTGAAGGTTTGAAAGTTGATTTAATGACTGTGTTTGGAGTCCATGGTGTAGGACCATCATCATCAAACCCTTAATAACCATAATATGTAGGTTTGGATGATTCAACAGTCTTTTCAGGTCCGAAATTAAAGCTGTCAAGGTCAGAAAGTTTAGCAGGATGTGCTAGAATAAGAGTATGTTTGGATTCATTGAACTTGACATTCAGTGTTTCTTCTACTATCTTGGTTCTTGAATTGAAGACTTTGTAAGCTTTCCTCATTGGAGAATAACCAAGAAAATAATCAACTTTAGCAGCAAATTTAGAGATAGTGTCTTTGATGTTGAGGATAAAACATTGACATCCAAAAGCCCAGAAGAAGGAGATAAGGGGCTTCATGCCATGAAGAATTTCATAGGCAGTCTTGGTATGTCTCTTGTTGATAAGAACTCTATTCTGAACATAACAAGCTGTGTTGACTGCTTCAGCCCAAAAATACAAAGGTAGGCCTGAATCAGCTAACATGGTTCTTGCTGCTTCAATCAATGTCCTGTTCCTCCTTTCTACCACTTCATTTTGTTCAGGAGTTCTGGGAATGTTGAATTGTCTAACAATCCCGTTAGACAAACAGAATTCATCCAGAGTTTTGTTCCTAAACTGTGTCCCATTGTCACTCTTGATCACTTTGACAGAGAGAGAATATTGCTTCTCTACTTGTAGAATGAAGAACTTGATTATTTCAGCTGCCTCATCCTTGGAATATAAGTAGAAGACCCATGTTAATCTTGAGTAGTCATAAATGATGACCAAGCAATACTTCTTCTTACCAAGGCTCATGAATTTGACTGGTCCAAATAAGTCCATATGGAGTAGTTGAAGACATGCAGTTGTTTTTGATTCTTCAATAGACTTATAGGAGGACTTATGCTGTTTACCTTTAAGACAGGAAACACAGTGTTCTTGTAACAACCCGGTGCAGACCCCAAAAATTTTTCTCACATATTATTATTATCGTGTAACAAAAGTAAACCAAAACCAATAATGAGTGAGACGGTTAAGTACGAAACTAGAAACCGAACCGTTGTATATAAAATATTATTATAGAATACGCAATACGAACCCGTATCAATACCCGTTAACAAACCCACCCCATCACTTATTGATGAGTCAAATGGGAGAACACATGTTGTCCCATCCCCTTGACACACCCTCACCCTTTTGTGACACCTTTATTTCTAAAAACCCATTTCCCGGAACACATACATTCTTGTTCATACCTATCTCTTATCTCATACACAATACTTACCTCTTTTAAACAACCCACACTCACACTGTGTCTCTCTCTCATATCTCATAACAAACACAGCTTACAAACACTGATAAAAAGTTCTAGAGAGAGAGAGAGGACATCGATCGGAAGAGAGGCAAGTGAGAGAGAGAAATCGGAACAGAGGAGAGGAGCAGCGATCAGAGAAGAGGAGTTCCGGCCCGGGTCTTTGATCGGCCGGCGTTATGAGTTCAGGTAAGGGGTGGCGTACGACGGTGGAGCTGCTGATTCCGGCGAAGACGATGGAAGGCGATGGCGGTGAGAATGAGGACAGCAGTGGTCCGAGAGATGGGTTCCAATCGATTCAGATCTAAGCTTAACATAAAGGTAGAACCCCTATTTAACTGCTCTTTCCGACTACAGTTGATATGATTATGATGATGATGTTGAGCCGATGCATCTGCTTGATAATAAGGATCAGTGGAGGTTAACCGGTGATCGTTTGGTAACCAGAACCTATGGTGATGAGGGATGATTGGTTAAACAGTGGTGGTTATGTTGGGTTAATATGAGACCACAGTTACCAGGTTTAACCATGTTTTGTTATGTGTTAGAATTGGAGGGTTAGATATGTAATTATAGCATAGTTTATGCTAGAAACCCTAGACTGCGCACTTAAAGGACGGAGACTGCGAACTTAATGTTAAGTTCGCAGTCCTCAGTTTCTCCTATAAATAGAACCTCATTTGTGCAGCTAGGGTCAGGGTTTTTGATGTATCTTTGAGAGCACAAGTTTAAAGGTGCGAACTTATCTAAAAGTGCGAACTTATCTAGTGTAATCCATGGTTGTTCACAGCTGAAATCTTTAATGGAATCGTGTCTTTATGTTTCTTGTGTGTCGGTTTCTATAATCTTCATCTAGTTCTTTAGTTTTCTTGATTAATCAACTAAAACACCTAACAAATAGGTGTTTCTAGTTGATAACAATCTTGTGCACACTAAAGACTCAGGATACCGATGCTCCAAGAATGACGTTTGATGAAGCATTTGATTTCGGGAAATTTATGGAAGAGGAAAAAGAGAAAGAAAGAAAGGAGGAAGAAAGTGACGTGGATGAGATCAGTGAAGACGAGATGCCAGAGACGTTCGTAGAAATGGGTGCGGGGGAAAACACAGTGTATGAGATGGATGATGGGTACGTATTGGATCCTGAGAGAGCAAGTTGGTTTCCAAGAAGACCAATCACCATTCCTGCGTTGCACCAGACCATTCACCATACTCGTGCATCTCATCAAGAAAGAGTTGTTTGTTGGGGTTATGATGGGTTTAAACGTCTATTCTTTGTGAAGCGAAGGGGAGGTGTGATTCAGTATTTCAAGGGACGACCGAATCTGAAGACCCTTCCAAGATGGGACATTCGAGAGAGGTGCAGAACACCTTTTCTAAACCACTCTGGGGATACCACTGCTGACATGGTGTCTGTGTTTATTGAAGATGAGTGTGCCGTGACTTCAAGAACTGGAAGCCACAGAAGCCGAGGCGAAGGATGTCAAAGAAAAGAATTGATCCTGCCACCGGACGGGGAATGATAACCTACGTGATAGACCCTCCTGAGGTCGTCACTAGGGTTCCCATCCGTCCAGAGCTTCCTGTGCTTCTGGCAGATTTCAAGAAGTGGTTTTATGACAGCAGAACCGGTGAAGCTGTGATCAAACTGAGAGATGATACAGAGGCATTGAGAATAGTTGACCCAGTAGACGTGTTTGCTTTGAATCCATCTGATTTAACTACTCTTTTTGCAAATCAGATAAATGTTGGTGCTGGTAATGTGTTATTTGAGGAAGCTGTCTTGTTTAGAAGGGCTGTGGAAAGATCGTTGAAGCGAAAGCAAGAACTGATCGATCTGGTGGCGAGGATCAACGCAGCTGACAAAGCTAAAGATGACAGAGCGATAGCTGCTGCTGCTGCAAAGATATCAGAAGCTGAAGTTACTCCAGAGGTTCAAACACAAACTTCTACAGCAACAGTTGATCCTGAACCTGAGCCTTCACAAGTCCCACCAGTCTCTCCAAGCACAGCTCCAGAGACTCAGCAAGATCAAGCAACTGTAGATCTAGCTGAGTTATTCATTCAAGAGCCACCCACTGAAGTGCCATCCACTGAAGAAACACATGCTGAAGCACCTCATACTGAAGAACCAATCATTGAAGAAAGCATAGTTCAAGCACTCCCGGCACGTCAAGCAAGAGAAGAGGGGGAGTTGAGTGATGTCGAGATAGATTGATTGTGTAGTACTGGTAGCTGTGGTCTAGGGGGAGTATTGTTGGGTTAATATGAGACCACAGTTACCAGGTTTAACCATGTTTTGTTATGTGTTAGAATTGGAGGGTTAGATATGTAATTATAGCATAGTTTATGCTAGAAACCCTAGACTGCGCACTTAAAGGACGGAGACTGCGAACTTAATGTTAAGTTCACAGTCCTCAGTTTCTCCTATAAATAGAACCTCATTTGTGCAGCTAGGGTCAGGGTTTTTGATGTATCATTGAGAGCACAAGTTTAAAGGTGCGAACTTATCTAAAAGTGCGAACTTATCTAGTGTAATCCATGGTTGTTCACAGCTGAAATCTTTAATGGAATCGTGTCTTTATGTTTCTTGTGTGTCGGTTTCTATAATCTTCATCTAGTTCTTTAGTTTTCTTGATTAATCAACTAAAACACCTAACAAATAGGTGTTTCTAGTTGATAACAATCTTGTGCACACTTAAGATCTAGTGTTTTTGGGACTACAGGTTATACTCGGTGGACAGAAGCCGAGATGAACAGTGGAACTAATGGTTACGGAAGTCTAGGATAGAAAGCAGTTGGTGGGTTAACAAGGGTAATCGGGTGTTGTCAAGTTAACATGTTGAGTCAGGAAATGGGTTAAGATGTCGAGTTCACCTCCGGTCAACAGTAGTCAACAAAAGTCAATGAAACATTCAACCAAAGTCAATTATGGTCAACATGAACCGAGACGAATGTGAGGTACAATCGAACCGCTAACTCGAGAATTATATTAGCTATAATATATTCCATATATGCGACGCGTGTGGGACGTACTTGACGAGCATGTATTAACCGCATCAAAGTATACATACATATATATGAACCGGGACTGAACCATGTGCTAGAATGAGTATAATACCTTGGACTGGATACTTAAAACCTTGGAACATTTTTGGATAAGACATGTGAACCTGGGACTTAGCAATCAAGACTCGGATTTAGTAGAAACAGCACATAAACTAAGTAAAACATATATGTATTGGAGCGGATATTTATTTTAACAACTTGGATGTATGGAAATTTAAGCCTTAAGACATGGATTAAATTAGAAAACGTGCACTAAATACATTATATAAATACATAAATTGAAGTGGACAATAATATCAATATTGAACAACTGAGACCTGGGTTATGGACTTGACAATTATGATATGGACAATACTATAAGTAACAACATATATTATATCAACTTATACATTAAACCAATACTAGTTTGCAACCTCCGGTTGATAGGACAAAGACTTGGACTCGACACTTAAGCATCTAAGAGTTGGGATATGGAAGTGGTAGTAACCAACATAAGTTCAGAAAAACTATTGAAACATCATAACATAGAACTCTAATAAATAGAAACCGTATGCTCGAGCTCGTCCCCACGCGTAACCATTACAAGTAAAACCAAAGACTAATAATGTGTGTCAACATAGGGCCCGACCAGGAGAATACCAGGAAGCGATACCAAGCACCCTGTTTTATATTGTGCTATGCTACCAGGTGAGTTTCGTGAACTCCCCTCTTTTTACTTTTAACTGTTTTGGGGTGACGCATGCTTCCATTTATTTGATAACTTATGGTGTTAGTTTATAAGCGTGTTTACCATCTGCATGATTACCATACCGGGCACTCATTAACTCTAGGATAGAGCCGACTTAATATATGGGTAGTACTACTTGGGGAATCCCTCACGCACAGTGGTCCGGCCTTACACGGAAACCCCCACTGAGACCGACGGGTCGTTGCGGCATATATTTTTCCATGGGAACCTATGTTGCAGAGCATACGTTAGAACCTATAACAATAACTGGTATAGTTTCTACTGTTACATCAAGGCATGGTTAGGCATGACACTAGATGCAGGGTTGAGTGGCCAGCTTATATTACTGTAACGCCATAACCATAAATACTAAACTTGTTTGATTACAAAAACCATTTGATAAACTAAACTTCGGGCGCCTAGTTAACCAAACACACGAACTCACCAACATTATTGTTGACCCAAACTATTTTAAGCATGTGTTCAGGTACCTGCTCCGGAGATACAAGGAATATATAGTAAGACTCGGAGTCACACCGACGGACGAACCAGACGGACAAACAAGAAACCATAGAAACCACCCGAACTTGTATGATAGGAGATTCGATATACGAATGTATTATGTATACAAATTATATAAATAAAAGATACTTATTTTTATACTGCTTCCGCTGTTGCTTGCATTACTTGAATGTTATATCAATCTGTGATTTCGTCCAGGCCCTCCCGGGTCGGGGTGTGACAGATTGGTATCAGAGCAAACAGTTGAAGCAAAATAGGACTCCATTAAGAACCCGTTAAGCGTCAACCGTGAACCTTAGGATCCTTACCCTTGCAACCACATAGATCATTTCGGTATGGAGAATCGAAACATGATGGATAAACTGGAGTGGTAACCAGAAGATACCGAACGAGTTGACTATGGTACTGAACACATGAGGATAAAACTTTATCATGAAACCATACCAAAAACACATGAATAACCTTGCGGAACAACAAACAAAAATACAAGATTAAATGTTATGATTTTAACGAGAAAGTACTTGGATGCTTAAGTGAGGCGGACAAGGGATTATGGTCATGAACATAATGCTATATCCGCAGGCACAAAGGCATATCGGGGATATCTTATTAAAAGTCATAACCGCGAAAAGTTGAATTAATACCACTAACATGAAACTTGTATGAGACACGTTGATTGCCACTAACAAATACTGGAACTTATTATCCTTTGCTTCCTTTAAGCTCATGACCAAACACTCTCATTCGGTGAATGGTAGCTTCAAACGCATCAAACAATACTCTTTCGTTTCCTATGGACACTCTTTGTTCAAGCCGTTTTTGAGACTTCTACATTTACGATGAAATGAAATACCAATCACATGCTAGAGTATTCCAAATATACCCCGATGACACGAATATAATTCTAAAACAATAGCTATTTGTTCCTTAATACTCGAAATAGCTGATTCGAATCATTGGAGGTTTTTGCATCTAACCTCTTGGAGTTAGTAAAATCCTGAGCCGATACCTTTTTATACGAGCTGTAGGCTTCAATTATAACATTTCCCTTGATCACATCTTGTCGAAACTTGAAATCTCTTTGGTCCAACTTACAATTTCTTGAATAAGTCCACTTAAACCTATTGAAAATTGGCGATTTCCTCATTTTATTATAAAGTTTCCTCGATATTCCACCCTAGTTTCAAACTTTGTTTAAATTTTTGTCTTCATTGTCATTCCACCCTTAACCATGCCTTCCACATATTGATTGTGTGCTGAAATTTCCGAACTCGCAAATGGATTTGCCACATCTCCCCTGAATATGTAGAATTTTGTTAACAAAAGATCCTAGTTATCCGACACGATCCTAAAATCTATTTTAAAGTTTTTCGAAAGCCCGTGCATTCATTGACTACAGTTGGTAAGTTATTATATGAACAATTCCTCTCATTTTCCTAGAACACCTTTTGGACCAGTTATATATGAGAATTCCTCATTTTTATTGAAAATAAATCCGAAACGCCTACTCTAGGACACCGAACAAACGCTCGAAAACACATATGTAGATATGTAATCTTACTTTTGCACTCCTTGAAGCTCGAAATTCTTGTTGAAATGCCCAAAACTTCGTGTGAAATCTTTTGGGTAAGGTAAAATCTTGAAGTAACGTCTCGAATATTCATGACTGGACCCCGTTTATCACAGTTCTTTCGACTATTTCTCATGAATTATTGGGACTTCCTTCGATATTTTGGCAAAATCTCTGAGTCGAACCATTCAAATTCGTTTAGAAACCCAATGAATACCCCGCTTTATCACTAAGAACTCTTGGAAACCATGATCTAAACCTTTCTGATAACACTTAAGTATAAGAATTCCCGTGCTTGTTTATTGCTCTATGGATATTTAAGTTCTGTTCGGATTGTACAACTTCCTAGAACCATACGTAAACACCAAGAAAACCTTCGATTATTCAATAATCATTCCAAACTTGCGTTAAGATTTTTGGATTACCAACCAAAATGTTGAGTTCCCTCTAAACCTTGGACATGGATGTACCTAACCCCATGATTATCCAACCTCGACAAATCAAACGACTCTTGATGCACGAAACATCCCCCAACCATGACTTGTGTAAAACATATATATAATCATCCATACAAAAGGTAACACGCGATTTTTTTTAAAGAATCCTGACTAGGCACTTGTGAAAGATAAGAAATATTAGTATAAATTCCACGGTTAACCTGACCGTTATGACTTAGAAACCCTTGAACCTCTAAATTATAAACAAGGAACGACCTAAAGAAAACATTCCTCCTCGTTAGTGAGCTATTTCCGTTGTGATGAAAACCTTAATCTCAACCAAAGCAAAACGCCTGCCCGTTTCTTGTACCATTTATAACTTTGGTCCTTGTACTTTCAACTTTTCCTGTTATCTAAATCAGTTCATAAAGAGACATAACACCCTAAGGTAAGGTAAATTGACGATTACGATCCGGAACGTAAACGTGAATCTACAGGTACATTATGGTGGTGTGGAATTAATTCCATGGGGGTTCTGGGAAAGATTCCAGTTCATTTCTGAAGTATCAAAGGTGTGGTGGGTTAGCTGCGGTACACCCTATATATAAACACCGATGGTAGGTCAAGGATGAGACTGGAGGTCCAACCTAGAATAAACCATATTCTGTTTCCTAGTTTCAAGTGATTTGTGTCAAACCAGATATCCTTTCTTGTCAGCTTTGACGAAACCATTGATTCTGATTGAATATCGTTGTCTTTACAAGAGGCGATGCGCCTAATGCGAAAACAAAGGAACAATTTGATCTCCCCATTTTTTTTCAGGAAACTCGCTGGCCAAAACCAAAAGATACCGTTCGGTTAACGGACGCTGAGGTCCCCCGAAAATTCTAATCCCGTTAAACCCACTCGTTGGAAAGTAAGAACACCAAGACCATTGTTGTCTAATAGTGTAAAGGCAAGGAAAACACTCAATATAGATAGTATCTCTTTACGAAAGCCCAAGTGACGAGCGACTTGGCAAGTGTAAATATAGTTTTTCCTTACTCGTCAATCCGTACGCCTTTCATCTCTCTATAGCGTATTTGGTTCCACTGATTGATAAGGAAATAAAACAGGATAATTCTCAAAACCAATCAAATGACCAAAAGCTCGAGGAATTTACAAATCATGTTTCCATGGTTTCCATGTCATAGCTATCTGCTTACCTGTTTTAACGACTATTAAGCCACCGATTTGGTAAACCTACGCGTATTTGAACACCATATTCAATAATTCAATATCCATACCCTCACCTTGTAAATGGAGTTATTATCTATATATACTAATTACTAACATCTCGAGGAACAGTGTGTGAACATAGGGCGAAATGGTAATTTCGCCCAACCTTACTAGTTTAGGTCTAATGTCTCCCCGTTGTTCTTATGAGCCACAAACTTATTTGAAGGACATAGTATGATTAGCTCAAAACCCTCGTATACATAGTTACTTGTGATCTTGTGGTAGGTCTTGAGTCTATTTCCTCGATTATCAGTATGACCTGTTTACCTAGCGATGCAACTACAAGTTTGCACCCATGAGTGACGCTCAAAAGTCGGATAACCTTAACCAGTTGTGAGGTCAATGACCGAGCTAAGAAATATAACCACATCCATAATTTCGCGGACGAAATTCTTTTAAGGGGGGAAGAATGTAACAACCCGGTTCAGACCCCAAAAATTTTTCTCACATATTATTATTATCGTGTAACAAAAGTAAACCAAAACAATTAATGAGTGAGATGGTTATGTACGGAACTAGAAACCGAACCGTTGTATATAAAATATTATTATAGAATACGCAATACGAACCCGTTTCAATACCCGTTAACGAACCCACCCCATCACTTATTGATGAGTCAAATGGGAGAACACATGTTGTCCCATCCCCTTGACACACCCTCACCCTTTTGTGACACCTTTATTTCTAAAAACCCATTTCCCGGAACACATACATTCTTGTTCATACCTATCTCTTATCTCATACACAACACTTACCTCTTTTAAACAACCCACACTCACGCTGTCTCTCTCTCATATCTCATAACAAACACAGCTTACAAACACTGATAAAAAGTTCTAGAGAGAGAGAGAGGACATCGATCGGAAGAGAGGCAAGTGAGAGAGAGAAATCGGAACAGAGGAGAGGAGCAGCGATCAGAGAAGAGGAGTTCCGGCCCGGGTCTATGATCGGCCGGCGTTATGAGTTCAGGTAAGGGGTGGCGTACGACGGTGGAGCTGCTGATTCGGGCGAAGACGATGGAAGGCGACGGTGGTGAGAATGAGGACAGCAGTGGTCCAAGAGATGGGTTCCAATCGATTCAGATATAAGCTTAACATAAAGGTAGAACCCCTAATTAACTCCTCTTTCCGACTACAGTTGATATGATTATGATGATGATGTTGAGCCGATGCATCTGGTTGATAATAAGGATCAATGGAGGTTAACCGGTGATCGTTTGGTAACCAGAACCTATGGTGATGAGGGATGATTGGTTAAACAGTGGTGGTTATACTCGGTGGACAGAAGCCGAGGTGAACAGTGGAACTAATGGTTACGGAAGTCTAGGATAGAAAGCAGTTGGTGGGTTAACAAGGGTAATCGGGTGTTGTCAAGTTAACATGTTGAGTCAGGAAATGGCTTAAGATGTCGAGTTCACCTCCGGTCAACAGTAGTCAACAAAAGTCAATGAAACATTCAACCAAAGTCAATTCTGGTCAACACGAACCGAGACGAATGTGAGGTACAATCGAACCGCTAACTCGAGAATTATATTAGCTATAATATATTCCATATATGCGACGCATGTGGGACGTACTTGACGAGCATGTATTAACCGCATCAAAGTATACATACATATATATGAACCGGGACTGAACCATGTGCTAGAATGAGTATAATACCTTGGACTGGATACTTAAAACCTTGGAACATTTTTGGATAAGACATGTGAACCTGGGACTTAGCAATCAAGACTCGGATTTAGTAGAAACAACACATAAACTAAGTAAAACATATATGTATTGGAGCGGATATTTATTTTAACAACTTGGATGTATGGAAATTTAAGCCTTAAGACATGGATTTAATTAGAAAACGTGCACTAAATACATTATATAAATACATAAATTGATGTGGACAATAATATCAATATTGAACAACTGAGACCTGGGTTATGGACTTGACAATTATGATATGGACAATACTATAAGTAACAACATATATTATATCAACTTATACATTAAACCAATACTAGTTTGCAACCTCCGGTTGATAGGACAAAGACTTGGACTCGACACTTAAGCATCTAAGAGTTGGGATATGGAAGTGGTAGTAACCATACCGGGCACTCATTAACTCTAGGATAGAGCCGACTTAATATATGGGTAGTACTACTTGGGGAATCCCTCACGCACAGTGGTCCGGCCTTACACGGAAACCCCCACTGAGACCGACGGGTCGTTGCGGCATATATTTTGCCATGGGAACCTATGTTGCAGAGCATAGGTTAGAACCTATAACAATAACTGGTATAGTTTTGTTGGGTCAAAAAGGATTGATGAGCATTTAAACCTTATTCTAATATCTTCTTTTATTTGTTTTTGAAAAATAAATTGCTGACTAACTAAGTACTGAAGAGTAAGGAAGCAAAGTACTGAAGAGCAAACAAGATGGACGAAAGTACTGAAGACATAGTTCTGAAGTACTGAAGTTCAACTTCCGAAGAAGACTTCTGAAGAATAACAACTGCTGAAGGATAACATCTGATGAAGAGACAACTTCTGATTAAGAAGGTTAACTTCTGAAAGACAACTTCCGATGAAAGAAACTTCCGATGACTAAGTACTGATGGTTTAACTCATCAGTAGTTTCTGCTTACTCATCGGTAGTTCCAGCATACACATCAGTAGTTTGCTATAAACTACTGATCCGACAAAGACCTTCAGTAGTTCAGTATTTTATTCAGTATTTGTTAGTGGAACAGTATTTTAGTATTTTATGTATGTACTTTTGATCTGTATTTCAATTATAAATAGTGGGCTTACAACCACTATGAATGCGATCTGTTTTTGCATTATTTGTAAGAAGCATTCAGTGCTATTCAATTGAAAAATATATTTGCATGAAAAGCTTTTGAATTACTTTGATATTGTTAAAACCTTTTCATTAAGTATTGCAAAACATCTAAGGTTCAAGTTGAGGGGGAGTCTTACTTGTCAAACTTACATTACATTCCGCTGCATATTACTAGTTTACAAGAGTCTGTCAAAGCTAAGATCCAACAATTGGTATCAGAGCTCTGGTTAATCTGATCAACCTAACAAATTGAAAATCAGATACAGGCTCTCATTGATATTCAGTTAAGGACAGCAGTTAATATCATAAATCCTTTGACTTAAGAAATTGTTAATTCATCAATCTTCTTGAGAAAATGGATCCCCTAAACACAGGGTCAACTAGCAAACCACCTATGCTTGTCAGAGGTGAATACAACATCTGGGCTAAAAGGATGGTTCGTATCCTGTGTCAAGCACACACTGGCTGTTGGAGGTCTGTCATGTATGGACCACATAAGCCATTAAGTATACATCCTGAAACTAATGAAGAAACTATTAAAAAACCCGAGGAGTATACTGAGGCAGATTTTTTAAAACTTGAACTTGATGCTAAGGCCTTTGGTATTCTGTCAATGGCACTGCCAAATGAAATATTTAGCGGACTTTTACACTGTGAAACCGCTAAAGAACTTTGGGATAATCTCAAAGAACAGTTCGGAGGAACAAATGATGTCATTGCAAATACCATTGAGATTCTTGCTCAACAATATGAAACTTTCACTCATATAAGTGGAGAAACTTTAACTCAACAATTTGAAAGATTCTCTTCACTTATTTCTGAGTTAAAAGTAAATGGTCAGACTTACTCAACGGTATCTATGATGCATAGATTCCTAAGGTCTTTACCAGAAAAATGGGACACCTATACCATAGTCCTAAGGTCAAGTGCTGACTTTGAGTCCCTAACCTTAACTAGATTACATGGGAAATTGTTAACGTTTGAAAGAGAGTTAAATCAAAAGAAAAGAATACAAAACTATGGTAAATCTGCTGATGATTATGTTCAAAATAGTACAGCACTCATGAGTCAGGACTCAACATCCTACTCATATAATCATGGGTCGCATGACCATATTGACATCACAACTGGGATTACAGCTGAAAGAAGCCACCCTAGTTATGACAATAATCAAACAGTAGATAACTTGTGTTTCATACTTGATGACTTACAAAACTTTAGCAATGATGATCTAGAAGAAATGAACATACTAAATCAACTTGCTATGTTAAGTGTAAAGACCAATAAATTCTACAAAAGAACAGGTAGAAAGTTTCCTGGTCTGTCAGGACAAACCAAGGTTGGTTTTGACAAATCAAAACTCAGATGTCATAAATGTCAAAAGCTAGGACATTTTGCCAGAGAATGTAGAACTTCCAACTACAATCAACCTCAGGCTAGTATTCAACAAAATTCCAGTTATCATGAATCTAATGGTAATGCTCATTTTGTTCAGGCACAAGCTCCTCAAATCCAGTATGTACCACAAATACAGTACGTACAGGTACCAATGCAACAACAACAAGTGCCTCAAATCATGCCTGCCACAGCTGCTGTTCCTCCACAGCCTCAACAACAACAAAGCCTATTTACCTCAGGGTATGTTGATTGGAGCAGTCTTCCATATGATACTACAGATTGTAGTAATGATGCTGACAACAAGATCTTCGATATCAACTGGGGAGAACAAATAAATGAACAAAGAAACTTTGCTCTAATGGCCTTTGAAGGTTCCTCCTCTTCATCAGCTTCTACTGCATTATCTAAGGTATCACAAGAATCACTTGCTAAACTGTGTTCAGATTCTTGCAAAGAAGCCTTTGCTTTAATAAGAGAAACAAATGTTTCCTTACAAGAAGAAACAAATGAAGCACACAGAAAGTATAGTCAATCTAAATATGATTTAGAAAAGAAACTAACTGCTAAAACAAAAGAAGCTTCTAAATTGTCTGATCAAGTCATTGAAACCCAAGCACAAATAAGAATTCTATTAGAAGATTTAGGAAATGTCAGAAAAGAACTGTCTGATACAAAAGTGGATTGTGAAAAATGGGTAGAGTCATGTAGAGGGTTTCAAATGCTTCTGAATAAACAAACATCTTCAAATGTCAAGTTTGGGATTGGGTATAATCACACTAAATGTCCAAATGATCTTACTCCCAAAACTGATAATGATGGGAATAAGATCATAGAAAGTGAAAGTGAAACTTCTGATAGCCAACAAAATTGTCTATCCAGTGAAACTTCTGATAGCCAACAAAATTGTCTATTTACTGAAACTGAAAGATCATCAGAAGTTCAACCATCTGACATTGTACCATCAGGTGTTTCCTTAAAAATCAATGAAGACATACCTGAAAATACTGATAAAATTAGTATATTGTCTTCTAAAGAGTCCAACAATGTTAAAAGAAAAGGGAAAACCAAAGCATGTGAGGTATGTGGTCTATTCAACCACACACCGGAATTTTGTAGGTATAGAAAGGGAAAAGAATACAATAAAAAACAGTTGCAAACAGCCATGGGGAAACAAATTAAAAAGGATTTTCAGAAAACATTTTATCCTCATAAGCAACAGAAAAACAAAACTTATCCCAAGAAAAAGAAGGCCAAGACTCAACAAACATCTTATAAAAGGCCTAGACAAAATTCCTTTTCAGAAGTTAGACCAAACACATCAGCAGTTTTGCAAACTGCTGAGATAAACAGACTAATCAACATGGTCAAACTTCTAACAATCAAGGTAGATGGTAAGCCTAAAAGGACTTATCACTCTGCTCCCAGAAATAACAGAGGTGCCCACAGTGCTACTAAAAGAACAAAAACTAATCACAATACCTCTAGAAGCAGACCCATGACCAAACTAGTATGGGTACCTAAAACTGATGTGAACAAACCCAAAGCCATATGGGCTTGGGTTCCAAAATCTAACTGATTCCTTTTTGTGCAGAGAGTCTTCAGGAACTTAAATAGTATATGGTATGTTGATAGTGGAGGCTCAATGCACATGACTGGATGCAGTTACCTACTCTCCAACTTCATAAGTAAAAGAGAAGGAACTGTGTCCTTTGGAAACAATGGTCTTGGATATGTACTTGGACATGGTACAGTATCCTCAGGTCAACTGAAGTTTGAAAAGGTCAATCTAGTGCAGAATCTAGAATATAACTTGCTGAGTGTATCTCAAATGTGTGACAAAGGATACTCTTCCTTTTTCACCAAATCTGAATGCAAGATTATCTCATCAGAAGGCCAAAGAAAGATTGAGAAGATAATTAAGGATCATACCTTGTTGATTGCCAAAAGGGTTGGAAATGTTTATGCTGTAGATATGGAGAATGACAAGGCAGTCAATCACACTGCCTGCTTCTTCTCAAAGGCTTCAACCTCTGAGACTGATCTCTGGCACAGAAGACTTGGTCATGTAAACTTCAAAACAATAAATGAAGTTACAAAAATGGGCCTGGTCAGAGGTCTTCCTTTGAAGGAATACCTTTGCAAAGGAAGCTGTGTATCTTGTCTCAAAGGTAAACAGCATAAGTCCTCTTACAAATCCATTGATGAATCAAGAGCAAATGTTTGTTTACAACTGCTTCATATGGATCTGTTTGGACCAGTCAAGATTTCAAGCCTTGGAAAGAAGAAGTACTGCTTAGTCATCATTGATGACTACTCAAGATTTACATGGGTATTCTTCTTGACTTCCAAAGATGAGGCAGCCAACACAATCAGATACTTCATTCTACTTGTAGAGAAACAATTCTCTCTTTCTGTCAAAACGATAAGAAGTGATAATGGGACAGAGTTCAGGAATCATACATTAGACAATTTCTGTCTATCCAAAGGGATTGCTAGACAATATAGCATTCCCAGAACTCCTGAACAGAATGGAGTAGTAGAAAGGAAGAACAGAACACTGATTGAAGCAGCAAGAACAATGTTAGCTGATTCAGGTCTTCCTCTTTACTTCTGGGCTGAAGCAGTCAACACAGCATGTTATGTTCAGAATAGGGTTCTTATCAATAAAAGACATTCCAAAACAGCTTATGAAGTTCTTCATAACATTAAACCACTTATCTCCTTCTTCAAGGTGTTTGGATGTCCATGCTACATTCTAAATGTCAAAGAATCTCTATCAAAGTTTGCTGCTAAGGTTGATTCAGGCTACTTTCTTGGTTATTCATCTGAAAGAAAAGCTTACAGAGTGTTTAATGCAAGAACCAAGATTGTAGAAGAAACTCTCAATGTCAAGTTCAATGAGTTAAACACAACTCCTATTCCTGCACAACCTGCTGAACTCTTTGACCTTGACAGTTTCAAGTTTGGATCTGAAAAGACTGAAGCTGGTCTCTCAAAACCCACTCAAGAAAGACATTATGGGTTTGATAATGAAGCCCCGCTCCTAGCTTCTAGCACAATCAGAAGTTCAATCTTGAATCAAGCAACTACTGAATCAGAAGTTCAAGCTCAAACTCCTGAAGACATCTTCCAAACTTCTGAAGACCTTCCCCAAACTACTGATGAAGAACCTCAAAGTTCTGATGACTTCATTCAAACTTCTGATACACTTCAACATCCTGAATCAGAAGTTATTCACATCAGTGGTTCTAATGAAGCAGCTGCAGAGGACAATGTGTTACCCCAACAACAGTTGGTTGAGCTAAAAGATCACTCACTTGATCGAATCATTGGTGATCTTACTGCTGGAGTCATGACCAGAAGACAACTCTCCAACTTTTGTTTCTACACTGCTTTTCTTTCCATGTTGGAACCAAAGAAGTACCAAGAAGCCTTAAAAGACAACAATTGGGTTGAGGCCATGCAAGATGAACTGCTGCAATTCAAAAAGCAACAAGTATGGGAATTGTGCCCCTTACCTTCAAATAAACACCCAATTGGCACAAAATGGGTATTCAGAAACAAGCTGGATGAATCTGGAACAGTTGTAAGGAATAAAGCAAGACTGGTGGTGCAGGGCTACTCTCAAGAAGAAGGCATTGATTATGATGAAACATTTGCTCCAGTAGCCAGACTTGAAGCCATCAGGTTATTTCTAGCATATGCTGTTTCCAACAAATTTAAAGTTTTTCAAATGGATGTTAAAAGTGCCTTTTTATATGGAAAAATAAAAGAGGAAGTGTATGTCTGTCAACCACCAGGATTTGAGGATCCTTATCATCCTGACTGGGTATACAGACTGGATAAGGCTCTTTATGGTCTTAAACAAGCTCCTAGAGCTTGGTATGAAACACTTTCCTCATTTTTACTGAAAAATCACTTTTTAAGAGGATGCATTGACAAAACCCTCTTTATAAGACATGTTGGAAATCATATGTTACTTGTTCAGATTTATGTTGATGACATCATTTTTGGATCAACTGACATCAAAATGTGTGATGAGTTTAAGAAGCTCATGAAGTCCAAATTTGAAATGAGCACTATGGGAGAATTGCAGTACTTCTTAGGACTGCAAGTTAAACAGCAATCAAATGGAACATTTATTCATCAATCAAAATATGTTAAAGAACTCTTGAAAAAATTTTCTTTGCAAGATTGTAAATCATGTTCCACTCCCATGACTCCTACCACACAGGTTGATCCAGATGAGGATGGAAAACTGGTTGATCAAACACTGTACAGGTGTATGATTGGTTCTTTATTATACTTAACTGCTTCTAGACCAGATATTATGTTTGCTACATGTGTTTGTGCTAGATATCAAGCAGCACCCAGAGAATCACACCTAACTGCAGTCAAAAGGATTTTCAGATATCTGAAAGGCACTCCAAGACTAGGGATTTGGTACCCTGTTTCTAACAATGCCAATCTAACAGCATTTTCAGATAGTGACCTTGCAGGATGCAAAATGACCAGAAAATCCACATCTGGTGGATGTCAATTCATTGGAAACTGTCTAGTATCCTGGCAATCAAAGAAGCAAACATCTGTGGCCACATCAACAGCTGAAGCAGAGTACATTGCAGCAGCAAGCTGCACTTCTCAAATTCTATGGTTTCAAAACCAGCTGCTTGACTATGGCATTAAGGAAACCAAGACACCATTGCTACTAGACAGTACTTCAGCCATAAGCATCATTCAAAATCCAGTGCCATTCTCAAAGACCAAACACATTGAAATCAGGTATCATTTCATCCGAGATTGTTATGAAAAAGGCAAAATAGAGGTAAAGTATGTTCCCACAGCTAACCAAATAGCTGATGTGTTCACAAAACCTCTTGATACATCAACATTTCAGAAACTAGTATCCATGCTTGGGATGCTAAATCTTGAGTAAAGTTTGTAAGTGTTTTAACATTTTGTAAATATTTTTTTGTTATTTTTCACTTACTTATTTTCTCTCATTTATTTAGCTAACTTCTGATCATCCACAGAGGAGAACTACTGATAAGTCACAACATCTGAAGGGAAAAGGTTAAAAGAAAGAGAAACTACTGATGAATGCTTAATCAGTAGTTTCCCATCAGTTGTTCTCAAACTACTGATGAGAAAACTACTGATCAACATTTTATTCATCAGAAGTTTTTACAAGGGCATAACGGTCAAATCATCAAACGATGTTTAACCTAAAACTTCTGATAGTCCCTCTTTCTCAGCAATTATTCTTCAAAACCTAACTTTCCCTCCCTCTGAAACCCTTCATACTCATATTCAACTGTTCAATCACACTCATGGATCTCATTCTTAAACAGGGACATAATCAAAAGGGATACTTCACAAAGGACCCTGCTTGGTCACAGTACGACGATATCATCAATTTGATCGTCAAATCACAGTTCCACACATCATTCACTGTTGACCCACCCATCCATGAAAATGTTCTCAATGAATTTTGGGCCAATGCTGAAGATGTAACTGTAAATAAAAACATTATTGCTCTCAGAACAACAATTCAAGGGAAAATGATGGCAATAACACCGGACTCACTGAGCATACGATTAGGTCTAAAGGATGCTGATGATCCTACACAAATTCAAACGAGTGAGATCCAACAGACCATGATTGATTGTGGGTATCAAGGTAACATTTCTCATTCTACAATTTTCAAGAAATACTTTGATGCTCCTCATAAACTGCTTTTTCATTACATCAACATGTGTCTCAGTCCAAAAACAGGGTCTTCAAATCAGATGTCTTACAATTTACAATGCATTTTTCACTCAATTGTGACAAAAACACCTTTTAAGGCATCTGCATACTTCTTCAATGAACTGGTTCTTCATCACTTAAATACTAAAAAGACATTCTTGCTTTATCCAAGGTTCCTTATGCACTGTATTATTAAGGAACTTGGTGTACAAATACTTGTGGGAGGAATTTCAAAATTAAATCCTTTGACCTCACAAGTATATTCTAGGCATAACAAACCGGCTGCCCAGCCAGAGGATGACCAAGAGGAACAAACACCCCTTCCTCTGGAACCCACATCCTCAAAATCTGCTCACAAAAAGCCTAAACAGACCCCAAAGCAAGAACCAAAAAGAACCAAAAGAAAAGCTCCTCAGGAGGTTGAGATACCTGAGGTTGCTCATGTGCACTCTGCACTTGATTTACATACAACTGAAACTTCCTCTCAGTTGTATTCACCATCTCATTTTCAGCACCAAAAACCCATTTCCATCATGTACTCAAGAAAGAAACTTAAGAAATCCCAAACTACTGAACCTTTCTTTGAAAATACTGCTCCTATACCCACAACTACTGAAAGCCAAATTCTCTATGGACTGACAAAAACTATCTCATCAACAAGTGGCACCCCTCACTCACCACTTCAAACAGGGGGAGAAAACTCAGACAAAGCCATTGATGATGATAGTGTTAATCCTATCACAAGAGATGAGGAAGGACCAAAGTTTCAAAACCCAACTACTGAAACTTCAGGTATAGATAAGGCTACTTCTACTCCTTCACCACCCATTGGTGGGAATGAGGACAGAAGTAACATACCTAAGACCTTATCTATGGCAACTGCTGATGAAGGCTCTAAGCCTGAGGCAGGAAATCCTCAGAACCAAGAACAAGAGGTGCATGATAATACTAGGTTGGGCCTAGATCATGTTATAACTGGTGACATTCTCATCAGGGATTCAGATGATTCCATTAATTTGGATGATGTTTCAAAGTTCAAAGAATTGATGGTTGATTATGAAGGTCCTGCATCCAATGTATCTGTACTCAAGGAGTCAGTCACAGAGGATCAGGTTAAAGTCCACTTCCACCCTAATTCCCCAAAAGTGGCATCCCCGGCTATCTTAGCTAGGGATCACCCAAAAACACACCCTTCACAATCACAAAAGCCATCCCAATCTTCACCCTCTGGTGCTACAAGCATAGTCCTAGACCAACTGTGCAGCCCAGAAGGACCATTGTTTCAAATGGTTAACCAACTCCTTTCAGATCATCTCCAAACATTTAGTGTAGCCATGGAGCTCAAAACACAAACAGACTTGGAGATGATAACTCAGCATATAGATCATCAACTGAAAGAAGTTTCCCAGGAGATTGACAACACCCAAAAACAACTTACACATCTGGCTGGTGTTACAACACCTGCCCCTTGGTTTCCTGAAGTGGATGAAGCCAAAAAGGGGGAGAAACTGAAACAGCCAGAAGTGTTCACCTTTGAACAAAGAATGCAAGCCTTTGTAGCCCAAAGACAAAAGGAAGACCACAGGAGCACTCAAAGAATCAGACATGAGAAAGCCTTGAAAGACAGACATGACTATCAAGAAGCTGTGGAAAGATTCCTTAGACAAAGAGCAGAAAAATCTTCCAAGCAACAAGACACAACTGCTGATGAGCAACTACAAACTTTTGAAGACAATCCTTCAGTAGTTGCTCAAACTCAACAACCTTCAGCAGTTGCAACTCAAGCTACACAGTTAAAATCTGACAGCACAATTCTAAATCCTATGCCCATAGCCTACAACTCTGAAAGATTTCAAGAGGCACTCATGAAAACAAGAAGAAAGGCTAAGGAAGATGAATTGTGGGAGAAGATTAAAGAAAAGGGAGATTTACCTTTTGAGGATATGCTCAAACTTTGGGAACAAGGGTTGAATGAACTGGAGAGAATGGAAGAGGCACAGATCTTGGCTGCTGAAGAAGATAAAAGACAACAACTGATGAACTACATAGTCAAGAATAGCAAAGCCAAGAAACTTTCTCTCAAAGGACTCTCAACTGAAGAATTGGAGAGAAGAGCAAGACTTATATCAGAAAGACTTGCAGCTGAGACAGCAAAGAAGCAGAAAAGAATTCAAATAATAAATGAACTGGCTGCAAATGATTATGGATCAAAAGCTCAACTCTCAAAATGGAAGGAAATGGACCTTATGGATACATACAAAAGGTTCAAGGATTCACAAAAGAAGAAACTATCAGTAGTTCCTAAAACTACTGCTCTAGTAAAGAAAAACACTTCCAAGCCAGAGGTTCAAGTACAAACTCACTTCAAAATGGCTCTACTTGAAAGAAATGTACTTGTTGAAGATGAGTTCATGATTGAAGAAAAACCTCTACTCATACAGTTCAGAAATCCTGCAACATATGCCTATCAACTGACTCATGTTGTTCAGGAAAAGACACATACCAAGGTATTCACTGAAAGTCACGTTCCAACATACAGCAATACACCTGGTATGATACAAGTTGAACAACACAGAGGATCAAACCTGGTGATTACTGAAATTGAAGATCAATCACAACCAGGACAGATCAGAAGCACCACTGACTCTAGCAGAATAACAAGGTGGTCCTTTGACAGGAAGCTAAAGTCTGTAGTGATAACAAGAGAAGATGGTTCCAGCAATGTTTTTAAAAAAGAAGGAAGACTTAGAGAGATTATCAACAGAAGATCTCAACACAATTCAACACCTTCAACCAGATCAAGGATCATTTCCTCTTAAACAAATCAAACAGCTCCAACACAAGATGATGAATGTAATATGGAGAATTCTTGACCACAGAAAGAAGATTCAATAAAGGTTAGATAAGGTTTTGGCTTCATCAATCCAGGGGGAGATTGTTGGGTCAAAAAGGATTGATGAGCATTTAAACCTTATTCTAATATCTTCTTTTATTTGTTTTTGAAAAATAAATTGCTGACTAACTAAGTACTGAAGAGTAAGGAAGCAAAGTACTGAAGAGCAAACAAGATGGACGAAAGTACTGAAGACATAGTTCTGAAGTACTGAAGTTCAACTTCCGAAGAAGACTTCTGAAGAATAACAACTGCTGAAGGATAACATCTGATGAAGAGACAACTTCTGATTAAGAAGGTTAACTTCTGAAAGACAACTTCCGATGAAAGAAACTTCCGATGACTAAGTACTGATGGTTTAACTCATCAGTAGTTTCTGCTTACTCATCGGTAGTTCCAGCATACACATCAGTAGTTTGCTATAAACTACTGATCCGACAAAGACCTTCAGTAGTTCAGTATTTTATTCAGTATTTGTTAGTGGAACAGTATTTTAGTATTTTATGTATGTACTTTTGATCTGTATTTCAATTATAAATAGTGGGCTTACAACCACTATGAATGCGATCTGTTTTTGCATTATTTGTAAGAAGCATTCAGTGCTATTCAATTGAAAAATATATTTGCATGAAAAGCTTTTGAATTACTTTGATATTGTTAAAACCTTTTCATTAAGTATTGCAAAACATCTAAGGTTCAAGTTGAGGGGGAGTCTTACTTGTCAAACTTACATTACATTCCGCTGCATATTACTAGTTTACAAGAGTCTGTCAAAGCTAAGATCCAACAAGTTTCTACTGTTACATCTAGGCATGGTTAGGCATGACACTAGATGCAGGGTTGAGTGGCCAGCTTATATTACTGTAACGCCATAACCATAAATACTAAACTTGTTTGATTACAAAAACCATTTGATAAACTAAACTTCGGGCGCCTAGTTAACCAAACACACAAACTCACCAACATTATTGTTGACCCAAACTATTTTAAGCATGTGTTCAGGTACCTGCTCTGGAGATACAAGGAATATATAGTAAGACTCGGAGTCACACCGACGGACAAACCAGACGGACAAACAAGAAACCATAGAAACCACCCGAACTTGTATGATAGGAGATTCGATATACGAATGTATTATGTAAACAAATTATATAAATAAAAGATACTTATTTTTATACTGCTTCCGCTGTTGCTTGCATTACTTGAATGTTATATCAATCTGTGATTTCGTCCAGGCCCTCCCGGGTCGGGGTGTGACAGTTCTTTGCACTGTTATTCCTTCAAAGGTAGACCTCTAACCAAGCCCATTTTTGTGACTTTATTCATGGTTTTAAAGTTCACATGGCCAAGTCTCCTGTGCCAGAGATCAGTTTCTGAAGTTGATGCCTTTGAAAAGAAACAGGCAGTGTTGTTCAGTACTTTGTCTTTCTCAATGTCCACTGCATAGATATTGCCACACCTTTTGGCAATCAGCAAAGTATGATCTTCAATGATCTTCTCTATCAACTTCTGGCCTTCTAGTGATATGATCTTGCATGCTGTCTTGGTGAAAAAGGAAAAATATCCTTTGTCACACATTTGTGAGACACTAAGCAAGTTGTACTCAAGGTTTTCAACCAGATTGACCTTGTCAAACTGCATTTTTCCTAAGGATACATTGCCAAGTCCTAGCACATATCCCTTGGCATTTTTCCCAAATGACACAGATCCTTCTCTTTGGCTGATAAAATTGTTTATCAGGTATCTGGATCCAGTCATGTACATTGAACCTCCACAATCAACATACCAAATGCTATTCAAACCTTTGGAGACCCTCTGCACAAGATAGCAAATTAGTTAGATTTGGGAACCCAAGCCAATTTGGCTTTGGGTTTGATCTTGAGAACAGGTACAGTTTGTTGAGGACCAATTTTTGAAATCCATGTCTTTTTGGCAATGGATTTTTCATAAGGGACAATGGTTGCATCTTTTTGGTGACCACCATCAACTTTGGTCATTAGAAGTTTAACCAAATTTATCAAATCTTTAACCTCAGTAGTTTGTGAAACTACTGATGGGTTAGGTGTAACTTCTGAAGATGAACTTTGAGAAAAAGGCTTTTGTTGAGATTTAGTCTTTTTCTGAGAAAAGGTTTTGCTTGGTTGTTGTTTGTTGGGAAAGAAAGTGTTTTCATAATCTTTTCTTATTTGTTTTCCCACAACCAGTTGTTGATTTTTCTTATTAAACTGATTTCCTTTTCTATATCTACAAAGTTCAGTCATGTGGTTAAACAGACCACATATTTCATATGCTTTTGTCTTCTCTTTCCTTTTAGATTCAGCAAGAGATTTGGAAGGCAAATTACTGACAATATCAGTATTTTTAATTGGTCATCAGTAGTTTTCAGGGTCTCATCTCCTGATGTAGATGAAACTGCTGATGGCTTATTGTCAGTTGTTTTAACTTCTGCAGAACTTTCATTTTTGAGAAAGTTATGATGGAAGGATGTGCACTCTTCCTTTTCAGAAGTTTGAATCAGTTTCTTCCCATCATTATCAGTTTTGTGGGTGAAATCAGTTGGTGATTCAGTATAGGTATACCCTATGCCAAACTTAACATTTGCAGCAGTTTGCTTGTTAAGCAGCATTTGGTATCCCTTACAAGACTCAACCCATTTTTCACAGTCAATCTTGGTGTCAGCAAGCTCTTTTCTGACATTTCATAGGTTGTCTATCATGATTTTAATTTGTGCCTGGGTTTCAATGGATTTATCTGTTAATTTAGAAATTTCCTTATTTTTTAAAACAAGTTTTCTTTCTAAATCACACTTCATCAATGTGTATTTTCTCTCCATGTGATTAGATTTGCCTTGTAAATGCACATTTGTTTCTCTAATTAAAGCAAAAGATTCTTTGCAAGAATTTGAACAAAGCTTTAACAGATATTGTTGTGATACTTGAGATAGAGCAGAATTAGAGGAGTATCCCTCAAAGGCCATTAGGGCAAAAAATTTTCTACCATTATCAGGTTCTCCCCAGTTGATATCATAGACTTTGTTGTCTGCATCTGGACTGCATTCAGATGTATCAAAAGGAAGACTGCTCCAGTTAACATACGCTAAAGTGAATAGACTTTGTTGAGGGGGTTGTTGAGTTTGTGGAGGGTGTTGAGCAGCTGGAAAAGGAGGCATTTGTTGCTGGCCCTGGTGTTGAGCAGGAATTTGGACATATTGTATTTGTGGCACATATTGGATTTGTGGAGCTTGTGCCTGTACAAAATGAGCAGTCACTTGAGTTCCATTATTCCTATTATATGAGGAGTTAAATTGATTTCCAGACATTGGTTGGTTAAAGCTAGAGCTTCTACACTCTCTAGCAAAGTGTCCCAACTTTTGACACTTAAGACATCTCAATTTAGATTTGTCAAAACCAACTTTTGTAGAATTGTTTAATCCTGGAAATTTCCTTCCTGACCTTTTATAAAATTTGTTAGTTTTTATGCTTAACAAGGCCAGTTGGTGTAAAATATCCATTTCCTCTAAGTCATCACTGCTAAAATATTTTAAGTCATCCATGATGAAACACATGTTATCAGCAGTTTGACTTAGGTCTTCATTGTCATAAGCTTGATATGATCGATCTGATGAGATTCCAGCTGTTATGTCAATGTGTTTAAAAGATCCAAAATTATTAGAACAAGATGGTGAGTCCTGTCCCAATAAGGCTGTGCTACCTGGAGTATAGTCATCAGCAGTTTTACCAGATTCTTATAAATTTTTCTTTTGGTTAATCTCTCTTTCAAAAGTTAGCAATTTACCATGTAACCTTGTTAGGTTTAAGGTATTAAAATCTGAACTTGTTCTGAGGACTATAAAATAATTTTTCCATTTTGAAGGTAAAGACCTTAAAAATCTATGTAACATAGATACATTTGAATAGGTCTAGCCATTTAGTTTTAACCCAGAGACGACTGATGAAAATCTCTCAAACTGTTGAGTTAATAATTCACCATCTATATGAGTAGAAGTTTCATATTGTTGGGCTAGGATTTCTCTGGTGTTGGCTATCACCTCTTCAGTTCCTCCAAACTGTTCTTTTAGACTATCCTACAGCTCTTTGGCACTTTCATAATGTAGAAGTCCAGCATAAATTTTATTTGGGAGAGCCATAGCCAACATAGAGAAAGCTTTTGCATCTAGCTCCAATTTTTGGAAATCTTCTTCAGTGTAGTCTTTAGGGTCTTTTGGTCTTTCAACTTTTGATTCTCGATCAACTATTACTGGTTTGTGAGGTCCAAACATTACAGACCTCCAACACCGAGTATTGGTCTGAGATATGGTGTGTGCCAACCTTCTTTGCCAGATATTATATTCATTTCTGACCAGCATAGGAGGTTTATTGGCAGATCCAGTATTATAAGGGTCCATTTTTAAGAAGTTTGGATTGTCAATACTTTCGTAAAGTGATGGATGTAAAATAAAGTGAACTTTAATCCTTTATTGGATATCAATAAGAGCCTGTGTCTGATTCTCAATTTGTTAGATTGATATTTGATCAGATAAACCAGATGCTCTGATACCAATTGTTGGATCAGCGGTCTCTTTTGACAGTTTAAGTTCAAGCACACTTATGTGTTTGCAGGTTTTATCAGTAGTAATTTGCACAGCGGAATAATAAATGTTCTAAGTTAAAGTATCACTATTACGGGAGTTATTACTCCCCCTTAACTATTGAAGCTAATGAGAATCAAAGCAATTCAAAGCATAAAGCAGTAAATGCAAGTATTGAATGATTCTCAGATGTGAAATGGATTATAAGTTATACTAGCTTTGAAGGAATTAAATTAAAATCAAGTGTCTAAAATAGTGGGATAAACCCAACTATTTATAGATGAATACAGACTGTTGTGTTAAGTAATTACAAGATTATAATAAGCTAAGATAATGCATACAACAGACTGTAACATGGGAACTTGTTCAAAGACTTTAACAAAACAATATAATACTAAACTACTGCAGATACTAAGTCGGTTAGAAGCTTGTGTTAAAAGTACCGATGAGTGACAAACTACTGATGAGTAGTTTGTCTTCAGTAGTTCTTCAGCACTTATATCTTTACTCCTCAGCAGTTCCATACTTAGAATATTTAGCAGAAATATGATTTGGACTAAGGTAAAAAAAGTGGTTTCTTTAATCCTTTTTGTCCCTACAGGTTGCATCCTCTGTAGTCTGAGTCGGTGTAGGGCACGAGATCTAATCGACCATCTAATGGATACTAGAGACCTAATTTGGGTTTCCCCTTAAGGTATCTCAATATTCGTTTGACCGCAATCTTATGTGACTCCATTGGATCAGCCTGAAACCTGGCACAAAGACAAACTGGAAACATAATGTTAGGTCTAGAAGCACTTAAATACATAAGTGAACCAATCATTGCCCTGTACTCTGTAGGGTCGACATGCTTGTCACTTTCTGTATCTTGATGGAGTCCGTGATTCACCGGTAGAGGAGTAGCATAAGTTGCGCAATCATTCATTTTGAAATGGGTCAGGACGTCATGCACATACTTAGTTTGATGGATGAACATTCCATCTGCCTTCTGATCCACTTGTAGACCAAGAAGGAACTTCAACTCCCCCATTGCACTCATCTCGAACTTTTTCTTCATGACATGCTCAAATTCCTTGAGTCTTTGTTAGATGACCCGAAGATGATATCATCAACGTACACCTGAACCAGCAGAAAATCTTCTCCTTTTTTCCGAATGAAAAGTGTATTATCTATCTTTCCTCTCTCAAATCCATTGTTCAAGAGGTAAGAAGATAGTGTCTCATACCAAGCCCGTGGAGCCTGATGAAGTCCATAAAGGGCCTTATCAAGTTTGTAGACCCGATCTAGTTATTCTGGATTAGTGAACCCCGGTGGTTGTGAGACATACACCAGCTCATGGACTTTACCATACAAAAAGGCGCTTTGAACGTCTAACTGATACACTTTAAATCCTTTATGAGACAGAAAAGCCAGAAACAAGCGAATAGCCTATAGCCTTGCAGCTGGTGCAAACACCTCGTTGAAGGCTATCCCTTCCTTTTGATTAAACCCTTTGACTACAAGTCGAGCTTTATTCCTAACCACAACACCATTGTCATCTTTCTTGTTTCTAAAAACCCATTTGGTGCCAATTTCCTCAAAACCTAGAGGGAGATCGACCAACTCCCAGACCTTGAGCTTCCTAAACTGAGCGAGCTCTTCTTGCTTGGCTTCTACCCACGAATTGTCACGAAGAGCCAGTTGATAAGTCTTCGGTTTAATTTGCGAGATAAAACACTTTAAGCATCTGTTCACAATCCCTGAATCTCTGATTCTTGCGTACATGCAGTTGGTAGTCGCAAAACTTCTCCTAGTCTGAACTCCCACATTAGGATCTCCCAATATATAGTCAACTAGATGATCTTTATTTGCCCGTGTTAAAATCACGGTGTCAACTGCTAAGTCATCATCTAAGTTGGAGCCAATTTCTCCTGTAATTGCTTCATCATCAGTAGAATCTATTCTGAATGGGTTCGCGAAAGGTTCTTCTTCAGTGTCAGCAACTTGCTCTTTAGACGTGGACTTGTTGTTTCCCGAAGAGCTTCCATTAGCATCTGTCTTGTCCTTTTCTGCAGAAATTAGGATTATTGACCGAGGTGTAACAATGTTGTCATTATCCGCATCAACAATCACTAGTTCTTCTACTGGTGGATCTGCATTAAAGGTATGAGGAACATTAAAAGACTTAAACACATAATCATAATCGAACATGTAGCTGGGTTCCTGTGCACTATCCGGTGGTGAGTAACTTGTTATTTCGAAATTAAAAGCGACTTCTACTACACCTTTGATTTATTAAAAACAAGTTTGTTTGGTGAGCCGGGAACATAACCAAGGAGGAATCCTTCGTCAGCCACCTCATGAAATTTAGGTTTGTTTTTATTTTTCAGGATAGTGCAAGGCATCCCAAATGGCTCAAAATCTTTGATATTGGGTTTTTGACCGTTCAAGAGTTCATAACACGTATTATTGTGTTTCTTGATAGTAAAAACCCTATTCAGAACATAGCTAGCTGTGTTCACGGCCTCGCCCCGGAAACGAACAGGAAGCTTAGAATTAGCTAGCATTGTTCGAGCTGATTAAATCAAAATCCTATTTTTCCTCTGTGTGACTCATTCTGTTAAGTCTCATAGGGAGAACTGAATTGATGTCCTTTGCGAATGCAAAATATTGAAAACGTGATGTTCTTGAACTCCGAGCCATTGTCGCTTCTGATCCTTTTTAATGTGGCATTGAAGAGATTCTCCACTTAAAGAATGAAGTTGTTCAAGATTTCAACAGTCTCATCCTTCTCAGCTCAGAAAAACACCCACGAGAATCTAGAAAAATCATCAGTAATCACAAGGCAATAATATTTTCCACCAATGCTTCTAATGTTCACTGGACCGAAAAGATCCATGTGAAGTAGTTCAAAAGGAGCAGAGATGGAATTTACAGCTTTCGGGTGATGGGGTTTCTTGTGTTGCTTTCCCTTTTTGCAAGGGACACATTTATCCTCAACCCCAAATCTTTTTAAGGGAACACCTGTAACCAAACCGTGTTTTATAATATAGTTTAGCTTTCTAAAATGGATGTGTCCTATCTTCCTATGCCATAGAAGTGAATCTAATGTAGATGCTCTTGATAAAAGGCATGTGGTCTCCTCTGAAGATTTGTTAGTCATACTCATGTCCATGATATACGTCTTGTTTCTACTAGGAGCCCTCATGATAATCCACTCTTTTGGAATTATCACACCTGGTTTCAACACTAAAGCTTCAGTCTTGGTGAAATGCACCGAATGCCCCTTCTCACAAATTTGAGAGACACTGGTAAGATTGTTCTTAAGCTCCTCAATGTAGTTAACTCCTTCTAGGGTAATCTTGCCATTAGTGACCTTCCCCTTTCCTGAGATTGACCCTCCTTTGGCACCAGCAAAGTTTAGGTAACCTCCATCACATTTCATGAATTCAATGAACAATCTTATTGTTAGTGCATTATTCATGTATGTCCCTAGCTAGTGATCCGGTATAGAATGTCGAAGGTTCAGATAATCAGAGAACGACAAAGACTTAAACCCAAAGACAATCCAATCAATAGTCGAGGGGGAGTTTGTAGATGCACGTATTGCGACTAGTGATTGGATCTACAAAGTTAACATGTGTTAAAAAATGCTGATGGGTTGAAGGTGGAAAAAGTGGGCGAACGTGGAAATTACACAGAAAAAGTGGGCGAACGTGGAAATTACACAGAAAAAGTGGGCGAACGTGGAACCAACTGGGCGAATGTAGAATCAGTTTGGGCGAATGTGGAAAGATTCCACATTCGACCACAGTAAAGGGGCGAATGTGGAAAGTGTTCCACATTCGACCATCACAACTGGGCGAACGTGCAGAGTCTATAAATGGATTTTGTGAGTTTTTGAGAGAAAAAGAGTCATTAGGTGTGTGTGTTTTCAGGTGTTGTTCCAGAGAGGTTTGAGATAGAGTGTGTGTGATCTAGATTAACTGTAATTGAATTGTAATCAAGTTTTTGAGAAAGTTAATCTATGAAAAGCATTGAAAATGACTTTGATTGTGTTTTGATTTGAGTTTACATCAGTTTGTTCAAAGCTAGGGTTTCCGCACCTGGTTTTGTAACTTGTATGATCATATAATCCTGTTTTAGTGTCAAATTACGTCCTCTACACTTATGCCTGGAGCAGCCGCTATCAACATACCACCAGTTGATAACCCTCTTCAGCAGCTTCTGCATTCACAAGAAAATTTGTTATAGTAGGGGACCCAAGCTGTTAAAGTCTTGGGCCGTCCCGTTTCATCAACAACAGTAAACTCCATCCAGTATCCATCACTCCCCTCTGGAGTCCTGGATCTAAGTGGGTTGTTTCTATGAGGTTAGTTAAAATGTTTGTAGGGACTTTGATTCTGAGGAGTATAATATCCTCTCTGATTCACTGACCCGTTATTTTGATTTTGAGGATAACTCCCTCTGTTGGAATATCCCTGATTTGGTTATTAGAATAATTTCTATCCCTATAACCATTTTGAACATTATGATTTTTAAAGTTTATTGGTTTGTCAACTTGTGGACTTTGGTGATGTTGCTGTTTGTGCGGTGGTTGGTATTTGTTGGTATTAGAAGGTGTTGCGTGCTTAGTAGGTAAAGCACCAGATGTGCTTAACGGACCAACATGCATGTTTTATATGTGAAAATTACGGCACATTAAGAAGTCCAAAGTAGTTAAAGATGAGGTATACTCGATGTGCAAGGACTTGTTTATATACATTTCTACTACTCTTGGGGAGATAGCACCAAATTAAGAAGTCCAAAGTAGTTAAGGGATCATCATGGTCACCGTGTTGATTATGACCAAAGAATGACTTTAGGTGGGTTCTTTCGAAGAGTACTTGGGAGAACACACTAAAGATGCATATTTTTTCGAATAACAATCACTTGGAAAGTCCTTAATCAAAGAAGTTACTCTAGTAATTAAAGGTAAATCGAATTCAAGTTATTGATATCATTTAGCTTTAATATTATTTGTTTTTATTTTATTACCTGTTCAACAGAAGTCACATTATGGTTCAGCTAGACGTTAGCAACATTATGATATTAAAAGCCCTTGTGTCCTTGGACGATCTCGATATCTTTCATTTGCTATACTACATTAACAATGAGCGCACTTGTCCTAACGTGTCGTAGAAGTGATTGTATTTCATCGTGTTTATTAATTTAAAGCTTGAAATCATGTTAAACACCAGTTAAAAAGATATAATATTTTTATACACATATCGACACATCAACCACCAACCCTATTCGAAAGCCTAGCTAAAACCCAACATCTCATATCTACACCAACTTCAACCACCTACTAGTCACTAGCCACCATCATATCCAACCACATCACTGTTCACCCATAAACCATAACTTTGCCACACCTCTCTAAACATAAACAATATCTGCCACATGACACTCTCCCCCATCACCTCATGTTGTCATATGACCCTAACCAAAATCCTAATCAAATCGACCACCATAACATGTTGGATCTTGTTTCTAGGGTTTACATAATACCCAAGCCAATACCCCCAATTAGTTTATAGATCAGATTCGAGAGATAAGGATGAAAAAAATATTCACAAGTTTCTTCGGCAATGGTGATTAGCGGCCTGGTTGAAGGAATCTTGAGGTGATGTCCATTGTGGAGGGGGTTATAGTTTCAAGTGTGGTGGTGGTGGAGAGTGTAGAGAGAGAAAGAAAGAGAAAAGGAGAGGCAGGAGTGCTGGTGGTGGTGTTGAGGGTTGGTTGTTGTTTATGGTGGAGAGTGTAGAGAGATAGGTGGTTGTGTGTGAGAGAGAGGTTAAAGAGGTTTAGTACATTGAAAAAGAAAGCAAAAACAGAAAATTACCCTTTTACGCTTCCTTTAACAGACTAAGTTAGTGGTTGTTAAAATGTTTTGGAAAAGTTTGGGATGCAAATGGCACGAAAAAAATGAAATGGACAATCACTTTTCGCCAAACCATAGAGACGGAAATAACAGTTTACTCTTCAATCTATTTTTGGTTCATAAAATCATGTTATTGTTTTTAGTATGGATAACTCACATACTTTCTATACTTACTCTGATATTTTCACCAATGTTCACAATGAGACTAGTGACCTTAACCACATAGGGATAAACACATCTGCTACACAACATAGTAGCCTAGGCTACCAACATTTTGGTATCACATTCTATGTATCTATGGGGAAATTTATGTTACACACATCTCATTGTTAGATCATCGTGGTTTTTCTTGATACAACTTCAAGACTTGTATATCACCGATTAAAACTTGTGGAGATTATGCTAAGACGATTCAGTTATAAGTTTTACAATGTGAGTTCAAGCCTAGATTAGGTTGTGGATGAGCATTTTCAAGCGGGGTTTTTTTTTTGTTTGCTTCCTTTTTTGAAGGTGTTATGTTGTATGGATTTTAGGTTATAGAAGATTCTTAGAAAGTCGCCAAAGTTCTCCATACTAATATCAAGATCATTGATATATGGGGTACCTAATTTCGAAAGAATCAAGAAGCTTAGAAACCGAGAAGGAAGGGAACTAAAAAGTAGAGAAGCTGGTTAGCTACACCTAATAATGCTTCTGCCCTAAAGCTGAAATAGTCACAAGCACATTGCTATACGTGTGAGGTCATCAGTAGGAGCAAAGAAGCCTTGAACAGAGCATGGTCTGAATAAGGCACATGCTTCTCTATCAGAGGACATTGCTTATAGCAGCTAAAAAGCAACAAAGAATCTATCAAGCAAGCTAAAGAACATCACATCTTTCTTCCACTAGCTCCCGTCTAGGCGATTCCTCTTATATCAAAGATATAACAATACTTACTTTGCATATGATTATCTACAAAGAATCAGGCATAAACAAAACCTACAAGATCAATGTTAACCAAAGCAGCTTGGTCAATCATTGAAGCAACCTGCTAAAACCTCAATACATCTTATCGACACTGTAAGAGAATAACACGTAGCCGATATATGCAAAGGTTTAATCAAAACACCTCGTCATGGCAACCTCATAAAAAGAAGGTTCTTTAAACTAAAGATGAGCCTAGATGCCTAAACTAATACTATCAAGGTGTAATCTCCGATAGATGGTTAATACTCACAAAGCCTGCGACACTTAGAAACATAATAACCCACAAGAAATATTAAAGCAACTTGTTGAAACAACAAGGATAAGGCATGGAGATGGTATGGACGTCTCTTCGAATTGGACCTATCACCTTCTAAGCTTGTACCTGCACCACGAATAGCTCATTAGAAGGGTCTAGAGACCAGGGTCTCTGGACCACCCTCCGACGCTCAACATTAGTGATTTATCCTATGAAATGTACATAAAAGTAAATATAAAAGAGTAAATGAGAGATAAAAAGTATGACAGGAGGTGGTGGTTGAAACCTGACGGTTAGCTAGCATCCGAGGTGGTTTCAGGATGCTTAACTTGGTGGTAGAAAGTTGTTTGTTATAGTCCATGTGTCTATGGATTGTTGGTATATCAGCTCTAGAGCTTCGTTAGGTATGCTCGTGAGTTCAATAGGGAAGCTTAATAGCTTAGTTGTGCGTAATTATAGAGAGATCATGAGCTGCTGGTGTGATACTTTAGCAGCTCCTAGGCTTCAATATAGGAGCTTAGCAGATTAGTTGGTGAGAGAATATGTTTAGAGAGAGAGAGAAAAAAAAAGAGAAGTAAGATGTTTTAGGTTGAGACCAAGACAAAAGGGGTGGGTTTGAGTGGGAGTGTGTCCCTTCTATTTATAGAGGGTGAAACCCCAAACCCTAATGGGACTTATAGTAATGGGCTGGGCTAGCCCATAAAGGTTGGACCCACCTTTATTATTGACCTTGTGAAAGGAAGGTCTTGTGCTAGGGAGCTGAGGAGCTAATGCATGTAGCTTCTCTACGCCAGCTTCTAGAGCTGAGGAGTGCTCATGTACGCTACAACTTACCACATCGTTAGAACTCCACAAAACAATAGAGTCGGGTGAATCCTTATTTGAACCTTCCGTACAGCAGCAACCTGTTGGCAAGAGCATAGAAGCTACTCACCGAAATATAGACGCTACCAACAGGAAGCATGAAGGTAGTATCTCGGAAATTGTTTACTATAGCAAGAAAGCAGCTTGAAAGAGGTAGCCTTCCATTGTGTCAATAAATGTTGATTAGGAGATCTTTTCGCCACACTGTGGCACCTTGCTAAAGATGATTCTAGGAGTCCCAAACCTCAACATTCGAAGCCTTAAGACTTTACTACCTATGAGGTAAGCGGACATCAACCGTGTACCTTTACTTATTAGCTCTCCTTAAATCAAACACCACATGGATGCACCATGCCATTTTGGTATAAGATACCAATTTTTATGAGATATCAAGACTTAAACTTTTCACACACTAATCCATAAAGGTGCTCAGTCAATAGCCAATCAGACCTTAAAAGCATAAAAGTATAATATACCACTTCTTATGAGATATCAAGACTTAAACTTTTCACACACTAATCCATAAAGGTGCTCAGTCAATAGCAAATCAGACCTTAAAAGCATAAAAAGTGGTATATTATACCAAAATGGCAAAAACACCTGCTGACATATAGAAAGGGGGTCAACAGTTGCTCCCCTAAGGAAGCGCCGTAGGCGAGAAATCTTCCCATATGGTAGTGTTGCACCTTAATGTGGTAAACGTGAATAAAAATAGGGTCGACACTTAACTGGTATGGAAGGCAAGCTCCCCCAGGGAAGCTCCCTGGGCTAGAAATCCTCCCTCTGTGATCTCCTGTTACATCTTAATGTACTAAACGTTCATTAACAACTACCAAAATACCAAAAGGGGGTCAATACTTACTCCCTTAGGGAGGCTCCGTAGGTAAGAAATCTTCCCCATGTAAACTCATTTTGCATCTTAGTGTACTAAGCATTCATTTACCCCTCTTCGTTTCACTTCATGTGCACATGTGATACAAGCACATGATCAATCTCTCAATATTAACATTAGGCACAAGCTTCTAAAAACTCCTACTAGTCTAAACAAGATAAAGTGTTTTACTTCCCTTATCGCTGAAATGAGCTTTTCAAGAAATAATCAAGAGTTCTTAACTTTTCTAAGCAAAGGCTTGAATAATACTAGCATTACATTTCGTTTCCGCCGACACCTATATTTGGCTCAAAATTCTTAGTAAAAAGTGAAGGGAATTATGAGTGTAACCATGGCGTGTAGAAAACCCATGTGCTTGTGAGCTAACAATTAACTTCACGTGTAATAAATAAATAAATAAATAAATAAATAAATAAATAAATAAAAACAAAAAACACAAACACTTTATCAGCTAGTCATGTCAGATAAAGCACGCTAGCTCCCATAGAGCAGCTACAAGCTACTATTAAGCTTTATCAGCCTAAACAACTCTTCACATCAGACAGTATGTCAGCTCCCGTAGGGCAGCTACAGGCTACTATTCAGCTTTATCAGCCTAAACAACTCTTCACATCAGAGAGTACATACGCTCCCATAAGGCAGCTGCAGATAACTCTACAAGTAAACTCATGAGCTACAACCTGAAAGCTACAAGTTTATAAGCCACAGCACGGAGGCTACAAGCTTTAAGCTCGGAGCTCATAGTTCGAAGCTAGAAGCTCAAAGATGGAAGCTACAACTCAAAGCTAGATGATCGAAGCACAAAGCTACAAGGTAGACGCTCGAACCTATGTCATTATAATATGCTTTAACTTTTACACCGAAAAGACAAAGGTCAGATTTGCACAAGCTATAAGCGGGTAGTCTAAAGCAAACAACATAGTACATGAACTCAAGCAAACCTTGGGAAGAGAACACATATAAATACTGTTGGATCAGTGGTCTCTTATAACAGTTAAGTTTTAGAACACTTATGTGTTTGCAGTTATATCAAAATTATTTGCACAGCGGAATGATAAATGTTCTAAGTTAAAGTATCACTTTTACAGGAGTAATTACTCCCCCTTTACTATAGCAGTTAATGAGAATCAAAAGCAATTCAAAGTATAAAGCAGTAATCACAAGTATTGAATGATTCTCAGGTGTGAAATGGATAATAAGTTATAAAAGCTTTGAAGGATTTCAATTAAAATTAAGTGTAAATCACAAGTCTAAAATAGTGAGCTAAACTCATCTATTTATAGACGAGTACAAACTGTTGTGCTAAGTAATACAACATTATAATAAGCTAAGATAATGTTTAGGATAATGATTACAACAGGCTGTAGCATTGAAACTTGTTCAAAGACTTTAACAAAACAATTCAATACTAAACTACTGAAGTGACCGAGTCAGTTTAGAAGCTTCTGATGTGAAAGTACTGATGATTGACAAACTACTGATGAGTAGTTTGTCTTCAGTAGTTCTTCAGTGAAATGTCTGGTTAGACTTCAGAACTTCTGATGAGATAACTCTTCAGCACTTTGCTTTTTCTTCTTCAGAACTTCTGTCTTTACTCTTCAGCAGTTCTATACTTAACAGAAATATGATTTGAACTTTGGTAACAAAAGTGGTTTCTTCAATCCTTTTTGTCCCTACAATCTCCCCCTAGATTGATGAAGCCAAAACCAAATTCAAATCTTTATTTACCTTCATTTTTCCTTGCTTCAAGTATCCTCCAGATTTCTGCAGTCATCTTGATACTAAGCGTATTTTGTTGTTGCTCTGAGAGAGATCCTTATTCAGGCTCTAGATGTTGTATGGTGAGAAGGTCTTTGGTTGACAGTATGCTCAACTCCTTTGAATTTTTAAAGACCTTGCTTGAACGATCTCTTCTGGTCACCTTTACTGAGTTGGAATCAGTAAATGACCACTTAACAATATTTACCTTAGACCTGTCAAAGTCTGAGGCATAGGAGACCAAGCTAGTCTCCTGGGTTTGACCTGATTGAGGAATGTTTTCAATTTCAGTGACCTTCAGGTGGGAGTCCTTGCTTCCTTCATTGTTCACAGCACTTGGTTTTGCAAAGTTGGGTAAGTGATGTGTTGTCACAACTTTGGTGTGAGATTTTTCTTTAATTGTTTGTTGTATCTGATAAGCATACGTAGCAGGATCCCTGAATTGTGTAAGCAGAGGTTTTTCTTCAATATCAAAGTCTGAGTGTACTACCTGACTTCCTTCTAACAGCACCATCTTGAACTCACTCTTTACAGCTTCCTCTTGCTTCTTCTTTCTTGTAGCAGGTTTCTGTAATGCACCAGAGGATCTTTTAATTACTGAAGTTTGTGGGGCTTCAGCACTTTTGAACTTCTCTGGATGTGCAGCTTTGCTGGCCTTGAATTTCTTGTATGTTTCATACAGAGTGTCTTCTTTCCATTTGGATATTGAGGCCTTTGAACCATAACCATTTGCTACTAGTTCTTCAATTATCTCTGCCTTCTTGGCTTTTCTCTCTTTCTCTGTAGCCAACCTGTCAGCTATAAGTTGAACTCTTCTTGTCAGTTTTTCTGTAGAGAGTCTGTTTAGAGAAACCTTTTTAGCCTTTGTATTCTTTGTGATCATTAACATAAGCTGTGCTCTTTTGTCTTCTTCGGCAGCAGCTTCTTTGGCTCTTTCTTCAGCCTCTAACTCATCAAGTTTTTCTTGATACTTGGCAAGCTTTTCATCAAAACTTAGATCATCCCTTTCTTCCAGGCTATTCCATACCTTGTCTTCCTTAGCCTTCTTGATTGCCTCTTTTAAACTCTTCTCTAGAAGATCTTTCAACATAGAGATTGGAGAAGGATTTAAAACAGTTGTAGTTGTTGTTACTGGCTTTGGAATCTGAGCTGGAATTCGTTGAGGTGCCTGTGAAGACTGTCCTTGTATGTTTTCAGAAGATATAACTACTGAAGGAGAAATTTTGGTCACAACTACTGAAGGATTGTCTTCAGCAGTTTGATATTGTTCTTCAGCAGTTTCTTGAATGCCTTGGGTTTGATCAGTAGTTTAAAGCATCTCTATTTCTTTTCCTTTTCTCTTTGCTGGTGTTGACTTTTGAGCTTTAGGAGATACTTCTGGTTCCTTAATCTTCTCCCCCTTTTTGGCTTCATCCACTTCTGGAAACTTCAAAGGTTTAGAAGTTGTAGCAGAAAGTGTTGCAAGCTGTCTTGTATTTTCATCCATCTTCTTGTTCAGCTCCGTAACTTTGCTGTTTATCAACTCAAATTGAGTGTTGGTCTTCAACTCCCAAGCAGTTGTAAAGCATTTGAGTTGGTTTGTGTTTAGATTAGACACCATCTGATACAGGGGACCATATGGGCTGCATAGGTGGTTCAAGTCTATGCTTGAGAGCCTAGGGAATTGGGTAGGCTTTTTAAGTGAAGGGTGAGTTTTTGGGAGATCTTCAGTGTGAACTGAAGATGCCACTTTAGCGGAATCAGGGTTTAAGTGGTCTTTAACCTGATCTTTTGTGACCAGCTCTTTCAGCTTAGAGACATCAGATTTAGGACCTTCAATATGAGCCGTCAATTCATGTTGTGGAATTTGTGAATCATCATCCAAACAAATGGAATCATCTGAATCCCTGATAGGGTTCTTAATGAGGGCAGCATAAGTTAAATCATGAGCTAGACCCAAACTAGTAGTCTCATGAACCTCTTTGTCTTGTTACCGAGGTTTTCCTACTTCAGGCATTAAGCCTTCATCAGTAGTTGCCACCTTTGAGGTCTTAGGGATGTTACTACTGTCCTCAAGTTCACCACTGGGTGATAAGTGAGTAGTAACAGCCTCAAAAGTACCTAAAGTTTCTAAGTTTGGGCTTAGAGACCTTGGTTCATCCTCATCTCCCTGGTTAGGACTAATGATGTCCACATCCATGTCAACTTCTGAAGGTATCTCCCCTGTTTGATGTGTTTCTTGGGGAGTGACATGTTTGGATGGGACTTTCTCTTTTAGTCCTGAGAGAAGTTGGGCAATTTCTATGGTTGTATGGGAAGGTTCAGGTTCAGCAGTTGTAGGTAAGGGATGAAAAGAAGGATCAATAATTACATTTTTTCTAAGTCTTTTTCTATGAAAGGTAACTGTAACAGGTTTTCTTTTGGGTGGTAGAGATGGAGTGGACTGAGAGGATGTTTCAGCCACTACTTTTTCAAGTGCAGATTGCACATCAGTAGTTTCAGGGATCTCCACTTCCTGAACTATCTTTTTCTTTAGGTTGGTGGGTTTTTGTTTTTGCTGTTTAGCCTTTTTGGCTTTCTTAGTCTTGGGTTTTGAAGATGTGGGTTCCTCAGGGACTGGTTCTTGTTCCCTTTGGTCATCTTCTGGCATAATGGCCTATTTGTTATGCCTTGAGAATACTTGGAAAGTGAGAGGTTTTAAAACAGATGTCTCTCCCACAAGTACTCCCTCTCCAAGTTCCTTTATTATGCATTGCATAACAAATCTTGGATATAACAAAAACTTTTTCTTATCATTTTGATGATGTAAAACCAACTCACTAAAGAAAAGTTTAGATGCCTTGAAAGTTGTTTCAGATATGATTGAGTGAAAAATTGGTTGAAAGGTTGAAGGCATCTGATTATTTGATCCAATTTTGGGACTTAAACACATTATAATATAATGAAATAACAGTTTATATTGTGGATCAAAATATTTCTTATAAACTATTGCTTGTGCTAAAGTACCTTGATAGCCACACTCTGTCATGGTCATATGAATAGCAGCATCTGATATGTGCTCTGTGTAGATGCACGAAATGCGACTAGTGATTGGATCTACAAAGTTAACATGTGTTAAAAGTTTTGCTGATGGGTTGAAGGTGGAAATCTGGGCGAATGTAGAGTATTGTGGGCGAAGGTAGAAGCTGACTGGGCGAAGGTAGAAAGAGACTGACATGAAGACACACATTCGTACCCTAGAGTGGGCGAATGTGCAGACACTATATATAGAATTTGTGTATTTGTGAGTTATAGAGAGTTTTAGTTGGAGTGTGTGTTTGAGTCAGGTTGTAGGTGATTTTGAGAAAGTGTTTTAAGTGTTCTAGATTAACGTGTGTGTGATTGTAATTGAATATTTGAAAAGGTTAATCTATGAAAAAGTTTTGAAAATGATGTTGATTGTGTTTTGATTAGAGTTTTATCAGTTTGTTCAGAACTAGGGTTTCCGCACCTGGTTTTGTGACTTGTATGATCAATTAATCCTGTTTCATATAAAATCTTTCGCTTACAAAGTGGTATCAGAGCTATACCGATCATACAACAACAAATTTGATAAACTCAGAGCTGATTTGGATCTAATTTTGATCAAAATACATTTGTTTTTGAATGAAAATGGTTTTTGAGTGTTTTTGATTGATTTGAAGTTGATTTTGTGGTTAAAATCTAAAATTCCAAGAATTAAAGTTGTTCCAAATCAATTCCGAATCAAAACCTGATAAAGATCATTCAAATCCACAAACTTTTGAAAATCAGAGATCAAAATAACCGTTTTTCAAAGTGTAACCGTTTTTCAGATCTGAAATGGGCGAACCTGACACTGTAGTGGGCGAACCTGAAAATTTTTGGGCGAAAGTGTGTTTTTCTGGTCGAACCTGAGTCATTTCTGGGCGAACCTGGAATTTATTGTTTGAAGTTTCCACATTCGGGCTTATTTTTCCACTTTCGATTCGTCGGGCGAACGTGAAATCAGAGTGGTCGAACGTAGACATTTTTGGGCGAACGTGGAACTTGTGTTTGGATATTTTACTTTCTGTTCATTTTCTACATTCGGGTGTTTTCAATTTGGTTGAAGGTGAACAAAAGAGGACGAAAGTAGACTAAAAGGGGGCGAACCTAGAACTCAGTTTTGGAAAATTTAAGTGTTGGATTTTTCGAAGTTCGTGATCATGTGGAATTTTCCGACTAACCCGAGACCAGCAACGTCACAACCACAACAGCAAGTGATGGACCCATGGACAGTGGCAGCACAAAAGACGAGCATACAGTCTTCGCAACCGATTAACTACATGGCGATGACTAGCTCGATGCCTCAAAGTGTGACACCTCCAGCACCACAACCTGACTACTGGGGAGTAACAGCAGCGGTGGTAAACACTCAAACCACAAATGCTATTTCTACACTAATAAATGATTTATCTTCAGGTAGCGGGAATCGGCCACCTAAGCTCATGGAGATACAAGAATATAATCAGTGGCAGAAGAAGTTCAAGATTCACTTGGAAGGCATGGGAGTGGAGGGTGCAGAGGCATGGAGTATGATTGCTAGAGGTTACACAGCACCAGTTTTGGAGAATACAGGTGAACCAGTTCCATTGGAGAGTATGTCTGAGGAGGAGAAAAAGAAGTTTGCTGTGGAGAAGAAAGCATTTTCCCAATTGACTCAGGCAATCACAAACGATCTGTTGCATCAGTTTGGGACATGCACTACATCTAAGCAACTATGGGATATGCTTAAAAAGAGGCATGATGGGAATGAGAAGACTAGAAGTTTAAGGATGGATGAATTACGAAAGGAGTTTGAGAATTTTTCGTATATTGGCAATGAAACTTTAAAAGAATTAACTCCTAGATATAGTCATTTGCTAACTGAATTGTCAAGTTATGGTATAAATATTCCTATGACAACTTTGGTGGATAAGTTTGCAGATGCTCTACCACCATACTGGGATCAGCATGTGGAAGTTCTCAGGGAGAAGGATGCATACCAATTCTGGACTATTCATGAGTTTATACAGAAACTGGAAAACAAAGAGATGGAAGAGAAGAGGAAAGCTAGAAGATCACAGATTCCTCAGAATCCTAGCTTATATTTTGGAGGCACTTCAGTTCCTCTTAGTAACTCAAGTTCAGGGGGAGTAGTGGCACCACATGTTGCGTGCATTTCCAATGTTATGGAATCACCAAAACCTACCATCAACTACATGGCACAAACCTCATCCTACTCACAACCATCGTACCCACAACCACCACCACAACAACAATACAACAATTCCTACATATCACCATTCTCACCAATGCAACAAGCAGCTTTCTATACTGCTAGCCAATCTCAACAACCAATGAACCAAATTACTCAACCTAATCAACAACCGGTGGTCTTGGAGACTTCTAACTTGGGAAATGTGACGGTTGAAGTTGCTCAGCAACACATTGCACTAGTCTCTGCAATGGTTTCATCTTACAACGGGTTGGTTGCGAGTCAAATTGGAAACAACAACTTAACCAATGAAGACTATGCACAGATTGATAAAGAAGAGATGGAATTGATTGATATCCAGTGGGCTTTTGCAAGCATTATGAGAAGGGCAACAGAGTTTATTGAGAAGACGGGTAGGACTGATTTGGGAACTTCTCCTAACACAACCTACGGGTTCAACAAGGAGAAAGTTACTTGTTTTAACTGTGGAGGGAAAGGTCACTTCAAAAGGGAATGTACCCAGCCACCAGAATAAGGTAATAGAAACCCATTCAATGCAAGCTACCAGAACCGTCAACAACAAAACCAAAACCAAGTTTCATACCAAAATAATAACAACTACCAAAACCGACAAAACAACTCTAACAACAACCAAAACAGACAACCAAACACACCAAACCGGACTCAAAACCAATCACCTAACAACACTAACCGAACAGTCATACCGATTACCACACCTAATGAGACACAACAGAACACCAATCAGAATCAAGCATTGATGATTCAACAGGATGAGCGGTTTGACTGGTCGGGTATGCAAATAGGGGTTGAGGAGATAACTACTGGTGGCAATGTGGCTTGTGTTGCTCGACAGGTTGATATTGAAGAGTCGGTGATAGTTGATGAGAAGAAAGAAACTGAGGTTGCAGTTGATATGTCTGAAGCTGAAGTGGAAGTGGAGAATGAATCTGTTAAGGTTAAGGCTGAGGATGTTAATCCTGGAATGGTGATTGACACTGTTTCTGATATTCCTGAGGAGTGTGAATCGGTTTATTCAGATTCAGACAGTGAATCAGATACAGAAGCAAGTGTTACATCTCTGGATGATGATATTGATCAGTTGCTAGCAGAAGCTGATTTTCTAAAGACGAGGAAGTCGTGCATTGCTGATGATGCTTTCACCAGGATTGATTACTCCAAGTTTTTCGCTGGAAAGGAAGCTCATTTCGCTTTGATGGCCATGACTGAACCGCCAAAACCTGTAAGTTCTGAGTGTAGCACTGATATTACTAGTAATAAATATTGTGGTACTTGTGATAGATTGACTGAGGAGAACAAACAACTCCGTGTTCAACGTGATAGTGCTATCATGAACAGTCAATCTACTCGCAAAGAGTTGAATGCTTTCAACAAGGTACTAGATGGCTATAAAAAGGACATTTCTGACTTGAAAAATACTCTTTCATTAAAACAACTCGCAATTAATAATTACATAAATGAAATTGAAAACACCAAGTTGGAAATGGCCGCCATTAAGTGCTTTGCTGAAAAGGTAAATAAAAAGTTGGAAAGTTATAAGCACATTGCTTATGTGGTAGACCACATCATTGATGATCAAACCACTAATTACAAGTCTGTGCCATCTCCGGTGCTTTTTGAAAATCCCAATTGTCATCAAGTGACACCGGAGAGATCAGTAAAATCAGACTCATCGTCGGAAAATGAATCTAATACTTCGAGTATTGGTGATCCACATTCCGATGTGAGGCCGATTTTAGGTTTCAATGATGAGGGTGTTACTGCTGAAAGTGTTGATTCAGACTCTGAGAGTGATGATACTGGTAATGTTCAAACTGTTAATGCATGTGAAATTCCAAAAGAAAATCACATCATTACTAATGAACCAGTCTCACCATCTCAGCTTATGCATCCGATGGCAAATGCGCATCGTGAGAAAAAGTCTGAAAAGAATGTGGTTAAGAAAGAATTTGAGAAAAAGGATGTTAAGGATGAACCGTGTGACAAACCAGTCAAGGTGTTTTATCGGATGGAAGGATCCGATAAGATCATCTCTGACGAGAAATTTCCAATCAAAAATGCTAACTATGCTAAAATTGATAAAATCTGGCAAGAAAGCACCATTTGGTTCCCAAAACATGAGAGGACAAATGACATCCCACCTGCTATTTTAAAGAAATTATTTTTGGATGTTCCTCAAGAACCAAAGGTCCATGTCACAGAGTTCATTAGACCCAAAAACAGAGCTAACGGTTTTCATGAGCCTGCTTACTCAAAAGGGCCACTCCCTGAGAGTTTGAGGAATCAACAGTATAATGATCAATATCCTGTTCGATCATTTACTCAACCAAATGCTCCAAATGTTTTTGAAGAGTACCGTGTATGCTTTAAATGCGGGGAGAGAGGGCATTTACTTGCTCAATGCCCGTATGTAAGGCATAAAAGGCACGAAGTTGAAGTGAGGAATTCCATGAGGAAATCGATTGATCATTATGTTCCACCACATAGACGAGTTGTTCCTCAATCATGGAGGAAGCCAGTGGTGAACACAACAACTGATAGGCATAAGGTTCCACCAAAACCTATTGTCAAGTCAAGTGTTGGACGTAAGTCTGTTAAATCAGATAAGGTAACCAAGAAAGTTTCATTTGCAAACAATGTTCAGAAACCGACTGTACCCAAAATCTCAGATTCGTATCTTAAAAAGAACTGAACAATCTTGGTCACCCAATGGTTCTCCAGGTGCCTCAACTTCAAAAGGAAATGAGAAAAAGGAAAATGTTTTGAATAATCCTAAAAAGATTGATCCAAAACAAAAAGTTGTTGAAAATGTTAATGAGAATGTTTCTTTGAAAGCTGATGTTCAAAGACCCAAGACTCAGGCTTGGGTCCCCCGAAAGAACTAAATGATTTACTTTTTTTGTGCAGGGAGCTTCAGCTGGCCCTATTAGCAGTCTTTGGATTGTTGATAGTGGAGCTTCAGGCCACATGACAGGGGATCTTGCATTATTGTTCGACGTGAAGAACATTAATGGTGGATATGTCGCATTCAGTGGAAATAAAGGGGGATATATCACTATGGAGGGGAGCGTGAGTAATGGAATAGTAAGCTTTGAGAGGATATCATATGTGAAGCAGATTGACTATAATCTGTTGAGCGTCAGTCAAATTTGTGATAAACAATTCACTGTGCATTTTGATGACAAATCCTGCTATATTCTCAAACCGGGCTTTCAAATTCCAAAAGAGTGGGTAATGTTGAAGGCTCCTCGCGTCAACAATCTCTATATTCTTGATATGTCCAAGGCGATGACATCACAGGGGCAAATAACATGTTTTCTATCCAAGGCGACCGAGAAAGAATCGATAATGTGGCACCGAAGAATGGGGCACATTCATCTGAGGAAAATGAATCATCTTGTAAAGAATGGGCTTGTCGATGGAGTAAACGTGAAACATTTCCCTCTGAATGACAAGTGTGTAAGTTGTAAGAAGGGGAAGCAACACAAACAGTCCCACAAAGTGAAGAAAGTTAACTCTGTTGAGATGCCACTTGAGCGATTGCACATGGATCTATTTGGACCGGTCAAGCGCAAAAGTCATCTTGGGGAGCTTTATTGTTTAGTTGTCACTGACGACTACTCAAGATTTTCACGGGTGATGTGTTTGCAGAATAAAAGTGACACCGTTAACAACCTGAAAGTTCTGTTCACTCGATTAGAGAATGTCTACAATTTGAAGATAAAAAGAATTCGGAGTGATAATGGGACGGAGTTCAAAAACGCCAAGATGGATGAACTTTGTGAAAGCAAAGGAATTCATCATGAATATTCGGCTCCGTACACCCAACAACAGAACGGTGTTGCTGAACGAAAGAATAGGACTCTAATTGAAGCGGCTAGAACAATGCTTGCCGACTCAAATCTTCCAGTAATGTTCTGGAACGAGGCGATTTATGCAGCAAATTATACACTCAATCGAGTTCTAACAGTGAAGAAGTTTGGTAAAACATCTTATGAACTGTTACACCGACGAAAGCCGAACTTAGAGTATCTAGAACCTTTTGGGGCACCATGCACGATGTTGAATCCAATCGAGAAGTTTAGTCCTAAAGCTGAAGAGGGATACTTTGTTGGATATGCAACCCCGCTCAAACGGGTATACAACAAGCGAACTCGTCGGGTGGAGGATTGGGCTAACGTGGAAGTTCAACGATATACTCAAAATGTGCAAGGAACAGGTCCTGATTGGATGTTTGATTACAAAGATTTCTTTGAATCATTCAATCTAGATAGCTTGGTTGAAGAAGCTGTTATCAGATTACTTTACGAGTGTGAAAACGCGACGACTTCACCGTTGGTGCGTCCGATCACCGTGAACCCCCTACCAGCTTCTAATGATACCAATGCTCCTATACAAGAGGAAGAAGTGTTTCAGGAGGCTCCTACTTCATTAGACTCTTCAGAATCTGAAGATGAACAATTTGAAGAAGTCATTCTTGAGCATGCAGAAGAACCAGAGGCACCGCCAGTGAACCCAACTCCAACTCCAGATGTTGCTTCATCGTCTAACACGGGTCATGATCTGGATGCTGTAGAGAACTTGACTACTCATACGGGAGTTATTGTACCTGTACATCCGGAATCTCGGATTCATCGTATTCACCCGCTGGAGCAAGTTATCGGTGATCCTGGAAGCAGTGTGATGACTAGAGGGCAGCTGCGATGTGTTAATACGCCAGAAAGTTTTGGTGCTTTAGCGTTATATGCCAAAATTCAACAATCTGGTAGTCAAAATGATTGGTCGTTTGCGTGTTATGTGTCGCAGGTAGAGCCAAGGACATACAAGGACGCTTTGAAGGAAGACGCCTGGGTTGAGGCAATGCAGGAGGAGTTATTACAATTCCAGAAATTGGGAGTTTGGACGCTCACGGATTTGCCACCTGGAAGAAAGAAGATTGGCACTAAATGGGTGTTTAAGTGCAAGAAGGATGATCGTGGGGTTATTGTTCGTAACAAAGCCAGATTGGTCGTGCAGGGATTCCATCAAATCGAAGGGATTGATTATAATGAAATCTATGCGCCTGTAGCACGCATTGAAGCTATTCGGATGTTTCTTGCGTTTGCTTCCTATAAGAAGTTCAAAGTATATCAAATGGACGTCAACAGCGCATTTCTGTACGGGAAAGTCAAGGAAGAGGTTTATGTCGGGCAGCCATCAGGCTTTGAGGACCCAATCCACCGGGATAAGGTCTACGTGCTGAACAAAGCTTTATATGGCTTGCACCAGGCTCCGAGGCAGTGGTACGAGGAGCTAAGTACATACCTCATCACAAGAGGATTTAAGCGCGGACTCGTCGACTGCACCCTATTCACGAAGAAATCAGGGGATGACTTGCTTCTGGTGCAGATTTACGTTGATGATATAATATTTGGTTCAACTAACGAGCTTTTATGCAGGGAGTTCGAAACTGTCATGCAGGAAAAGTTCGAGATGAGCGCAATGGGGGAGATGCAGTTTTTCCTAGGCTTGCAGGTGGACCAAAGACCCACGGGGATCTTCATTCACCAGACGAAATACGTATCCGAAGTCTTGAGCCGGTTCCAGATGGAGGATTCCAAGCCGATGGATACCCCGATTCAACCCAATCACGGGATTGGAGTGGACGCTAAGGGGGAGCTGATTGACCCATTTACATACAGAGCAATCATCGGATCTCTGATGTATTTGACGGCGTCTCGACCAGATATTATGTATGCAACGTGTCTCTGTGCCCACTATCAATCGAAGCCGAAACAAAGTCATCTGACGGCGGTCAAGCGTATCCTTAGATATCTGAAGGGTTGTCATTCAAAAGGACTTTGGTACCCTAATGATGATAATTTTGATTTCATTTCTTTTAGTGATGCAGATTGGGGCGGCTGTGACAAAGATAGCAAATCTACTACAGCTGGTTGCCAGTTTTTAGGGAGCAGGTTAGTCACCTGGCAATGCAAGAAGCAGACTTCCGTGGCGCTATCTACCTGTGAAGCCGAGTACATTGCAGCCTCGAGTTGCTGTTCGCAAGTGCTCTGGATCCAACAGCAGATGGTGGATTACGGTTTGCAGTTTCTTAAAACCCCTATATACTGTGACAACGAAGCCGCTATCGCATTAACTAAAAATACTGAAAATCATTCTAAAGCAAAACATATCCGGATCAAATACCATTTTATCCGTGATTGTTACGCTAAAGAATTGATAGATATGATCAAAATTCATACTGACTACCAACGTGCAGATTTGTTTACAAAAGCTTTTAACAGATCCCGCTTTGACTATCTTTTAAAAGTAAACAACATAAAGGAAAAACAGGACTAATCGGCACCTCGGTTTATCGCTTTTTAGTTTTAGTTTTAATTTTCTTTTTGCTAATTGGGAATTTCTCTTTACTATCGTAATCCTCAAAGAAGTTGATGCTTTCGAGGGGATTGTTTATTCCTCAAAGAAGTTGATGCTTTCGAGTGGATTGTTTCTTTCAAATTTTCATTTTATTGTTTTTCAGAAAAATTAAAAACCCAAAAATATGTTCTTTATTTTAGGGGGAGCCATTTTATCAGAAAACCCAAAAACATTGAAAAATTTCGAAAAGACCTAAAAAATTAGAAAACCAAAAATGATTTCCTGGATAAAAAGAGGAAATGATAGTACATCAGTGGGGATCTGACACAGGCTAAAGAATTGTATAGTATATGAGGCGTGTGTTGACTATGTGTGATATGCTGATAGGCTTCGTAGACTAGAAATTGCGTGCATTAGTGATACAAACATAACGAACTACGCGTTCGTGGCTGAACACCTCATGGGCATATGGTCTTAGTACCGTAATTTCGTTTGATAGGATTGCCAAAATCTGAGGTTTCGGGTCGTTATGTTATGGTTATCCGGGATATCCTGATTAAACTTTTGTCGTATTGATTTACGGACCTAGTTTCATCAGGATATTTGCTAAAAGAGCTTAAATGCCAAAACCGGAAGTTACCGAATTGAGGAACTTTATGTTTTAATTGATCAAAGATCATTATTACATCGTATTGACTTACTGATGCAAATCAGTGGGTTGATATCAGCCTCAACCTAGTGTATACGCACATGTTACTCTGCTGCATTTGTTTGCTGGCCTGCATACCTCTGTGCTATATACTTTGTAACTTTTACGGATAACTCTGGCATAATCACGCGTTACGACGAAGCTTTGTGCAATTACTTGATACGGGAGTATGTCGTGTGTGTGGGCACCACAATGTGTTAGTCTAATACACATAACTCGTATCATTTTAAAGCATTGCGTAATAGTCTGCATGTGAGCTTACGTGGACCACAATATCAGCAATTGCCGTGTCACATACTGTTTCTAATGATAATATTAAACAAAAAGATCAACGCTGTGATCAGATTTCTCAGTAAACTGATATGATCCTCTTACCGGATATCTCAAAATGTTTACTGTTTTCATCTACTTTGATGCATTTTATTTTTATTGTCAAATGTCAGAAAAACCAAAATTTTTAGGTGTGTTTTGCTAAAATGTCAGAAAAACCAAAATTTTTGCATTTCTGCTTTATTTTTGATATCCGAGGATGCTTGATGGTCAATTTCTGAGATTTGATAACACCATCTGGGTTTGTATCATTCAAAAAGTGAAAATATGAGTTTTTGAAGTTTAACAGATTGAAAAATGTTGAACGGGTTTCGAATTCGTGATTTGGCAAAATTTTTAGATTTTTCCATTTCACATTCGCCCCTTAATTGGGTCGAATGTGGAAAAATCTTCACCTTCGATTGTTAATAATGGGCGAATGTGGGTTTGTTTAGACAAATTTCACTTTCGGGTAAACATGATTTACATTCGGCCAATTTATTTTGGGCGAATGTAGATTTATCCTACATTCGACCATCTCACCGGGCGAAGGTGGCTTTCCTATTTAAGCCTTGTTCCAGGTTCGAACCTCATTCACAATTTTTCAAATTTTTCTTTTAATCCATAGACTTGTTGCTGGATTTCTTTAGACTTGTGCCTTTTGTTCCCTGACATATTCTGATCATTTTGAGACTAATTTCACAGGTAATGGAGCTATATCACGACCAGAATCGTCGTTTTTGTGACCGGACTTAGGGTTTACGAATTAAGGGTCTTAGGGTGTTTGTTGATAATTAATTTTGATTGCTTTTCAATCCATATCAGTTTTAGGGGGAGAAGGATCAACGAATTAGGGTTATAACATTGTTTAAAGGGTTAATTGATTGAATGAGTTAATAAAACCCTAATTTTCTTTTAAAACTGATATAGATTGAAGATTGGAAACAATTGGATATGAACGAGTGTTAATCGGCCTATTTAGGTCACATTGGAATCAAAATTATAGACTAAAAACAAGTTTGATAAAAATTTAAATTTTTGGGATGAACAAGTTTTCACCTTCGGGTCAAAAACGGGCGAAGGTGAAGTTTAAACGGGCGAATGAAGATTATACTGGGCGAATGTAATTTTTTAATAAACACATGTTCACATTCGACCAGAATATAGCACATTCGTACCAAAACTCTACATTCGACCTGATTAAAAAGGGGCGAATGTGGATCTTGAAAATCTTAAAATTTTTAAAGTTTTGTCGTTTTCGTGTTTTGACGTGTTTTTCTGATTTCGATGTGCAGATGGCTGAGAAACAAGAAAATATTGAGACTCAAGTGGAGAATGTTGTTCCAGATCCAGTTCAGGAGATTGTTCAGGAGGTTGAAGCATCAGTTGCAAGCAGTTGACCGTTTGAAAGATCTCATAACTGCTGTGCTTATCTTGGTGACGTGGAGAAGAATACTGAGTTCACTGGGATTATTGAGTTCCTGAAGAGAAGTAGGGTTGTGCATGCTTTAGCTACACCGACTATCATTTACAGAGACATTGTTGAGGACTTTTATAAGAATGCGAAGTACGACTTCTGGGAGAATCAGACGATAATCAGGAGCAAGATACAAGGAATGGAGATGTTTTTGACAGAGTCTGATATCAGAGAAGCACTTCAGATCAAGTTTGAAGTTAGTGAAGATCCCAGAGAGTTATCATGGACTGAACAGAAAGCCTGCTTCCTGAGGATGAAATACAAAGGACCGATTACTGATGGTTCTATGCATAAGGGGAAGTTGAGTGTGCAGTTCAAATACTTTGCACATGTCATAATTTACGTGTTTGGATGTGTGAGCGGTGGATATGACGTAATGAGGAGCGGTGGATATGACGTAATGAGGAGAAATCTAAGCTCATTGATAGTTGCATTGACTCTCAACAAACCATTCAATGTGTCTGGGATGATATTGGATCATATGCTGGAGATGCTTAAGGGTTTAAAGAAGAAACAATTCATGCTAAACCCAAGATTTCTGATGGTGATTTTTGATCACAAGTATCCTGATTTGAAGAAGGATCCTACACAGATAATTGGTCAAGATCATATGAATATCCGTACTTTGGTGAGGATGAAAGGTTATAAGGGTGTGCCTGATGAGGAAAAGCCACCATACAGAAGATTATTTGGAGCTCTAGCTAAACAGGATTACACTGATCCTGGAAAGAATAAGGCTAGACATACTGATAGTGACTCAGACAATGACGATCCCTTGGTGTATGCAGATGCAAGCACTAAGAGGAAGAGGCAGGTTGCCAATCCTGGAGCCAAAGGGAAGGGCAAGGGAAAGACAGACCAAGGAAGTTCTAAGCAACAGGTGGTGAGAAAGAAGACGACTGCTAAGAAGGGAACGAGTTTGATAGATGAGGATTCTGTTGATTCTGAAGAAACAGAGGAAGATGAACAATGGGATTCTGATGAAGAAAGAGTTAGGGCCACCAAACGTAAGGCCACTATGGTTGGTGAGTCTGAATCTCTTAATCAGTCTATTGAAGAAGCACAACAGAAGAAAAAGTCTGTTGATGTTGAAGAAGGAGGATTAAGTATAAACCTGGATGAATTGGAAACAGGTGAGACTGTTGTAGTGAACTTGCCAAAACCAAAGCATAAGACAATGGCAAAGAAGTCAAGCACTAAACAGTTAAGGGAAAAAGAGATTGCCCAACTAGTGAAAGGGAAACGGATACCCGATGCTGGTACATCATCAAAGCTGTCTTCACCAGTAACAAAGAAGCAGAAAAAGTCAAAAGAGGCTGAGACATTACCAGTAGATCAGTTTAATGTTGCACTGGATAATGTGTTAGATATGTTCAGGAAGCCTCAGAAAGAAAAAGCTAAGGAAGTTGAGCCATCCAAATCCAAGAAAGTCACTGTTGCTGATGATGTGATGAAGCAGGTGAATAAGAAGATGGATGAGATGATGAAGATGATTGTTGCTCAACAAGCAGAAATTGCTAAGTTCAAGAAGAATGAGGAGAAAATGCTTCAGATTGTGGTTGCTTCGAAGTCTAATCAAGATGAGATTGATGAGAAAGTTAAGAAGCTTGAAGCTAAGAATAAGAAGCTTGAGGTTAAATGTTCAAAGAACAAGAGCATGATTAAGGTGATTAAGGCTGATAACAAAGAACTAAAGGCAGAAAACAAACGCCTTAGTGATTTGTTAGATAATTTGTATAATGAAGCACCAAAGCTAAAATAAGGTGATGAAGATAAGGAGAAAGAAGAAGAACAGGTAGACTATGAACCTTCTGATTCTGAGAAAGAGAAAGATGATGATGAGGAAGATGGGGAGTCTGAGAAAAGTGATGATGAGGATAGTAAGAAAGATGATGATGATGATGCAGAAGGGTCTGGAAGTCAGAAAGATGATAGTAGTAGTGATAGTGATGATGATGAAGGAGGTGATGATACTTCAAAGTTTACATTTGAAAAGAGACCACAAAAGAAGGATGCTGGAGAATCAAGTTCCAAAAGGAAGAAAGGAGAGAATGTAGATTCGGATGAAAGTATCTTTTGGAATGAGAAGGTGAGATCTCTTAATGATGATGCGAAGAAAGTTTACAGGGACATGTTAGAGAAAAGAGAATGGACTATAGAGTTCACAGGTCGTTTTGTTGAAATATTCCAGACTGATGACATGAGATATGAACTGGAATATAACGATCCTGATCTAGAAGAAGGTGAAGTACCTGCTACTGTGGCTAAGGAAATTCTTGATGGCCTTGCACAGAGAGTAGGGAAATCGTTTGAGGAGTTTGTGATGGATGAGTCGATTCCAAATATTCCTGAAAAGGATATTGGAAATCACTCAGATGATAAGAATACTCCAGAAATGGATGAAGTGGAGATTGAAGACATTACACATGAGGAATATCCACAGTATTTCAGGCAGAATGATGAAAATCACTGAGATTCCAAACACTTCGGCAAAGATAAGGAGTGCAGAGTTTGTTGAGAAGGTGTTTGGAGCTGATAAGCAACAATCTTCAAGCCAATCTGATGAATTGAAGGCTTACTTGAAGAAGTTGAGAGAATTGGATGAAAACCGACCGAAGCCTGAAGCTCAAGGAAGTTTCTATAGATTCCATAATGCTATGTTCAAAGGCAGAGCACTCGGGTGGACTTATTTGAGTAGACTGAAGTGTTTAGCTGCCAAGTGGGACTCAGGAATTCTGTACTTCTACAGATTCATTGATTTGCTAACTCTACCGTATTGGGCGGTCAGAGATCTTTGTAGATTCCCAATGTCTGGAGCTTCAGTGAATAATACACATGTCGGTTGGTGTGCAGACAAGTTAGTTTGGGAGAGTAGAACGAAGTGGAACAGGTTCAAGCCTCAATATCCCAGAAGGAAAGTTCATAGGGATATTGATCCTAAAACCAAGTTGAAGAGGGTAACTTTGATCTACAAAGCACCTGAAGTGATGAGAAAGATACCTTTGATGCCTATGCCGCAACATTTCAGTGCTGACTTTATATTTTGGTACTATGATTGGAGAAAGGTTGAAGCTGTGATTGTGTTGAGAGATGGGAAGGACAAATACAAGCATGTTCATGTATTTGATCCTATGTGGTTGATTAACTGTACCTTCGAAGACATCATCATGCTTTTCTACAATCCGATTCATCATGAGGCTAACGATGCTGAACAAGCAAAGAAAGTTGTTTGTTTTGCGTATGACATAAACTTGGGGAGTAGTTTGGATGCTAAGCTTGGGAAAATGGTGAAGATGGCTAATGTATCGAAACCAGTGAAGAGAAAGTTGGAGCCGGAAATGACAAAAGAGCAAAAGAAACAGCTCAGAATCTACTTGTTGAACAAGGCAATGGACGAAGACAGAAAACGATCCAATCAATAGTCGAGGGGGAGTTTGTAGATGCACGAAATGCGACTAGTGATTGGATCTACAAAGTTAACATGTGTTAAAAGTTTTGCTGATGGGTTGAAGGTGGAAATCTGGGCGAATGTAGAGTATTGTGGGCGAAGGTAGAAGCTGACTGGGCGAAGGTAGAAAGAGACTGACATGAAGACACACATTCGTACCCAAGAGTGGGCGAATGTGGAAGAAGTCCACATTCGACCATTCCTAGTGGGCGAATGTGTAGACACTATATATAGAATTTGTGTATTTGTGAGTTATAGAGAGTTTTAGTTGGAGTGTGTGTTTGAGTCAGGCTGTAGGTGATTTTGAGAAAGTGTTTTAAGAGTTCTAGATTAACGTGTGTGTGATTGTAATTGAATATTTGAAAAGGTTAATCTATGAAAAAGCTTTGAAAATGATGTTGATTGTGTTTTGATTAGAGTTTTATCAGTTCGTTTAGAACTAGGGTTTCCGCACCTGGTTTTGTGACTTGTATGATCAATTAATCCTGTTTCATATAAAATCTTTCGCTTACACTCTGGAGCATCAGAATCATTTAAACAAAGTCTTATACTCAAAGATTTCGCTGTGATGGCCATAAGCTTCCCTTGTATAGTTAATTTGAGGGAAATCACCTTGTTGTTAACTGTCACCGTTTCAGCATTTTCCCAGAACTCATTTAGAGTCTGTTCATGGATTGGAGGATCAATGGTGAAAGCAGTTTTGTATTGGGATTTAACGACCAAATCAATGATTTTGTCGTATTGGGACCAGGCTTCATCTTTCTCGAAGTAGCCTCATTGATTATGTCCCTGTTTCAGTACAAGAGCCATGGTGTCTTTTGATCGAACAGTGATTTTAGGTTTGAGAAGGGGTTTTGTCTTTGCGTTGAGAGTGAAAGAGGGATTTTGCTTTTTGAATGGATAATTGTTTGAAAAAGGTATTTATCAGAAGTTTTTAACCGACTAGGTCAAAACTTCTGATGAGTGAAATATCAATTTTACCCTTTTAATGAAACTAATGATGAAGCAGGTTTCTTCATCAGTGGTTTTTGTCATCTCTTAAGTAGTTTTCAACAGCTGATGAGAGTGACTTTTAAAACACTTAAATAACTTCTGATAATTATCAGTAGTTATTCCTTTTCAGAAATTTTCCCATTTTGATGTTTTTCAAAATATCAGCAGTTTCTCTCTCTCTTAATTATTCATCAGAGGTTTTGTGACAGATGAGTATGTAAGTGAAAATAAAATATGTGAAGAAAGAAAAGTGAAAAACACTTACAGACTTCATTCAAATTTAGCATCCCAAGCATGGATACTAACCTCTGAAATGTTGTTGAATCGAGGGGTTTGGTGAATACATCAGCTATTTGATTAGCAGTTGTAACATGTTTCACCTCAATCTTGCCTTTTTCGTAGCAATCTCTTATGAAATGATACTTGATTTCAATATGTTTAGTTTTTGAGAACTGAACATGATTTTGAATGATGCTAATGGCAGATTTACTTTCTACTAAGAGTGGAGTCTTGGTCTCTTTGATTCCATAATCAAGAAGTTGATATTGGAGCCATTGTATCTGTGATGTGCAGCTTGCAACAACAATGTAGTTAGCTTCAGCTGTTGAAGTAGCCACAGATGTTTGTTTCTTTGATTGCCAGGACACCAGACAGTTTCCTAAGAATTGACAACCACCAGATGTTGATTTTCTTGACATTTACACCCTGCAAAGTCAATATCTGAAAAAGCTGTTAACTTAGTATTGGTTGAAGCAGGATACCAAATTCCTAAAGTAGGAGTTCCTTTCAGATATCTGAGGATTCTTTTGACAGCAATTAGGTGTGATTCTCTTGGTGCAGATTGGTATCTAGCACAGACACAAGTTGAAAACATGATATCTGGTCTAGAAGCAGTTAAATATAGAAGAGAACCTATCATACATCTATACATGGTTTGATCAATCTGTTTTCCTTGATCATCTGGTTCAACTTATGTGGTTGGTGTCATGGGAGTGGAACATGATTTACAGTCTTGTAAAGAAAATTTCTTTAATAATTCTGTAACTATTTTGATTGATGTATAAATGTTCCATTTGTTTGTTGCTTGATTTGCAGTCCTAAAAAGTACTGCAATTCTCCCATTGTACTCATTTCAAATTTTGATTGCATGAGTTTCTTAAAGTCATCACACAATTTTGTATTTGTTGAACCAAAAATGATGTCATCAACATAAATCTGAACAAGACATGATTTCCAGCATGTTTGATGAAAAGTGTTTTATCAATGGAGCCTCTAGTGAAGTGATTTTTAAGTAAAAAGTTGGATAGTGTTTCATACCAGGCCCTTGGAGCCTGTTTTAGTCCATAAAGAGCTTTGTCATGCTTGTATACCCAGTCAGGATGAGAAGGATCCTCAAACCATGGAGGTTGACATGCATACACTTCCTCTTTTAGTTTTCCATACAAAAATGCACTTTTGACATCCATTTGAAAAACTTTTATGTTGTTGGAAATTGCATAGGCTAAAAATAACCTGATAGCTTCAAGTCTTGCAACTGGTGCATAGGTTTCATCATACTCAATGCCTTCCTCTTAAGAATAACCTTGTACCACCAATATTTCCTTGTTCTTGATGATCATACCAGCTTCATCTTGTTTGTTTCTGAAGACCCATTTAGTACCAATTGGTTGTTTGTTTGGAGGTAAGGGACAGATTTCCCAAACCTGTTGCTTCTTGAATTGAAGCAGCTCATCTTGCATGGCTTGAACCCAATTGTTATCTTTGAGGGCTTCTTGATATTTCTTTGGTTCCAACTGAGAAATAAATGTTGAGAAAAAGAAAAAGTTGGAGAGCTGGTTTCTGGTAAGCACCGCTAATGCAATACCACCCATGATTTGTTCCAATGGATGATCCTTGTGTTCAATCAGTTTTTGTAGACCTGTACTTGAGGATGGCTCTGTTATTTCTTCAAATAAACCACTGAGGTTAATAATATATGGTTCAGCTGTTTGTTGAGGTTCAGGAGTTTTTGGTTCAGTTGAATCAGTAGTTTCAAGATGCTCATCAGCAGTTTTTGAAGTAGAAGCTTGTGAAACTTCTGAAGGTGTAAAAGTTGATTTGATTACTGTGTTTGGAGTCCATGGTGTAGGACCATCATCTTCAAATCCTTGATAACCATTTTGAGGAGGTTTGGATGATTCAACAGTATTTTTAGGTCCGAAATAAAAGTTGTCAAGGTTAAAGAGTTCAGCAGGATTTGCTGGAATAAGAATCTGTTTGGATTCATTGAACTTGACATTGAGTGTTTCTTCTACTATCTTGGTTCTTGAATTGAAGACTTTGTAAGCTTTCCTCATTGGAGAATAACCAAGAAAATAACCTGTATCAACTTTAGCAGCAAATTTAGAGATAGAGTCTTTGATGTTGAGGATAAAACATTGACATCCAAAAGCTCTAAAGAAGGAGATAAGGGGCTTTATGCCATGAAGAATTTCATAGGCAGTTTTGGTATGTCTCTTGTTGATAAGAACTCTATTCTGAACATAACAAGATGTGTTAACTGCTTCAGCCCAAAAATACAAAGGTAGGCCTGAATCAGCTAACATGGTTCTTGCTGCTACAATCAATGTCATGTTCTTCCTTTCTACCACACCATTTTGTTCAGGAGTTCTGGGAATGCTGAATTGTCTAACAATCCCTTTAGACAAACAGAATTCATCCAGAGTTTTGTTCCTGAACTCTGTCCCATTGTCACTCCTGATGACATTGACAGAAAGAGAATATTGCTTCTCTATTTGTAGAATGAAGAACTTGATTATTTCAGCTGCCTCATCCTTGGAATATAAGAAGAAGACCCATGTCAATCTTGAGTAGTCATCAATGATGACCAAGCAGTACTTCTTCTTACCAAGGCTCATGATTTTGACTGGTCCAAATAAGTCCATATGGAATTGTTGAAGACATGCAGTTGTTTTAGATTCTTCAATAGACTTATAGGAGGACCTATGCTATTTACCTTTAAGACAGGAAACACAGTGTTCTTTACACTGATATTCCTTCAAAGGTAGACCCCTGACCAAGCCCATTTTTGTGACTTTATTGATGGTTTTAAAGTTCACATGGCCAAGTCTCCTGTGCTAGAGATCAGTTTCTGAAGTTGATGCCTTTGAGAAGAAACAGGCAGTATTGCTCAGTACTTTGTCTTTCTCAATGTCCACTGCATAGACATTGCCACATCTTTTGGCAATCAGAAAAGTATGATAATCAATGATCTTCTCTATCAACTTCTGGCCTTCTGGTGATATAATCTTGCATGCTGTCTTTGTGAAAAAGGAAGAATATCCTTTATCACACATTTGTGAAACACTAAGCAAGTTGTATTCAAGGTTTTCAACCAGATTGACCTTGTCAAACTACATTTTGCCTGAGGATACATTGCCATATCCTAGCGCATTCCCCTTGGCATTGTTCCCAAAGGACACAGATCCTTCTCTTTGGCTGATAAAATTGTTTATCAGGTATCTACATCTAGTCATGTGCATTGAGCCTCCACTGTCAACATACCAAATGCTATTCAAACCTCTGGAGACCCTCTGCATAAAATAGCAAATTAGTTAGATTTGGCAACCCAAGCCAATTTGGCTTTGGGTTTGCTCTTGAGAACAGGTGCAGCTTGTTGAGGACCAATTTTTGAAATCCATGTCTTTTTGGCAATGGATTTTTCATTAGGGACAATGGTGGTATCTTTTTGGTGACCACTATCAACTTTGGTCATCAGAAGTTTAACCAAATTTATCAAATCTTTAACTTCAGTAGTTTGTGAAACTACTGATGGGTTAGGTGTAACTTCTGAAGATGAACTTTGAGAAAAAGGCTTTTGTTAAGATAAAGTCTTTTCCTGAGAAAAGGTTTTGTTTGGTTGTTGTTTGTTGGGAAAGAAAGTGTTTTCATAATCTTGTCTTATTTGTTTTCCCACAACCAGTTGTTGATTTTTCTTATTACACTGATTTCCCTTTCTATATCTACAAAGTTCAGTTATGTGGTTAAACAGACCACATATTTCACATGCTTTTGCATTCTCTTTCCTTTTAGATAAAGCAAGAAAGTTGGAAGGCAATTTACTGACAATATCATTATCTTTCAATAGGTCATCATCAGTTTTCAGGGCCTCAACTCCTGATGTAGATGCAACTACTGATGGCTTATTGTCAGTTGTTTTTACTTCTGTAGGACTTTCATTTTTGAGAAAGTTCTGATGGTAGGATGTGCATTCCTCTATATCAGAAGTTTGAATCAATTTCTTCCCATCATTATCAGTTTTATGGGTGAAATCAGTTGGTGATTCTGTATGGGTATACCCTATGCCAAACTTAACATTTGCAGCAGTTTGCTTGTTAAGCAGCATTTGGTAACCCTTACAAGACTCAACCCATTTTTCACAGTCAACCTTGGTGTCGGCAAGCTTTTTTCTGACATTTCCTAGGTTGTCTATCATGCTTTTAATTTGTGCCTAGGTTTCAAAGGATTTATCTGTTAATTTAGAAATTTCCTTATTTTTAAAACAAGTTTTCTTTCTAATTCACACTTCATCTGTGTGTATTTTCTCTAATTAAAGCAAAAGATTCTTTGCAAGATTTTGAACAAAGCTTTAACAGAGATTGTTGTGATACCTGAGTTAGAGCAGAATTGGAGGAGTATCCCTCAATGGCCATTAAGGCAAAGTTCTTTCTGCCGTTATCAGGTTCTACCCAATTGATATCATAGACTTTGTTGTCTGCATCTGGACTGCATTCAGATGTATCAAAATGAAGACTGCTCCAGTCAACATACCTTGATGTAAATAGACTTTGCTGAGGGGGTTGTTGAGTTTGTGGAGGTTGTTGAGCAGCTGGAAAAGGAGGCACTTGTTGCTGACCCTGGTGTTGAGAAGGCATTTGAACATATTGTACTTGTGGCACATATTGGATTTGTGGAGCTTTTGCCTGTACAAAATGAGCACTCCCTTGAGTTCCATTATTCCTATTATATGAGGGGTTAAATTGATTTCCAAACATGGGTTGGTTTAACCTAGAGCTTCTACACTCTCTAGCAAAGTGTCCCAACTTTTGACACTTATGACATCTCATTTAGATTTGTCAAAACCAACTTTTGTAGAGTTGTTTAGTCCTGGAAATTTCCTTCCTGACCTTTTATAAAATTTGTTAATTTTTATGCTTAACAAGGCCAGTTGGTGTAAAATATCCATTTCTTCTAAGTCATCACCGCTAAAATATTTTAAGTCATCCATGATAAAACACATGTTGTCAGCAGTTTGACTTAGATCTTCATTGTCATAAGCTGGGAAAGATCAATCTGATGAGATCCCAGCTGTTATGTCAATGTGATCAAAAGATCCAAAATTATTAGAACAAGATGGTGAGTCATGTCCCAATAAAGCTGTGCTACCTGGAATATAGTCATCTGCAGTTTTACCAGATTCTTGTAACTTTTTCTTTTGATTGATTTCTCTTTCAAAAGTTAACAATTGACCATGTAACCTTGTTAGGTTTAGGGCATTAAAATCTGAACTTGTTTTGAGGACTATAGAATAAGTTTCCCATTTTGAAGGTAAAGACCTTTAAAATCTATGTAACATAGATGCATTTGAATAGGTCTGACCATTAAGTTTTAACTCAGATATGAGTGATGAAAATCTTTCAAATTGTTGAGTTAATGTTTCACCATCTACATGAGTAAAAGTTTCATATTGTTGGGCTAGGATTTCTCTGGTGTTGGCTATCACCTCTTCAGTTCCTCCAAACTATTCTTTTAGACTATCCCACAGCTCTTTGGCACTTTCACAATGTAAAAGTCCAGCATAAATTTCATTTGGGAAAGCCATAGCCAACATAGAAAAAGCTTTTGCATCTAACTCAAATTTTTGGAAATCTTCTTCAGTGTAGTGTTTAGGGTCTTTTGGTCTTTCAGTTTTTACTTCTGGATCAGTTACTACTGGTTTGTGAGGTCCAAAGATTACAGACCTCCAACACCCAGTATTGATCTGAGATATAGTGTGTGCCAACCTTCTTTCCAGATATTATATTAATTTCTGACTAGCATAGGAGGTTTATTGGCAGATCGGGTGTTATAAGGGTCCATTTTTAAGAAGCCTGGATTGTCAATATTTCTTTAAAGTGATGGATAAAAAAAAGTGAACTTTTAATCCTTTATTGCATATCAATAAGAGCCTGTGTCTGATTCTCAATTTGTTAGATTGATATTTGATCAGATAAACCAGATGCTCTGATACCAATTGTTGGATCAGTGGTCTCTTATAACAGTTAAGTTTTAGAACACTTATGTGTTTGCAGTTATATCAAAGTTATTTGCACAGCGGAATGATAAATGTTCTAAGTTAAAGTATACTTTTACAGGAGTTATTACTCCCCCTTTACTATAGCAGTTAATGAGAATCAAAAGCAATTCAAAGTATAAAGCAGTAAGCACAAGTATTGAATGATTCTCAGATGTGAAATGGATTATAAGTTATAATAGCTACGAAGGATTTCAATTAAAATTAAGTGTAAATCACATGTCTAAAATAGTGAGCTAAACTCATCTATTTATAGACGAGTACAAACCGTTGTGCTAAGTAATACAGCATTATAATATGCTAAGATAATGTTTAGGATAATGCTTACAACAGGCTGTAGCATTAAAACTTGTTCAAAGACTTTAACAAAACAATATAATACTAAACTATTGAAGTGACCGAGTCGGTTTAGAAGCTTCTGATGTGAAAGTACTGATGAGTGACAAACTACTGATGAGTAGTTTGTCTTCAGTAGTTCTTTAGTGAAATGTCTGGTTAGACATCAGAACTTCTGATGAGATAACTCTTCAGCACTTTTCTTTTTCTTCTTCAGAACTTCTGTCTTTACTCTTCAGCAGTTCTATACTTAGCAGAAATATGATTTGAACTTTGGTAACAAAAGTAATTTCTTCAATCCTTTTTGTCCCTACAAATACGGTGCCTCGAGTATCTCCAAGATATTTGCTTTCTAAGGCCGCACTTGTCTTTAAACATTTATTACCGGCCAAAGAAAAAACAAAGCTAAATATATGACATATCGAAAAACTACAAAAAAACAAGTCATGTCATGAACAACGAAAATAAGCTTATAGGCTACACGCTACATAACTTCCAGCTAAGGTAAAGAAATTAACAGCTTGGCAGCCCAGCCGCACTTAACCATATGAATCAATCCAAGGTTTTCTAAGGATTGACGGAGGTTTGGTTGAATCATCCTTAAAAAAGTACCATATTTTCCATACACCAAAGTCATTTAAGGGAATGAGAGCATCGCTTAGGGCAGGCTCAACACCTCTCTTAAAACGACTAACAACTTGGGAAAGAAGAAAGATACCTCCTCATACCAAGGAGCTGCTAAATATTACGTCAAAAAGAAATGAAGGCTTGGCCCACTCACTATGGGTAGTATAAAACATCAGCTCATACACTTGCTTCATTTAGCATCAATTCAATACTTTGCGAAGATAAGTCGCTCCCCTACATGGAAAGGCAAGCCACTATGTGGGTACAAAATGAATTTCGCATAACCTCACCTATGGTGACTCGAGAAGCTCACGAGTACACCATCAAGCAGTTTTTGTGACCTCGAAAGCTCCATGATACACCATTGGGAAAATGTGGCAACTCGCAAAGCTAAGAAGCACGGAAGCTGCTAAGCTTCCTACGCCATCTCAAAATCCTTACTTAGCTAGCCTTATCAAGTACCATGACCATGATAACATGTGGCATAACTAAGGCAACCGTATAATGATTATATCCCACAAGGAGGACCATCGGCTGAAAGCCATCAAGATCAAAACGAGCTATCTCAATTACAGAAGCTCAACTCTTTTTTCTATCTTTCTAATAGGATAAAAAACTTTAGCTTGTGCAAGATGCTCACAAATGACATGGCACATAAGGAAGTTAAACAACTAAACATGTTCACGAAAGCATCCAATGTTAGACAATAGACAAATGTTACTTGTTGTCACATGTTCAAGGAAACATTTATAACCTTGGCTTGGTTCCAGATCAATAACTTACTTGAAATAAGCATAACTTCCTCAAGCACCTAATTAGAAGCTTTATACATGACAAAAGGATCTTTGGATCCCAAAATCTTGACATATCTAGAAGTTTAGGATGCTCAAAAGTGAGAAGTTCAAAATCGAAGAAAAAGGTACCAAGTCAAAAACACCCATGACTACATCATGACCATTCATGACTGGGGCCTGGAAACACGGGTACCTAATTTCAAAAGAATCAAGAAGCTTAGAAACCGAGAAGGCAAGGAACTAAAAAGTAGATAAGCTGGTTAGCTACACCTATCAATGCTTCTGCCCTACAGCTGAAATAGTATCATGGTCTGAATAAGGCATATGCTTCTCTATTGGAGGAACGTTGCTTATTGCAGCTAAAAAGCAACAAAGATTCTATAAAGCAAGCTAAAGAACAACACAACGTTCATCCACTAGCTCTCGTTTAGGCGATTGCGCTTATGTCAAAGACATAACAATACTTGCCTTGCATATGAATATCTACAAAGAATCAGTCATAAGCAAAACCTATAATCTCAAGGTTAACCAAAGCAGCTTGTCTAATCATCAAAGCAACCTGCTAAAACCTCAATACATCTTGTCGACACTGTAAGAGATAACACTTAGCCTATATATAGAAAGGTTTAAACAAAACATCTCGTCACGGGGAACCTCATAAAAAGAAGGTTCTCTAAACTAAAAGATGAGCCTATATGCCTAAACTAATACTATTAAGTATGGAATAACAAATGGTTTGCTAAAACAAGCGAAGAAGCTTCAAGCAATGGTTAGAGCAACACAACAAACGATCGAATAAAGGGGCATGGCTACTCATGCCTACCTAAGAAGTACAAAACCAAATTGCCAATGCAACGATGCAACTTATGGCACCAAGGATCGTAGCAAGCAACTTCCAGTGATCGTGTACGCTACAAATTACCACACCGTCGGAACTCCAAAAACAGTATAGTCGGGTGAATCCTTATTCGAAACTTCCCCATAGCAGCAACCTGTTGGCAGGAGCATAGAAGTTGCTCATCGAAATATAGAAGCTGCCAATAGGAAGCATGAAGGTAGTACCCCGAAAATTGTTTACTATAGCAAGAAAGCAGCTTGAAAGAGGTAGCCTGCCATAGTGTCAACAAGCGTTGATTAGGAGATCTTTTCGCCGCACTGTGGCACCTTGAAAAAGAATGATTCTAGGAGTCCGAAACCTCAACATTCGAAGCCTTAAGACTTCACTACCTATGAGGTAAGCGGACATCAACCCGTGAACTTTTACTTATTAGCTAGCTTTTCTTAAATCAAACACCACGCGGATGCACCATGCCATTAAATAAGCTCAATCTCTACCTCGTTAACTTTAAAGTGCCCGATGATTAAGAGAATTTCACTAAATTCTTAAGAAGCTTTTTTTACTACCTTCTCTATTAAATCAACTCATAAGAAAGGTCAATCAAAGATTACCATATACTCTATTCTAAACAATGTGGTTGAAAGCGTAAGAGTCTCTTGAATGTCACTAAGTATACATATAAACATCGTCCAAAGTATTATGAGACATCTTTGTCTCCTTCAAAAGTTGATCACGGGGTTGAGCATAAAGTGCTTTGACCATATAAGAAGCCTTTAAAAAGAAAAAAAGAAAACTAACCATCATATCCTAGAAGGCAATTGTCTTAGTACCTACGAAGCTAACTATCATCAACAAAGAAGATTACCTTCCTACATGACAAGCTAATATTCTTGCAAAAGAAGCTATTATTGTCACCAAAGAAGCGCGCCTTCTTACATAAGAAGTTGTCCATCCTTACATAAAAAGCCTCTATAAGGAAGCTAGCCTTCTTATATAAAAAGTTTTCCATCCTTACATAAAAAGCCTCCATAAAGAGGCTAACCTTCCTATATAAGAAGCTTTCCATTCTTACCTAAATAGCTTTCATTGTTACATAGGAAGTTAACGTTCTCACATAAGAAGCTTCCAGTTAACCATGACAGAGTGTGGTTACTAAGGTACTCTATCACATGCTACTGTTTACAAAAGATTTTTTGATGCACCATATAAATTGTTGTTTCACTATATTATCATGTGTTTGAGTCCCAAAAATGGCTCTTATGATTAGATGCCCTCTGCTTTACAACAAATTTTTCATACCATAGTGAATGAAAATTCTTCAGGGCAGCATTATACGTTTTCAATGAATTGGTGTTGCATCACCAAAATGATAAAATGAAATTTTTGCTTTACCCAAGGTTCCTAATGCACTGTATTATAAAGGAACTTGGTGAAGATTTTTGGGAAAAGTTTCAAAACTACACCCTTTAACCTCACAAGTATTTTCAAGGCACAATAAACCGGCTTCCATGCCAGAAGATGGCCAAGGGGAACAGGAAACAGTACCCATGGAACCCACATCATCCAAACGCATTTCCCTTAAGACCAAAAAGCCAAAGAAGCAAAAATCCAAACCCAGCAACCCAAAAAGAAAAGCACCTCAGGAGGTTGAGATGCCTGAGGATGCTAATGTGCAATCTGCACTTGACAAAGATGTAACTGAAACTTCCTCTCAGTTACATCTATCTCCATCACCAAAAAGAGCCAAAATGATTTCTATCCAGTTTTCAAGGAAGAAATCTAAAAAGACCAAAACTTTTGAATCTCTTCCTAAAACTAATAAAACCATTTAAACTACTGATCCCAAATCTACTAAACCTGAACACTCACACACAACAGTAGAAATTGCACATTTTTTCTTTGGACTGAAAGAAAATATCCCATCAGTTAGTGGCACTCCCCAATCACCACATAAACAGGGGAAGAAATTCTGATATAGATTCATGAGGATATTATCAGTCATATCCCAAGAGATGAGGAAGAACCAAGGTCTCTTAGCCCAATCTTTGAGACTTTAGGTACAAATGAGGCTACCACTACTCTTTTACCATCCCTTGATGGATCACAGGTTAGTGGTAGCATAACTAAGACCTCTTTTGTGGCAACTGCTGATGAAGGCCTTGTGCCCGAGGCAGGAAATCCCCAGAACCAAGAAAAAGGGGTTCATGAGGCTACTAGGATGGGCCTAGCTCATGATACAACTGATGACTTCATCATATATGAAATCATTAGGGATTCAGATGATTCCATTGATTTGGATGATGATTCAACCATTCCACAGAAAAATTGACGGCTGATTGTGAAGGACATGGATCTAATGTATCCAAACTCAGAGAGTTCGTCACAAAAGATTAGGTTAAAGACCACTTAACCCCTAATTCCCCAAAAGTGACATCCCCAGTTTTCACTGAGGATCAGCCAAAAACACTCCCTTCTCACTCACAAAATGCTACCAAATCTTCCACTGGTACTAGCATAGACTTGAACCAACTATGCAGCCCAACAAGACTTTTATACCAAATGATCCACCAACTCATTTCCTCACATCTCCAAACTTTTACACCTGTAATGGAACTGAAAAACACAAATCAGTTGGAGATGATAAACAATGCCATAGATTTGAAGTTGGGAGAGTTGTCCAGAAGACTAGAAGATAATACAAGGCAAATGGAACACTTATTTGGTGTTGCACCTCCTGCTCCTTGGTTTCAAGAAGTGGATGAAGCCAAAAGGGGGAGATGACAACTAAAGGCAAGGGTCCAGAAAAGATATCACTTTAGCAGTCTAAGAAAGCAATAGAGGCTCCACAACTCAAGGATGCCCAAAAAGAGTCCTTTAAAACCAAAGAATAGATTCTTTTAAAGGAAAGACATGACTGGCAAGAAAAACAAGAAAGGCTCCTTAGAGAAAAGCTCATAAAACTTCCAGAACCTTAAACACAACTGCTGAAGACCAACACAAAAGTACTGAAGACAATCCTTCAGTAGTTGGTACTCAAACCAACCCTTCAGTAGTTGCAACACAAACTCAAACTGAACCTTCTATCCAAACATCTACTGATCCAATTCCACCTCTAATTCCTGTGCCTACCACTAAACCTGTTCTAAACCCTTCACCAATAGCATTCTCGTAGAAGAAATGGAGAATAGTTTATTGGCAGCCCAAAGAAAGGCTAAGGAAGATGAGATCTGGAATAGCATAGAAGTGAGGGAAGATCTGAGGTTTAATGAAAAACTGAAAACATATGAAACAAAGCTGAGAGAGTTAGATGAAGAAGAAAGGATTGCTGAGGAACAGATCCTGATGTTGAGGAAGATAAGATACAACAACTGATTAGCTGGATTGTAAAGAACAGCATGACAAAGAAGTACTCTCTCAGAGACTTATCATCTTCTGAACTTGAATAAAGAGTAAGGCTGATTAAGGAAGACAAAATGATGAGAGAGAGAAGAAGATGAAAAGGGCATAAATTATAGAAGAATTGGCAGAAATTAATTATGGTTCAAAAGCCCAACAGTCAAAATGGAAACAAGCTGACCTTAATGACACTTACAAAAGATTCAAAGCCTTGCAGAAGTCCAATCCTGTAAAATTTAAATCATCAAAAGTTTCTCAAACTTCTGATCCTACAAGAAGGCCACTTTCCAAAGCATCTGCCAAGAAACAGAAGACATCAGAGGAACAGGTAAAAACAAACATCAAGTTGTCCCTAGTCTCTTGGAGCTCCCTTGCTCCGTCGTCCGATCACCACATGTCAAATTCAAGAAAGTTGCCTAAAATAAAGCTAAGCGAAAATCGAAAACTTGGAAGCTTCAAAAACAATAAAGATGTTTCAAAGCTAGTAAGCTCCAAAATAAGCTTGGATACTAGAAGTTCTAAAGACTTCCCAAGACGTCCAACAACATTTGCATCTTCTAAGCTTCTCATGAAACGCCGGAAATGTAGAAGCTACAAGAAAAGGCAAATTTATGAAGTCTAAAACAAGAAATTCATAAATGATATACGTTAATTTACACATATAAAAGTCCCCGTTTAACTCCCAAATTTCACGCGTTTATGACCTTATACACAGGAATTGGTACTTATTTGTGTATCTTTACTGTTTCAGGTCTTAAACGGTATCCCGGAAGCAAAACAGGAGAAAACACGCAGATTTCGGCGCGCAAACAGGACCTCAGGACCTGTGAGCGGCCGCTCAGAGCCTTCGAGCGGCCGCTCGTTCCTCCAGATATGTGTAGAAATGTTCTAGAAGGCCTACGTCAGCGAACGAGGAAACCTGTGCCACCTGATGAAGAGTGAGCGGCCGCTCACAGGCTTCGAGCGGCCGCTCACAGAGCCTGTTCATCTATAAAACACCCCATTCAGCCCACTGAACGATTATTGGGTATTTTTGGGACGATCTTGGGCGAATTTCTGGGCGATTTAGCAGCTGAGAAGTTGATTAACAAGCTTGGGGAGCAATCAAAAGTCCATTTTCATCATCCAATCCATCACGTTTATCAATTTATGGTTTGACCTAATATCTTAATCTTGTTCAAATCAGTTTTTATGCTTTGTAGTTGTGATGTTTAGATTAATAATTGTAACCTACGGGTAAAAACATTAGTATTTAGTAGTGTATAACAATCATTTGCGTAGCAAATCGTTTATGTATGATTTTGGGTGTTCTTCGTGTTAACACTTGATGAACAGATTTTGAGCAGTTCCATTGTTGTTAATATATTCACGCTTATGCTACGTGTGAAAATACTCATTAGCTTGTTCCTATGTAATCGTTGTATGTTGCGTGTTTGAACGAATCTTGAATCTTAATATTCATTGTGAATCGGCTCATATGTGGTTAAATTCAGTTGTTGTTGTGTTCTAAGATGTTGTTGTTATACCTTAGATGATTGACAAAGTTGCGGATTAGATAAGGTGAAAACCCCTAGTTTGTGCTTCGTTAGCAAAGTTAGTAACTTGTTAATAACTTTGCGCCATGAAACTGTAACCGGGTAGTGGTTTAGTAAAAGGTATTTCAATAGTAGCCTAGAGTACTTACTTGCACGTAAAATAGCTTTAATCGGCTAAATGGTGTTATTGCGCGTCTTTGACATGATTAATGATCTTGGTTTAGGGATTTTGGTTGAAATCGCTTGCTTAGTAGATTTATGTTCAAAGTGTGTAAAATGGGATTGATTGTGTGTGAGTTAGTCTATGCTTGTCTTCGTGGTTATTTCGTATTATTCGTGTAGCTTTCGTGGTTAAGTGAGGTTGAGGATTCCCGAAAGGTAATACTAACCTATTCACATGAGTATATATCAGTAGTGCACTAATAGACAATTTTAGGTGGTTAATATATGTTGTTAGCTTTCCGAAGAATTGATGTGTTGAGGATTCCCGAAAGGTGATACTAGCCAATTAGAAATGGGAGATTGATTAAGATTCTTGGTCCTATTCAACCTAGTTGCCATGCTTAAGTCGTATGAACCAAGCCTACTTATATATTCGTTTTGTATTTGAAGTCTTATATGTATTTGTTATGTTTTAGCTTAGAATAGATTAAACTAAATTAAATTAGTTAAATTGGTTACCACAACAAATCATTATCTTTTCCTACCAGTAATTCAGTGACAACGGTTTAGTACATTAGCCCCGCGCGCATCCGTGGATCGATACTTGGTTCTTATCTATACTTACTACATATATGACGGGGTACACTTGCCCTTTAATGTGTGTTCTATGTTAAGATTAAAATCATTTTTATAAATTTAAAACCTAGTTTGCGCATATGCATTTATATGTATATACAGAGCACATCAAGTTTTTGGCGCCGTTGCCGGGGATGCGCCGCGCTGTTGGAACGGCCCGAGTTACTCCTTTACTGGTGTACATGCTTGTGAATACTTGTTTATTTTGCTATGATTATTTATTTGTTCATTTGTTGTTAATAGAATTCTTCTAAGTTACTTGATTAATTGGAATTATTCGATGATTTGGTTACTTTTGCGAACGGTTTGGATCAAGAAAATTTGAAAGATTTCGTTTCATACAAATTCCTAATTATTCCGGAATTTATCTTTTTATTGGTCAAGGCCGAGTTTGTATTGAAATACATTTAAGTTCATTTCTTAAACGGGTTGGACACCTAGCCCAGATGGACTAGGTGCAAGTAGGCGGACAGTAGGTACCCGGTTCGATCCGGTGGCACCTCGTTTCCAACCCAGACTTTTTTTTTTTTTCACTTGATCCGGTCGACCGTTCCATTGCACCAAATCGCCATTAAATTCATTCATTATTTTTCCGATTTTTTCTCTAGTCGTGTTAAATTTGATTGATTGATATTGGATGGATTGGTTTGTGTTTAACTTCTGTTGATTTTTCTATTTGATTTATTGATGTTTATAGCAATCTTTATTGTTTATTTCATTTATTGGTTCGCATTTGAACTACTTGATTGTTTTGATCCATTAAAATTTTATATTCTTTTTATTCAGATTTTATTTAAATTTCATTTATTTAGAATTGTCCAAAATTTAAATTTAATTGATTTCATTAGCTTGATTGTTTAATTTAGTTATTCTTTGAATCTTTGATTAATTTTATTGAATTTGTTTTTTTGATGCGTTTATTCTTTGATTCTTTGATTTATAGCTTTTAGTCGATTGATTGTTTTAATCTTTATCTGATTGATTCTTTGATTGATGTTATTCAATTTAATTGTTTACATTTGTTTTGATTCTTTATATCTTGTGTATTTGAGACTTTTCATTCATTTTGCTTTGGTGATGTTTAACTCCTTTGTTTTTCCTTTTAAGGTTGATGTCCGATACCCCTCCACCCCCACTTGTTGAGCGACCTCAGCCACAGAAAGACCAAGCTTACAAATCACAGGTTCAGCCTTATAAGCCAATTGTTGTAGATAGCCAATACCGTCCTCAGGGTGCTGAAGGAAGTACTCAGCAGCAGGCCCAGGAAGGTAGCTCCGGGATGTCTCGCATGGAGGAGATGATGGCGCAACTGTTAAGCAGTTCCAATACTGCCAATCAGCTCGCAGAGCAGCGCCACCGCCAGAATGAAGAGCGATTTTCCGCGCACGAGGGAGAAATGCGCAGTCAGAAGGCTTCGATGCAGCAGATTGAGAAGCAGGTAGGCCAGATGGCGAAGATGTTATCGGAACGGCAGAAGGGTGCGTTTCCGGGTAACACTGAGCAGAATCCCCGAGGGGATTTGAATGCTATTACCACAAGGGGTGGTAAAACCACGGGACCAGACATATCGGATTCACCACCGATCACTGAGACGGTCCAGACTGATGTTCCGGGCGAGGTGCACGCTAGGCGAAGCCCAGCAATTACCGCACAGTCCCGCGAGCCAGTCACTGATCACACCCCTCCAGTACCGTATCCCGCTAGATTGAAGAAGCAGAAGGATGCGGAGCAATTTGGGAAGTTCTTGGAAATGTTCAAACAACTCCATATAAACATCCCATTCATTGAGGCTTTGGCACAGATGCCAAAATATGCCAAGTTTCTGAAGGATATCCTCTCGAACAAACAAAGACTCGAGGATATGTCATGTGTGATGCTGAATGAACATTGCTCAGCAGTCCTTCAGAACAGATTGCCTCAGAAGAAGGAAGACCCAGGCGTCTTCAAGCTTCCATGCTCTATAGCTGACATGCCGATCAGTTATGCATTGGCCGACCTAGGCGCGAGCATCAGTCTCATGCCTTATTGGTTCTTTGCGAAATTGGGCATAGGGGAGCCGACGAGCACGAGGATGAGTATACGGTTAGCAGATCGCACATATAAATACCCTCGTGGCTTTGTGGAGAACATGCTGGTGCGAATAGGCAAATTCGTGTTCCCAGTAGATTTTGTCATCCTCGATGTCGAGGATGTTGATGCCACGATTCCTCTGATCTTAGGACGCCCATTCCTCCGCACAGCGAGGACGATGGTTGACGTAGAGGCTGGCAAGATCACCCTTCGGGTGGATGATGAGCAGATCACATTTAACATCACCCAGACCATGAAGCATCCAAGGAATCAGGATGATGCACTCTATTACATTGACATTGTCGATGAGCATGTGAGTTCATACTTTCAGGGCATGATTGAGGATACCGAATCAGACGCACATCTGAAGTGCGGGGACCTAGTTGGCATTATGAAGGAGGGCCAAGATGATGAGCAGCTAATCTATATGGTTGGTGATGATGGTCTCGAGAGTTCGAGTCGGTTTTCTGAGATCGAGTGTGGGGAAGTTGAGGGTGTTGAGCCTTTGACTGAAACGCCCCCAGCCCTGGAGTTGAAGGAACTCCCTGCGCATTTAGAGTATGCGTACTTGGATGATGATCGCACACTGCCTGTCATTATTTCGGCTTCTTTGACAGAGGATGAGAGAGAAAGGTTACTTGGCATGCTGAAACTTCATAAATCGGCATTGGCGTGGAGGATCTCGGACATTAAGGGGATTAATCCTTCTTTTTGTACACATAAGATTCTCATGGAGGATACTTTCAGGCCGAGTGCACAACATCAGAGGCGACTTAACCCAAACATGCAAGAGGTCGTTAAGAAGGAGGTGCTTAAGTTACTAGATTCGGGTTTGATATACCCCATCTCTGACAGTGCATGGGTTAGCCCAGTGCAGGTTGTGCCCAAGAAGGGTGGTATGACCGTCGTGTTGAATGATAGGGATGAGCTGATCCCGTCCAGGACAATCACGGGGTGGAGAGTTTGCATCGATTACCGCAAACTCAATGATGCCACTCGCAAAGATCACTTCCCACTTCCATTTATGGATCAGATGTTAGAACGACTATCTGGGAAGTCTTTCTATTGCTTTCTGGACGGATTCTCGGGATACTTTCAGATCCCCATAGCTCCTGAGGACCAAGAGAAGACGACGTTTACTTGCCCCTTCGGCACATTCGCTTACCGGAGGATGCCTTTTGGGTTGTGTAACGCGCCGGCCACCTTCCAGCGCTGTATGTTAGCCATTTTCCATGACATGATTGAGGACTCCATGGAAGTGTTCATGGACGATTTTTCGGTCTACGGGAGTTCGTTCGACCATTGTCTTGGGAATTTGGAAAGGATGTTAGAGAGGTGTGAGGAAACCAACCTTGTGCTCAACTGGGAGAAATGTCACTTCATGGTGAAAGAGGGCATCGTTCTCGGGCACAAAATCTCTCACGCCGGGATGGAAGTTGACAGAGCTAAGGTTGATATTATTGCTCAGCTTCCTCCCCCAACCACAGTGAAGGCTATCCGGAGTTTCCTTGGTCATGCGGGATTCTATCGACGATTCATAAAGGATTTTTCCAAGATCGCCCGACCCATGACCCGTTTGTTGGAGAAGGAAGCTCCGTTTATTTTTGGAAAGGATTGTTTGCAAGCATTTGACCTGTTGAAGGGAATGCTTGTGAAGGCCCCAATTCTAGTAGCACCCGACTGGTCGTTGCCATTTGAGATTATGTGCGACGCGAGTGACTATGCGATTGGGGCAGTCTTGGGACAGAGGAAGGATAAACACTTCCATCCGATCTACTACGCCAGCAAAACCTTGCACGAGGCGCAAGAGAATTACACGACTACCGAGAAGGAGTTGCTGGCTGTGGTTTTTGCTTTCGATAAATTTAGATCGCACCTTGTTCTGTCCAAGACCATAGTGTATACGGATCACGCCGCCATCCGTTATCTGTTCAACAAGCAGGATGCTAAGCCACGCTTGATTAGGTGGATCCTGTTGTTGCAAGAGTTTGACATTGAGATTCAGGACAAGAAGGGGTCTTTGAATGTTGCTGCTGATCACCTGTCTCGTTTGGAGAACGGGGATGCGGAGATCTCGGGTGGGGAGCCCATAAATGACAATTTCCCACACGAATCTCTGATGAGGATAGAAGTGGAGGACGAGTCTCCATGGTTCGCCGACTTTGCAAACTTCCTTGCTTGTGGGATCCTTATCAAAGGATTGTCACATCAGCAAAAGAGGAAATTCTTCGCGGACCTGAAGCAGTATATCTGGGATGACCCGTACCTGTTTAGGATGGGAGCGGATCAGGTGATTCGTAGGTGTGTATTTGGGGTTCAGGCAACCCACATTCTGCGACAATGCCATGAGGGGCCAACCGGAGGTCATTACGGGGCTAACTACACTGCCCGTAAGGTTCTTGATGCCGGTTTCTATTGGCCCACCTTGTTTAAAGACGCGCAGATTTGGGTCAGCGCGTGCGATGCTTGCCAGAGGGCAACTAATATATCCGCACGCGATCAAATGCCTCAAAATTGGATCCAGGTTTGTGAGGTTTTTGATGTGTGGGGCATCGACTTCATGGGTCCATTCCCCACGTCGAGAGGGAACCGCTACATACTCGTGGCTGTTGATTACATGTCTAAATGGGCTGAGGCGCAAGCCTTGCCCACAAACGACGCCAGAGTAGTGGTGCGGTTCGTGAAGAGGTTGTTCTGCCGGTTTGGTGCACCGAAAGCACTCATTAGCGATCGAGGTACTCACTTTTGCAATTCTCAACTTGAGAAGGCCTTAGCTCGCTATGGGGTGCATCACAGAGTTTCCACTGCCTATCATCCACAGACAAGTGGGCAGGTGGAAAACACGAACCGGGGATTGAAGAGAATCCTTGAAAAGACGGTTGGCCAGAACCGTAAGGATTGGTCGGAGAAACTGGATGACGCATTGTGGGCCTTCCGTACAGCCTACAAAACTCCTATTGGGACAACTCCCTTTAGGCTAGTTTACGGAAAGGCGTGTCATTTGCCAGTTGAGTTGGAGCATAGGGCGTTGTGGGCTCTGAAAGCAACTAATTTGGATCTGAAGACCGGCAGTGAGACCCGTTTCTTGCAGATTCATGAGTTGGAGGAGTTAAGACAGCACGCTTACGAAAGCTCAATTCGGTATAAGGAGCGCACAAAGAGGTTGCATGACAGTCGCCTGAAACGCCGAGAAGATTTTCAGGTAGGCGACTTGGTCCTGCTTTATAACTCGCGCCTGCGTCTCTTTCCAGGGAAGTTGAAATCCCGGTGGACAGGACCGTACACTGTTAAGGAGGTATATCCTTACGGGACTGTCTCGATTGAGAATTCAGAGGGATTGACTTTCAAAGTCAACGGTCATCGCTTGAAAGTATATATTGACGGACCGGTTGACAAAGCCGTAGAGGAGATCGATCTCTACGCCCCACACGCCTCATAAAGTGTGGGGAAGTGAGTCTAGCTAGCGACTCGATAATAAATATAGCGTGGCGCGTATGGGCGCGCCAAATTGGGGTAGTAGGTAATTGTTTAGTACTTAGTTAAAATTTTTAGTTTAGTTTAAAATTTCTTAGATGTTAATGTTTGTTTAAGTCGTGCGCAGGTTCATGCAGGTTTGATCATATCCGAGGATTGCAATGATGCAAGGAACGAGTTTCAAATGGGTTAGATGTGTATGGGCGCGCCGAATTGTACAAATGGTTATAGTTTAGATTGAATTTTTAGTTAAATTGTTTAAGTTTTTAACTAGTTTGTTTAATTGTTCTTAGAGATTGCAGGTTCGATTCACGCCTTGTGGAGATGTGGAAAGTCGCTTCAAAACTGAGGTATTATACTAGGAAGCGTCACAAAACAGGTATGTTGGTTGTTTGGGTCAAAACGGATAAGTGCAGGCGCGTTTAGGTGAAAAACTGCAGCAAAATAACACATCAGTGGGCAGTGAGCGACCGCTCAGAGGCTCCGAGCGGCCCGCTCAAAACGCCCAGCTCAAAAAAAAAAAAAAAAAAAAAAAAAAAAAAGATGAACGAGCGGCCGCTCAAAGGGAGCGAGCGACCGCTCGAGCAGGTCTGACGAAGTTTTTCAAGGGCAAAATTGGCATTTCACATTTTAAACTCAAAATAACCAACCCTAAATACCTACAAGCGGCCGCTCAATGAAATTTTTGACCCAATCCTTACAATTTTTGCTCTCAAGAACACCCACATACAAAACCTTCAATTCCACCTTCAAATCTTCAAGAAAAAGGTATGAATCTCTAGTTTTCTTGCATTTTCTTTTGTTCTAGTGTAATGTAGTTTAGTTTTTTTTGCAATCTTTTCTGAATTTTTAGGGTTCCTTCATAACATTTAACAAACCCTAATGTTCTTGAATGGATTGTTTGCTTTGTTAGTATAGAGTAATGGGTAATTATTGTTCAAATCTTTGAGTTTTTGGGTTTTCTTCATAATGTTTAACCTAGATCCGAAAATTCTTGAAAATTTGTGTGGTTGTGTAGCCCATTGTTTAGTGTATTTTAGTATAATTGTAGATTAATTTCATGTTATGTTTGTTTGTTAGTATTAATCTTAGTGTAATTTAGATTTATTGTTGAATTTTGGGGATCCTTCATAAGTGTTCAAAAAATCCCCAAATTCATCTTGTTTAGGTTGTATGTTAATGTTTAGATATCTTAATTTTTGGGGATTCTTCATAATTGTTTAACAAATCCCCAAATTTTGAGGTTGTTAGTATTTAGTTTGTATTTTAGTTGTTTGTTGTTCATGAACTTTGGGGCGCTCTTCATAACTAAACAAACGCGCCCCGAGTTCTAGTGATTACTTCATAATGTTTTTGGAAATTGAGCGCCTAAAGCTAAGCAAGTTGATTTTGAAAACATTTTGCAAAGTCTTAGCGCCTAAGTGTTCAAGGTTCAAAATTCGCTCAAATACTTCATAATTGCTAAATACTTCATAATTGCTAAATACTTCATAAAGTGTGCAAACTCGGCCATTCGATCACCAAGTCATACAATTTTTCAAAACACAAGTGCTTGAATGGCCGATTACAGAGTGCATTTGGCTAAAACAGTAAAACCGGGCCAAAACCAGGTGCACAGGGGCGGAAAACAGCAGTTTGCGAGCAAAAGCGCGCGTACAGGTGCAGTGAGCGGCCGCTCACAGCCTGTGATGAAGTTTGGGATCCTTCATGAATACAATGGAATAATCCGTTTAAAAGGGCATAACGATGAAGTTTGGGACCCACTGCCACAACCGGAGCACCAGCTACAGCCGCACCAGCCACTCGAGCAGCCACATCAGCAACAGGAGCAGCCACACCAGCAGCATGAGCACCAGTACGCGCCCCCCCCAAACTTTTACCAGGAGTTCACCGAGTTCAGGAATGAAACTCGCGAGTTCAGGAATGAAACTCGCGAGAACTTTGGGTACATGTTTGATAGCATGCACCACCTCTTTCAGGACTTGCGCGCGGTTTACCCATCTCACTTTGGCCATCAGCCTTATCACTACCAAAGTGGGCCGGGTGACAAGCGCCGAAGAGGTGGGGATGCTGCGGGGTCGTCCGGGACCCACCATGATGATGATGACGAGGAGTGACGAGTAGTGGTGGTGGTATTTGATTTGCTTATGTTAGTTTTTTTTATTGTATTCGGGTGCGAGCACCCAAGACATCTTTTATTTTCCTGTATTAGTACTCTTTACTTTTCTCTATTTTTAATTTCAGCACTGTTTGCTTGTTTCAATAAGTGTGATTATGGATGGATGTGTTTAATGTGTTTTGGTTTTGTCAAGAATGGTGATAGTGCAGGGATAGGCGAGCACCGATATGGATGCTCAATGCAGTCACCATGTTTTCGGGATATCACAAACAAGGGAGTATTATTCTCCTTTTTCACACAGTAGTTGGCTAATTCATAAACGCTTTCTATTTTTTCACATTGGGGACAATGTGACATTCAAGTGTGGGGAGGGTTTATATTATGTTCTAGTTTGTCCTCTTGCGTTGTATATATATAAAAAAAAAAAAAAAAAAAAAAAAAAAAAAAAAAACTTTTATAAAGTACATATATATGTATATATGTTTATATATTTAGAAACGTCTAGCTTAACCAATTTTTGATAAAAATAACTTAAGGCGCGACAAACGGACGTGACACTAGCTTGCTAAATCTGTACATTTGCACCCATTTCCTTCCGGTTACGTGAGCATTTGAGCCTTAGACTAGATTTTCATTTCTTTGACATGCTTACGAGTGAGCCGGATGTTTTGTGTGATTTAGAACTTGTCATTAGCATACGTGTTTAGACCAGAGTCGTGTGAAATTGTACGAATATGATTGAGGCATTTAGGATACCCTTTTGATTTAACCTTTTCTTTTCGTTCTATCTGTTTCCTCACCAAAACATTATCCCCTAGTTAACCATGTTGAACCTATTCCCGTGTTTTTTTTCTTATTTACCACGTCATTTAACCACTAAACCAAATTTAGCCTTTTTCTTTTAAACCTTTTGTGTTAAAGCTCGGTTTAGGTTAATGTTTGACTCGTTTTTGCGTTGTAAATAGTCGAGTTCGGGTTTGTATATATAGAGCCCGTTTGTTGGTTATATTCATGTTTCTATTTCGGTAAAAAAAAAAAAAAAAAAAAAAAAAAAAAAAAAATCCAGAAAATAGAACACCCTAAAATAGGGTGAATTAGCAGTGATCGAGCAGTTTTTAGAGCTTCAAGTTAGAAATTATATGTTAGCTCGATGTGAATAAAATGCGGTTACGTTCGCATATGTATTGTATAGTAGTTTTTGCTTCAGCTTAGTTAGACTTAACCGCCGAGTTTTAACCATTTCGTCACTGTAAATATCCATTCCACACCCTTACCCCTAGCCTGACATTACAACCATCATAAGACCTCTTGATTTGTGCTTTTTCACACGTCAGTTGGTGAAGACTAGATCTTTTGACAAGCCTATGATATTACACGATTCATTGCCTGGACAATGGAGCGATTTACACATTCACATTACACGTATGTTTCATAAATAAAACCGAGTGTGTGTGAACATTGTGAGTCGTGTACGGGTTTGCCTGCTATGTTGATCGAAAGTGAATCGCCGCCTTGTAGTTGTTTTGTCACCTGTTTATACTTGTTAGCTTGATTCTATTATGTACAGGTTATTTTATTTTTGTTGAGTTTATTTTTCGTTTAAGTTTTTGCTTGAGGACAAGCAAAGTTCAAGTGTGGGGAGGTTTGATATACGTTAATTTACACATATAAAAGTCCCCGTTTAACTCCCAAATTTCACGCGTTTATGACCTTATACACAGGAATTGGTACTTATTTGTGTATCTTTACTGTTTCAGGTCTTAAACGGTATCCCGGAAGCAAAACAGGAGAAAACACGCAGATTTCGGCGCGCAAACAGGACCTCAGGACCTGTGAGCGGCCGCTCAGAGCCTTCGAGCGGCCGCTCGTTCCTCCAGATATGTGTAGAAATGTTCTAGAAGGCCTACGTCAGCGAACGAGGAAACCTGTGCCACCTGATGAAGAGTGAGCGGCCGCTCACAGGCTTCGAGCGGCCGCTCACAGAGCCTGTTCATCTATAAAACACCCCATTCAGCCCACTGAACGATTATTGGGTATTTTTGGGACGATCTTGGGCGAATTTCTGGGCGATTTAGCAGCTGAGAAGTTGATTAACAAGCTTGGGGAGCAATCAAAAGTCCATTTTCATCATCCAATCCATCACGTTTATCAATTTATGGTTTGACCTAATATCTTAATCTTGTTCAAATCAGTTTTTATGCTTTGTAGTTGTGATGTTTAGATTAATAATTGTAACCTACGGGTAAAAACATTAGTATTTAGTAGTGTATAACAATCATTTGCGTAGCAAATCGTTTATGTATGATTTTGGGTGTTCTTCGTGTTAACACTTGATGAACAGATTTTGAGCAGTTCCATTGTTGTTAATATATTCACGCTTATGCTACGTGTGAAAATACTCATTAGCTTGTTCCTATGTAATCGTTGTATGTTGCGTGTTTGAACGAATCTTGAATCTTAATATTCATTGTGAATCGGCTCATATGTGGTTAAATTCAGTTGTTGTTGTGTTCTAAGATGTTGTTGTTATACCTTAGATGATTGACAAAGTTGCGGATTAGATAAGGTGAAAACCCCTAGTTTGTGCTTTGTTAGCAAAGTTAGTAACTTGTTAATAACTTTGCGCCATGAAACTGTAACCGGGTAGTGGTTTAGTAAAAGGTATTTCAATAGTAGCCTAGAGTACTTACTTGCACGTAAAATAGCTTTAATCGGCTAAATGGTGTTATTGCGCGTCTTTGACATGATTAATGATCTTGGTTTAGGGATTTTGGTTGAAATCGCTTGCTTAGTAGATTTATGTTCAAAGTGTGTAAAATGGGATTGATTGTGTGTGAGTTAGTCTATGCTTGTCTTCGTGGTTATTTCGTATTATTCGTGTAGCTTTCGTGGTTAAGTGAGGTTGAGGATTCCCGAAAGGTAATACTAACCTATTCACATGAGTATATATCAGTAGTGCACTAATAGACAATTTTAGGTGGTTAATATATGTTGTTAGCTTTCCGAAGAATTGATGTGTTGAGGATTCCCGAAAGGTGATACTAGCCAATTAGAAATGGGAGATTGATTAAGATTCTTGGTCCTATTCAACCTAGTTGCCATGCTTAAGTCGTATGAACCAAGCCTACTTATATATTCGTTTTGTATTTGAAGTCTTATATGTATTTGTTATGTTTTAGCTTAGAATAGATTAAACTAGATTAAATTAGTTAAATTGGTTACCACAACAAATCATTATCTTTTCCTACCAGTAATTCAGTGACAACGGTTTAGTACATTAGCCCCGCGCGCATCCGTGGATCGATACTTGGTTCTTATCTATACTTACTACATATATGACGGGGTACACTTGCCCTTTAATGTGTGTTCTATGTTAAGATTAAAATCATTTTTATAAATTTAAAACCTAGTTTGCGCATATGCATTTATATGTATATACAGAGCACATCAATAAACAAATAAGGCGCAAACACCTTACACCAAAGTTTATGAATTCCTAGAGGTAAGCAAAAACGAGTTAAGAATACTAACTCACAAACACCCGTGACTACGTCATGACTACTTATGACTGGGGGCTGATGACGTGGGTACCCAAACCCCCACATTTGAACATATTCGAGAAACTATCAGACTCAGGCCAAGAAGCTAAGAAGCCAGAGGCTGGCTTAGAGAAGCTAAACGCATCAGCTCCTCAACTCCCTAGCACATGACCTTCCTTACACGAGGTCAATAATAAAGGTGAGTCCAACCTTTATGGGTCAACTCAGCTCATTACTATAAGGCCACTTAGGGTTTGGGGTTTCACCCTCTACAAATAGAGGGGACACACCGTCACTCAAACCCACCACATTTGTCTTGGTCTCAGCCCAAGACATCATACCTCTCTTCTCTCTCTTTCTCTAGAAATTTTCTCTCATCAACTAATTTGCTAAGCTCCCATAGAGAAGCCTACGAGCTGCTAAAGTATCACACGAGCAGTTCATGGTCTCTCTATAATTACACACAACTAAGTTGTTAATCTTCCCTGCTGTACTCACGAACTTCCCTAACGAAGCTCTAGAGCTAATATACCAATACACCATCGACACATGGACTTTAATAACCAACGTGGAACCACCAATTTAAGCAGCCCGAAACCACCTCGGATGCTAGCTAACTGTCAGGTTCAACCACCACCTCCTCTCATACTTTTTATCTCTCATTTACTCATTTATATTTACTTTTATGTACATTTCTTGGGATAAATCATAAATCACTAATGTTGAGCATCGGAGGGCTGTCTAGATACCTCGGTCTCTGGACCCCTTCTAATGAGTTGTTCCTGGTGAAGATACAAGCTTAGAAGGTGATAGGTCGAACCCGAAAAGACGTACATACCATCTCCATATCTTATCCTTGTTGTTACAACACTCATCATTTGGATTGGCATAGAAGTGTTTTCTTTTTCTTCATCATTTGGATTGGCTTAGAAGTGTTTTCTTTTTCTTCATAAGATTAACACCACAAAACCTGTGTTCAGGTGCAATGTATTTCCTATTTTTTTTTCAACAAAATTAATAAAATTCTATCACAACAATTGCTTTAATAAACAATTTTGGCATTTGATTTAAACTTTTAAAATCACACCAGGCATATATTAACCTTGTTTTTTGAAGTTCTTAGCATTAGGCCTTGAGGTTTACTTTAACATCCCTTAACTCTACCTAGATGACACATCATCCATTTTTCTTTATTTCACTTCACATCAAACCAAGAAAATGGTGTAATCCCATTAATTCACATAACTATATATTTTTAGTGGTTTTTGGTTTTGAAAAGGAAAATAATTTGATCCAGACTTTTAACATTCGGCTAACATGTTAACAACTAACTCCTTTAACGACCCTTAACGCAAGGAGGGAGTGGTATGCAATGCAAGTTAACATGTCATATCACCTTTAACACCCTCAATGTTACAGTACACCACATATATGGCCCTAGAAGTTAATGTGTACATTGGACTAACGGATGTTTTCACGTACTTACTGTTGGAAAACACTTTTACTCGAACCCTTTGATTAAATGAAAAACACTTTTATTATGCAGCACATCAATTACAATAATCATAACCATCTATGTATGCTAAACTAAACCCAACCTACTATCAATCAAACACCTATTAAATAATTATTAAACCCGGCCTAGATAAACTTAACCCTTTAAATAAGCTACCAATACCTATCTAGACCCAACATTAAATTATAATAAATTGACAAATCCATTTCAGCTCCAAATAGGATTAACGATACGGTCACCCCTTAATTCTTTTTGACCCATTTGTTCACATTCACACCGTTACTCCAATTTCTTTTTGGACAGCCTCGACCTTACTCGGACCCCCTGACCTCTACCACGACCACGACCATAATCTTCACGATTTGACCTCCCATTGCACTTTACTTTAAGTTAAACGAATTCAACCCTTCTTTGATCGTTGTTTTACCACCCTGTCACACTCCTCTTTGATATGCCCCCGCTAATATCAACCACTAACAAAGACAATAACCACTTGTTGATCCATCCCTCGGTCGCTAAATGAATTCCTAAGCCCCTCGCTCTTTCGTTTTTACCATGACACGCCCGTTGGCAAGAAAGAGTCTTCGACAAAAAAAAAACACGATCAAACTTCGGTTGAACGTTGGTAATGTGATCAGGATCATCACCACTGAACACCGGTCACGGTGGCTATCCCAAACGGTACTCCCCGTTACACTGGCTGACTAGACGCACAGAACCATCGTCGTTTTTTCCCTTGTGGACAACATAAAAGAAAGTAACATTGCTCGGATATTTACACGAAAAACATCCCTGGTCGATCTGCATCCGCTGCTATGGACCCAAACATGACGAGCCACCGTTATTCTATCTTATTTGGTTGCTAAATGAACCCTCTTCAGCCTCTGCTGATCTCATTTATATTATACCTAAATACATTTGTTTATTACCTACCAGAGTAAAAGAAGACCCATTGTTTTTCCCTTCACGAATTGGCTCCACCAAGTATGTCACGTTGCTTTCTTTGGCGGCCACTGTCTGCTCTTATTGTTTGTTCACACAAACAATTTATTGATCAATGACCGACCAGTTATTAAAGCATCACCTATTTATCCGAAACATAAATTATTAAATTCATAGAAAATTAGTGATTTTCTTCCATCCATGGTTTTTTATTACACAAAAACCGCCGACCCATTATTAATCCTTCACCCCTATAAAAATCAATAGCAATTTCATGCAAGAGTTTGGAGACCCAGTTTGCTTTCTTCCCTATTTGCATGCTATGCATAATAATGATATTATCACCAAATCATTATGGCAGTTAAACTGGAATTTATATCTATTCAAACGTGTACCGACTTCTCTTTTTTGTTTTTTTCACCTCAAATTGTCGTAACTTTTTTTCTTTTTCTTCTGGCAGCTTACCTTTTACCTCCGTCTCAACCTCATTGGGGCCTGCTCATCTTTCTCGGAAAACAACTCTCAACCCCAATGATATTAAGCTTTAATACCAATTATTGAAAAATCAGGTCTTTCAATTAAATAAAAAACACTTTTATTTTTCAGCGCTACAATTACACCATCTATTTATAGTAAACTAAACCCAAACCAATTATGACTAAAACACCAATTAAAAATTATTAAACCCAAACTAGGTAAATTGAATCCATTAAATAAAATACTAACACTTATCGAGACCATAGTCACAGAATTCGCTATACTAACCACGATTTTCGTATTGGATCGAAATGTACCGGATCGGAATTCGCTAGCGTACCATTCGCTGATGGTTCGTCGATCCGGTTTTGGTGGTACGTTGATCCCATCTGAACGGGTACATCGAACCATCAGGACAATAAATCGTGTTCCAGGCTCACTGTAAATCGCTCCATCTAGCTGGTTCTTGGAAGAAGAAGAAGAAGAAGAAACCAAGGTAGAAGAAGATAAAGAAGAAAAGAAGAAGAATCTAGGTAGAAGAAGAGAAGAAATAAGAAAAAGAACGGTGGTTTCTATTTTTTAGGGTTATACAAGTTTAGTAATTTATACATTTAACCCCTCATCTTTATATAGTTTACATTTAGGTCATAAAACTTAGTAATTTTTCATAAAAAATTAGTTTATGTATTTAACCATTTAAGTTAACCCCCACTATTTTTACTAATTTATATTTGTTCCTTATAAATTTATACATAAAGAGTATAAAATTAATATTATATATATAAAATATAAATTATAAATAGCTATTTTTTTGAAAAAAAATATACATCGTACCAGACTCCATGGTACACCGTACCGGCTCGTACCGAAATGAGCCTACCCCCCTCCGTACCGAATTCGTCCAGCCTAGCGAATTCCGTATTCGTACCGCGTTCCCGTACCGAAGCGAACCGCGATTTAGGTGACTATGATCGAGACCCAACCCTTAATAATATTAAGTAAACAAATTCACTTGGATTCCAAATAAGATTAACACACACTTCAGTTGCTTCATTTAACCTTTCATGAACCCAAGAAAATGTTTGAGATGTAAGATCACACACTTCAGTTGCTTCATTTAACCTTTCATGAACCCAAGAAAATGTTTGAGATGTAAGATCATTCACATTTGTTCCACCAAATGTATGTGAGTGTGTCCACCAAATTATATGGGGTGGGTGTTAGTAGTTGTGAGTGGAGGAGAGAGAAAATATTTGGTGGAAACACTGTTCCACCCTATATATGAAAAGCTACTATTCACCCTCATATATATTTTAATATTTTTGGAAGTACTTGTGAGTGAAGAGAGAGAAAATATAATGATAAAAGTGTGAAAAAGTATTATTATTTTAATTAGAAGAGAGAAGATTTAAGGATGGAGTAGTGATTTTTAATGTAATTTGATGGATGAGATTTGATGAAGAGGATGTGAATGCTCTAAACACGTTATCATCATATATATATTTTTAATAATGTTGGATATCATTTCCTCTTATCAACCTATATGAAACATCCAAATGACATACTAATAAATTAAGGTTATAAATTAAATAGCAGAATTCTATATTCACTATATATTTAAAAGCCAACACCATTAATAGTAACCAAAGAAATCGTGCTCGTCCATTTCTTTACCTACGGTCATAATAACTATGGCAATTACGTAATTTTTGTTTTTGTTCGAGGGTATATTCGTCATTTTGTGTGTACACGCATGACACTTTTGTAGTTGTGCTTTTTATCGAGGGTATATTCGTCATTTTGTGTGTGAACATATGGCAATTACGTAATTTTTTCTTTTTACCGTTTCATTGTTAGTTTCTTTTACTGTTTTAACGTTCCCCGCCGCAACGCGCTGGATCTCTTGCTCGTACTAGTGGGTTTACCCGCACGTTGCGGCGGGATCCAAAAAAACTTGTAATACGCTAGCAGTTTTCCCACCGTGCATTGTGGCGGGTAAAAGATTAAAATAATTTGACTTTTATGGTCAACTATGATACCAATTAACATGATCAATTCAAATTGTTTGCATATGATACAACATTCCAAAGTCTCCAAATGGCTGCAAAACAAGAAGTGTCGTAAATATATTTGATTAAAGGAGTACATCAAATAACAAGCAGGAAAATAAAACATCATGTGTCATAAGTGGAAATGGTCAAATGGACGTGTTGGGTAATGGGTTAAAACGGGTTGTCTTTATTGCGGGTAAATTGGTTCATGTCGGCCGACTCGCCCCGTACTTTTACAAATAGTCAATGTCAATATATGATTACAAAAATTATGTTAGTAATAATCTATTTTAGTTTATAATAAAATGATTTAGGCGGCTATTCATGAGTTATTTTATTACTCATAAGTAACGGTTATTCATGAATTAATTATACAATTAATTACCTAAAAATCTAAGAAATATAAAACAAAATTATAACTATTTATTATAAATCATATAATTTTATTGTAACATATTAATGTATATATCTAAACTACAAAGTGTAGAAAAACCAGTCTAACAATTTTATGAATAGATTGGGGTTGAAATAATATGCTTTTTAACAAGAAAATGGTGTTGGATGTACTTACAACCTCTTAAATTACTTTATTCAGACTAATTATATTTTAATGATATTTTATACATTAATGACTTTTAAAACTCAAGAAAAAAGGAATTTAACTCTTTAGAAATTACCCGTTCTGACCAAATCATTTTGACCCGTTATACCCGCCCGACACCTAATTAGAAGCCCATTTTACCATCTTTAGTGATAATAACCAAGAAAAATCCGCATGAACTGAATTCATTAGATAGAATTATTAACAACTATAAAGTAGAAAGGCTTACTCTCAGTGAGTGCCGATAGGTCAGATAATGTCTAGAGTTTGGTACATATTGGCCAGACATATATATTCTTCTCATTTCGATTAACACCTCGAATTTGAATGTCCTACAACAAATGAAGAAATGTAAACTAATCTCACTTAACATTAGAAATAATCTCAAAGATGGTACACAAGGGTATAAATGGAAGAAATTGTGTAAGAATTTACACTTGAGACTCTTGGGATGCCATCTTAACTTTGACAATATGGACATATTTGCCCATACCTCCCAATTTATAATATAGTATAGATATATTAATAGGTGAGATCAAATGAATAGTAACTTAACGGAGTTACTATTCAACTCCGTTAACTTTGAATAGTAACATGACGGAGTTAATATCAAATCTGTTAACTTTGAATAGTAACTTAACGGAGTTACTATTCACAACCCAGTTAAGTTACTATTCAACCCCGTTAAATTACTATTCAACCCCATCATGTTAATGGAGTTACTATTCAACTCTGTTAGATTACTATTTGACTTCGTAAGTTACTACTCAACTCCGTAAAGTTACTATTCATCTCTGTCAATTTACTACTCAATCCGTGATGTTACTATTCAACTCTGTTAACTTACTACTCAACTCCGTTAACTTAACAGGGTTACTATAAATTAAAATACCAAAAGGCAACATTTGTTAAATTGAGAAAATCACCATACTTAACCTCACACATACTGGATTTCGTCAGTTTGAAGTATCAAAATTGATTTTATTGCATAACTTTCATTCCTTCATACGTTAATCGTACGTTTAAACTAAACATAAAATTAAGTCACGGTTCAACACGCCGTAACGCGCGTGAGTTATAAAAGCTAGTTATCTTATATTTGGCAAATGGCAAACACATTCACATACGTAGATCTTTGGAGGATTTTATTACTACGTTTATTATTTTAGCATTACAACATAAGTTGGTGCAATAGAACGAGGGAGTCGACGACAATGGGGGATTATGGTGTCAACGAGTGTAAAATGTGAAGTAGTTGAGTAGGGATGGCAATGGGTCGGATTTGGGACGGGTTTAGGTAATCCCAACCCCAAACCCGTTTAAATAAACTTGTCCCAAACCCGTCCCAAAACCTGTCGGGTTTCTATCGGGTAAATACCCGTCGGGTATCGGGTATACCCACGGGTTTCGGGTAACCCGTCGGGTTAGAACTATCGCAACCTACAAATTCTTCTCTTTCCATATCCATATTTACCTGACCTGAGTGAACTCAAAACAAAATGGAACAGTTATTGTGCAATAAAGCTATTATTTGAAGAACACAAAAATTTGTTATATAATTTATTGTAACTAACAACGATTTGCTTTAGTCAATATATATAAAGAGATTTTAATGTTTTAGAACAAAAACAATTTCTAAACAAATATTAACACTTAACAGAATGTGAAAGATGCAATAATCGTTGTTTTATTTTTTTTTAAACAATGCTAGACCCACCTTAATTCTCAAGCTCCAAGTGCATAATCCATTTTTATTCCATTTTTTATATATTCGTAGCACATTCTTGTTCAAAGATATATCATTTGTAGTTCTTGAATAACATGTAATAATTTAAAATTTTGAATCACATCGAAGTTACAATTTTCAGCGGTAACCATTCACTTACGAATAATCGGATAGTTCTAAACATTAAAAATAAAACGAACATTGTATTTTCAAACAGCAAAAAAACTAACTACATGCGTAAAGTTAACAGATAACAATGAAACATAGCATTGTACACGAAACCAGGGATAGAACTTACAAGTTACAAGTCAAGTACTGGAGTGAGTGGCGAAGATAAACCGTAGTTTGGTTGTCTTCTTTGGAGAGAAGAAGAGAAAGCCAAAAGTCCAAAACTAAGGAATGCATAAGGTGTGCCGTCAATTGTGTAATAAACAAAGTTTTTGGAAAGTTTCTTTAGGAAATTTGAATAAAATCGTAGGGGATTTGGGGTGACTTTTGAGTTTCCTAAATAAAATAAAGGGAATATTGAAAAAATATAAAATCAAGCTGTATCGGGTATACAATCGGGCAAATGGGTACACTTTATCGGGTAATTGGGTCGGGTAAGCGGGTACACTTTATCGGGTAATCGGTTCGGGTAAATGGGTACATTGATCGGGTAATCGGGTCGGGTAAATGGGTATATCATCAAATCCCAAACCCGTCCCAAACCAGTGAATTTTTTTTTAACTTACCCCATACCCGGTCCCAAACCCATTTACCCGTCCCATATCCGTCCCAAATATTTCGGGTTTCGGGTTTACCCATCGGGTTCGGGTATGATTGCCATCCCTATAGTTGAGGGTCTAGTCCAAATAATTGTGTGGGTCATTTTTTCTTAAAAATGATGCATGTATTCATGCAGGTCACTTACAATATGACTATTTTAAAGGGACTTGGCGTTTCAAGAAAGAAGGTAGAAGTCTTTGGAAGAAAGTGGTTTTGGGTTGTCACGGGTCGAGTAGATCATGGACTTTGTTGCCATGTTCTCCTTCGGCAAGTGGTTGTTGAAAATTCATTGTTAAAACAGGGGAAAAGAGAATTTGGAACGGCAATACGCTTAATAGCTACTTGTCGGTGTTGTGGGCGACGGGGCGACAATTAATTTTTGGGTAGACGCTTGGCTTCATGATGAACCACTTCGTAATATTTACCCTCATCCTTTTAGAATCGAAAAGAACATATGGGTGACAGTGTCAGACAGATTGCATGTGATTAATGGATGCAAAACGCTGAAGCGGGACTGGTCTGCGAATCCTTCCACACCGGAGCAGATCACCGAGGTGTTTTGCTTGTTGTTTGACATACATGATTACGAATGGAAAGGAGGTGTTGATGGCTGGAAGTGGACTGCTGATCACAATGGTTTCTTCTCGGTGAACATGGCTAAACGCCTGATTACGAACAATTCTGCAGTGACAAACAGTTGGAACATGAGTTGGAAAGGTTGGGTGCCCTTGAAGTGTAAAGTAATGGCCTGGAGAGCTACTCTTAATCGCCTACCGACGAAGACGGAGCTTCTAAAACGAGGAGTTCCTTTACCGAATGCAGTGTGTGTGTTAGGTAACTCGGACGAATAGACGTCGCTTCACTTATTCACTGGCTGTTTTTATACGGCTGAGATTTGGTCGAGGATTCAAGATTGGTGTCGTCTGGCCCCTATGTTTGCTTTTGAAGTTTCGGACCTCCTTAAGATAGTGGATTTACAAACGACTATGAAGCAAGGCAGATACATATTGAAAGGGATTTTTATTACCACTAGGTGGGCATTATGAAACGAAAGAAATAATAGAAGTTTCAAAGGTAAAAGCCGGAGACTGCTTGAAGTCGTGGAGATCATAAAAACAACTTCGTATTTTTGGATCCGTAATAGATCCAAAATTAAAGATATCGATTGGAATGTTTGGTGTAATTTTCCTTTAAATTTGATGTAATGTCGTTTTAGTGCCCTTGGGTCCTCGCTTTGAGGACCTCTTGTGGCGTTTTCTTTGAATGAAATTTACCTTTAAAAAAAAAAAAACAAGATGACTATTTTAACTGGTTTATTATTATACCACAGTTAAATATTTTCAATGACGATTAGTGTATTTGTAGTTGGGGGCTTTATGGGGTTTCATTGGGCTTTATGGGATTAAATTTAAAATATTAATAAAGTGAGATGAAGGTCCATATGAGGCTTTATGTAAATAAGTGTGTAGTGAGTGAGTGGCTTTATGGGGCTCCATGAGGATTAAATATTATTATTTGATTGGGTATAGAAGAAGAAAAGATGTAGAAATTCATTAAAAATAATATTATAAAATGTTTTTCTTTGATAACGGCCGTTATCATCATAAAGCCCTTCCCCATAACGTACCATAAAGCCCAAGGGCGCGGTGTAGAGAGCGCTATGAGGCACCATAAATTCCCAAAACGCCCCTATAAAGACTACTACACAAGCCCTTATAAATACAATACATAACTAGTTTTAGGACCAATTTGAACATGTAATGTCTGATTAAAAGAATAAAAAATCATGGATATATACGTGATGACGTATTTTTTTACTGAACCCGTGACAGAGCTTTTATTGGGCCATAATAAGATTTCTTATTGGCTCACTCCCTTTTAACATAACGAATTCTGTAAACAAGTCTATCTGAGTCATGTCAGGGTGGGCTTGAGCTCGAACTCTTGATTGAATAAGACATCTTGGCTTGGCTCGAACGCAAGCTCGAAGTTAAACGAGCCATGAGTCAAGGCGAACTTGGCTCGAGCTTAGCTCTATTACAAAATGATTTGGCTCGGCACAGTTTATTTGAAATCAAGATTTTTAGATAGTTTTTTTTTTTTTTTTCCAAAAGAACCACGAGGCATAACCACAAGCCACAGGAATAGCCCTTTACAAAACAAGAATTATATCAAACGTTCATTACTTTGCTTGAGCAATTATCAAACAATTTAACATATTGTATCATATATTTGTACAAATAGAACAAAAATACGTTTAGTATTTTTTATTTTTTCCAACTGAAACTGCAATAAATGCGGTCAAAGCCTTTCAAAGAATGCAAAGATGTTTTTGACCGAAGAGACCACTTCTATTCAATCTTTCTCCTCTCGTATTTAATAAGGCGAGTGCATTAATTTTTTTTCGCCGCCTACACCCTTTTACACATTTTTTACACACCCATAGAGTTAGAACTCTCAATCTCAATAGAGGATTTTCTCTCTACTACTAAGACCAAGTATAGTGGTTCAAGCCCCTTAAAGGCGTTTTCTGCCATGTGGACGCCACATCATCAAAAGGAATTTTAGGCAAAAAAGAATGTAGTGGTTCTAGCCCCTTGCTTGTCTTTTCATCATTGCCTAATTATTTAATGTTACATTTATTGCTATTTAGAGAATTTGATAAAAAAACGTTGTTAAAAAATAATAAACTATGCTCTAAATAAATAGATAAAACAAATAAAATAGAATCAAAATAAAATAAAAGGTAAACTTTTTTTTTATATATATATTAAGTAAAATAAACGAATCATTGTTAAAACTGTTTTACACTTTTACATCTCAGTTTCCACTTTACTGTATTTTTTTAACTTCAAATATATTGTAAATTTCATTTTCTTTTCATTTATTTACTTTCACTTATCCTTTTACATTTGTTAAAAAGTGGGCCTCATCTTATTTTCCAAACGGCCCAATAATATTAAGTATTTAGTCATTTAGGTTTATCTTCCCCATTTGTTAAGCTTCTTTTGCAGACATGCTCAGCAGCGACGGAAGAAAAAACCAGATTATCTTTAACTCTATTTTTCATCTCCAAGGATCTTAAATAGTAATATCCAACGGTTTAATTGCTATTATCTAGAAATCCACCTGCCCCAAATGGCGTTACCAGAAAAACGCCACCACCGCAAAACGCCCATTTAACGCTAGTGGGGGCAGTGTGGCCGGCGTTTTCCGGCGTGAATTCAATGGCAAAACGCCCCATTACACATGGTCTAAGCTATAACCTAAGTGAGTGCATTAATTAAAACTTAAATATATCAGTTAATCAATTAATTAATTAATCATTAATATATATAAAGAAAAGCTATTGTGATGACACGCATTTATTCGGGTTACCCTTCACCCATTAAATGTGTCATGTGACATCATGTGAAACTTTTAATTTTTTTAGTTTTTTTAAATAAATTAAATATAACCCTATATCCCTTTTCATTATTTACGCATCCTCCTCCTCCCCCAAACTCAAACCCTAATTATTTTCTCTCAAACCCTTCACCACCAACAAACTTTTTCCACCGTCCCTCTCCCTCTGTCTCCTCCCTCTTGTTGTCCCTCCTTCCTTTTCGTCTCCACCGGCCACCAATCTCGCCATCTATCCCGCCCCCCTTTTTTACTCCAACCTAACGCACAATAACCCAAACCCATAACTCAAAACAACTCTAAATACATTGAAATACCCGTGACAGTGACAAAGAATGGAGAAAACGATCTGAGCTCATGGTGGGGTGCGGTTGATGCGGCGGCGACAGTCGTGTGCAGGAGTTGATTGTTGAGGCGGTCGTTCCAGGACAGAGGAAAGAGGCGGAGGAGGTGAATATAGGGGAATGTTGGCATCTTCTTCAACATCAGGCGGAGGAGGTGAATTGAGGGTGGTAACAGTTGAACAGGGGGGATGTTGGCATCTTCTTCAACATCTAAGAGAAAGAGGAGGAGGAGATCTAATGATGTAAGAATACTGTACATTAAATGTTTTGTCTTTTATTTTAATTTATTATGTTTTAATGGAATTGTTAATGAATGAGTTATGAATTAGAAAAAAGTTATCATGTTTTCTGCATATATATATATATATTGTGAAATTGAATTATTATCTGTGACACCCGTCCACGAATCAGGTCAAGATCCGTACACATTATACTTAACCATGTCATTTCATGTGCATAATAGACATTTTAGCACCTACTATACCATCCCTAGTCCAGTAAAGCCGGAACTAGTGCAGAAATTCAATACATCATCCGTTTACGCATACAACATCCGAAATATCCGAGATAATTCGCGTTGAGCAATCAAACCAATCACATGCTCGACAAAGAGCAACCGGATATCCAATTACTATGTACGAACAAGACAACGATACACGTGACATTATTGAAATGGAAATTCCATAATTCCACTCAAAAAACCAAAAAATTCACAAAATGTTATGTGAATTTGCACACTCAAGCCATTAAACATTGACATACACTTATTTATGGTACAAACATATGTTAACAGGAATTTCAAACATCAAACAACATCTGTTTATGAACCCATAACCTATGAAAGTTAATACATCTTAATATCGTCTTCAAAACACACATATGTCATCAACAAGATTAAGTTATGTTTTGATGTGGAGAATCGATTATAATCTATGATAACTAGTGGTTTTTTTACGAAGAATACAATACCTATACACTCATGAATCCCCAATCGGCTACACATACATATTGTGAACCAAGACAAAAGCCAACACATATATACATATACGGCACACATGTATATGTGTATATCAAACAAGCACAGAACCATTACATATACATATACACACTCGGCATACATACATACATATAAGGTGACTAGACACTCATGCTCACTTTCACTAGATGGATAAGCGACAAAACTTTCCTACACTACCAAGGCATGTCAACTTACCCTATATAACCTAACCAACCAAAACTCAACAACTAACTACCTATTCCCAAAGTGGCGGCTGAAAACCCACAACCATACCTAACCATGTGACAACTAACTCACACCCATTTGGAAACTACAACTCATAACACCTATTATTCTATGGGATCACTTACCAAACTATGATGGATCTTCATCTCCTTGACCCATTCTTGGTCGAAAAGAAGCACATGACAAAAGACGATTCACAAGTCATTATCACATCCAAATCCCATTGTATAACAACCTACTTCTTTTCCCTTGCTTCTTGACATCGGCCGAGTACAAACATACCCACATGGCTCCAAATCTTCTAATGACAACCATATTATACCAACATAGGCCTTTCATCTCATCATAATTAACTCCCAAGGATTGATGGCTTGCCACAAATGTATTGTTTTTGTTTCCTTTGAGTCGAAAAGAAGAAGCAAAGATGGATCTTTTGCATGTCAACTCTTTACACCAAAATAGATACATAACACCACACATGAACATTTCCCTATGGTTGATTGATACCCACATACTTGGTCCTCCATTTCTTCGGCCGAAGATATCATATGGAAGGAGCAAGGAAGCTTTTGTATTGTCAACACATATCATCAACATGGAACATACATTTTAACCATAACACTAATCTAGGGAAATTGAGCTTAAACACACACATATCCCTTCCCTACCTTGAGGCCGATCGGGTATAAAAGGAGGACAAGAGGTGAACTTCAAACACACACATTCTACCCAATCACATTTACACTCTCCTTTCCTTTTTCCTTTGGCTTCCTTACTCACTAGAACCCACCCAACGTCACCATTACTCGGCTAACACCTCAAATAATCAAGAACATGCCTTCAAGGATCGTGTGGAAGCTTTCAAGGTCACGGTTCCTCTCCACTATGAGTCTATAGGTATGTTTATTACCTTCCATGACATTTAACCTCTCTACCAAATGATTCAGCTCTAACCCCTTTTCACCCAAACCTCAACCCTTATGACTAGAACATATATGTCCATTAACAAACAAAAAACTAAGATATTGAGAATTAAACATAGAAAGATCTAGTTTTGATGTATTCCCTTATATATATACACACATATATGCGTATACACCACGAGCATCGTATCATGATCGATATATGAGAAGGTTCACGTATACCCGAGGTGTGTGTGTATGTGGTGCTAAATGATTAACGATAACTTGGCATTTTTGAGCTTTAACATAATGTATATGTATACACGAACGTGCCTCCTAAGTTGTATGTATATACACACGTTTTTACAAGGAAAATACACCTACATACTCAAAATCACTCTATTATACAATACGAGTATGTGAGAGCTGATTATGTACACCAAGAATCGGGTTTTTGAATAAAATGTTATGATAAAGTTTCGAGTATTATGAGAACATACGTTCAAATGACCTTAACATGTGTTAAACACACTTTGACATAATAATATCGTGCACGTGTTAAAACACCTAGATTTCCATGAATTAACCGCACATGATGGATGGGGGATATTCAATAACCAATGATGACATGTGGGGCCCATTTTTGTTAAGACGCTTTTATAATAAAACACCTGGAATTCACGAAACCTTACAAGGTACACATGAAACATGTAGTAATTGTCATGTGCACAAGCACTAGCCCACAGTACCAGACATAAGGGTCCACAAGTCGGGTGCACAACTTGTATGGTAAACGACAAGAACGTACAACTTACTAGGTCCTTGATAATCATAGGGTACCATTTGTCGGGATAGTAGCTAATCCGCCTTTCTGCTTTACTAGACCTTATCTTCAGTCACTAGGTTAGTTCTCGCGGCCTCATTTTACTATTTTCATTCTGTTGGGGGAAAACATGCATACAAGTTTAGTTACATTTTGACTACTATGTGAATATGATACATATGGTTCAGAGTACTCATAAAGACCTCGTGTCATATTTCATACTGTAACCAATAGCTATGGACTTAGCAATGGAACACCAGAATAGAACTATTGGGTTGACACCCCCCACTCGTGGTTAGTCGCTCTAACTGGATTACAGATATCAAAAGAGTGCTTGTATTTCACATTATATTCATTGTCTTTAGTGTACAATGGGCGAGCTTGGCTACTCTTACCAAGAATCAACCATCCACAACTGGATTATATTCACTCTAACTGGATTATATTCACATTTATATTCATTGTCACATTATATTTCACATTTTGGGTTCATTGGCTACTCTTACCAAGAATCAACCATCCACAACTGATCTTGCTAATGAGCTATGGAAATCTGTTTCTCCCATCATCATAGCTCACAGAAAATTAGCTGATCAGACTCAAGAAACCTACATGCAAATGATCAGAACATGGTGGATGCCAGGTTTAATGACACCAAAGCAGACATCAAAGTAATCAAAGATCACCTGCTGAAGACTACTGGCTCTGCTCCTACCACAATTCTCAGAGATGATGATGATGATGATGCATTCACTGCTGATGATGCCAAAAAGGGGGAGAGTGGCAGAGATAGATTGCCAAAGCTAGATCCATTTGCTTGTCCACCCTCATAAAAGGGAAAATCAAAGTCTGCCAACAAACCAGAGTCTACTCACACAGCACCACAACAACAACAACAACCAGATATTCAAACCTTTGCTGCTACTGAAACTTTCAAAACCAGCAAAGCAAAGGAAGTTGATAACTCTGCTAATGAAAAAGCTGAAAAGGCTGCTGAGGATAAGCAAAAGAGGGCTGACACCTTGGAAGTTAAAGCAGAACGTTTGGTACAGCTGAAAAGGGAACAACAGCAAGAAGTTGAAGATGTAGGTTCCTCTAAAAGGAAGAAAATATCTGCTAAACATACCAGAAAACCACCATCTAAACTTGCTGCTGAAACCACTGCTACCAAAACCACTGCTACCAGAACCACTGCTACCAGAACCACTGCTGCCACCAAAACCACTGATACCACCACAACATCTGAACCTATAACCACAACCACCAAACCAACCACCAAACCTACTACTACAACCACTCCACCACCAAAATCCCAAACAACTGCTGGTTATACAAAAGTACCAACAGATATTAACACAACCACTGCTACAACATCACCATCACCAAAAATCTTGTACAGCAGGAAGAGAAAATCTACCTTTGTTGTACAAGATGAAAACATTCACACATCACCACCTACTACTCCAACCACACAATCTACACCCTTAAATGCCATTCCACTTTCATCTTTCTCACCACATACTTCACAATTCACATCACATAGACCACCACCAACCATTACACCATTGGCTGAGAAGTATCCTCTTAAACTTGATCTACTCAAGGGGGAATTGCAATCCTTCTACAATACTGACCAGCCATCTGAAAGAACTTTCCCATCTCTTCCAAATTTTCCTGTTCCCCTAAACATGGATACATATCTGAAATACAAGGCTGAACAGGCAGATGCCATCATTAAAGAGAAATGCAAAGGGAAAGTTGACAGGAGTGCTCAGGGCATCCATTTAGCATAGCTTAGCAAATTGAGAAGGATTGAAGATTTTGCTAAGACCCTGAGTAACTCAATGTCTACCATGCCTCTCAGCAGTGACTTGGAAAGGGAGGTTAGGGAATCTCTTCTTGAACAAATCTTGTCAACCATGCCATAGAAAGCAAACAAGAAACAATTTGCAGGCTGGACCACTCATGCTCTTAGAGAAGAACTAATAAGAATTGAAGACATGGATAAGAATCCCCCAACAAAGGTCTCTGCACCAGATTTCAGTAAAGGCAGAGATCCTGCCAGAGCCTTAAAATTCAGAAGAATGAGACAAGAAATTGTGGCTGCAGACTATGGGGAGATGAAGTCTGTTGCAAGATGGTCAGAGCTGAGGCTGGTTGAAACTTACAAAAGATTAGAAGAAAACAGGAAGAAAGACCCTACCTTGCCCAGAAAACCTGTCTATGTTGATGATCCTTTGATGAAGAAGCCTCAACAGGCTTTTACATTAGACAGCTTACTTGATACTTCTGATCTATCTGTTGCTGCAAGAAGACAATTCAAGAAGAAGAAAGAAATGTCTGAAGAAGATCAGAAGAAGTTTGCTGATACTTTTGTAAAGGAGGGCATCTTTAATCAAGTGCTCTACTTCTCTGATCCCACCTCCGATAAGCTCAGGGAAATCATTGGGAGACATCCTTCATCAAACTCATCCAGACTAAAGGTGCACCTCAGCAAATCCTCTGATTTAAAAATTCTAAAATGGAAGGTCAACAAAGACACCCATGAATTGACTCTGCTTAGATCAGATGGAAAGATTCAAAAACTTAGCATGGATGATGCACATGGCCTGTGTGCGGAAGATCTCCAAACATTGCTGAATCTTGAGCTTGAAAAGAGATGCTGAAGACCTCTTCTCATTGAGCTTTGAGTTACAATTCAAAGGTCAAATTAGAGAAAGTCTGATGAAAAATAAAGATCAAGAATAAAGCCTAGTTTTGGCATCATCTGTTCTAGGGGGAGATTGTTGGGTCTGCTGACCTGGAGAAGAACATATGATTGGAAAGCCAAAATATACTACTCAGTTGATCCTTTGAATAAACAGTATTTTCAAGATACTTCTCCCAAAAGACTGTTGATCCTAACATCTGCTACACTGAACAACTGTTGGAAACAACTGCTGCTGCAAAGGACTGCTGGATAAACAACTGCTGACTAAAGGTCTGATGAAGAACAACTGATGATTAAAGTACTAAAGACTAAAGGTCTATTGGAGCCAACAACACTTTGGATCCAACAGATGATACAAGACTGTTGGGTCAAAAAGGATTGATGAGCATTTAAACCTTATTCTAATATCTTCTTTTACTTGTTTTTGTAAAATAAACTGCTGACTAACAAAGTACTGAAGAGTAAAGAAGCAAAGTACTGAAGAGCAAACAAGATGGACGAAAGTACTGAAGACATAGTTCTGAAGTACTGAAGTTCAACTTCTGATGAAGACTTCTGAAGAATAACAACTGCTGAAGGATAACTTCTGATGAAAAGACAACTTCTGATTAAGAAGGTTAACTTCTGATTCAGAAGGACAACTTCCGATGAAGGAAACTTCCGATGACTAAGTACTGATGTTTTAACTCATCAGTAGTTCTTGCTTATTCATCAGTAGTTCCTGCATACTCATCAGTAGTTTGCTAAAAACTACTGATCCGACAAGGACCTTCAGTAGTTTAATATTTTAATCAGTATTTGTTAGTGGAGCAGTATTTTAGTATTTTCTGTATGTACTTTTGATCTGTATTTCAATTATAAATAGTGGGCTTACAACCACTATGAAATTCATCTGTTTTTGCATTATTTGTGAGAAGCACTCAGTGCTATTCAATTGAAAAATATATTGCATGAAAAGCTTTTGAATTACTTTGATATTGTTAAAACCTTTTCATTAAGTATTGCAAAACATCTAAGGTTCAAGTTGAGGGGGAGTTTTACTTGTCAAACTTATATTACATTCCGCTGCATATTACTAGTTTACAAGAGTCTGTCAAAACTGAGATCCTACAATTGGTATCAGAGCCCTGGTTAATCTGATCATATCAATCTAACAAGTTGAAAATCAGATACAGGCTCTCATTGATATTCAGTTAAGGACAGTAGTTAAAATCATAAATCCTTTGGCTTAAGAAATTGTTAATTCATCAATCTTCTTGAGAAAATGGATCCCCTAAACACAGGGTCAACTAGCAAACCACCTATGCTTGTCAGAGGTGAATACAACATCTGGGCAAAAAGGATGGTTCGTATCCTGTGTCAAGCACACACTGGCTGTTGGAGGTCTGTCATGTATGGACCACATAAGCCATTAAGTATACATCCTGAAACTAAAGAAGAAACCATTAAAAAACCCGAGGAGTATACTGAGGCAGATTTTTTAAAACTTGAACTTGATGCTAAGGCCTTTGGTATTTTGTCAATGGCACTACCAAATGAAATATTTAGCGGACTTTTACACTGTGAAACCGCTAAAGAACTTTGGGATAATCTCAATGAACAGTTCGGTGGAACAAATGATGTCATTGCAAATACCATTGAGATTCTTGCTCAACAATATGAAACTTTCACTCATATAAGTGGAGAAACTTTGACTCAACAATTTGAAAGATTCTCTTCACTTATTTCTGAGTTAAAAGTAAATGGTCAGACTTACTCAATGGTATCTATGATGCATAGATTCCTAAGGTCTTTACCAGAAAAATGGGACACCTATACCATAGTCCTAAGGTCAAGCGCTGACTTTGAGTCCCTAACCTTAACTAGATTACATGGGAAATTGTTAACGTTTGAAAGAGAATTAAATCAAAAGAAAAGATTACAAAACTATGGTAAATCTGCTGATGATTATGTTCAAAATAGTACAGCACTCATGAGTCAGGACTCAACATCCTACTCATATAATCATGGGTCGCATGACTATATTGACATCACAACTGGGATTACAGCTGAAAGAAGCCACCCTAGTTATGACAATAATCAAACAGTGGATAACTTGTGTTTCATACTTGATGACTTACAAAACTTTAGCAATGATGATCTAGAAGAAATGAACATACTAAATCAACTTGCTATGTTAAGTGTAAAGACCAATAAATTCTACAAAAGAACAGGTAGAAAGTTTCCTGGTCTGTCAGGACAAACCAAGGTTGGTTTTGACAAATCAAAACTTAGATGTCATAAATGTCAAAAGCTAGGACATTTTGCCAGAGAATGTAGAACTTCCAACTACAATCAACCTCAGGCTAGTATTCAACAAAATTCCAGTTATCATGAATCTAATGGTAATGCTCATTTTGTTCAGGCACAAGCTCCTCAAATCCAGTATGTACCACAAATACAGTACGTACAGGTACCAATGCAACAACAACAAGTGCCTCAAATCATGCCTGCCACAGCTGCTGTTCCTCCACAGCCTCAACAACAACAAAGCCTATTTACCTCAGGGTATGTTGATTGGAGCAGTCTTCCATATGATACTACAGATTGTAGTAATGATGCTGACAACAAGATCTTCGATATCAACTGGGGAGAACAAATGAATGAACAAAGAAACTTTGCTCTAATGGCCTTTGAAGGTTCCTCCTCTTCATCAGCTTCTACTGCATTATCTAAGGTATCACAAGAATCACTTGCTAAACTATGTTCAGATTCTTGCAAAGAAGCCTTTGCTTTAATAAGAGAAACAAATGTTTCCTTACAAGAAGAAACAAATGAAGCACACAGAAAGTATAGTCAATTTAAATATGATTTAGAAAAGAAACTAACTGCTAAAACTAAAGAAGCTTCTAAATTGTCTGATCAAGTCATTGAAACCCAAGCACAAATAAGAATTCAATTAGAAGATCTAGGAAATGTCAGAAAAGAACTGTCTGATACAAAAGTGGATTGTGAAAAATGGGTAGAGTCATGTAGAGGGTTTCAAATGCTTCTGAATAAACAAACATCTTCAAATGTCAAGTTTGGAATTGGGTACAATCACACTAAATGTCCAAATGATCTTACTCCCAAAACTGATAATGATGGGAATAAGATCATAGAAAGTGTAAGTGAAACTTCTGATAGCCAACAAAATTGTCTATCCAGTGAAACTTCTGATAGCCAACAAAATTGTCTATTTACTGAAACTGAAAGCTCATCAGAAGTTCAACCATCTGACATTGTACCATCAGGTGTTTCCTTAAAAATCAATGAAGACATACCTGAAAATACTGATAAAATTAGTATATTGTCTTCTAAAGAGTCCAACAATGTTAAAAGGAAAGGGAAAACCAAAGCATGTGAGGTATGTGGTCTATTCAACCACACACCGGAATTTTGTAGGTACAGAAAGGGAAAAGAATACAATAAAAAACAGTTGCAAATAGCCATGGGGAAACAAATTAAAAAGGATTTTCAGAAAACATTTTATCCTCATAAGCAACAGAAAAACAAAACTCATCCCAAGAAAAAGAAGGCCAAGACTCAACAAACACCTTGTAAAAGGCCTAGACAAAATTCCTTTTCAGAAGTTAGACCAAAAACATCAGCAGTTTTGCAAACTGCTGATATAAACAGACTAATCAACATGGTCAAACTTCTGACAATCAAGGTAGATGGTAAGCCTAAAAGGACTTATCACCCTGCTCCTAGAAATAACAGAGGTGCCCACAATGCTACTCAAAGAACAAAAACTAATCACAATACCTCTAGGAACAGACCCATGACCAAATTAGTATGGGTACCTAAACTTGGCCAACATCAAACCGCTGATGAGAACAAACCCAAATCTATATGGGTTTGGGTTCCTAAATGTTGAGTAAAGTTTGTAAGTGTTTTAACTTTTTGTAAATATTTTTTGTTATTTTTCACTTACTTATTTTCTCTCATTTATTTAGCTAACTTCTGATCATCCACAGAGGAGAACTACTGATAAGACACAACATCTGAAGGGAACAGGTTAAAAGAAAGAGAAACTACTGATGAATGCTTAATCAGTAGTTTCCCATCAGTTGTTCTCAAACTACTGATGAGAAAACTACTGATCAACATTTTCATCATCAGAAGTTTTTACAAGGGCATAACGGTCAAATCATCAAACGATGTTTAACCTAAAACTTCTGATAGTCCCTCTTTCTCAGCAATTATTCTTCAAAACCTAACTTTCCCTCCCTCTGAAACCCTTCATACTCATATTCAACTGTTCAATCACACTCATGGCTCTCATTCTTAAACAGGGACATAATCAAAAGGGATACTTCACAAAGGACCCTGCTTGGTCCCAGTACGACGATATCATCAATTTGATCGTCAAATCACAGTTCCACACAGCATTCACTATTGATCCACCCATCCATGAAAATGTTCTCAATGAATTTTGGGCCAATGCTGAAGATGTAACTGTCAATAAAAACATTATTGCTCTCAGAACAACAATTCAAGGGAAAATGATGGCAATAACACCGGACTCACTGAGCATACGATTAGGTCTAAAGGATGCTGATGCTCCTACACAAATTCAAACGAGTGAGATCCAACAGACCATGATTGATTGTGGGTATCAAGGTAACATTTCTCATTCTACAATTTTCAAGAAATACTTTGATGCTCCTCATAAACTGCTTTTTTATTACATCAACATGTGTCTCAGTCCAAAAACAGGGTCTTCAAATCAGATGTCTTACAATTTACAATGCATTTTTCACTCCATTGTGACAAAAACACCTTTTAAGGCATCTGCATACTTTTTCAATGAACTGGTTCTTCATCACTTAAATACTAAAAAGACATTCTTGCTTTACCCAAGGTTCCTTATGCACTGTATTATTAAGGAACTTGGTGTACAAATACTTGTGGGAGGAATTTCAAAATTAAATCCTTTGACCTCACAAGTATATTCTAGGCATAACAAACCGGCTGCTCAGCCAGAGGATGACCAAGAGGAACAAACAACCCTTCCTCTGGAACCCACATCCTCAAAATCTGCTCACAAAAAGCCTAAACAGACCCCAAAGCAAGAACCAAAAAGAACCAAAAGAAAAGCTCCTCAGGAGGTTGAGATACCTGAGGTTGCTCATGTGCACTCTGCACTTGATTTACATACAACTGAAACTTCCTCTCAGTTGTATTCACCATCTCATTTTCAGCACCAAAAACCCATTTCCATCATGTACTTAAGAAAGAAACTTAAGAAATCCCATACTACTGAACCTTTCTTTGAAAATACTGATCCTATACCCACAACTATTGAAAGCCAAATTCTCTATGGATTGACAAAAACTATCTCATCAACAAGTGGCACCCCTCACTCACCACTTCAAACAGGGGGAGAAAACTCAGACAAAGCCATTGATGATGATAGTGTTAATCCTATCACAGGAGATGAGGAAGGACCAAAGTTTCAAAACCCAACTACTGAAACTTCAGGTATAGATAAGGCTACTACTACTCCTTCACCACCCATTGGTGGGAATGAGGACAGAAGTAACATACCTAAGACCTTATCTATGGCAACTGCTGATGAAGGCTCTAAGCCTGAGGCAGGAAATCCTCAGTACCAAGAACAAGAGGTGCATGATAATACTAGGTTGGGCCTAGATCATGTTATAACTGGTGACATTCTCATCAGGGATTCAGATGATTCCATTAATTTGGATGATGTTTCAAAGTTCAAAGAATTGATGGTTGATTATGAAGGTCCTGCATCCAATGTATCTGTACTCAAGGAGTCAGTCACAGAGGATCAGGTTAAAGTCCACTCACACCCTAATTCCCCAAAAGTGGCATCCCCGGCTATCTTGGCTAGGGATCACCCAAAAACACACCCTTCACAATCACAAAAGCCATCCCAATCTTCACCCTCTGGTGCTACAAGCATAGTCCTAGACCAACTGTGCAGCCCAGAAGGACCATTGTTTCAAATGGTTAACCAACTCCTTTCAGATCATCTCCAAACATTTAGTGCAGCCATGGAGCTCAAAACACAAACAGACTTGGAGATGATAAACCAGCATATAGATCATAAACTGAAAGAAGTTTCACAGGAGATTGAAAGCACTCAAAAACAACTTACACATCTGGCTGGTGTTACACCACCTGCCCCTTGGTTTCCTGAAGTGGATGAAGCCAAAAAGGGGGAGAAACTGAAACAACCAGAAGTGTTCACCTTTGAACAAAGAATGCAAGCCTTTGTTGCCCAAAGACATAAGGAAGACCACAGAAGCACTCAAAGAATCAGACATGAGAAAGCCTTGAAAGACAGACATGACTATCAAGAAGCTGTGGAAAGATTCCTTAGACAAAGAGCAGAAAATTCTTCCAAGCCACAAGACACAACTGCTGATGAGCAACTACAAAATTCTGAAGACAATCCTTCAGTAGTTGCTCAAACTCAACAACCTTCAGCAGTTGCAACTCAAGCTACACAGTTAAAATCTGACAGCACAATTCTAAATCCTATGCCCATAGCCTACAACTCTGAAAAATTTCAAGAGGCACTCATGAAAACAAGAAGAAAGGCTAAGGAAGATGAATTATGGGAGAAGATTAAAGAAAAGGGAGATTTACCTTTTGAGGATATGCTCAAACTTTGGGAACAAGGGTTGAATGAAATGGAGAGAATGGAAGAGGCACAGATCTTGGCTGCTGAAGAAGATAAAAGACAACAACTGATGAACTACATAGTCAAAAATAGCAAAGCCAAGAAACATTCTCTCAAAGGACTCTCAACTGAAGAATTAGAGAGAAGAGCAAGACTTATATCAGAAAGACTTGCAGCTGAGACAGCAAAGAAGCAGAAAAGAATTCAAATAATAAATGAACTGGCTGCAAATGATTATGGATCAAAAGCTCAACTCTCAAAATGGAAGGAAATGGACCTTATGGATACATACAAAAGGTTCAAGGATTCACAAAAGAACAAACTGTCAGTAGTTCCTAAAACTACTGTTCTAGTAAAGAAAAACACTTCCAAGCCAGAGGTTCAAGTACAAACTCACTTCAAAATGGCTCTACTTGAAAGAAATGTACTTGTTGAAGATGAGTTCATGATTGAAGAAAAACCTCTACTCATACAGTTCAGAAATCCTGCAACATATGCCTATCAACTGACCCATGTTGTTCAAGAAAAGACACATACCAAGGTATTCACTGAAAGTCACGTTCCAACATATAGCAATACACCTGGTATGATACAAGTTGAACAACACAGAGGATCAAACCTGGTGATTACTGAAATTGAAGATCAATCACAACCAGGACAGATCAGAAGCACTACTGACTTTAGCAGAATAACAAGGTGGTCCTTTGACAGGAAGCTAAAGTCTGTAGTGATAACAAGAGAAGATGGTTCCAGCAATGTTTTTAAAAAGAAGGAAGAATTAGAGAGATTATCAACAGAAGATCTCAACACAATTCAACACCTTCAACAAGATCAAGGATCATTTCCTCTTAAACAAATCAAACAGCTCCAACACAAGATGATGAATGAAATATGGAGAATTCTTGACCACAGAAAGAAGATTCAATAAAGATTAGATAAGGTTTTGGCTTCATCAATCCAGGGGGAGATTGTTGGGTCAAAAAGGATTGATGAGCATTTAAACCTTATTCTAATATCTTCTTTTACTTGTTTTTGTAAAATAAACTGCTGACTAACAAAGTACTGAAGAGTAAAGAAGCAAAGTACTGAAGAGCAAACAAGATGGACGAAAGTACTGAAGACATAGTTCTGAAGTACTGAAGTTCAACTTCTGATGAAGACTTCTGAAGAATAACAACTGCTGAAGGATAACTTCTGATGAAGAGACAACTTCTGATTAAGAAGGTTAACTTCTGATTCAGAAGGACAACTTCCGATGAAGGAAACTTCCGATGACTAAGTACTGATGTTTTAACTCATCAGTAGTTCTTGCTTATTCATCAGTAGTTCCTGCATACTCATCAGTAGTTTGCTAAAAACTACTGATCCGACAAGGACCTTCAGTAGTTTAATATTTTAATCAGTATTTGTTAGTGGAGCAGTATTTTAGTATTTTCTGTATGTACTTTTGATCTGTATTTCAATTATAAATAGTGGGCTTACAACCACTATGAAATACATCTGTTTTTGCATTATTTGTGAGAAGCATTCAGTGCTATTCAATTGAAAAATACATTGCATGAAAAGCTTTTGAATTACTTTGATATTGTTAAAACCTTTTCATTAAGTATTGCAAAACATCTAAGGTTCAAGTTGAGGGGGAGTTTTACTTGTCAAACTTATATTACATTCCGCTGCATATTACTAGTTTACAAGAGTCTGTCAAAACTGAGATCCTACAAAGACCATCAGAGTTTTCCTCAACAACAGTTTACCTTAGTAGTGTTTTACAATGTAACAGTAGTTTATAGTTAACAGATGTTTTATGTTGTTATTCTGTTAGAGGTTGCTGTCTTAGGTGACGTCAGCTGAGATCATCAGTGGTTTAGATTTGTCTATAAATAGAACAGTGATTGTACTGTTCTATTTATCACTCAAAACATTCTCTCAGACAAACAATCATAGAGTGATCAGGCTGAGGGGGAGTACTTGTAATATTGTAATCTTTCAATTAATGAAAGCTTTCGATTAAAAACAATTATTCTCTTGTTTAGATTTATAGCTTATCATTCCGCTGCACTTTCCATATATATTCACTTCATTCATTTCATCTTTTATTTACACAAATCAAATCAATCAAACTCAGATCCTTGGCTTTCCAATCATCTGTTCTTCTCCAGGTCAGCAGACCCAACAATTTTAGCTAGACAATGATCCAGTCACCCATGGTTTACATAGATTTCAAAACCCGTGACCTCACCAACTTCATTATTGACATATTTTATTTGCATGTTTTTCAAGAAATTAATTGATTATCGTGGAACTTGAAGTCGCGCATGAGCATCTTCGAGATAGTATAAACCCTCTTTTGATTAAATGATTTACACATTATCATTTTAAATGTGGTTTTTAAGACAACGTTTTGGTTAGTATCTTTTAATACATCTCTTAATTTATGAATTTGATGCTTACATGACTTGTGTGCTTGAAAACCTTTAGAAGTTACATCATGTGTTTCCTCCTAGGCGGGGTGTGACATTACTCAACATTGTTGTTGAGGCTATTGACTTGAAAAAAAAGCAATGCTTATTAAATTGTCAATATATTTGCTCTAACTGTTTAGCTAAGGCATTACGATTTAAAGGACATGGGGATGCATTGTTTTAAAGAGTTAAAGGTAAACAAGAAGCATAGCAGTTACAATGAAGCTTTTCATCTTTCCTGAATGAAGAAATTAGTATAATTATAAATATTATGGGATGTGTATGCTATATCATTCTATCTTAACATGTGTACCTAACGGTGCAGGATGACATACGATAAACTGGAGGATTACAAGAGTATTATTGAGACTGCGAGAAGTTCTGGTACTAAGGCGAGGCAATTAGCGGCTCAGTTGATTCCAAGGTTTTTTAAGTTCTTTCCTCGATTATTGGGATTTGTGGTTGATGCTCATCTGGATTTGTGTGACGCTGAAGAGCTTGGGGTTAGTTTTTTTTTGTTAATTTTATTTAAGAAGTTAATTAAGAGCTTGGGGTTTGTGTTTTTATTTACAAAATTAAGTAATTGTTTAGTTTCTTAATTTCCTATATAACAAGAGGTGGCATTGTCACATTGAAGTTAAAAAACAAATCATACTGAGTTATTATTAGTAAAGATGTTGGGTTGTTGTATTGAGAGATGGGAAAGAAGGAGGAAGGTGTTGCTTTATATAGGAGAGCTAATGGTGATCCTTCTGCTCAGTGTAATTTGGGGATTTCTTTTCTTTAAGGTAACCATATTGTTTTTCTTATTCTTATTGTTATTATTGTTTGATTGGTGTACTAGATTGTTGAAGTGCTTTATAGTGTAGACCCTTTTCCTCATGGTAGGAACTGTACTTGAACTTTGTGTTATGTGTAAGGGTAGACAAAATTATTAAGTCATCAACTGTTTGTTTGTTGGTAAATAGTTTTACGTTTGAGATTGAGTTTATTGCATCTGAATTTACAACGTTTTCTGCTCCTTTAGTCTCTTTCTTGGCATATGTGAAGTAGGTTGGGCTAATAAGTTATTTGTCGTTTTTCAGGTTCTGTCTTCTGTGTTGTATATGCAGTTTTCTTACCAATGGTTGTGGGACTTGGTACAGAGATGTGATAAGTTTTTGAATAGTTACAACTTCCAACTTAAGTGATTGTTTAGTTGATTAGGTTAGGAATCATTAGAATGTGAGAGATTAAAGAGATGTGATGAGTTTTTGAATAGTTGCATCTTATTGAAGTCATTGTTTAGCTGATTAGTGATTAGGTTTTAGGTTAGGGAATATGAGTTATTACTGATTAGAATACGATGGACATGTAGTGATTGGGTGTGAGGAATTGCAGAGATGTGATTCTGTTTATGTACTTTGAGATTTTGAGTAGATCTTTCCGAGCAATAAGTATAAATTTAGTTGTATTGATGTTAAATAACTATAAGTAAATGACTATTGGTAACTGGTAAGTTCAATTTTGGTTCATGATGGTTTGAATTAGAAGTTTTTGTAGTTTTTTGGTTGTTGAGGGTTGATAGTAGGTGTACAAAAGTATTGACCACACTATGGAAGATTGTGATTTTTAGAGTTTTTGTTAGATTTATTGAGATGGAAACAAAAATGCATACATTGGATATCCTAAATCATAATATTTGAACTAGAATCTGTCTATGCCGGGACGCTCCCAGGGTAGAAGCTAGTATTATATTACTTGATTGGTAAAAATTAACCAAGGGGAAGGGGCACAAGCCCCATGTAGCCTTGTCCTAACCAATCACACATTGTCATGTCATTTTTATTCTCAACTAGCATAAAGTAGCCTAAACACAAGAAACGCAAGCCTAAAGTAGCCTCGAACCAAGGACCCCACCATTTTACTATACCCACCAATCACACACACCCCATGAGATGGTCCCCACCCAAAACCTCACCTTTTTCTTCTTCTTCTTCTTCTTCTTCTTCTTCTTCTTCTTCCTCCTCCTTCAGCTTGCACAAGCCCAATATTCAAGCGGAATCGCCAAGCCTCTTAGGCTAGAACCGTGTAGCCACGAGACTTCAAAAGCCTCGACACCAAGCCGAGGGGTTCCCTGACCTAAGTTCTTGTTGCTTGATAATCCAGCACGGAAAAATTACTTCAAACTACAAGGGGTGGCAGCGGTGTTGTTATGCAATAATGGAAACCACGCCCCCTTCTCTTGAAGTGTCCCACCCCTAAGGGTGACGGTATGGTGTACCCTAACATCTTTCAGTCTCGGACTGTCGCATCAAATTTGTTAAATACTACCAAAACACTACCATAAAATACCATATTTGGAAAGGGCACTACACTAAGGTACTCTAACACTTTTTTTAACTTAAAAATACATTAAAAATTTTAATTTAACTAACAAAAAATAAAAGTTATTAAAACATAACCGTTCATGCTCTACTTCTTGATCCCTTTCTTTTTATCTTTTTTTTGTCTTTTATTGGTGATGCGTTGTCTTCATTGAAGTTTGGCACACGACTAGTCCCGGCATCATCGAGTGTAGATGACTGGTAATTACCAGCTTTCGAAGACTTTCTTCTTTTATCGGAATACTTATCAGAAGTCTCACCCATCAATGGTATGCGTACAATCTCCTGATAAGCATCTACAAGTGATTACCATTATCTACAAGATGAGCAATATCGGAAATATGTCATGATTTGAAAGTATGTGCTTGTACCTAAGTGATCATATGGATAACTAGAGATGAGTTCATGTTTGTATGTATACATTAGAGGCATCAATCATGTCTGTTGCATGAAATTGAAATCCATGAGGAATTAGGGTGAAAATTAAAAAAAAGGGGACTCAACCTTTCTTCGGCATCAAACCACAGGGAAGCAAACGGTACTTATCTATATTTGATGAATTAAAATATATGGAGGAAGAATTGAAGTTTTAACAAGTTGTCCGGGTGTCTCTCTGATGTGCCATCATTTACACATATAAAACATGCATAAATAGTCTCATAATAGGGCAAAACTGAGCTTAAATAGATGATTATAGCTACTTAATTGTTCCTATTTGAGTTTTCATGAAATTGGAGCTCCAACGCGAAAAAGCTAAAAACGATGATTCCTGAGGATTCGAGACTCGCAGCATGTATGTGTAAAGACGTTTTCGGGGCTTAAATGATGATAAAACTGACCCGGAGTTGACCAAACACGCCCATGCTCACTTACATAGAGGTCACACACGCTAGAAGATAACGCAGCCAACTTGGAAGACAAGAAAACTGAGTTTGACAGCTTGCACGCCCGTGTACATACCCTGGCATGCCCGTGCAGGGCAGCAAGTACAGAAAACACAGATTTGCAGCAACAAAACACACGTGGGGCAGATGGCAGTCCCGTGCCCACTCCCTGTGCATGCCCTTGCACCCCCTAGCAGCTCTATAAATAGTAAGCTCACCTCAATCATTTGGCATTCCTTCTTGTTCCTTCTTGGGCCGACTACCAAGCTCATCCTACCTTGATTATCTTGGCCGAGATTGGAATCGTAGGAGTAGTTCATGCAATAAAATGTCGAGGGTCATGAGGATTACTCTAGATACATAGAACCAAGAAGATGGAAGGCTTGTCTATGAGTATCCGTGATTCTTATGTTGATTATTCATTATGGTTGTATATTTCTATTATCTCCGAACCCATTTTGATTTGTAAACTTTTATTATTAGTAGTTATTTATTTTTAGTTATTCGGTGTGTTTATTTTCTTAACTAATTCTTGTTTAGCTTTGTGACAGGTTCAATTAGTGATTAACTTGATAAACCACTAAAATCGACCTTAACTTAAATAATAAAATAAACTATCATGGTGTTCGATCGGATTTTGATAGTCTCGAGCTAGATCCGAGGCACGGAAACTGGTAGTGAGACAGATCCTTCGGGTTTCTGCTATCCAAATCGGATTCTAAGCTATGGCTTCTAACGTGGACCAGATCCGAATGACACGTTTCTGGTTCTTACCAGATGTATGAGTGATTTTCTTGGCAAAGAGAGGATTCCCTACGGGTGCACCAGTGATCTTCCGATTGCACACCCTTAGGATTATGTTCCACCTTTGTTAAGGATTTCATTCATCTCGGGAGGTTATGGGTTGGGTTTGTCATATGATCATTAAATCAAACTTATTTTTAATGGACGCATTAAGTTAATAAGTTGTCACTTTTAAGATAAATAAAACAAGAATACGTTATCTAGATCTTGTTAGTACAAAGCTGTTAACCAATGGAGGACGCTATCCCTCATGCTGACTGTAAGAGAGATTCTTCGGTGTTCAAAAGTCGTCTCCTAGGTAGGAGGTACGCTGTCGCAGGGGTTGACTATAAGAGAGACCTTTCGGTATAGAAAGCGAGAGCTAAGTGAGGTGAACTACGCCTCTACTATAATTTATGGAGATGAATTAGAGGACCTAGTGCTTAAATGAGCAGCTTGGCAGTGGTTTGGGAAGTACCTGACATGTAGGACTCAAACGATGGTAACACAAGTCTTGATAGTTATGCGGTGATGCGCATCTTGGACACACCACTCATCAGTGACCCTGTTTCTCTCAAAACTCGAAGCCAAACTTTCCAAAGAGATGCGCGGCAGTACGAGTTTGACCAAGACCGCATTGTCATAGGAGAACGATGGCTTACGGGCCAGTATTCCAAAGATACCTTTATGGGGACTCGTACACTTCCCCTGTGCATGACCCATAGAGTTGCCAGTACGTCATCCCGTATTTATTTCTTTTCTCATTCCCCAACTCTGATGGGACCGTTCAACTTTGTCCTCCTCACCAATCAATAAACTTAATACTACTACTATAATAAAATTGTCTACCTATACGGAGGGACCCCGAGATGTGCGTTTACTATCCCTACTATTTTTATCTTTTTATTTTCAAAACCAAAACCTTTTTCAAAAGCATTTTTTCTTTTAGAACCCCTTCGTTTTATTTTCTTTTTCAAACCCGATTAATTAATGTGATGAAAGGTTGAGTAGGGGAAAGCGTGTTCTCTGGAATACGATACTCAGTATTTACTATAGAAAACTAAACTATACACGTCAGGTTCTCTGCATATGTGTTGGTTTTAATTTCTAAGTATTTATCGCTTACTTATAATTTTAAAACTTGTTTAACGGTTTAGTAAAACATAATCTTTTTCTCAAAACCAATGGAATTAAAACATCAAGTTTTTGGCACCGGGAAAAATGATATCTTTCCTAATTACTAAAACCAGGCACATCAAGTTTTTGGTGTCGTTGCCGGGGATCACAATTAATTTCCAAAGAAAAACCCAAGTCACTTAATTAATCAGTCTGTTTTTATTTTTCATTTTCTTTTCACTTGTTTTATTTTTGTTTTCGTCTTCTTTATTTTTCCTTTTCATTTTATTTCTTCTTTATATTTGATAATTGCGGTTGTTTTAGTTTTTCTTGCAAGTTACTTCCGGATTGGCCAACTTGGAGAATTCCCGTAAAGGAAATCGAGACCACCAATTTTATCAACTTTCTTTCTAGAGGGTTTTTATTTCTGCTTTATTTTCGTTAGAGAGATGTTTGTCATGCCATGAGGATCGCCAGGTAGATAAAGGAAAAGCGGAGAATGAGCCGGAGGAAAATTTTTCAAAAATTAAATGGTTTTCAAACTTAAAATGGAGTTTTAAAAAATAATTTGGAGAAATCCACTTAAAATTTTTAAACCATATCTTTGAAAACAGTTTAAAATTGAAAAAACGCGAAAAACGGTTTTTCTGTTGTGCACGCCCGTGCCATCTCATATGGCATGCCCGTGCCTATCCTACAGATCAGAAGGGGGTGCTTAAAGGGTCTTGACCAGTCAAACACTCACTTCTTCTTCCCCGCTCGATCGCACCCATCGCATACCCCCCTTAAATCCGCCATTTCCACCATTTTCTTCCGTTCTAGGCTTGAATCATCAATATAAGGTATATATAATCACTCTTTAACAACGTTTTGCGTTTTTAGGTCCAGATCTGTTCAAATTCTTGGGTTTTTGAGTAGGACCATGTCTTGAAAAAAACCTTAGCTTTCTAGCCTTTCTAGCCCGAATCTGTGAAAAAAAAAACTTTAGGAAAATGCTTAGGGTAGTGCTAGGAACGTAATGTGGTAAACAATTTTGAGAAATTTTGTGAAAAATTTCGCTGGAATTCTGACAGGTTTGAAAACCGTCACTTCAACCAGGTGCACGACCGAGCTAATCTGTGGGCGTGGGCAGGCCTATATTGAAGACACTATTTGAATTTCCCTCATTGACCAGTCAACCCTACAAGCATGCATGGGCGTGCACCACCTGGAAAATCACAAGAACTTTTTAAGTTTCACATTAACCTATTTTTGTAGTTTAAAAGGGTGTTTTAGACAAAAACCAGTTTAAACAGTTGAACCAGTAGTTAACCAGAGTGACAGACTGAGCCGCACGGCTGTGCACACCCCTGTGCACGGGTGTGCAGCCATTGGATCCCAGAACTTATTATTTTCCGCAAAATTTGAACTTTAAAGAAACTAAACAGATTCTATTATGTTTTGCAGGAAATGCCGAGCAGAAAAAGACTTGCTCACCGATCACCATCCGTCTCATCAGGATCCCACCTGTCCAGCGAGTCTACACCATTGGAACTACCACCACATCAGATGGTTGAGGCCGACGGGCCCATCCCCAATGGTGCCCACCCCTGTTATACTTTAACCAAGGTGGTGAAGAGCAGAACGCCCACAGGCATATACTCCACATCTGGTCCAGGAAGATAGGCGACTATTGACCTGTGTATTATGAATCTATGAGATCTGTGGGGATAGAGCTCCGATTCTACAACATCCTTTGTCACCAGTGGCATCGTTTCTTCTAGATATCTGAGCATACTAACCGCGACCTGACTTTGGAGTTCTTTGCCTCTTTCTCCTATACCCCGCCCACGGCAGCGGAGGATAGTGTTTTAAGGCAGTGTATTAGGTTTAGGATGGGCACATGTTAGTACAGGATGACGTTGTGTGACAATAGTCAACAATCCAGATCAATTTCCGTACGTTTTTCATTTATTATTGTCATTTTATGTGCATATTTAGACATTTTTCACACATTATACCCCCCCCCAGTCTAGTAAAGCATGAGTATGAGTTACTCAGAAAACTCAACAAAGAACAATGGTTTATGCCTACAACACCCGAACATTCACCCATCAAGCATTCAATTAGGCTAGTTCATGTACTCTCATTTCCTAACAAGATTATACGACTAGAGGACACGAATAAATGATCACATCATCATGTCAAGACCTCAACTGCATCATGTACACACAACAAGTTCACAACACACTCGAGTAGTTACCATAAAAACATCTAAACTCACATGGTTTGGCCAACATTAAACAAAAGATTTGAAACGTCACTATCACACTTAATAGGACAAACACAAGATCCTAGACACTACACTAACAACTACACATTATGATTTTCGGCTATAGATGCTTTCCACACTAATACATGACATAAACAACCATACTAATGCATGAGATCATCACTTACACAAAACAAGGCACATGACTTTAGATAACTATCTTTCCATCAAAAATCTCTACCTATATGTGTGTGTGCATTACCCTACGATCGGCCACCAAGAGCACCACCACTAGACACAAGATAATTATTAAACGAGGATTGGTTCCCATGTGAGACAAACATTCCTTTGCACCATAATAGAAACTTCACACTAACACACTTACACAAGATCCTTGCCATTTCCATCCAAGATTTTCGGCCAACTATCCCACCCCTACCCCAAGGAAACTTCCAAGATTACAACTAACATTCTATGAACTATCAACATCCAATAGTGTGGACAAAACTTATCATAGAGATGTCACTATCAACCTTATACTCTTTCTTGAATTTCGGCTGATTGCAATCCTCAACAAGGTGAAAGTGATGGATTATGAAACATTCTAGAATGCACAACAAGATAATTGACTCATGTGTGAGTCACTTGCATTCATTCAGCTAGGGACAAGGAAACACCAACACCCAAGCAAGTCAACCTTACTCTAATTATGATTAAAAGCCTACAACTCATACTGTTTCACCTTTTTGTGTTGTTCTATCCTTAACACTATCATCGGCCGAGCAAGGGGTAGGATACCTCAATTGTTCTTGTCATTACTTGCTTGAAACCTCTATAAATAGCCCCTTTGTTTCACTCAAACAACTTGCACCACAACCCCTTCTTTCTCTTGATCTCTTGCAGCCAGGAAAACCCTATAAAACACCCAAACCCATCGGCCAAGACAAGTCCAAGCCGAGGGAAAAGAAGGCCAAGGACACGAGGCATTGTATCATCTCAAGCTCACTTTAGGTAAGTTATCTTGTAACCACATGCTACTAGTCTTTGACCTTGTCATGTTCACTATAACCATCGACATTTGATCACCTTGGATCGGCTCTACACATACACTAACCACACACATTGTTTCATTTATAATAATCACCTAGCTAACACATACTTTGGCACTACGTCACTTGTTGTTAACATGAATCGGCCCACACATCCACACTACATGTCGGGTCAAGCATAATGAATCCCAAACTCACCCTAACAACTCTCTAAACATCAAACTAACTCGTTTAATACATGTTCAAAGGTTAAAGTTATAATGGACGATTTTATGATCGAGTTGTCATCAAAACATTCGTAACACCTCACAAAACCTTCGGCATTAATTCAACTAGTCTATACCAAGCCCATTTGATCCCTATAACCCTCGGATTCGAACCCTATATGGAGCATTGATTCGGCCATAAACACCTAACATGTGTTAGAAAGGGCCGGAACACGCGTTAATGCTTTCAAAGACTTAACAAGGGTTATAAACATATTATTGAAAATGTTTTCCTAAAAGTCGACCACATGTGAGAAATGGGTAATCACTTAGGGCCCATGATAACATGCGGGGTCCATCTTGATTACAATAATTGCCACATTTCCATAAAACAACCGAGTTTCATAGTTATATGATTAAACAATACACTAAACACAAGGATCCACAAATGTCGGGTGAACAACTTGTATGGTGAATAACAAAACCATGTAACTTACTATGTCCCCAATGATCATAGGCTATCATCTGGACAGTAGCCATCCCACATTGTCGGCTTTACTAAACCACACGAAACATCATCAGGTAAGTTTCACGGCCCCGTTTTACTATTTTTACATTTTCGGGAGATAAACATGCAATAATCCTAGTCCAACTTACAATTTGGGTGATAATCCTATCATGACTGCCATGTGGAACGTGAGACAATTTGGTTCATGAGCTCACTAGTCCTCGTATTACATTTACTGTAACTGTTGGATCTCAGTTTTGACAGACTCTTGTAAACTAGTAATATGCAGCGGAATGTAATGTAAGTTTGACAAGTAAGACTCCCCCTCAACTTGAACCTTAGATGTTTTGCAATACTTGATGAAAAGGTTTTAACAATATCAAAGTAATTCAAAAGCTTTTCATGCAAATATATTTTTCAATTGAATAGCACTGAATGCTTTTTACAAATAATGCAAAAACAGATCTTTTTCATAGTGGTTGTAAGCCCACTATTTATAATTGAAATACAGATCAAAAGTACATACATAAAATACTAAAATACTGTTCCACTAACAAATACTGAATAAAATACTGAACTACTGAAGGTCTTTGTCGGATCAGTAGTTTATAGCAAACTACTGATGTGTATGCTGGAACTACCGATGAGTAAGCAGGAACTACTGATGAGTTAAACCATCAGTACTTAGTCATCGGAAGTTTCTTTCATCGGAAGTTGTCCTTCAGCAGTTGTTATTCTTCAGAAGTCTTCTTCGGAAGTTGAACTTCAGTACTTCAGAACTATGTCTTCAGTACTTTCGTCCATCTTGTTTGCTCTTCAGTACTTTGCTTCCTTACTCTTCAGTACTTAGTTAGTCAGCAGTTTATTTTACAAAAACAAGTAAAAGAAGATATTAGAATAAGGTTTAAATGCTCATCAATCCTTTTTGACCCAACAATCTCCCCCTGGATTGATGAAGCCAAAACCTTATCTAATCTTTATTGAATCTTCTTTCTGTGGTCAAGAATTCTCCATATTTCATTCATCATCTTGTGTTGGAGCTGTTTGATTTGTTTAAGAGGAAATGATCCTTGATCTGGTTGAAGGTGTTGAATTGTGTTGAGATCTTCTGTTGATAATCTCTCTAAGTCTTCCTTCTTTTTAAAAACATTGCTGGAACCATCTTCTCTTGTTATCACTACAGACTTTAGCTTCCTGTCAAAGGACCACCTTGTTATTCCGCTAGAGTCAGTGGTGCTTCTGATCTGTCCTGGTTGTGATTGATCTTCAATTTCAGTAATCACCAGGTTTGATCCTCTGTGTTGTTCAACTTGTATCATACCAGGTGTATTGCTGTATGTTGGAACGTGACTTTCAGTGAATACCTTGGTATGTGTCTTTTCCTGAACAACATGAGTCAGTTGATAGGCATATGTTGCAGGATTTCTGAACTGTATGAGTAGAGGTTTTTCTTCAATCATGAACTCATCTTCAACAAGTACATTTCTTTCAAGTAGAGCCATTTTGAAGTGAGTTTGTACTTGAACCTCTGGCTTGGAAGTGTTTTTCTTTACTAGAGCAGTAGTTTTAGGAACTACTGACAGTTTCTTCTTTTGTGAATCCTTGAACCTTTTGTATGTATCCATAAGGTCCATTTCCTTCCATTTTGAGAGTTGAGCTTTTGATCCATAATCATTTGCAGCCAGTTCATTTATTATTTGAATTCTTTTCTGCTTCTTTGCTGTCTCAGCTGCAAGTCTTTCTGATATAAGTCTTGCTCTTCTCTCCAATTCTTCAGTTGAGAGTCCTTTGAGAGAAAGTTTCTTGGCTTTGCTATTTTTGACTATGTAGTTCATCAGTTGTTGTCTTTTATCTTCTTCAGCAGCCAAGATCTGTGCCTCTTCCATTCTCTCCAGTTCATTCAACCCTTGTTCCCAAAGTTTGAGCATATCCTCAAAAGGTAAATCTCCCTTTTCTTTAATCTTCTCCCACAATTCATCTTCCTTAGCCTTTCTTCTTGTTTTCATGAGTGCCTCTTGAAATCTTTCAGAGTTGTAGGCTATGGGCATAGGATTTAGAATTGTGCTGTCAGATTTTAACTGTGTAGCTTGAGTTGCAACTGCTGAAGGTTGTTGAGTTTGAGCAACTACTGAAGGATTGTCTTCAGAAGTTTGTAGTTGCTCATCAGCAGTTGTGTCTTGTGGCTTGGAAGATTTTTCTGCTCTTTGTCTAAGGAATCTTTCCACAGCTTCTTGATAGTCATGTCTGTCTTTCAAGGCTTTCTCATGTCTGATTCTTTGAGTGCTCCTGTGGTCTTCCTTTTGTCTTTAGGCTACAAAGGCTTGCATTCTTTGTTCAAAGGTGAACACTTCTGGCTGTTTCAGTTTCTCCCCCTTTTTGGCTTCATCCACTTCAGGAAACCAAGGGGCAGGTGGTGTAACACCAGCCAGATGTGTAAGTTGTTTTTGGGTGTTGTCAATCTCCTGGGAAACTTCTTTCAGTTTATGATCTATATGCTGAGTTATCATCTCCAAGTCTGTTTGTGTTTTGAGCTCCATGGCTACACTAAATGTTTGGAGATGATCTGAAAGGAGTTGGTTAACCATTTGAAACAATGGTCCTTCTGGGCTGCACAGTTGGTCTAGGACTATGCTTGTAGCACCAGAGGGTGAAGATTGGGATGGCTTTTGTGATTGTGAAGGGTGTGTTTTTGGGTGATCCCTAGCCAAGATAGCCGGGGATGCCACTTTTGGGGAATTAGGGTGGAAGTGGACTTTAACCTGATCCTCTGTGACTGACTCCTTGAGTACAGATACATTGGATGCAGGACCTTCATAATCAACCATCAATTCTTTGAACTTTGAAACATCATCCAAATTAATGGAATCATCTGAATCCCTGATGAGAATGTCACCAGTTATAACATGATCTAGGCCCAACCTAGTATTATCATGCACCTCTTGTTCTTGGTTCTGAGGATTTCCTGCCTCAGGCTTAGAGCCTTCATCAGCAGTTGCCATAGATAAGGTCTTAGGTATGTTACTTCTGTCCTCATTCCCACCAATGGGTGGTGAAGGAGTAGTAGTAGCCTTATCTATACCTGAAGTTTGAGTAGTTGGGTTTTGAAACTTTGGTCCTTCCTCATCTCTTGTGATAGGATTAACACTATCATCATCAATGGCTTTGTCTGAGTTTTCTCCCCCTGTTTGAAGTGGTGAGTGAGGGGTGCCACTTGTTGATGAGATAGTTTTTGTCAGTCCATAGAGAATTTGGCTTTCAGTAGTTGTGGGTATAGGAGCAGTATTTTCAAAGAAAGGTTCAGTAGTTTGGGATTTCTTAAGTTTCTTTCTTGAGTACATGATGGAAATGGGTTTTTGGTGCTGAAAATGAGATGGTGAATACAACTGAGAGGAAGTTTCAGTTGTATGTAAATCAAGTGCAGAGTGCACATGAGCAACCTCAGGTATCTCAACCTCCTGAGGAGCTTTTCTTTTGGTTCTTTTTGGTTCTTGCTTTGGGGTCTGTTTAGGCTTTTTGTGAGCAGATTTTGAGGATGTGGGTTCCAGAGGAAGGGTTGTTTGTTCCTCTTGGTCATCCTCTGGCTGGGCAGCCGGTTTGTTATGCCTAGAATATACTTGTGAGGTCAAAGGATTTAATTTTGAAATTCCTCCCACAAGTATTTGTACACCAAGTTCCTTAATAATACAGTGCATAAGGAACCTTGGATAAAGCAAGAATGTCTTTTTTGTATTTAAGTGATGAAGAACCAGTTCATTGAAGAAGTATGCAGATGCCTTAAAAGGTGTTTTTGTCACAATTGAGTGAAAAATGCATTGTAAATTGTAAGACATCTGATTTGAAGACCCTGTTTTTGGACTGAGACACATGTTGATGTAATGAAAAAGCAGTTTATGAGGAGCATCAAAGTATTTCTTGAAAATTGTAGAATGAGAAATGTTACCTTGATACCCACAATCAATCATGGTCTGTTGGATCTCACTCGTTTGAATTTGTGTAGGATCATCAGCATCCTTTAGACCTAATCGTATGCTCAGTGAGTCCGGTGTTATTGCCATCATTTTCCCTTGAATTGTTGTTCTGAGAGCAATAATGTTTTTATTGACAGTTACATCTTCAGCATTGGCCCAAAATTCATTGAGAACATTTTCATGGATGGGTGGGTCAACAGTGAATGCTGTGTGGAACTGTGATTTGACGATCAAATTGATGATATCGTCGTACTGTGACCAAGCAGGGTCCTTTGTGAAGTATCCCTTTTGATTATGTCCCTGTTTAAGAATGAGAGCCATGAGTGTGATTGAACAGTTGAATATGAGTATGAAGGGTTTCAGAGGGAGGGAAAGTTAGGTTTTGAAGAATAATTGCTGAGAAAGAAGGACTATCAGAAGTTTTAGGTTAAACATCGTTTGATGATTTGACCGTTATGCCCTTGTAAAAACTTCTGATGAATAAAATGTTGATCAGAAGTTTTCTCATCAGTAGTTTGAGAACAACTGATGGGAAACTACTGATTAAGCATTCATCAGTAGTTTCTCTTTCTTTTAACCTGTTCCCTTCAGATGTTGTGACTTATCAGTAGTTCTCCTCTGTGGATGATCAGAAGTTAGCTAAATAAATGAGAGAAAATAAGTAAGTGAAAAATAACAAAAAAATATTTACAAAAAGTTAAAACACTTACAAACTTTACTCAAGATTTAGCATCCCAAGCATGGATACTAATTTCTGAAATGTTGATGTATCAAGAGGTTTTGTGAACACATCAGCTATTTGGTTAGCTGTGGGAACATACTTTACCTCTATTTTGCCCTTTTCATAACAATCTCGGATGAAATGATACCTGATTTCAATGTGTTTGGTCTTTGAGAATTGCACTGGATTTTGAATGATGCTTATGGCTGAAGTACTGTCTAGTAGCAATGGTGTCTTGGTTTCCTTAATGCCATAGTCAAGCAGCTGGTTTTGAAACCATAGAATTTGAGAAGTACAGCTTGCTGCTGCAATGTACTCTGCTTCAGCTGTTGATGTGGCCACAGATGTTTGCTTCTTTGATTGCCAGGATACTAGACAGTTTCCAATGAATTGACATCCACCAGATGTGGATTTTCTGGTCATTTTGCATCCTGCAAGGTCACTATCTGAAAATGCTGTTAGATTGGCATTGTTAGAAACAGGGTACCAAATCCCTAGTCTTGGAGTGCCTTTTAGATATCTGAAAATCCTTTTGACTGCAGTTAGGTGTGATTCTCTGGGTGCTGCTTGATATCTAGCACAAACACATGTAGCAAACATAATATCTGGTCTAGAAGCAGTTAAGTATAATAAAGAACCAATCATACACCTGTACAGTGTTTGATCAACCAGTTTTCCATCCTCATCTGGATCAACCTGTGTGGTAGGAGTCATGGGAGTGGAACATGATTTACAATCTTGCAAAGAGAACTTTTTCAAGAGTTCTTTTAACATATTTTGATTGATGAATAAATGTTCCATTTGATTGCTGTTTAACTTGCAGTCCTAAGAAGTACTGCAATTCTCCCATAGTGCTCATTTCAAATTTGGACTTCATGAGCTTCTTAAACTCATCACACATTTTGATGTCAGTTGATCCAAAAATGATATCATCAACATAAATCTGAACAAGTAACATATGATTTCCAACATGTCTTATAAAGAGGGTTTTGTCAATGCATCCTCTTAAAAAGTGATTTTTCAGTAAAAATGAGGAAAGTGTTTCATACCAAGCTCTAGGAGCTTGTTTAAGACCATAAAGAGCCATATCCAGTCTGTATACCCAGTCAGGATGATAAGGATCCTCAAATCCTGGTGGTTGACAGACATACACTTCCTCTTTTATTTTTCCATATAAAAAGGCACTTTTAACATCCATTTGAAAAACTTTAAATTTGTTGGAAACAGCATATGCTAGAAATAACCTGATGGCTTCAAGTCTGGCTACTGGAGCAAATGTTTCATCATAATCAATGCCTTCTTCTTGAGAGTAGCCCTGCACCACCAGTCTTGCTTTATTCCTTACAACTGTTCCAGACTCATCCAGCTTGTTTCTGAATACCCATTTTGTGCCAATTGGGTGTTTATTTGAAGGTAAGGGGCACAATTCCCATACTTGTTGCTTTTTGAATTGCAGCAGTTCATCTTGCATGGCCTCAACCCAATTGTTGTCTTTTAAGGCTTCTTGGTACTTCTTTGGTTCCAACATGGAAAGAAAAGCAGTGTAGAAACAAAAGTTGGAGAGTTGTCTTCTGGTCATGACTCCAGCAGTAAGATCACCAATGATTCGATCAAGTGAGTGATCTTTTAGCTCAACCAACTGTTGTTGGGGTAACACATTGTCCTCTGCTGCTGCTTCATTAGAACCACTGATGTGAATAACTTCTGATTCAGGATGTTGAAGTGTATCAGAAGTTTGAATGAAGTCATCAGAACTTTGAGGTTCTTCATCAGTAGTTTGGGGAAGGTCTTCAGAAGATTGGAAGATGTCTTCAGGAGTTTGAGCTTGAACTTCTGATTCAGTAGTTGCTTGATTCAAGATTGAATTTCTGATTGTGCTAGAAGCTAGGAGCGTGGCTTCATCATCAAACCCATAATGTCTTTCTTGAGTGGGTTTTGAGAGACCAGCTTCAGTCTTTTCAGATCCAAACTTGAAACTGTCAAGGTCAAAGAGTTCAGCAGGTTGTGCAGGAATAGGAGTTGTGTTTAACTCATTGAACTTGACATTGAGAGTTTCTTCTACAATCTTGGTTCTTGCATTAAACACTCTGTAAGCTTTTCTTTCAGATGAATAACCAAGAAAGTAGCCTGAATCAACCTTAGCAGCAAACTTTGATAGGGATTCTTTGACATTTAGAATGTAGCATGGACATCCAAACACCTTGAAGAAGGAGATAAGTGGTTTAATGTTATGAAGAACTTCATAAGCTGTTTTGGAATGTCTTTTATTGATAAGAACCCTATTCTGAACATAACATGCTGTGTTGACTGCTTCAGCCCAGAAGTAAAGAGGAAGACCTGAATCAGCTAACATTGTTCTTGCTGCTTCAATCAGTGTTCTGTTCTTCCTTTCTACTACTCCATTCTGTTCAGGAGTTCTGGGAATGCTATATTGTCTAGCAATCCCTTTGGATAGACAGAAATTGTCTAATGTATGATTCCTGAACTCTGTCCCATTATCACTTCTTATCATTTTGACAGAAAGAGAGAATTGTTTCTCTACAAGTAGAATGAAGTATCTGATTGTGTTGGCTGCCTCATCTTTGGAAGTCAAGAAGAATACCCATGTAAATCTTGAGTAGTCATCAATGATGACTAAGCAGTACTTCTTCTTTCCAAGGCTTGAAATCTTGACTGGTCCAAACAGATCCATATGAAGCAGTTGTAAACAAACATTTGCTCTTGATTCATCAATGGATCTGTAAGAGGACTTATGCTGTTTACCTTTGAGACAAGATACACAGCTTTCTTTGCAAAGGTATTCCTTCAAAGGAAGACCTCTGACCAGGCCCATTTTTGTAACTTCATTTATTGTTTTGAAGTTTACATGACCAAGTCTTCTGTGCCAGAGATCAGTCTCAGAGGTTGAAGCCTTTGAGAAGAAGCAGGCAGTGTGATTTACTGCCTTGTCATTATCCATATCTACAGCATAAACATTTCCAACCCTTTTGGCAACCAACAAGGTATGATCCTTAATTATCTTCTCAATCTTTCTTTGGCCTTCTGATGAGATAATCTTGCATTCAGATTTGGTGAAAAAGGAAGAGTATCCTTTGTCACACATTTGAGATACACTCAGCAAGTTATATTCTAGATTCTGCACTAGATTGACCTTTTCAAACTTCAGTTGACCTGAGGATACTGTACCATGTCCAAGTACATATCCAAGACCATTGTTTCCAAAGGACACAGTTCCTTCTCTTTTACTTGTGAAGTTGGAGAGTAGGTGACTGCGTCCAGTCATGTGCATTGAGCCTCCACTATCAACATACCATATACTATTTAAGTTCCTGAAGACTCTCTGCACAAAAAGGAATCAGTTAGATTTTGGAACCCAAGCCCATATGGCTTTGGGTTTGTTCACATCAGTTTTAGGTACCCATACTAATTTGGTCATGGGTCTGCTTCTAGAGGTATTGTGATTAGTTTTTGTTCTTTGAGTAGCACTGTGGGCACCTCTGTTATTTCTAGGAGCAGAGTGATAAGTCCTTTTAGGCTTACCATCTACCTTGATTGTTAGAAGTTTGACCATGTTGATTAGTCTGTTTATATCAGCAGTTTGCAAAACTGCTGATGTTTTTGGTCTAACTTCTGAAAAGGAATTTTGTCTAGGCCTTTTACAAGGTGTTTGTTGAGTCTTGGCCTTCTTTTTCTTGGGATGAGTTTTGTTTTTCTGTTGCTTATGAGGATAAAATGTTTTCTGAAAATCCTTTTTAATTTGTTTCCCCATGGCTATTTGCAACTGTTTTTTATTGTATTCTTTTCCCTTTCTGTACCTACAAAATTCCGGTGTGTGGTTGAATAGACCACATACCTCACATGCTTTGGTTTTCCCTTTTCTTTTAACATTGTTGGACTCTTTAGAAGACAATATACTAATTTTATCAGTATTTTCAGGTATGTCTTCATTGATTTTTAAGGAAACACCTGATGGTACAATGTCAGATGGTTGAACTTCTGATGAGCTTTCAGTTTCAGTAAATAGACAATTTTGTTGGCTATCAGAAGTTTCACTGGATAGACAATTTTGTTGGCTATCAGAAGTTTCACTTTCACTTTCTATGATCTTATTCCCATCATTATCAGTTTTGGGAGTAAGATCATTTGGACATTTAGTGTGATTATACCCAATTCCAAACTTGACATTTGAAGATGTTTGTTTATTCAGAAGCATTTGAAACCCTCTACATGACTCTACCCATTTTTCACAATCCACTTTTGTATCAGACAGTTCTTTTCTGACATTTCCTAAATCTTCTAATAGAATTCTTATTTGTGCTTGGGTTTCAATGACTTGATCAGACAATTTAGAAGCTTCTTTTGTTTTAGCAGTTAGTTTCTTTTCTAAATCATATTTAGATTGACTATACTTTCTGTGTGCTTCATTTGTTTCTTCTTGTAAGGAAACATTTGTTTCTCTTATTAAAGCAAAGGCTTCTTTGCAAGAATCTGAACATAGTTTAGCAAGTGATTCTTGTGATACCTTAGATAATGCAGTAGAAGCTGATGAAGAGGATGAACCTTCAAAGGCCATTAGAGCAAAGTTTCTTTGTTCATTCATTTGTTCTCCCCAGTTGATATCGAAGATCTTGTTGTCAGCATCATTACTACAATCTGTAGTATCATATGGAAGACTGCTCCAATCAACATACCCTGAGGTAAATAGGCTTTGTTGTTGTTGAGGCTGTGGAGGAACAGCAGCTGTGGCAGGCATGATTTGAGGCACTTGTTGTTGTTGCATTGGTACCTGTACGTACTGTATTTGTGGTACATACTGGATTTGAGGAGCTTGTGCCTGAACAAAATGAGCATTACCATTAGATTCATGATAACTGGAATTTTGTTGAATACTAGCCTGAGGTTGATTGTAGTTGGAAGTTCTACATTCTCTGGCAAAATGTCCTAGCTTTTGACATTTATGACATCTGAGTTTTGATTTGTCAAAACCAACCTTGGTTTGTCCTGACAGACCAGGAAACTTTCTACCTGTTCTTTTGTAGAATTTATTGGTCTTTACACTTAACATAGCAAGTTGATTTAGTATGTTCATTTCTTCTAGATCATCATTGCTAAAGTTTTGTAAGTCATCAAGTATGAAACACAAGTTATCTACTGTTTGATTATTGTCATAACTAGGGTGGCTTCTTTCAGCTGTAATCCCAGTTGTGATGTCAATATAGTCATGCGACCCATGATTATATGAGTAGGATGTTGAGTCCTGACTCATGAGTGCTGTACTATTTTGAACATAATCATCAGCAGATTTACCATAGTTTTGTAATCTTTTCTTTTGATTGAAATCTCTTTCAAACGTTAACAATTTCCCATGTAATCTAGTTAAGGTTAGGGACTCAAAGTCAGCACTTGACCTTAGGACTATGGTATAGGTGTCCCATTTTTCTGGTAAAGACCTTAGGAATCTATGCATCATAGATACCGTTGAGTAAGTCTGACCATTTACTTTTAACTCAGAAATAAGTGAAGAGAATCTTTCAAATTGTTGAGTCAAAGTTTCTCCACTTATATGAGTGAAAGTTTCATATTGTTGAGCAAGAATCTCAATGGTATTTGCAATGACATCATTTGTTCCACCGAACTGTTCTTTGAGATTATCCCAAAGTTCTTTAGCGGTTTCACAATGTAAAAGTCCGCTAAATATTTCATTTGGTAGTGCCATTGACAGAATACCAAAGGCCTTAGCATCAAGTTCAAGTTTTAAAAAATCTGCCTCAGTATACTCCTCGGGTTTTTTAATGGTTTCTTCCTTAGTTTCAGGATGTATACTTAATGGCTTATGTGGTCCATACATGACAGACCTCCAACAGCCAGTGTGTGCTTGACACAGGATACGAACCATCCTTTTAGCCCAGATGTTGTATTCACCTCTGACAAGCATAGGTGGTTTGCTAGTTGATCCTGTGTTTAGGGGATCCATTTTCTCAAGAAGATTGATGAATTAACAATTTCTTAAGTCAAAGGATTTATGATTTTAACTGCTGTCCTTAACTGAATATCAATGAGAGCCTGTATCTGATTTTCAATTTGTTAGATTGATCAGATTAACCAGTGCTCTGATACCAATTGTTGGATCTCAGTTTTGACAGACTCTTGTAAACTAGTAATATGCAGCGGAATGTAATGTAAGTTTGACAAGTAAGACTCCCCCTCAACTTGAACCTTAGATGTTTTGCAATACTTGATGAAAAGGTTTTAACAATATCAAAGTAATTCAAAAGCTTTTCATGCAAATATATTTTTCAATTGAATAGCACTGAATGCTTTTTACAAATAATGCAAAAACAGATCTTTTTCATAGTGGTTGTAAGCCCACTATTTATAATTGAAATACAGATCAAAAGTACATACATAAAATACTAAAATACTGTTCCACTAACAAATACTGAATAAAATACTGAACTACTGAAGGTCTTTGTCGGATCAGTAGTTTATAGCAAACTACTGATGTGTATGCTGGAACTACCGATGAGTAAGCAGGAACTACTGATGAGTTAAACCATCAGTACTTAGTCATCGGAAGTTTCTTTCATCGGAAGTTGTCCTTCTGAATCAGAAGTTAACCTTCTTAATCAGAAGTTGTCTCTTCATCAGATGTTACCCTTCCGCAGTTGTTATTCTTCAGAAGTCTTCTTCGGAAGTTGAACTTCAGTACTTCAGAACTATGTCTTCAGTACTTTCGTCCATCTTGTTTGCTCTTCAGTACTTTGCTTCCTTACTCTTCAGTACTTAGTTAGTCAGCAGTTTATTTTACAAAAACAAGTAAAAGAAGATATTAGAATAAGGTTTAAATGCTCATCAATCCTTTTTGACCCAACAGTAACCATTAGCTATCAAAAGCCATGGAACACTTTAATAGATCTATTGGGTTGACACCCCCACTCTTGAATAGTCGCTCTAACCGGATACATTCAAAAGAGTGTTAGTATTCTACTATATATACACATTGTCTTTAGTGTACAATGCACGAGGCCCAACAGTCAAGAGGTTTGGTTAAGGGACTCATGGTTTGCACAGTAATTATTTGCTTAGCTAGCTTATGACTGGTGATACACGAATTACACAAGCGTTTAACTTAGTACATTTAAACCTGTGAACTCACCGACATTATTGCTGACAAATCTTTGTGCATGTTTTTCAGGTAATTAATGGAGAGCTGCAGGGGTTTGAGAGAATGGTTTGAGCATGCACTAGGGTGGTACCGCTTGGAGTGGATCTTGTTAGTTCTGTGATGTTTGTTTAAAATCCATGATTTTCATATACTATCTCATTTTCTAGACAATATCGTGTCGGTTGAATAATTTATGACAATATCCATCTCTCATGGTGGTACTATTTTAATAAATATGTGTGTTGCTTGAACCTTGTGCTTGAAAACCTTTCGATGGTCGCATTCCCGTGTTTCCGCCTTGGCGGGGTGTGACAGATTGGTATCAGAGCATACAGTTATAGCGAAGTAAAATTCCTTTGAGTCAACTATAACTTAAAAAAATTTTCGAAACGTTTTCACGAAGTACCACACCATCTCACCTTGCACCTCTCAAATCTCCAGCTACTCCACGATGACATACGAGTACAATAGTTCATTTTTTACATACATGTTCATTTACATATGTATATATGCATGTTGTGATAGGACCATGGCCATTACCATAGACCTCACCGTACATTCGAATTCTGAGCCTGACTACCTAGTGGACAACTCTCCATATGAGGACGTACTGCTTACATAGCCAGCCCCCGTTCCATATGAGGCTCCTGATTTCCCACATCAGGAGTGTGGATGGATTTCTGACTCGAAGATGGATGTAAACCCTCCCCCTGTTATGAAGCGTACTTCTGACGATGACGCTGAGGATGACATTCCACCATCTCTAGCTGACCCAGACACCCACCCTCCTGTGACTTCTCTTGCTTCTCACCCCTCGACCAGCAATACCCCTTCTTTCCGCCTTGACACTTCGGGACGTACGCTCACGAAGTATACGCCCCGAAAGAGGGTGCTCCCAGCCCTTGTAAGCGGCCTTTCCTTCCTAGTCTCACAAGAGATTTAGCTCATAGGGATGAGGAGGACGATCACGAGGCCATGAAGTTGAGAGGATCTTCCAGGAGACCACTTTATACCGAGCGTGGCGCCATTCTATCTCACGATGCACAGTTAGTGGCCTTGGGAGTCCGTATTCAGGAGCTTGAGAGTCAGCTATCCGAGGCCGAAAAGGGGAGACTATTCGAATTCATGGAGAGGGCAGGGATGGGGAGACGTTTAGCGGCATTGGAGATGAGGATGGCAGTGACCGACCAGTGTATGAGGGAGGCGATTGTTACACTTGCGGCTGCTTTTCCACCACCATCTTCTTAGGTTGTTTGTGGTTGTACTTTATGTTATGACATTTATGATGATTATGTTGCTGTGTTTATGTTTAACCAAACTAATTGCGGTTCGACCACCCATCTTTTGTACTAAAACTTGGTTATTTTGGGTTCATGTATGGATTGCAGTATCACGTTATGTTGCTTATTTTGTTTGTCTTGTGGATGTGATTTAAATACTATGCATCCCTGTGTTGATTGTTATATGATTACATGTATGTATATCTCTTATGTTTGTTGTGGGTATTTTAGTTATTCAAACCCGACAACTTGCGTGAACAACCGATGGCGAACCATTGCCAGCCACCTCCGCTGAGCTAGTTAGGGTGATTGCTGAGGCAATCGCTCGACATGATGCTGCTCGAGCTGATTCCAGTGGAGGCTCTGGAGGTACAAGTCGCCGACGGGGAAGCGAAACGGACAACGAAGTTGAAAACTCCATTCACGGATGTTCGTATAAAACTTTCATGTCTTACAAACCATGGAACTTTCGTGGTACAGAGGGTGCGGACGGAATTGTCCGTTGGATCGAAAACACTAAGTCAGTTCTTGACATCAACGGTTGCTCCGAGGACCAGAAAGTGAAGTACTCCACTTGCACTTTCCAAGATGAAGCCCTCACGTGGTGGAATCATCAAGTTCAAACCATGGGTCGATATGCGGCTTACAATCTCACCTGGGTTGATCTCAAGACTCTACTCATGGAGAAATACTGTCCTAGGAGTGAACCGCAAAAGCTGGAGGCAGAATTTTGGAATCTTGCCATGGTAGATGCTAAAGTGACTGCCTATGCTACCCGCTTTCATGAGCTCTCTCGACTAGTTCCTCACATGGTCACACCAGAATACAAGAGAGTTGGGTGGTACATCTGGGGTTCGTCCCCCAAGATTTGTAGCATGGTCACTTCGTCTGCACCTACCACTATCCAAGCTGCTGTTACACTAGCTCACAGCCTGACCGACGATGCTGTTCATATGGGTTCTTTGAATCAGAAGGTTGCAGATGCGGGAGAGAGTTTTGGAGGTAAGCGTAAGCGATCTGGCTCCAAGAAGGGTAAGAACTCGCCCCACAAGCAACAGGAAACTATGAAAGTATTTGCTGCCACTACTGCTGCTAGGAGCCCAAACGCAAATACAACGTGCCCCATCCATACTGCAGCAAATGCCATTATCATCATGTTGTCACCTGTGAAAGCATCCTGTGCAAGAACTGCTATCGTCGAGGCCACCAAACCGCTAACTACAATGCTAAGGCTACCAACAATCCCCCTGCCAAGAATGAGTGTATTGAATGCGGAGCTACCGGCCATTTCCGCAAAGATTGCCCTAAGCTCAAGAATCAAGCTCGCTGTCGAGTGTTCGTGCTAGGAGCTGACAAAGTACATGAAAATCCTAACGTAGTTACCAGTATGTTTCTCCTTAACAATCATTTTGCACCAGTCCTTTTTGACTCAGTCGCCGATTATTGCTTTGTGTCGACCGACTTTAAGAATTCTCTTGGGTCAAACTCAACTAAGTTGGACACTCATTATAGCATAGAGTTGGCCAATGGGAAGTTGATTTCGTCTGATGAAGTTGTTGGGGATTGTGTTCTGGAACTCGGTGGTCGTACCTTTCGCATTAACTTACTGCCTATTCAGTTGGGTAGTTTCGATGTTGTCATCGGCATGGATTGGTTATCCAAGCACCGTGCCGAGAGTGTCTGTCACGAGAAGCTGGTTCGTATTTGTTGGGATCGTGGGTGAGCTCAGAGGGGCAATTATCATGTTTTAAGAGTATGCAGCGGAAATAATCTTGAAAATTGACACCATGTGACTAACCTTATTGTAACTCAGACTCCCCCTCGGATTAAGCTATCACAACATGAATTAATAACACAACAAACATAAGTGAGATAAGAGAATTAACTTAAATATTTGTATGTTATTAGGCAAATGTTCAAATGTATGAATACATGTGGTCAAGTGCAAGTCTAAAGGTTAGTGGTAGTCAGGTATTTATAGAATACATACCTGACAGTTTCCACCCACTCTTAGATCTACTAAATACATTAACAAATACCTAGTGGAAAACAAAATACTAATATACTAACTACTGCTGCTTTATACTGACAACAACTGTTAAAGCTAACTTCTGAGAATCTGTAACTTCTGATGCTTTGGTAAAACTTCTGATGAGTAAATCGTCAGAAGTTGTTCTTCAGTTCTTTGCAACTTCTGATGACCAATGCTAACCTCTGATGAGTAATTACATCAGTAGTTAGTTCTTCAGTACTTCTGAACTTGTTCTTCGGAAGTTGTCTGGTTTGTCCTTGAACAAGTTCATCAGTAGTTGGTCATCAGTAGTTTCTTCATCAGTGGTTTCCTTCATTCTTCAGTAGTTGTCTTTTGTACTTCAGGACTTTGTCTTCAGAGGTTTGTCTGGTTTGTCTTCAGAACTTGTCCATCAGTAGTTCTCTTTTGTCTTCGGAAGTTGCCTGTTTTATTCATCAGTAGTTATTATAATTAGTTATTATTATTATGTGAATGATCAACTAAGGTTTTGTGGTTCATTAATCCTCTCTAACCCAACAATATCCCCCTGGATTGATGAAGCCAAAAGCTTAGCTGATAGCTTAGAAGCTTTATTGATTCACTTATTCAAGATCCAGCCTGTTCTTGATGTTATGTCTGATTTGTCTGTACTTGTCTTGGGCTTGGATCTTGTTAGGGCAAACTGACATGTCCAAATTGATCGTGTAGAGATCTTGAAGATCTCTATTTGACATATTCAGTACATCCATTGCCCTTTGAAACACCTGCCTTGCACCATCCTCTCTCTCAATGACCATTTGTAAACTTGGAGTGCAGAACCATCTCTTAATCTTGGCATTGGAGGTTGACACAGAGGGGGTGACAATGGTTGTAGGTGCTGGGTTCTCATACACCACCAGAACTGTGGATGTTGAGTCCCTGGGAAGTGGCTGTGAAGGCTCTTGACCTTCAGCAGTAGACTTTGTAGCTTCATCAGCAGTTGCAGCCTTGGATTGATCCTGCTGAGTAGTTTCAACTGTTTGATGAGCTTTGGCTTTGGAGTCTCTTCCCTGTGGATTTCCTTCCATACACACATTAGCCTTGGCTTTGGAAGCTTTGGCTTTGGAAGGTGAATCCTTTGTAGACACTTGTTCTGAAGCTGGAGTTTTAGATTTTGTAACTTCTGATGAAGACTGACCTGCTGGATGTGTTTTCTTTTGCTCAAGTTTGTTGTATGCATCCAGTAGGTCAGCTTCACTCCACTTCAGTAGCTGCACTTTGCTACCAATCTTTGCAGCTGCAAGTTGATTGACAAGCTGAGTTCTCCTTTCAGCATTCTTCTTAGCTTCCAGCATTGATTCCAGCTTGTCAACCCTTAACTGTAAGTCTTTTAAGGGCAGGTTCTTGATGTTGGCCTTTTTGGTCCTTGAATGTTTCAATATGAATTTTATGGCCTGTTGTCTATCAAATTCAACCTGTGTCTCTGCAGCTTCTGCCAACTCTTGCAGATACCCTTGAAAGGTTTTGGCTCTCTCATCTTCACCTGTGATCCCTTCATCATTTACCCTTTCCCAAGCCATCTGAGCATGAAGTTCATTCCCCTCCACAGGAATCTCTTTCTCCTTAGCTTCATGTGATGCTTGTTCATCCTTTTCCTTCTGTTCTGGTGTATCCCTCTGCTTGATGAGCTGAGAGATAGGCATTTGGTCCAGATCTGAAGGATCAGGAGTGGGTTTGGAAAAGGCAGGGGTTGTCTTCTGAATTTTGGTAACTACTGATGATTGAGCATCAGCAGTTTTGTCTTTTGGGTCTTCAGAAGTTTCATCAGTTGTTCCCCCTGTCTTCCTTTTCCTGTATTGAATTTTGACCTCCCTTGTTGATGTTTCTTTTTCAGTAATGGGAAGGTCAGTGGGCAGGTGTGATGTTTGTACAACATCCTTCTTACCAGCTATTGTCTTCTCATGAGTTCTCTTTTGTTCAGCTTCCCTTGCCTTCTTGGAAGCTTCTAAATCAATCTTTTCAGACACTTTCTCCCCCTTTTTGGCTTCATCAGCCTCTTGAAACCAGGGAGCAGGAGGAGCTACACCTGTAAGGTGTTGGATTTGTCTTCTTAGGTCCTCCTGGCGTCTTGAGATCTCTGAGACTTTATCAGTTAAGGCATTGTTCAGCATGGTAAGTTGGGTATTGTATTTTTGTTCCATCTGGACTGTGAAGTCTTTAAGATGTGCATTGATGAGCTGATGGAACATTTGGTAGAGAGGGCCCTGGGGGTTGCATAAGTGGTCTATGTTTATGCTCCCAGGTCCTGAATTGGTGGCTTGTATAGAAGGTGATGTGTATGGGTGATCTCCTGCTGTGTTCGCTGGAGATGCCACTCTTGGGGATGTTTGGGTTGAGTGGTCTTTATCCTGAGCCTTATTGGTGAGCAACTCCTTGAGTTTGCAGACCTCAGACTCAAGACCTTCTATTTTGGCCGTCAATTCTGTGATTTTTGACTCATCAACCAATTTAATGGCATCATCTGAATCCCTGTCTTCTGTTGAGACAGTTTTACCATGACCTGGTTCCAGTTCCAGATTGTCATGGGCCCCTTTTTCTTGGTTCTGGGGTCTTCCTGCTGTTATGTCCATAGGTTTAGAACCTATGACAGCAGTTGCCATAAGTGAAGTCTGAGCAATGATACTACTGTCCTCCAATCCACCACAGGGTGGTAAAGGAGTAGTAGCAGCTTCACTTATACCTTGGACCTTTGATACTGGACTCAGGGGTCTAGGTTCATCCTCATCTCTTTGGTTAGAGAAGGGCATGTCCTCATCCATGTCTAATAAATCAGTAAAGCTATGGTCATGGGGAGAAACCTCAATGATAATCTGAGGCATGACACTTGTGGATGGGACATCTGGGCCCAACTCATTGAGAGCTATGGCAGTGGTTACTGTGGAGATTGTAGTGTCAATATTATCAGTAATTGGGCATTCAAGCTGTGTACTCCCAGGCATTGGAGTAATAGTAGTGAAATCAAGTGAAGTCACAACTACTGATGCTGGTTCCCTTGAAATAGACTCTGTAACTTGTTGAGAAGTTACAGGCAGCTGAGGCTGGGAATGAGATGTGGCAGCCAACTGTGAGGATGTCTCAGTTGTTGCTTTAACAAGTTCAGATTGAACATTGACATCCACAGGCATCTCATCTTCCTGTGGTGTCTTATTAGGTTTTGTTGAGGGTTTAGGTTTGACTGAAGACTTCTTTTTGGATTTTTCTTTGGGAGTAGAAGTCTTTTTGGGTTTTGATGATGTGGGTTCCTTGAGGACTGGGTTTGCTTCCTCTTGGTCATCATCTGCCAGATGTGCTGGCGTGTTATGTCTTGAAAATGTTTGAACCTCTATCTTTTTAGAGACAGAGGCTACCCCAAGTAATGCATCATTACCAATGGTTTTAATGAGGCATTGCATAACAAACCTGGGGTATATTAAAAACTTAAACTTTTCTTTATTATGGTTTATTACAAGTTCATTGAAAAGATAAGTTGATGCCCTGAAAGGTTGGTTTGCAACTATAGAATGAAAAATTTGTTGCAAGTCAGAGGGCATCTGATCCCATCCAGCAGTCTTAGGACTCAAGCACATTAACAAGTAATGAAACAGGAGCTTGTACTGGGGATCAAAATATTTCTTGTAAATGGTAGCATGAGAAAGATTACCTTGATACTCACATGCTGTAATTGTGGCATGAACAACACCAGGTGATATGGAAGTTGGAGCATCGTTGTCATTTAGTTCAAGAGCTTGTGACAACACTTCTGGTGTTATGGCCAACACTTTGCCATTTACCTTTGATTTAAGGGCAACTACTTTGTCATTGACCATTGAAGCTTTAGCATTTGCCCAAAACTGCCTGAGGGCGTCCACGTGGATAGGTGGATCGATGATGAAGGCAGTGTGATACCTAGAATTAACTATGGTATCGATGATATCATGTATTTCTCCCAGTGTTCATCCTTTGTAAGATAAGCGATTTGATTGTGGGAGAGTTTCAATTGAAGATCCATTTTAGTCGATTAGGTTTGAAAACTGGTTGTTAATCGCCGTCGAAGGTTTGAAAGAGGGAAATGTGATTTGAATTGTAATGAATGTGAAAAATCAGGGTTTCAGAAGTTATAACTTCTGATCAAAGGACTGTTATACCCTTTCTCTTAACTACTGATGAGTACTTTTGTTCGTCAGTAGTTGTCCCTGTGTAGAGGAAGAATTTGACAAAAACACAGGATTATATGATCATACAAGTTGCTAAACCAGGTGCGGAAACCCTAGCTTAGAACAAACTGATATAAACTCAATCAAAACACAATCAAGATCATTTTAAAGGCTTTTCATAGATTAACTTGTTCAAATAAACGCTTACAGACTCAATACAGTTAATCTAGAACTCAAACAAACACTCTCAAACCTCTCAGGAACACACACACAAAACACACACTCTCAATTACTCGTTATACATTACAAAAACTTGAAATCTATTTATAATAGCTGTACGTTCGCCCAGATGAACTGGTCGAATGTAAGCTTGTTCTACATTCGCCCAGGTGAACTGGTCGAATGTATTCTTCTGTGCATCCCTGTTCCAGATTCGTCCAGACAAAACTTCCTTCGCCCATCTCTCAGTCTCCTTCGCCCCTTCTGATTCTCATTCGCCCCTTAACACATGTTAGTATCTAATCATTAGTCGCAAAACGGCATCTACAAACTCCCCCTCGACTATTGATTAGATCTTTTTCTATCTTCGTCCATGGCTTTGTTCAACAGCTTGATTCTAAGAATACTCTTCTGTTCTTTCGTCATTTCCGGCTCTAACTTTCTCTTTACCGGCTTCGACACATTCGCCATCTTAACCTTCTTGCCAAGCTTCCCTTCCAGATTACTTCCAGCATTGATATCATAAGCAAAGCAAACACCCACAACTTGTGTGTATTTCCTTGCTTGATCTGCATCGTTTGGCTCATGATGAATCGGATTATAGAATAACATGATGATGTCTTCGAAGGTGCAATTTATCAGCCACATAGGATCAAATACATGCACATGCTTGTATTTATCCTTTCCATCTCTCAACACAATCACCGCTTCTGCCTTCCTCCAATCATAATACCAAAATATGAAGTCAGCACTGAAGTGTTGAGGCATAGGCATCAAAGGTATCTTTCTCATCACTTCAGGTGCCTTGTAAATCAAGGTAACCCTTTTCAACTTGGTTCTGGGATCAATATCCTTGTGAACTTTCCTCCGAGGATATTGAGGCTTGAATCTATTCCATCTCGTCCTACTCTCCCAAACCAATTTGTCTGCACACCAACCAACATGAGTATTATTCACTGAAGCACCAGACATAGGGAATCTGCATAAATCTCTAACCGCCCAGTACGGTAGAGTTAGCAAATCAATGAATCTGTAAAAATACAAGATCCCTGATTCCCACTTAGCAGCTAAGCACTTCAGCCTGCCCAAGTATGTCCACCCGAGAGCTCTGCCTCTGAACTTTGCATTATGAAACCTGTAGAAGTTTCCTTGAGCTTCAGGTTTTGGTCGGTTTTCATCCATCATTCTTAGTTTCTTCAAATACTCTTTCAACTCATCAGACTTGTTTAAAGATTCTGGCAAATCAGCTCCAAGTACTTTCTCAACAAACTCAGCACTTCTTTTTCTTGCCTTTCTCTTAGCAGACGTATTATGCCTTTCAGTAAAATCAGGAAACACCACGTCTTCATCATTTTGTCTGAAGTACTGTGGATATTCCTCATGTGTAATATCCTCTATCTCAACTTCCTCAAACTCAGGGGTTTCTTTATCATCAGAGTGAGTTCCAACATCCTTTTCAGGAATAGGTGGAATCGACTCATCAACAATGAACTCTTCAAAAGTTTTCCCTACTCTCTGTGCAAGACCATCCAGTATCTCCTTTGCCACAGAAGCAGGTACTTCCCCCTCTTCAAGATCAGGATCGTTATATTCCAATTCATATCTCATATCATCTGTTTGGAATATTTCTGCAAAACGACCTGTGAACTCAATGGTCCACTCTCTCTTTTCTAACATGTCTTTGTAAACTTGTTTTGCATCATCAGATAACGACCTCACCTTTTCATTCCAAAACACAGTTTCATCATCTACATTCTCTCCCTTCTTCTTCGAACTAGACTCACCTGTGTCTTTCTTCTTCTTAGAAGGTGGTCTTTTCTCAAAAGTAAACTTAGCAGTATCATCTCCTCCATCATTGTCATCACTGCTACTACTATCATCATCCTTTTGGCTTCCTGAACCTTCAGCATCATCATCATCATCATTGTTATCATCTTCATCATCACTTTTCTCTGATTCTTCATTCTCATCATCCTCATCCTCCTCTTTATCAGATTCAGATGGTTCAAAATCTACTTTTTCAACCTCTCTCTCTGCATCTTCTTCACCCTCCTTCAGCTTGGGTGCTACGTTGTACAAGTCATTAATCAGATCACTAAGGCGTTTGTTTTCAGCCTTCAGCTCTTTGTTATCTTCCTTAATTGCCTTGTATCTGTTCTTATTTCTCAGAACTTTACCTTCAAGCTTCTGATTCTTTGCTTCAAGCTTCTTTACCTTCTCATCTATTTCATCTTAATTAGATTTAGAAGCAACAACAATCTGAAGCATTTTCTCCTCATTCTGTTTAAACTTGGCAATCTCAGCTTGTTGAGCCACAAGCATCTTCATCATATCATCCATTCTTTTGTTCATCTTTTTCATCACTTCATCATCCACAGTGATCTTCTTAGATTTGGATTTAGACTTAGATGGCTCAATCTCAGCTTCTTTTCCCTTCTGAGGCTGTGTAAACATGTTCAGAACATTATCCAGGGCAATATTAAACTGATCCACTGGTAATGTTGTAGCCTCCTTAGTCTTTTGTTTCTTTGCAGCTGGTGAAGATTGTTTAGATGATGTTCCAGCATCTGGTAATCTCTTTCCTTTCAACAATAAGTTCAACTCCTTCTCTCTGAGTTGCTTTGTGCTTGTCTTCTTAGCCATAGATTTGTGTTTGGGCTTGGGCAAATTCACAACAACTGTTTCACCTTCATTCAATTCATCAAGATTAACAGTCAACCCTTCATCCTCAGCATCAACAGACTGCTTACTCTTCTGAGCTTCTTCTATCGATCTGTTCAAAGATTCAGACTCACCAACCAAAGTGGCCTTTTGTTTGGTAGTCCGGACATTCTCAGCATCCGAATCCCATTGTTCCTCAGTTTCTGTCTCCTCAGAATCAACAGACTCCTCATCTACCAAACCCGTACCCTTCTTTGCAGTAGTCTTCTTTCTCACTGTTTGTTGTTTTGAAGTTCCCTGATCTGTCTTTCCCTTGCCCTTCCCTTTGGCTCCGGGATTGACAACTTGCCTCTTCCGTTTCGTGCTTGCATCAGCATAAACAAGTGGATCATCATTATCACTATCACTGTTAGGATGTCTTGCTAGATTCTTTCCAGGATCCATGTAATCCTCTCTAGCCAAAGCTCCAAATAACCTTCTATAAGGTGGTCTCTCATTCTCAGGCACACCTTTATAAGCTTTCATTCTAGCTAAGGTTCTAACATTCATATGATCCATATTAAGTATCTGTGTTGGATCCTTCTTCAAGTGTGGATATTTGTGATCGAAGATCATCATCAAAAATCTAGGATAGAGCATGAAGTATTTCTTCTTCAAACCCTTCAACATCTCCAACATATGATCTAGGATCATCCCAGCAACGTTAAATGGTTTATTGAGAGTCAATGCAACCATTAACGAGCTTAAACTCTTTCTCATCACATCATAACCACCACTAACACATCCAAATACTAGAATGATGACGTGAGCAAAATACTTGAACTGCACGCTCAGTTTCCCTTTATACATCGAACCATCAGTAATCGGTCCTTTGTATTTCATTCTCAGGAAACATGCCTTCTGCTCAGTCCAGGATAATTCTCTTGGATCCTCACTTGTTTCAAATTGGATCTGGAGAGCTTCTCTGATATCTGCTTCAGTGATGAACATCTCCATTCCCTGAATCTTACTTTTGATGATTGTCTGATTATCAAAGTAATCATACTTCGCATTGTTGTAGAAATCCTCAACTATATCCTTGTAGATAATAGTTGGTGTTGCCAATGCATAAACCACTCTACATCTCTTCAAGAACTTTATGATCTCTGTGAATTCCACATTCTTCTCAACTTCTCCGAGATACGCGCAACAGTTATGGGTCTTCTCAAATGGCCATTTTGTACCACTTGAAGATTCTCCTTCTTGCACCGTCTGTGGAACTGGATCAGCAACTGTAGTCTCCACAGGAATATCAGCAGTTGTTTGTTCTTCAGCCATCTGAAATGTACAATCAAAATAAAACGTCAAAACACAAAATCGTCAAAATTTCAAAATTTTAGGTTTTGATATTTCCACATTCGCCCATATTGCATTGGTCGAATGTAGGGTTTTGTGGCCGAAGGTGAAATTTTCTGGTCGAATGTAAAGAGATTTTGGTTAAAATAATACATTCGCCCATTTAAGGTTTCCTTCGTCCATCCTGAATCACCTTCGTCCACTTCGTTTAACCGAAGGTGGAACCTGGTTAATCCCAAAATTTAAAATTTTATCAAACCTGTTTTTAACCTTTAATTTTGATCCAAATCTGTTCTAAAGTGTCCGACTAAGCATCGTGTACCATCAATTGCCCTAGATTATCATTCTACATCAGTTTTCAATAGAAATTAGGGTTTTATATTATTTCACACGATCAATCAACGATTAAACCCTGTTTTATCCTAATTCCTAACATATTCTCCCCCTAAAACTGATGTGGGATGATTTGCAAACAACATTAAGCATTAATAGACACTAGAACATCAGGAATCCTAAACCCTAAGTCCGTTTATAAACCGAAGGATTCTGGATTCATTCCTTAACCTTTACCTGTAAAAAGTATAGGAAAATGATCAGTAAGATGCAACGAACAAAATGCACAATCAGGGAAATCAAAAACAACAAGGTCCAGTTATCGAAGAAATTTTGAAAAAAAAATGAAGTGGGTGGTCGAACCTGGTTTGGTGTATTTATAGGAATTCACATTCGTCCGTTTCCTTTGGACGAAGGAACAAACTTCCCACCTTCGCCCCTAATGAAAGGCCCGAAGGTAAAATGGTTTTACCCGAATGTGAAATGTGGGTAAAAGCCACATTCGTCCAAACTGGAACGGCCGAAGGTGAAACAAAAAGTCCACATTCGTCCCAATTAAGGGCGAATGTAAAATGGCACTTTTGAAAAATTTTACCAAATTACAAATTCGAATCCCGTTCAACATTTTTCAATCCGTTAAGCTTCCAAAACACAAAATTTCACATTTAGAATGATACAAAGCCCAGATGGTGTTATCAAATCTCAGAAATTGACTATCAAGCATCCCCGGTTATCAAAAATAAAGCAGAAATGCAAAAATTTTGGATTTTCTGAAATTTTATCCAAACACACCTAAAATCTTGTTTGGATTTTGTATCTTTTAGACCATAAAAGTAAATTGCAACAAAATAAAATGCAGCAAAGTAGATGAAAACAGTAAGCATTTTGGGAAATCCGGTCAGAGGATCATATCAGTTTTCTGAGAAATCTGATCACAGCGTTGATCGTTTTGTTTAATATTATCATTAGAAAACAGTATGTGATACGGCAATTGCTGATATTGTGATCCACGTAAGCTCACATGCAGACAATTACGCAATGCTTTAAAATGATACGAGTTAAGTGTATTAGACTAACACGATGTGGTGCCCACACACACGACATACTCCCGTATCAAGTAATTGCACAAAGCTTCGTCGTAACGCGTGATTATGCCAGAGTTATCCGTAAAAGTTACAAAGTATATAGCACAGAGGTGTACAGGTCAGCAATTTAATGCAGCAGAGTAACATGTGCGTATACACTAGGTTGAGGCTGATATTAATCACTGATTTGCATCAGATGATCAATACGATGTAATAATGATCTATGATCAATTAAAACATAAAGTTCCTCAATTCGGTAACTTCCGGTTTTGGCAATTAAGCTCTTTTAGCAAATATTCTGATAAAACTAGGTCCGTAAATCAATACGACAAAAGTTTATCAGAATATCCCGGATAACCATAACATAACGACCCGAAACCTCAGATTTTGGCAATCCTATCAAACGAAATTACGGTACTAAGACCATATGCCCATGAGGTGTTCAGCCACGAACGCGTAGTTCGTTATGTTTGTATCACTAATGCACGCAATATTTTGTCTACGAAGCCTATCAGCATATCACACGTAATCAACACACGCCTCATAAACTATACAATTCTTTAGCCTGTGTCAGATTCCCACTGATGTACTATCATTTCCTCTGTTTTACCAGGAAATCATTTTTGATTTTCTAATTTTTAGGTCTTTTTGAATTTTATAATGTTTTTGGCTTTTCTGATAATATGGCTCCCCCTAAAATAAAGAACATATTTTTGGATTTTCATTTTTCTGAAAACAAAACAAAAACAAAATTTAAAAGAAACAATCCACTCGAAAGCATCAACTTCTTTGAGGATTAAACAATCCCCTCGAAAGCATCAACTTCTTTGAGGATTATGAAAGTAAAGAGAAATTCCCAATTAGCAAAGAGAAATTCCCAATTAGCAAAATATAAAAACTAAAAACTAAAAAGCGATAAACCGAGGTGCCGATTAGTCTTGTTTTTCCTTTATATTGTTTACTTTTAAAAGATATTCAAAGCGTGAACGATCAAAAGCTTTAGTAAACAAATCTGCACGTTGGTAGTCAGTATGTATTTTGATCATATCAATCAATTCTTTAGCGTAACAATCACGGATAAAATGATATTTGATCCGGATGTGTTTCGCTTTAGAATGATTTTCCGAATTTTTAGTTAATGCAATTGCGGCTTCGTTGTCACAGTAAATAGGGGTTTTAAGAAACTGCAAACCGTAATCCACCATTTGTTGTTGAATCCAAAGTACTTGCGAACAGCAACTCGAGGCTGCAATGTACTCGGCTTCACAGGTAGATTGTGCTACGGAAGTCTGTTTCTTGCATTGCCAGGTGATTAACCTGCTCCCGAAAAACTGGCAACCAGCTGTAGTAGATTTGCTATCCTTGTCACAGCCGCCCCAATCTGCATCACTAAAAGATATGAAATCAAAATTATCATCATTAGGGTACCAAAGTCCTTTTGAGGGACAACCCTTCAGATATCTAAGGATACGCTTGACCGCCGTCAGATGACTTTGTTTCGGCTTCGATTGATAACGGGCACAGAGACATGTTGCATACATAATATCTGGTCGAGACGCCGTCAAATACATCAGAGATCCGATGATTGCTCTGTATGTAAAAGGATCCGTCAGCTCCCCCTTAGCATCCACTCCAATCCCGTGATTGGGTTGAATCGGGGTATCCATCGGCTTTGAGTCCTCCATCTGGAACCGGCTCAAGATGTCGGAGACATATTTCGTCTGGTGAATGAAGATCCCATCGGGTCTTTGGTCCACCTGCAAGCCTAGGAAAAACTGCATCTCCCCCATTGCGCTCATTTCGAACTTTTCCTGCATGACAGATTCGAACTCCCTGCATAAAAGCTCGTTAGTTGAACCAAATATTATATCATCAACATATATCTGCACTAGAAGCAAGTCATCTCCCGTCTTTTTCGTAAAGAGGGTACAATCGACGAGGCCGCGCTTAAATCCTTTGTTGATGAGGTATGTACTCAGCTCCTCGTACCACTGTCTCGGAGCCTGGTGCAAGCCATAAAGAGCTTTGTTCAACACGTAGACCTTATCCCGGTGGATTGGGTCCTCAAAGCCTGGTGGCTGCCCGACATACACCTCTTCCTTGACTTTCCCGTACAGAAATGCGCTTTTTACGTCCATCTGGTAAACTTTGAATTTCTTATAAGAAGCAAACGCGAGGAACATCCGAATAGCTTCTATTCGTGCTACCGGTGCATAGATTTCATTATAATCAATCCCTTCGATTTGATGGAAACCCTGCACGACCAATCTGGCTTTGTTCCGAACAATTACCCCACGATCATCCTTCTTACACTTAAACACCCATTTGGTGCCAATCTTCTTTCTATCCGGCGGCAAATCTGTAAGCGTCCAAACTCCCAATTTCTGGAATTGTAATAACTCCTCCTGCATAGCTTCCACCCAGGCATCATCCTTCAAAGCGTCCTTGTATGTCCTTGGCTCTACCTGCGACACATAACACGCAAACGACCAATCATTTTGACTACCAGATTGTTGAATTTTGGCATATAAAGCTAAAGCACCAAAACTCTCTGGCGTATTAACACTTTTAAGCTGCCCTCTGGTCATAACACTACTTCCAGGATCACCGATAACTTGCTCCAGCGGGTGAATACGATGAATCCGAGATTCCGGATAATCAGGTACTTGCACTCCCGTCTGAACAGTCAAGTTCTCTACAGCATCCAGATCATGACCCGTATTTGATGATGAAGCCACATCAGAATTTGGAGTTGGGTTCACTGGCGGTGCCTCCTGTTCTTCAACTTGATCAAGAATAGCTTCTTCAAATTGTTCATCTTCAGATTCTGAAGTGTCTAATGAAGTTGAAGCCTCTTGAAAAATCTCTTCTTCTTGTATAGGAGCATTGGTATCATTAGAAGCTGGTAGGGGGTTCACGGTGATCGGACGCACCAACGGTGAAGTTGTTGCATTTTCACACTCGTAAAGTAATCGAATAACAGCTTCTTCAACCAAGCTATCTAGATTGAATGATTCAAAGAACTCTTTGTAATCAAACATCCAATCAGGACCCGTGCCTTGAATATTTTGAGTATATCGTTGAACTTCCACGTTAGCCCAGTCTTCCACACGACGAGTTCGCTTGTTGTATACCCGTTTGAGTGGGGTTGCATATCCAACAAAATAACCCTCCTCGGCTTTAGGACTAAACTTTTCGCTTGGATTCAACATAGTGCAAGGCGCCCCGAAAGGTTCTAGATACTCTAAATTCGGCTTCCTTCGGTGTAACAGCTCATAAGATGTTTTTCCAAACTTCTTCACTGTTAGAACCCGATTAAGTGTGTAATTTGCTGCATAAATCGCCTCATTCCAGAACATTACTGGAAGATTTGAATCAGCAAGCATAGTTCTAGCCGCTTCAATTAGAGTCCTATTCTTTCGTTCAGCAACACCGTTCTGTTGAGGGGTGTACGGAGCCGAATATTCATGATGTATCCCTTTGTCTTCACAAAGTTCATCCATCTTGGCATTTTTGAACTCCGTCCCATTATCACTCCGAATTCTCTTTATCTTCACATTGTAGAGATTCTCCAATCGAGTGAACAGAACTTTTAGGTTGATAAATGTGTCGCTTTTATTCTGCAAACACATCACCCATGAAAATCTTGAGTAATCGTCAGTGACGACTAAACAATAAAGCTCTCCAAGATGACTTTTGCGCTTGACCGGTCCGAAAAGATCCATGTGCAATCGCTCTAGTGGCATCTCAACAGAGTTAACCTTTTTCACTTTGTGGGAATGTTTGTGTTGCTTCCCCTTTTTACAACTCACACACTTGTCATTGAGATGGAAATGTTTCACGTTTACTCCATCGACAAGTCCATTTTTCACAAGTTGATTCATTTTCTTCAGATGAATGTGCCCCATCCTTCGGTGCCACATTATCGATTCTTTCTCAGTCGCCTTGGACAAAAAGCACGTTATTTGCCCCTGTGATGTCATCGCCTTGGACATATCAAGAATGTATAAATTGTTGACGCGAGGTGCCTTCAACATTATCCACTCTTTAGGAATTGTAAAGCCCGGTTTCAAGATATAGCAGGATTTGTCATCAAAATGCACAGTAAATTTCTTATCACAAATTTGACTGACACTCAACAGATTGTAGTCTATCTGCTTCACATACGAAATCCGCTCAAAGCTCACTATTCCATTGCTCACACTCCCTTCCATCGTGATATATCCACCTTTGTTTCCCGCAAACGCTACATATCCTCCATTGATGTTCTTCACGTCGAACAACAAAGCAAGATCCCCTGTCATGTGGCCTGAAGCTCCACTATCAACAATCCAAAGACTGCTAATAGGGCCAGCTGAAGCTCCCTGCACACAAAAAGTAAATCATTTAGTGCTTTCGGGGGACCCAAGCCTGAGTCTTGGGTCTTTCAACATCAGGTTTCACAATGACATTTTCACAAACATTTTTAACAACTTTTTGATCAATCTTTTTCTGATTGCTCAAAATTGTTTCCTTTTTCTCATTAACTTTTGAAGATGAGGCTCCTGGAGTACCATTGGGTGTCCAAGATTGTTCAGTCCTTTTCAGGATACGAATCTGAGACTTTGGATTCTCAGTCGGTTTCTGAACATTGTTAGCAAAGGTAACTTTCTTGGTAACCTTATCTGATTTAACAGACTTAGGTCCAACATTCGATTTGACAATCGGTTTTGGTGAAACCTTTTGTCTATCAACTGTTGAGTTCACCACAGGCTTCCTCCACGAGTGTTCCATGGCAATCCGATTCCTTCTATCATAGTGCATTGGACGAGTGTTCCTCATTTGAAAATTGTTTTGATAATAAAACGGTTGTGGTTGTTGAGGAACAACTCTCCTATGAGGTGGCACATAATGATCAATCGGCTTTCTCATAGAATTCCTCACTTCAACTTCGTGCCTCTTATGCCTTACATATGGGCACTGAGCAAGTAAATGCCCACGTTCCCCACACTTAAAGCACGCACGGTACTCTTCAAAAACATTTGGAGCATTAGGTTGAGCAAATGATCTAACAGGGTATTGATCATTGTACTGTTGCTTCCTTAAACTCTCAGGGAGTGGCCCTTTTGAGTAAGTAGGCTCATTGAAACCATTAGCTCTGTTTTTGGGTTTAACAAACTCTGTGACATGGACCTTTGGTTCTTGAGGAACATCCAAGTACAACTTCTTTAACAAAGCTGGTGGAATTTCATTTGTTCTCTCATGTTTAGGGAACCAAATAGTACTTTCTTGCCAAATCTTTTCTATTTTAGCATAGTTGGCATTTTTAATTGGAAAGTCCTCGTCAGAGATGATCTTATCGGATCCTTCCATCCGATAAAACACCTTGACAGGTTTGTCACATTGTTCGTTTTTCTCATTCTTCTCAAGATCTTTCTTAATCACATTAAGATCTTTCCTCACAACATTCTTCTCAGACTTTTCCACATGATGAACATTTCTCATTGGAACAATTTGAGATGATGAAACTGGTTCATTTGTTATGATGTGATTTTCTTTTGGAATATCACATTCATTAACAGTTTGGTTACAACCAGTATCATCACTCTCTGAATCTGAGTCAACACTTTCAGCAGTAACACCCTCATCATTGATTCCCAAAATCGGTCTAACATCGGAATTTGGATCACCAACACTTGAAGTGTTTGATTCATTTTCCGATGTTGAATCAGATTTTACCGAACTCTCCGGTGTCACTTGGTGACAATTATGGTTTTCAAAAAGAACCGGAGATGGTACAGCCCGATAATTGGTGGTTTTATCATCAATGATGTGGTCTACCACATAAGCAACATTCTTGTAACTTTCTAACTTTTTGTTTACTTTTTCAGCAAAGCATTTGATGGCAGCCATTTCTAACTTGGTGTTTTCAATTTCATTAATGTAGTTGTTTATTGCCAATTGTTTTAAAGACAAAGTATTTTTCAAGTCAGAAATGTCCTTTTTGTAGCCATCTAATACTTTGTTAAAAGCATTCAACTCTTTGCGAGTAGATTGACTGTTCATGATAGCACTATCACGTTGAATACGGAGTTGTTTAACCTCCTCAGTCAATCTATCACAAGCACCACAATATTTTTCACTAGTATTGTCAGTACTACATGCAGAACTTACAGGTTTTGGCGGGTCAGTCATGGCCATCAATGCGAAATGAGCTTCCTTTCCTGCAAAGAATCTGGAATAATCAATCTTTGTGAAAGCATCATCTGCAATGCAAGACTTCCTAGTCATCAGAAAATCTGCCTCTGCAAGCAACTGATCAATATCTTCATCAAGAGAATTAACACTAGCTTCCGTATCCGAGTCACTGTCTGAATCAGAATAAACTGATTCACACTCCTCAGGTATGTCAGAAACAGTATCAATCACGACTCCCGAATTAGTCTCTTCATTTTCAACCTCAACATTAACATCAGAATTAACCTTAACAGGTTCAAAATCCCCATCCATTTCAGCCTCAGAATCATCACTATCAACCTCAGTTTCAACCTTCTCCTCCATCGTCACAGAATCTTCCAGATCAACCTGATATGCAACACAAGCCACATTTCCCCCAGTAGTTATCTCCTCAACACCTATCTGAATACTTGACCAGTCAAACCTCTCATCTTGTTGGGTAACCAATGCTTGATTGGTATTCTGTTGTTCAGCTGGTGTGGTGATTGGTATGACTGTTCGGTTAGTATTGTTTGGTGTTTGGTTTTGTGTCTGATTTGGTGTGGTTGGTTGTCTGTTTTGGTTGTTGTTAAAGTTGTTTTGACGGTTTTGGTAGTTGTTGTTGTTTTGAGAAGAAACTTGGTTTTGGTTTTGTTGTTGACGGTTCTGATAGGTAGCATTAAATGGATTTCTGTTGCCTTGTTTCGGTGGCTGTGTGCATTCACGTTTAAAATGACCTTTACCCCCACAATTAAAACAAGTCACTTTCTCCTTATTGAACCCGTAGGTTGTGTTAGGAGAAGTTCCCAAGTCGGTTCTACCTGTTTTCTCAATAAACTCTGTTGCTCTTCTCATTATGCTTGCAAATGCCCATTGGATGTCAATGAGTTCCATTTCCTCCTTATCAATCTGTGCATAGTCTTCATTGGTCAAGTTGTTATTACCAATTTGACTAGCAACTAATCCATTATAGGAAGAAACCATTGCTGAGACTAGAGCAATGTGTTGCTGAGCAACTTCAACTGTCACATTTCCAAGATTGGAAGTCTCCAACACCACAGTTGGTTGATTAGGTTGATTCATTGGTTGTGGTTGAGTTTGACCAGCAGTGTAAAAAGCTGCTTGTTGTTTTGGGGAGAATGGTGGAATGTATGAATATTGATATGGAACTTGTGGTTGTGGTTGTGATAAAGATGAAGTTTGTTGATGGTAATTAATGATGGGTGATTCTACAGCATTGGATATACAAGCAACATGTGGTGTAACTAGCCCTCCAGAACTTGTGCTTGCTGGAACTAAAGATCCTCCAAAGTATAAGTTTGGATTCTGAGGAATCTGTGCTCTCCTAGCTTTCCTCTTCTCTTCCAGTTCCTTGTTTTCCAGCTTCTCAACGAACTCTTGAAGAGACCAGTATTGAAAAGCATCCTTCTCCTTCAGAACATCCACATGCTGATCCCAGTTTGGTGGTAATGCTTCAGCAAACTTGTCCACCTGTTTTGCCATAGGAATCTGTACACCATAGCTAGACAATTCAGATATCAAATGATTATATCTAGGAGTTAGTTCTTTCAAAGTTTCATTTCCAACATAAGAAAAATTCTCAAACTCCTTCACAAGTTCTTCCATCCTCAAATTTCGAGTCTTCTCATTTCCATCATGCTTTCTTTTAAGCCTTTCCCACAATGCCTTAGAAGTTGTGCACGTCCCGAACTGATGCAAAAGATCATTTGTAATGGCTTGTGTCAGTTGTGAGAACGCCTTCTTTTCCACAGCAAACTTTTTCTTCTCATCCTCCGCCATGCTCTCCAATGGCACTGGTTCACCCGTGTTCTCCAGAACTGGTGGTGTGTATCCTTTAGCTATCATGTTCCATGCTTCAGCACCTTCCACTCCCATGCCTTCCAAGTGTATCTTGAACTTTTTCTGCCACTGATTGTATTCTTGAATCTCCATGAGCTTCGGTGGCCGAGTCCCGCTACCTGAAGACAAATCACTAATCAGTGTGGAAATAGCATTAGTAGTTTGAGTGTTTACCACCGCTGCTGCTACTCCCCAGTAGTCAGACTGTGGTACTGTAGGTGCACTCTGAGTCATGTAGTTAACCGGCTGCGAAGACTGTGTGCTCGTCTTCTGTGCTGCCACTGTCCATGGGTCCATAACCTGCTGTTGTGGTTGTGTAGTTGCTGGTGTAGGAGTAGTCTGATAACGCCACATAGTCACGCACTTCGAGAAATTCAACACTTAGAAAAATTTTCCAAAATCTATCCTAGGTTCGCCCAGAATGTGCTCAGGTTCGTCCCTTTTGGTGCAGGTTCGCCCAAAAACAGTTCACTCGAAGGTAAAAAATTCACCAGAATGTAAAAACTCACAAACACTCTACTACCTTCGTCCAAAAATCCTACGTTCGTCCGTTTAAGTTTTACCTTCGTACCCCCGATCTCCCGAAGGTAAACAATTAGACCCGAATGTAGAACTTTTATGTGAAAAACTCTTCGTTCGACCAAAAACCTCTAGGTTCGCCCGAAAATCCACACACCTTCGACCTAAAACACTCACGTTCGCCCACAATGTCCAGGTTCGCCCATATCTGAACTTTTTGAAAAACGGTTACACTTTGAAAAACGGTTATTTTGATCTCTGATTTTCAAAAGTTTGTGGATTTAATTGATCTTGATCAGGTTATGCTTCGGAGATGATTTGGAACAACTTTAATACTTGGAATTTTGAATTTTAACCACAAAATGACCTCTAAATCTTTCAAAAACACACAAAAATCATTTTTAGTTGAAAACAGATGTGAATTGATGAAAATTATGTCCAAATCAGCTCTGAGTTTATCAATTTGTTGTTGTATGATCCTCTACGCTCTGATACCACTTTGTAGAGGAAGAATTTGACAAAAACACAGGATTATATGATCATACAAGTTGCTAAACCAGGTGCGGAAACCCTAGCTTAGAACAAACTGATATAAACTCAATCAAAACACAATCAAGATCATTTTAAAGGCTTTTCATAGATTAACTTGTTCAAATAAACGCTTACAGACTCAATACAGTTAATCTAGAACTCAAACAAACACTCTCAAACCTCTCAGGAACACACACACAAAACACACACTCTCAATTACTCGTTATACATTACAAAAACTTGAAATCTATTTATAATAGCTGTACGTTCGCCCAGATGAACTGGTCGAATGTAAGCTTGTTCTACATTCGCCCAGGTGAACTGGTCGAATGTATTCTTCTGTGCATCCCTGTTCCAGATTCGTCCAGACAAAACTTCCTTCGCCCATCTCTCAGTCTCCTTCGCCCCTTCTGATTCTCATTCGCCCCTTAACACATGTTAGTATCTAATCATTAGTCGCAAAACGGCATCTACACCCTGTTCTTCTTCAGTAGTTTTAAAACTGCTGATTTACAATCACCTCACACTTCCTACTACTTAAATACTGATTCACCACGTCAGCAATTAGGTCCTCAGATGTTATATAAGCGTTCAGAAGTTTCTAAGTTAGTGTGTTTTTACTTATTTTCTTATTCCATTTCCTTGTATTTCCTCTACCTCAAACCACAAAGGTGGATGGTGAAATATGAAAATCTTCTATTGTAATAACATCTGAAGTTCAACAACCAAGGACTTTTGATCCAAGGCAGATCTCTAGCAATGAACAACCTTTTTGAAAATGGTTCTTTAATTGAAAATACCAAGATATAAACTACTGAAATTCTTTAAAATAGATATTTCATTTAAGTCAGTAGTTTTTGTTAATTTACAAGCTTTAGGAATTATATATTCAACATTAAATCATAGATAAGCTCTTAGATCTAGATTTTAATGTATTTAGCCTGCTTGAATTAACTTATAATAACTTAGCTGTTTATATAATACTTATTTAATTAAGTACATATATGGTCAGCAAAGTTACCCACATTTTGCAACATCTTTTATGAAAAATCTACTTAGGAGATAGTTCACTTAAAATGTATGTGGTCTTCAGGCCTGACTTCGTTTGAAACAGATTTATGAAAATAGGTTTCCAACAAAGTTATACTACCTGGAATGTTGTGGCCATCATATCTTTGTTGTTATGATATAGTTGATTGATTTGCAACTTATCATAATAACTAAGATGATATCACTGAGTTTAAGTCACAATAGAGTCACAGTCAATCGAGTATCAATAATAATGAGCTGGTCTGTTATGTCAAATTGATTGTTAGATCATATTTGACTGGCCAAGCTCTGATACCAATTGTTGGGATCATGGGTGAGCTCAGAGGGGCAATTATCATGTTTTAAGAGTATGCAGCGGAAATAATCTTGAAAATTGACACCATGTGACTAACCTTATTGTAACTCAGACTCCCCCTCGGATTAAGCTATCACAACATGAATTAATAACACAACAAACATAAGTGAGATAAGAGAATTAACTTAAATATTTGTATGTTATTAGGCAAATGTTCAAATGTATGAATACATGTGGTCAAGTGCAAGTCTAAAGGTTAGTGGTAGTCAGGTATTTATAGAATACATACCTGACAGTTTCCACCCACTCTTAGATCTACTAAATACATTAACAAATACCTAGTGGAAAACAAAATACTAATATACTAACTACTGCTGCTTTATACTGACAACAACTGTTAAAGCTAACTTCTGAGAATCTGTAACTTCTGATGCTTTGGTAAAACTTCTGATGAGTAAATCGTCAGAAGTTGTTCTTCAGTTCTTTGCAACTTCTGATGACCAATGCTAACCTCTGATGAGTAATTACATCAGTAGTTAGTTCTTCAGTACTTCTGAACTTGTTCTTCGGAAGTTGTCTGGTTTGTCCTTGAACAAGTTCATCAGTAGTTGGTCATCAGTAGTTTCTTCATCAGTGGTTTCCTTCATTCTTCAGTAGTTGTCTTTTGTACTTCAGGACTTTGTCTTCAGAGGTTTGTCTGGTTTGTCTTCAGAACTTGTCCATCAGTAGTTCTCTTTTGTCTTCGGAAGTTGCCTGTTTTATTCATCAGTAGTTATTATAATTAGTTATTATTATTATGTGAATGATCAACTAAGGTTTTGTGGTTCATTAATCCTCTCTAACCCAACAGTATTCCCTTGCCCGATGGTGACAGCCTATCGATTCGAGGAGACCGAGTTGGAGCTACTCTTCGAGTCATATCTTGCATTAAGGCGCAGAAGTGTTTAAGGAAGAGTTGTGCAAATATGTAAAAGTGCATGTCCGAAAACTAGATATCTCGTCCTATATACATACATGGTACCTTAGATTTATACAAATATGTAATCTTTGGTACTCGTGGTTCACCCAATCCTTAGCGATATGTTAGTTTAGCTTTTCTTGGTGACAACTATATATTACATGGAAATAATAGTTTGTATAAGAAAATAGATCTTATTTCCCAACATATGATACTCTCCATAAAGTATATGTTCTTTTGTAAGAGAGTTGTATAGTTCATAAACACATTGATCTTTACTATACTCAAATATTATCTACACATGTATTCATACTTACTCATGCATGTATCTGTACTTATATCTATACATATGTGTATTTCCACACATAACCATATATAGGGATGTCTAAGGAATCCACACTTGTACTACATGTCCAAGAAAGTGAACCCCGCGAATCCAAAATTCGCACTTGGAGAACTTAGCGTATAACTTCTCATTCTTTAATAGCTCAAGGATCAACTTCAAATGCTGCTCATGCTCCTCTTGAGTTCATAAATATATCAATATGTCGTCAATAAAGACAATCACGAACTTGTCCAAATACGGCTTGCAGACCCTATTCATCAAGTCCATGAATACTGCTGGCGCATTGGTATGTCCAAACGGCATCACCAGCAACTCATAATGACCATAACGTGTCCTAAAAGCCGTTTTTGGTATGCTCTCCTCTTGCACACGATGTTGATGATATCCAGATCTCAAATCAATCTTAGAGTAGTAGTTAGAGCCTTGCAGCTGATCAAACAGATCATCAATCCTGGGAAGGGGATAGAGGTTCTTGATAGTGAGCTTCTTCAGTTCACGGTAGTCTATGCACATCCGGAAGGATCCATCTTTCTTCTTCACGAACAACACAGGTGCACCCCACAGAGAGAAACTCGGGCGGACGGATCCCTTGTCCAACAACTCCTGTAATTGGCTCGAAAGCTCTTGCATCTCAGACCGCGCTAGACGATACGGCGAACGGGCGATAGGTGCAGCTCCTGAAGCTAAATCAATACGGAACTCCATTTGTCTCGGAGGCGGTAATCCTGGCAACTCTTCAGGAAAGACCTCTGGAAAATCTCTCACGACAGGGATGTCTTCGATCTTCAGCTCCTTCGACTTCTTCTCCGTCACGTGTGCTAGAAAAGCACAGTTGTAACAAACCGGTCGTAGGGCCCATAATTTTTCGCTCAATACTATTGCTATGTAAATATTAAACAACAAAGGTGAATAATAAACCATTTGTTTTGGTACGAAACTGAAAATCAAACTATTATAAATAAATATTTTACGCGAGTGCTCATTACGTAACCGGACTGACACCCGTTAACGAACCCGCTCGATTTTTTCCCCTTGTGATTAGTCACTAGGGAGGACACTTGTCCTCCCCATGACTAACCAACACACAACCACACAATACGTGGCTTATTATTATCCATCAAAGAACAATTATAAGGACCCTCAAAACCAATTAATCTGACCATTTACAACACACACACACACGGCTTATATGATAGAAAGAGAGAGAGAGATGAGCAGGAGGGTTCCCAACCACCGTGTACGGTGGAATTCGCGGCGGAGCATGGTGGCGATATTCTGAAACTTGGTGCGTGAGCCACCTCTACCCTATAAACGGAGCATGGATAAGCTACTAGTGGTAATGGATTGGCCTTACGAATGATAACGGTAGTTTAGCCAAACACCTCAGAGATGACGATCAAGATTCTAGATGGATTAACCGGTAACGGACGTCTGGTTCGGGATTGCGAGTGAAGTAGCTGATGGAAGTAGTGAAGTGGTGGAATATATATGGTAGTCTCGGGTCTCGGAAGTGATGGCTGGTTGTTTGTTGTCACGCAGCGGTGGAGTCGGACCTAGTAGAACAGTAATAGCTTTGGACTTTAGAATGATGTTGAGGATTAGAAAAAGGTTAATAATAAACAATGGTTAGAGGTGGATGATTGCGTAGGTGTAGATGGAGAGTTATTATATCAATAGCTTATATGACCAGTAATAAACTTTGGGAGTTGGAGTGTTTGGTCATGGTTAAGGTTTCGAGCACAGGTGGGGGAATGGTGACAATCTAAATTAATAGTAATAATAGTGGCGAGTGAGGTGATTGATCAAGGCGATTGGTTCGTTTAGCAGGGATCGAGAACTATAATGAACGGTTGTGGATGACGACTTGATATCTTGGTAGAGTATGAGGAGTCAAGAAGGAAGGGAACCGAGTGGACTCGGTTAACAGTTCGAGGACTGGTTAAATATGGTCAACACGAGTCGGTTACATAAGGAGAGGTATAAACGCACGCCTAAACTTTATAACCATAGCTTTGATTATCATTAATACACGAGTAACACGTGTGAGACTTGGGCCGACCTATTAGACCGAAGTGACACGATCTTATGAAAGTACATAATGGATTTATATATGTATATACATATACCCAAATTATATCACGTGAACTAACAAAGTGAATGAACATATAATATAGTTTGTACATAATATTTGATGATATTAGTTAATAGATGACAGGAACATAAGATTGACATTATGGGACATCAAACTCTTAGACGGACTATTTGAAGTGTTGAGTAAAAAGGGTATGAGACATTAATTTGATATATGGAATCATGGAATCAAAAGTGATACATTAGCTGAATGAATATATAACTGGGACATTTAAACATTAATATGTAATCTAAGTGCTACCCTTGATTTAGTACACTATATAGATAACCACTTACATGTGTATGAACCGATGCATAGGCGGATGACAGAAACTAAGAATCGACAATTATAACTAATGGTCAAGGGTCCTAGCCATCCACACGTGTAATCACGATATTCGGTTACAAGCACTAATGTTTATAAACATATTAGGACCTTGCATATGAACCATAGGTGGGTTCCGACTTGGATACTATACAACCGGATGACATGACATGTACGATACCAAGGTGAGTTCGTGTACTTCCCCTTTTTCTTGTTTAACTGTTTTGGGGTGAATGCATGTTTCTTTTTTATAAACTGTTGTGATGTGACAAGATACTAGCTGCCGGATTATACTGACACTCATTAACTCAGAGGTGAGCCGCTTAATATATGGGTAGTACTACTTGGGGAATCCCCCACGCACAGTGGACCCGGGACGTTGGGCCCGGGAAACCCTCCACTGAGGCCTGCGGACCGTTGCGGCATATATTATGCCTTGTAGATCTATAATGGCAGTAGATAGATCTAGTGTTAGGGTTGAGGGGTCGCTTGTACATCACGTGTATTAAACTGTGTTAAATTGTGTAAACTTGTTTATGAAATGATAAAACTTGTTTTGGATCCACTTACTACTTATACGGACTCACCAGCGTAATTGCTGACCCAAACTCTTTTAAGCATGTGTTCAGGTACTGCAGACGGATGGATGGTAACGCAAGGTATATACTTGCGTGTGTGGAATAGAGAATATCGGGATAGAAGATTGAGTTATAAGTATTGTGAATTAGAGCTTCTAGAGTAATGGACGTGTAGAGATCGGATTGACTAGTGGATAACGACCCGCCAGCTGCTTCGACGACCGCCGCGTCTCGACCCGGCATTAGACTTTAGTTCTATTTTATATTGCATTTGTATTATTTTGCGACTAAAGGTTGTATAAATATTAAATATTAGTCGTCGTTGCTTCCGTTGTGCAAGTCTGTTACCAATCTGTCGTAACGTCCAGCCCCCTCCTGGTCGGGTTGTTACAACAGTAGCCCTTGCGAAGGCACTTATGTGCTTTCATGCAAGATATGATCCGTACAGTGGCTCGGCTGTTCTCTCCTTTGACCGAGAGAACTTGACCACTGGGAGGGGGATACAGACAATCTTTTCTCGGCACACGATCTCAGCATGGTTCTTCGACAATCAATCCATGCCAATAACCACATCGAAACTTCCCAACTCGATGGGAAGTAGGTCGATAGGAAACTCTCGATCTCCCAAGTTTAAGGTACATCCTTCAACGAATTCTTCTGAATCTATAACCTTACCGTTGGCGAATTCTATAGAGTAACGTGCGCCCAACTTAAAGTGGGTCGACACAAAACTTAAATCGGCACCGGTATCGAAAAGTATGAAAGCATAAGTGTTGTTAACAAGGAACGTACCAGTAACAACATTGGGATCCTCACGAGCTTCACCAGCTCCAATCACAAAAGCTCTACCGCGAGCTTGGTTCCTCAACTTTGGGAATCCTTCTTGAAGTGAACCGCACCACCACACTCAAAGCATCCTGGTTTCCCGGGAGGGTTACCAGCAGCCTTAGCACGGCAGCGAGAAGTCTGATGCCCGATCCTCTTGCAATAGTCACAATGAATGCGGTCACATGACCCGACATGATGATAGTTACATTTGTTGCAAAGTCGATGCGGTCCACTGTACTTTTTGCGGGGCTTGGCCGTAGTAGTAGTGGTTGCAACAAATGCGTGAACCATCTCCGGTTTCTTGTCAGACCTATTTCCACCATTTCTACCCTTCTTGGTATCTGACCACTTTCTTTTGTCACCCACGGCTCCTTTCTTCTCAACCTCCTTTTTAAGCAATGCGCCCATACGCACTGCGTCATCCGTAAGACTATGAGCGAGGGTGACGGCTCTTTGAATGGTGGTGGGTTCAACAGTAGTTACCATACTGCGAAACTTACGGGAGAGACCCCATATGTACCTTTCATCCCGTTTGTATTCCGGAGTGACCATGTGGCATACCAGACGTGACAGCTCATGAAAACGAGTAGTGTAGGCTGCAATCTCCGCTCCAGACATCGTTTGACATGGAATATTATTATTTTCACAAAGTTGCTAAACTATGAAAATAATAAGTTAGACATACTTAAATATGGTAGATCTATAAACATGGTAAAAGTGGTAAAACCTACAACACATGAGAACATACTCCATCAAAAGGGTATAAAACATATGTTTTCACAAGTAAAAGTGAAGTTTTCCAAGAAACAAAGCTATATTTTGTCAAGATCACTAGTTTACATAAGTAGGGTGAATCTTGTAACACACCATCATAAGGTTCATATTTTGGAAAATACTACATTAGGATCCCTAATGTGGGACATTTAAAATAAAGATGTCACATACATACACCAAAGACACATTTAAGTTAAAGATTTAAGTTACAAGGATAAGCGTAACAAGAGAGCAACTTGTAAACAGTACAAGTAACATAGACCTATAATGTCTCTTTTACATAGGACACGTAGGTCGATCTCTCTAGCCCAGACTCATTAGTGCATTCCCAGACATACCATAAGGTGAGTTTCACAGCCCCTTTTCACTGTTTTTACATTTTTCTGGGGGGAAAAACATGCATACAGTTTACAGTTTTCAGTTACATACATGACTACATATGTGAACATGAGACATCAAGGTTCCGGATCCATTAGGCCCTCGTTTCATACATCATACCATAACCATTAGCTATGGACTTAGCCATGAAACACCGGGATAGATATATTGGGTTGACACCACCACTCTTGGTCAGTCGCTCTGACCGGATGGCAGATATCAAAAGAGTGCTAGTATTTCACATTTACTCATTGTCTTAAGTGTACAATGGGCGAGGCACAACACGTCAAGGTTTGGTTATGGGCTCATGTCAGATCATATATTAATTATTGCCCTAGCTAGGCAGTAATTTAGTCGATTTTGGGATTACAGGTCCAACATACAAAAACCTGTGAACTCACCAACTTTATGTTGACCCATTTATTTTTTATAAATATTTTTAAGGAGATTAGCATGGAGCATGGAACTTGGGAAGGTCGCGTGCGAGCATTTTGTGGGGGATACCATCTTTTGATCTGTTGTTGTGATGTTTTGATCTAAACTCTTTTAACAATGGTGTCTAATTCAAACAATTACGTTATGTTTTGTAAAACTTGAATGTTTTAAATGGTATTTCCTGTTTTCTTAAATGATGCTCGTGTGACTTTTGTACATGGAAATCATTTCAGTTGCACCTCGTGTTTCCGCCTTAGGCGGGGTGTGACAGTAGAGTACTTGACTTTTTGGTTTTCAGCACAACCGCTGATATACAGAACTGATTCTATTTTCTCGATCCAATGACAAATACCGATCGCTCCTTCCGTCCCACGGAAACTCCATGGTTTACAAGCCATGAGAGTCTTGTAGGAACAACCATGAACCATGTTCTCACCATCTGTGTCGTAGATAATGAAACATCATCAACAACCATGGACCATGTTCTCACCGTCTGTGTTGTAGATAATGAAACATTATCAACAACAGTAGCGAATATATATTTTACCAGTGTCATTGTCACTCATCCTTCGCCTGCCATTTCTGCCAGATCCACCACTGGAGTCTGTGCGGTTAGCGTCGTGCTGCGCAATGGCTTGCGCAATCTAGCGGGCTAGCTCTTCGGACGTGGTTGGGAATGTGCTATCTCGGTATTGCTGGTGTTCTTTCGAGGTAGCATGACTTCTTTCTATCATAAAAGATATAAAAGAATGAGACACATATTTATCGAAAATATTGGCAATCATGTGCGCTCGAATAAACAACCATGAGATCCACAATAATCATGACTCGCGTTTTTCCACAACCATCGGGTACCATAACAATAATGCATAGTCATATATATAACATAACATATAACAAGGATACCTAACTAAAACATGGCATAAACAAATAATAATAAAGAGACATAAATAAAGCATAAAATCGTCATTTCATTAATTCATTTTGTTTTTAGTACATCGGTTTGTGATAATGATACAAAATAAACAGATCGCTACAACCCAAACAATACAATGAAATGACCCAAAAGATACTACCATAGGTTAGGTTAGATAACTAGAGCTATAACTACCACAGCTACAACCTAACTACTACAGAGGTGGGGGAAATGCAGCAGCTAAAGGGGCAAGGTCAGCCCTCATACTACGGTCTATCTCATCTAAACGGTGCTCAAGAATGTCAACACGCCTCCATCCTCGAATCGCCCACGCTCAGCCTCCATGCGCTCACGCTCGGGCACCATACGCCCTCGCTCTGCGTCGTCCAGTCGTGCTCGTAGACTAGTAAGGTGCTAAATGATGGCGGCCCTCGTAAATCCCTCAGCATGAGCGTCGGCCTCTAGCCCATCTGCACACTCGCAGAGGTCGCGGATGATGCCATCATGCATATCTACCATGCCACGCACCGTGTGAATGGAACGGCGCATGGGTAAGGTACCTAGAGGACCAGGTGCGGAAGGGTCAGCAGGGGGCTGGGAGGACTCAACACCATGAGCAGAGATAAAGATATCGTCGTCAGAATCCTCATCGCTATGAGCCAAGTAGCCTGCTACAGTAGGTAGGAAGGTCTGCTTGTGGGCCTGGAACCTCCTAAGCAACATGGCTAGGCTGGACTGGTGCCACAGGCTCCACGGGCTGGGGCCTGCGCACACGCTTCCTGGCGGTGCATAAAGTGCGCATACCACCAAGAAACAAACGACGAGAGTCGAAAGACTCCGACACATCGGCGGGCGGCTCCACTACACGTGGAAGCACAGCTGGCGGCTCCGCAGCCACAGGGGCTGGGATAGCGGTATACGCAGCATCGCCCTGAGCTCCGTCAGCGAGGCTGTCGGGCTCATCATCCGATACGACTGGGTCAGGCTGCGCATCATCTCCCACAATGTCCACCTCGTAATCCTCTTCGGGCTCCAAATCCGCAAAATAACCAGCAATGTCACTATCAGTAGAAGTCTCGGGGACTACAGAGGAATCATCCTCTGAATCCGAAAGGATAATCACATAAGTAGGGGTAGCCATGATCCTGTCAAAATCGAAAGTACACATATATACATCGATAAGCATTAAGAACTCATGTGCTATACTCGCGTGAATGCAATGTAGAAAAAGGGAATGGAACTTGGGCAGTGCATTGTGATGCAAACATTTTTCATGCTAGGAAAACTTTTCGTTTGAAAATCGTTGTAGTTATAGTTTAGTTTTTAGTGAAAACTAGTTCGCTATAACCTTGAGCTTTGATACTAATCTGTCACACCCCGCCTAGGCGGAAACCCGAGGTGTAACCACGAAAAGTTTTCAAGCACAAGATATGAGCAAACATTCATTTTTATTTATTTATAAAAATACCACACGTGTTCAACGACAACAATATTCAAAAGATATAGTCTTGTCACACCCCGCCAAGGCGGAAACACAGGATGTAACGACCGAAATGTTTTCAAGCACAAAGTTCAAGCACTCACAACAATTTATTTCAAAATAGTACAACCATGTAGTTGGACATGGTCATTGATTATTTAAAAACGTCACCATGGCGTTAACAAAAGAGAATACGTGTCTATTACTCTCATGACTAAATAAAAGTAGGACAATAAGATGAAACCATCGTAGTGGTACCACACAGTGCTTGTCCGAACCTCTCCCTAAAATCCCTGGGGCCCTCCATCTAGTTACCTAAAACACATGCATAACGAGTTTTGTCAACAATAGTGTTGGTGAGTTCATGGTTTTTGTTTGTGATGAGCAAAACCAACATGTAATTCGTGTAATGACCAATCATATGCTAGCTAGGCAAATGATCACTATGCGAACCATGAGTCTTGTAACCAAACCTCTTGACTGTTGTGCCTCGCGCATTGTATACTAAAATACAACGTATGTATCGTAGAATACTAACACTCTTTTGCATGTGGCAGGTTAGAGCGACTAACCAAGAGTGGGGGTGTCAACCCAATAGATCTGTTAAAGTGTTCCATGGCTAGATGTTTAGCTAATGGTTACAGTGAACGATGTACGAGGACTAATGAGCTCATGAACCAAAATGACTCATGTTCCATATGGCAGTCATGATTGAATCAAGTATTGATGCATGTATTTCCCCCAAAATGAAAATAGTAAAAAGGGGCCATGAAAACTCACCTGATAGTAGTGTAGGTGGTCTAGGAAAAACTGTAGATGATCACCGTCCTGACAAATGATGCCCTATGATCATTATGGACATGGTAAGTGGTCTAGCCTTGTTTATCATACAATTTGTTCACCCAACATTTGTGATTTTGGTTATACTGTGATTGATTTGTGATAGATAAGTATCTTAACATATGGTTAGACCTTTATACTACACAATTGAGGTTAACACATGCTTCAGCCTAGCTTAACACATGTTAGCTCATGGTAGCCGATGTGTTCTTATGGTGTAAAGGATAATTTCTATTATCTAGTGAACTATCTTGGTTGTTTTAAACTTATTTGAATCTTGGAGTGTTATATCATGACATATTGTGAGTCTTGTAACAAGTTTAAGCTTCGATTATCATGTTACCAACCTTAGCTTTAAACTTAAGCCAAGTAAACTTAGATTAGTGAAACCCAAAGTGATCTAAGTTGCACATGGTTCCAAAATACAATTCAGCTACTCTTGATTATAACAAAGCCGATTATAGAGTTATTATAGCAAGATCATATGAACAAATGCTTGTATTGAGACAATGTGCCAAAGGTTTATACATCTAAAAGCATTGTTTTGTATTCTACTTTCTTGAAAGGAGGTGTGTGCCTAATAATGGTGTTCTATGGCCGAGTATCGTGTATAACAAGAGGATATATCGAATGAAAGTAGCTTATCGTGTAGTGTATCTTACCTAGAAGGCTTAGAGAGCCGTGAGGTTGCTCCCTTGTTCCTTGATTCTCCTCGGCTTGGTGCTCCTTGTCTTGGCCGATTGTTTTGCTTAGTGTGGGTGTAGTGTTTGTGTTGAGTGTTGGTGCAAGGATTGAGAGTGAATAGTGAGGCCTATTTATACTAGTTTGTATGGCAAACTATCCCCTATGGATTGGAGTTCTTGATTAAAGGTTCTTACTAGTTTAGTGTAAGGTTTGATGTGTGCTTTGTCCCTTGCTAGCCGATTAGTTGTCAAAGAAAGAAGAGGAAGTCTTAGCTTGTATGGGAGTGTGTAGAGGGTGAGTTGACCTTCCATTTTAGTGTATGTTTGTATAAGAGTGAGGGATATAGGATGGGATGGGTGCTTGGATGTCTCTCGACCGCCATACATAGGGAAAAGAGAAGGTATTTTAGGTAGCTAATCAAGCTTTGGTCTTAGTGAATTCCCTAGGTTAGGTCTAATCTAGTATAAAGCATGCTTAGGGGGTGTTGGCCGATTTGTGCACATGGGCTAATGGTTTAGGAAAGTTGACATTGGGAAGGGCTTGTCTATCTTTGTGTTTCTTACCATAATGGTGCAAGTTCCTACCTCATTACCCTTCTAGAGCCATAACATCATGTGTAATGGGTGAGTTGGATCCGATTCATGTGTGTGTTCTTACATAGATTCGGCTAAGGGTAGGTCTAGGGTGATAGAATGGATTGTGACATTTCCTAGTTCCAAGGTTGTTTCCATGTGTCCTATAGTGTAGCCGCAAATCCAAGTAGGAAAGGAATGTTTGTTCTATACTAGATGTGGAAAGGTGTAGAGCCTTGGATGGTGTCATGAGCTTATGTTTATCTAATTAGATATAGACTTAGGGTGATAGTGAATTCTCATGACTTAGGGATCGGCTAAGAGAGTTAGAAACCTTAGGTTCACATAGCCTAGTGTTAGTTTGATGAGATGTTTCCTTGGATGATGGATTGGCCAAAATCATGGGATCAAAGGAAAGGGACTTCTCATTCATGAATTGGTGTAGGCATAGGATCGAGTAGGTTTCCATGTGTTCTAGGCATAGGATCGAGTAGGTGTCCATGTGTTCGATCATTATATATGTAGATATATAGGGAACTTAGACAAGGTAGATAGGTGCAAAGTGATCTTATCGTATGTTTGTTTGGTCTAGTGTGGTGCCGTGTGTATGTATGTATATAGATATGTGTATACATACCTCTTTGGTTATGGTTTGTAGTTGGTTTTGTTAAGCTAAGACACAGGAATGTCTCTTGGGTGTTGGATGTTGATATTAACATGTATTTTGTTCACTAGACATCATATGTTTAGTAATTGATAACCCTTGGTAGTTCTTGTTTTCTCATACATGTGTTAGAGATGCATTTGTCATGTGTTAGGGTGTATTAATCTCATGAAAGGCTTGTTTAAGAGATTATTCAGGTGTTGTATGATTAAACAAGTGCCCAATGTTGAGTTATCTGATTAACTCTGGCTTTACTAGACTGGGGGGGGGGGGTGGTATAGTGCATGAAAAACTATCTAAATATGCACATATAATAAGCAATAACTGAACTATGTACGAATTGTTGACATGGTTTGTTGACTATTGTCACATTCTCCCCTTGTTTGGGAATTTCGTCCTCGAAATCGAGTTTCTCTACTACTTTCGGTAGCATTAGGGAAGAGAGCTGGGTACTTGTGTCTCATCTGGTCTTCGCGTTCCCATGTAAACTCGGTACCACGCTTTGCATTCCATCTGACTTTCACAAATTTAGTACGGCTCCTTCTTAATTTTTGACTTTCCAATCAGTCACCTCGATTGGCTCCTCAACAAAATGGAGTTGGTCATCGATGTGAATTTTGTCGGGAGGAATGATCAAAGACTCGTCGGACAGACATTTCTTAAGGTTGGGTACATGGAAAGTGTCGTGGACACCGCTTGGTTCTTCGGGCAACTTAAGCTTATATGCCACTAGACCAACCCTAGAAAGTATCTCGAACGAACCAATGTATCGGGGATTAAGTTTTCCACGCTTGCCAAATCGTGGTACACCCTTCCAGGGTGAGACTTTTAAGAGTACCTTATCGCCAACCTGAAACTCGAGGGGTTTGCGATGGCGATCGGCGTAGCTCTTTTGACGATGTCAAGCGGCTTTCAAGCGATCACGGATCTGAAAGATCTTGTCGGTGGTCTCTTGAATAAGCTCGGGGCCAGTCAAGTATTTGTCTCCAACTTCTGCCCAACACAGAGGAGATCTACACTTACGACCGTACAAGGCTTCGAACGGCGCAACCTTGATACTAGTATGGTAACTGTTATTGTAAGAAAACTCGACCAATGGCAGGTAGGAATCCCAATTTCCACCGAAATCGATTACAAAGGCTCGAAGCATGTCCTTCAATGTCTGGATTGTGCGCTCACCCTGGCCATCCGTTTGAGGATGATAGGCGGTGCTCATGTCTAAACGAGAGCCTAATGCGTCCATCAGTGTTTGCCAGAATTGGGAAGTGAATCGACTATATCGGTCAGAAATGATTGAAACAGGCACTCCATGCCTAGTTACAATCTCCTTGATATACAGCTTGGCGAGTTTCTCCAATTTGTCGGTCTCCTTGATTGGAAAGAAATGTGCGGATTTTGTCAGTCTGTCGACAATTACCCAGATCGTATCGTGACCACTCGACGTCTTGGGTACCATAGTGATAAAGTCCATAGAAATATGTTCCCATTTCCAAACAGGAATGTCTGGTTGCTGAAGCAGACCAGATGGTTTCTGATACTCTGCCTTGACCTTTGAAAAGGTAAGACATCGGCTGACGTACATAGCGATTTCACCTTTCAGGTTGGGCCACCAGTAAAGTTCCTTCACATCTTTGTACATCTTGACAGCACCAGGATGAATGGAGTATCTAGACCTATGAGCTTCGTCTAATATTAGGTCACGTAATCCACCAAATCGTGGCACCCCAATCCGATTGGCAAAGTAAACTATGCCGTCTGATCTTGGTTCCAATAGATTCACCATCTTGAATAACGATTCACTCTTTAGGTTCTCACCTTTCAGAGCTTCCTGCTGAGCCTCGCGAATATGGGTAGTGAGATTCGTATGGATAGTCAGACCTAATGCGCGCACACGCAGGGTCTTAACTCGTTCCTTACGACTTAACGCATCAGCCACAACATTGGCCTTACCCGGATGGTATTTAATCTCACAGTCGTAATCGTTCAGCAGTTCAACCTATCTGCGTTGCCGCATGTTCAGCTCTTTCTGATTAAAGATGTGTTGTAAGCTCTTGTGATCGGTGAAGATGGTGCACTTGGTGCCATAAAGGTAATGTCTCCAAATCCTGAGAACAAAGATTACTGCACCTAGTTCTAGGTCATGCGTCGTATAGTTCTTCTCATGAACTTTGAGCTATCGGGATGCGTAGGAAACGACCTTGCTCCTTTGCATGAGTACACATCCAAGATCTTGATGCGAAGCATCACAATAGACTACGAAATGATCGGTGCCTTCCGGAAGGGAAAGGATTGGAGCACTGCACAAACAGTCCTTCAATACATGGAACGCATTCTCCTGCTTGACTCCCCAATCGAACTTCTTGTCTTTTTGCATCAAGACAGTCAGTGTTTGGGCAATCTTAGAGAAGTTCTCGATGAATCATCAGTAGTAACCAACTAATCCAAAAAATTGTCACACCTCGGTGGGTGTCTTAGGCACAGCCCAATCCTTGATTGCTTCAATTTTTGCGAGATCGACTTGTATACCCTTCTCGTTCACAACTTGACCGAGGAAATGGACTTCTCGAATCCAGAACTCGCATTTCGAGAAATTGGCGAACAGTCTTTCGTTCTTGAGCAACTATAGAATCAACCTCAGATGTTGTTCGTGCTTTTCTTGAGTACGCTAGTAGATCAGGATGTCATCTATGAAGTGATTAACGAACTTGTCTAAATAGGGTTTGCAAATGCGGTTCATAAGGTCCATGAAAACGGCAGGTGCATTTGTCAACCCAAATGGCATGACTAAGAATTCGTAATGTCCGTAACGAGTTTGAAATGCCGTCTTCGGGATGTCGTCTTCCTGAATCCGCAACTGGTGGTATCCTGATCGTAGATCGATCTTCGAGTAGTAGCTGGATCCCTGCAACTGGTCGAACAGATCGTCGATCCTTGGAAGCGAATACTTGTTCTTGATCTTCAACTTGTTCAGCTCCCGGTAGTCGATACACATGCGGACACTTCCGTCTTTCTTCTTCAAGAACAGAATTGGCGCTCCCCATGGGGAAAGCTCGGACGAATGAAGCCTTTGTCCAAAAACTCCGGGAGTTGGTTAGACAGTTCCTGCATCTCGGATGGTGCTAGCCGGTACGGAGTGCGGGGTACTGGGGCAGCTCCCAGGACAAGATTAATGCGAAACTTGATCTGTCGCGGTGTTGGAAATCCTGGTAAGTCTTCGGGGAAAACTTCAGGATAGTCTCGCATCACTTGGATGTCCACCAGCTTCCGTTCTCTGGCCTTTGGTTCAACGACGTGCGCCAGGAATGCAACACAGCCTTTTCGTAAACACTTTTGCGCCTTAGTGCGGGATATAACTCGAAGAGTGGGTACACTCTGGCTTCCTCGAATCGATAGGGTGTTACCATTTGACAAGGGGATTCGAACCAACTTCTCGTGACAGACTATCTCTGCACGATGTTTGGATAACCAATCCATGCCAATGACTACATCGAAACTTCCCAATTGGATGGGCAGTAGATCGATATGGAAATCATGGTCGTCAAGCATTAAAACACAACCCATAACGATGTCCTCAGATGAGATTAACTTACCGTTAGCTATCTCTAGGGTATACCGGGTATCCAACTTACTAGATTCTAATCCTAGGGATTTCTTAAAGTCGGTGGATACAAAACTAAAATCTGCGCCTGAGTCAAAGAGTACCGAAGCGAATTGGTTGTTAAGGACAAATGTACCCGTAACTACGTTAGGATCATCACGTGCTTCGTTGGCTCCCAACACGAACGCTCTGCCGCGGGCCTGATCCTTGACTTTGGGGCAATCCTTTCGGAAACGCCCAGTTGCACCACATTCAAAGCACTCGTTCTTGGCAGGAGGAGTGTTTGTGGTTTTGGCCTTACAGTTAGCGGTTGAGTGACCACGACGATTACAGTTTTTGCACAAGATACTGTCACAGGTGCCTATGTGATGGTAATTGCACTTACTACAGTGAGGACGGGGCCCGTTGTACTGGCGCTTGGGTTCCTCAACTACTGTAGCAGCAAAAACTTTCACGGCATCTTGTGGCTTGTGAGAAGAGTTTCTGCCTTTCCGGTGGTCGGAACGTTTGCGCTTGTTCCCGGAATTCTCAGTGGCAACTGAAACCTTCTGGTTCAATGAACCCATGCGAACAGCATCGTCGGTCAAACTCTGAGCTAGGGTAACCCCAGCCTGGATAGTGGATGGCGCCGATGCGGTAACCATACGGCGAATCTTGGGTGACAAACCCCAGATATACCTCTCGACTCTCTTGTACTCGGGAGTGACCATGTGTGGGACTAGTCGAGAGAGTTCATGAAAACGAGTGGTATATGCAGTTACGTTAGCATCCACCATGGTAAGATTTCAGAACTCGGCTTCCAGCTTCTGGAGTTCACTCCTAGGACAGTACTTTTCCTTGAGCGTTGCTTTGAGATCGGCCCAAGCGAGATTGTATGCCGCTTCTCTGCCCAAGGTTTGTACCTGTAGATTTCACCAAGTTAGGGCTTCATCCTGAAAAGTACAAGTGGAGTACTTCACCTTTTGTTCCTCGGAGCAACCGCTGATATCGAGGACTGATTCGATCTTTTTTATCCATCGGACAATTCCTACAGCACCCTCATTACCACGAAAGGTCCATGGTTTGCATGGCATGAAGGTTTTGTATGAACAGCCATGGATAAAGTTCTCGGATTTGTGATCTAATTCACTTCCTCTACGACGACCGGTACCTAACGAACCTCCACTAGAGTTAGCCCGAGCTGTATCGTGTTGAGCAATTGCTGCAGCAATCACTCTAGCTAACTCAGTGGGTGTGGTCGGTAGGGGTTCGCCTGTGGTTGTCCGTGCTGACTGTCGGGTAGGCATAACTAAGAAGAGAACACAATAAACATAAGAGATGCATAGTCACATATAATCATATATCAACCAACACAGGCATACATGAGTCGAGCTAGATTAATATAACAACACATCGTAACTCCATACATAACTCCCAAAAAATCAGTTAAGTTTTAGTACAAAATGGGCGGTCAAACTGCAAATAGTTTTGTGTATCATGTCATAAACAAAACATCACAAGTCAACATAAGTCATCATAGCATAATCATAACATCATATACTACGAAGAAAGGGGTGGGAAAGCAGCAGCTAAAGAAACAATCGCCTCCCTCATACGTCGATCTGACTCCGCCGCCCTATGCTCTAACACCTCTAGTCGTCTCCCAATCTCAGCTTGCTCCATCACTGCATCAGTCTCCCCTGCTCGGCCTCGGTCCACTGGCACTCAAGCTCATGGATGCGGTCTCCTAATGCTAATAGCTGAGCGTCATGGGATATGAGAGTACTACGCTCAATGCGAAGAAGTCTCCCTGATGAGTCTCCCAAACTCAGAACCTCGGGATCGTCCTCTTCATCTCGGTGTGCTAAGCAACTAGAGAGGCTAGTAATGTAAGGTCGTTTGCGGGCCTGAGCGCGCCGCTCCAGTCTCCTAGTGGGATCGCTCTCCTCTAAGGGCTGTGGTAATGGGTCAATGGGCTGGGTAAGGTCAGAAAGAGAAAAGATAGGAGCTCTAGCAGGTATAGCGATGACGAGAGATGGTTGCACCCTCTTTCGAGGTGTACACTTCTTGAGTGTACCTCCCGAAGTGTCCAAACGATAATAAGGGTTGAGACTGGCCGGAGGGTGAGAAACAGAAGGGGTGACAGAAGGATGGGGGTCAGCAATAGCTAGGGGTGGGGTATCATCGTCTGCCTCGTCGTCGGAAGTACGTCTAGGGGCTGGAGGCGGGTCAATATCCATCTCTGACTCGAAAATCCACCCATTATGATGGGACTCGGGGGCTGACTGGGTGAGGGGTAAGTCATCCTCCTGGGAATCATCTGCCAAATAATCTGGCTCCGACTCAAGTGAAGAAACGAGATCAATAGTGATGACCATGTTTCCCTGTCATGACATGCATATATATGTAAAGAATCACGTATGTAAATAAACAAACCATCATACCCGTATGTCTTCGTGGAGTGGCTTGGGATTTGAGAGATGCAAGGTGTGATGTCGTAGTACTTTGTGAAAACGTTTCGAAAATAGGTTTTTAAGTTATAGTTGACACAAAAGAATCTTAGTTCGCTATAACCTTGTGCTCTGATACCAATCTGTCACACCCCGCCAAGGCGGAAACACGGGATGTAACGACCGAAATGTTTTCAAGCACAAGGTTCAAGCAATCACAACAATTTATTTCAAAATAGTACCACCGTGTGGATGGACATTGTCATTGATTATTTAAAAACGTCACCATGGCGTTAACAAAAGAGAATACGTGTCTATTACTCTGATGACTAAATAAAAGTAGGACAATAAGATGAAACCATCGTAGTGGTACCACACAGTGCTTGCCCGAACCTCTCCCTCAAATCCCTAGGGCCCTCCATCTAGTTACCTGAAACACATGCATAACGAGTTTTGTCAACAATAATGTTGGTGAGTTCATGGGTTTTGTTTGTGATGAGCAAAACCAACGTGTAATTCGTGTAATGACCAATCATATGCTAGCTAGGCAAATGATCACTGTGCGAACCATGAGTCCTGTAACCAAACCTCTTGACTGTTGTGCCTCGCGCATTGTATACTAAAATACAACGTATGTATCGTAGAATACTAACACTCTTTTGCATGTGGCAGGTTAGAGCGACTAACCAAGAGTGGGGGTGTCAACCCAATAGATCTATTAAAGTGTTCCATGGCTAGATGTTTAGCTAATGGTTACAGTGAACGATGTACGAGGACTAATGAGCTCATGAACCAAAATGTCTCATGTTCCACATGGCAGTCATGATAGAATGTACACAGACTTGAAAATTATACAAGTATTGATGCATGTATTTCCCCCAAAATGAAAATAGTAAAAAGGGGCCATGAAAAATCACCTGATAGTAGTGTAGGTGGTTAGGAAAAGCTATAGATGATCACCGTCCTGACAAATGATGCCCTATGATCATTATGGACATGGTAAGTGGTCTAGCCTTGTTTATCATACAATTTGTTCACCCAACATTTGTGATTTTGGTTATAGTGTGATTGATTTGTGATAGATAAGTATCTTAACATATGGTTAGACCTTTATACTACACCATTGAGGTTAACACATGCTTCGGCCTAGCTTAACACATGTTAGCTCATGGTAGCCGATGTGTTCTTATGGTGTAAAGGATAATTTCGATTATCTAGTGAACTATCTTGGTTGTTTTAAACTTATTCGAATCTTTGGATCGTCTAAAAGGAGTTAGAAACCTTAGGTTCACATAGCCTAGTGTTAGTTTGATGAGATGTTTCCTCGGATGATGGATTGGCCTAAATCATGGGATCAAAGGAAAGGGACTTCTCATTCATGAGTTGGTGTAGGCATAGGATCGAGTAGGTGTCCATGTGTTCGATCATTATATATGTAGATATATAGGGAACTTAGACAAGGTAGATAGGTGCAAAGTGATCTTATCCTATGTTTGTTGGTCTAGTGTGGTGCCGTGTGTATGTATGTATATAGATATGTGTATACATACCTCTTTGGTTATGGTTTGTAGTTGGTTTTGTTAAGTTAAGACACAGGAATGTCTCTTAGGTGTTGGATGTTGATATTAACATGTATTTTGTTCACTAGACATCATATGTTTAGTAATTGATAACCCTTGATAGTTCTTGTTTTCTCATACATGTGTTAGAGATGCATTTGTCGTGTGTTAGGGTGTATTAATTTCCTGAAAGGCTTGTTTAAGAGATTATTCGGGTGTTGTATGACTAAACAAGTGCCTAATGTTGAGTTATCTGATTAACTCTGGCTTTACTAGACTAGGGGGGGTATAGTGCATGAAAAACTATCTAAATATGCACATATAGTAACTCTGGCTTTACTAGACTAGGGGGGGTATTGTCACAATTCTAAAACCCTTAACGGGGTCAAAAGTTTTAAAGACACATTGTGTGGTGGTCGTGAATGTGAGCCCAATTGTTTCCCAAGTCCCATCCATGATTTTAGTTACCTAAAAAACATGCATGAAAACTTTGTCAACAAAATGTTGGTGAGTTCACGTGTTTTTGTAAAATGAAAAGTTTAATGAATTCCTTCAATGACCCATCATTGCCTAGCTAGTAGCAATGATGATAAACCATCATGAGTTCATAACCAAGCCTCGACGAGTGGGGACATTGCATATCAATGCAATGAATCGTCATAAAAGAAATGCAAGCACTCTCATATATCATAAACCGGCTAGAGCGACTAACCGAGAGTAGGGGTGTCAATCCAATAGATCTATTCATGAGTTTCTAGGCTAAATCCATAGTTAATGGTTACGATAAACTAATATACGAGGGCTTTAAAGAGTTCTCTTATACACATCATCTCATGTACACCGGTCGGCTAGGAATTCATTCTAAAAACGAGTAAATGATGCATGCTTTTCCCCAAAACATAAAATAGTAAAAATGGGTCGTGAGAAATCATCTCAAGTCCGTGTGTAGTCTAGCAAAAGTGTATGTCCGACAACTAGACATCTCGTCCTATATACATACATGGTACCTTATATTTATACAAATATGTAATCTTTGGTACTCGTGGTTCACCCGATCCTTAGCGATATGTTAGTTTAGCTTTTCTTGGTGGTAACTATATATTACATGGAAATAATAGTTTGTATAAGAAAATAGATCTTATTTCCCAACATATGATACTCTCCATAAAGTATATGTTCTTTTGTGTAAGAGTTGTTTAGTTCACAAACACATTGATCTTTACTATACTCAAATATTATCTACACATGTATTCATGCTTACTCACGCGTGTATCTATACTTATATCTATACATATGTGTATTTCCACACATAACCATATATAGGGATGTCTAAGGAATCGACACTTTTACATACATACCCATATACATATGCATCTTGGTAGTCCATACACATCTCTATCTATGCTTATGAGTTTGCTTTACACATACACATACATCATATCTATATACACGCACGCATATGTATGTGTGTACACAAATGGACATTGTTTTTACTACCTAAGTAAAGTAACATGATACTTAGCTTCTTATACATCTATACATACACATATGTACACGCGCACATACATATATGATCCTTAGCGATATGTTAGTTTAGCTTTTCTTTGTGGTAACTATATATTACATGGAAATAATAGTTTGTATAAGAAAATAGCTCTTATTTCCCAACATATGATACTCTCCATAAAGTATATGTTCTTTTGTAAAAGAGTTGTTTAGTTCATAAACACATTGATCTTTACTATACTCAAATATTATCTACACATGTATTCATGCTTACTCATGTGTGTATCTATACTTATATCTATACATATGTGTATTTCCACACATAACCATATATAGCGATGTTTAAGAAATCCACACTTTTACATACATACCCATATACATATGCATCTTGGTAGTCCATACACATCTCTATCTATGCTTATGAGTTCGCTTTACACATACACATACATCATATATATATACACACACGCATATGTATGTGTGTACACAAATGGACTTTGTTTTTACTACCTAAGAAAAGTAACATGATACTTAGCTTCTTATACATCTATACATACACATATGTACACGCGCACATACATATATATGTCACGCATACATACATTCATACGAATACACATACACTAACATCTATGGTGTTGTTTTATTGTAAATAATTACTAGGAACTAAGGTGAACCATGTGTAAATTATAAAGTAAAGAAGTAATTAGGCTAAGGTTTATACCTCCTAGTGGATCCAAGATGGGAGGCAAAATGCTAGTGCTTCCTTGGTTGCTCCTAATGTTGGTGTGGTGTGTGTGTGTCGAGTAGAGTGAGAGCAAGGGAGGGTTGTGGTGTGGTAAAATGAGCACCCAAGGCCTCCTTATATAGAGGTGGAGATGAGAAGGTGCAAGGAAGGTGATTAACAATTTAGGTAAGTCAACTTCTATGGATTTGGGTGATTATAGAATCCTTCCTTATTAGGCTAGTAATCTCCATATGTTCCATATCTTAGTGACAAATCTAATGTCTTAATCATGTCATGGGAAGTGACTAATCTTGTGTTGGTGTTGGGTGGATTCTAAGCATGATTGACCATAGATGGATGTCAACTTATGGAACTAATAAACACCTGTGATTATAGAGGTTGACCATGATTAAAAAAGAGAATAAGAGGGACATGGGGGGGGGGGCGACGGTTTGGTGGTTGCAAGGAAGGGAGGTGTCTCCAAATGTGGTAATGATCTTTCATGGTTCTTGGTGATTAAGGAATCTTTCTATATTTAGCTAATGATCTTGCTTTTGTCTCAAATATTACAAGCATATCATGGGTCTAAATCACATCTTAAGGTTGACTATCCTTCCATGATGATGTTTATCTTAATAAGACTAAAGTTAATGTGACAACTCATGAGGATTTTTAGAGGTCTAAACAAGCATGTGTTGGATTAGAAAAAAATAATAATATGATGGGTGGGGGGGGGGGGGGGGGGTTCGGTCGAAAAAAGAAAGGAAAGAGGAAGGAACAAGTGAACTTTAACAAATGGGGTAAACCAACATTCTTGATCTTTGGTTTTTAAGGAATATTACCTTATATAGTTAAACCACCAAATCTTGTATTTAATAGTCTTAGAAAGAATAATAAGGCATGACACTACATTGATTATGTTCCAAGTGTTTAATAAGTAGTAAGACTTTAAACTAAGTGGTGGTGATCATTTTTGGGCTAATAGTTTTCATAAATACTAGTGTTGATCACTTGTTTCACCAAAAATGGTTAAGTTATAAGGAACTAGTTAGTTTAATTAGGATGTAACAAAAAGAATAAGTAGTGCTACATATAAATATGTTAACTAGTTTCTTGTACTCTTGTTCATATATGTATATATGTGCCGAAAATATACATATATATATACATATACATGTGTGTCGTGTACACATATTCACATATGTGTAAGTATGCTAGTTAAATAAATACTAGGCTTTATACATAAAAATCCATAATGTTTCCCATTGTGTTATAAAATAAATGGGCATCCATACATGATTTTGGAAAATCTCTTATAAACATATAGACTTATGTCACCGAGACTCGTTGATACGAGTGAAATTATACTTGTTCGGACATTGCTAGACTATCTCGGGGGACTTGTGCATATAAAATGTCATGAATAATGCATGTAAAATTAAACGTTGACTAGAGAGTGTACGGATTTTGACCTGGCTATGTGGCGGGTGTCACACATCAAGAACAAGCATCCGTTGCCAAGAATTGACGATATGTTCGACCAGTTGCAAGGCTCCAGCTACTGCTCGAAGATCGATCTGCGTTTGGGTTATCATCAGTTGTGGATTCAGGAAGATGACATTCCAAAGACTGCATTCCGAACTCGTTATGGGCATTACGAATTCCTAGTCATGCCATTTGGGTTGACGAATGCTCCTACAGTTTTCACGGACCTTTTGAATCGAGTCTGCAAGACCTACTTAGACATGTTTGTAATTGTCTTTATTGATGACATCTTGATCTAATCGCAAACTCAAGAAGAGCTTGAACATCATCTTCGACTTTGGAGTTGCTCAAAAACGAGAAGTTGTTTGCCAAATTCTCGAAATGCGAGTTTTGGATTCGAGAAGTCCATTTCCTCGGTCACGTGGTGAACGAGAAGGGTATACAAGTTGACCCCACAAAAATTGAAGCCATCAAAGATTGGGTTGCGCCCAAGACACCAACTGAAGTGCGACAATTTCTGGGATTAGCCGGTTACTATCGACGGTTTATCGAAAATTTCTCCAAGATTGCCCAGCCATTGACTGTCTTAATGCCGAAAGACAAGAAATTCGATTGGGGAATCAAGCAGGAGAATGCGTTCCAGGTATTGAAGGACCGTCTGTGCAGTGCTCCTATTCTTTCTCTTCCTGAAGGTACCGATGATTTCGTGGTTTATTGCGATGCTTCTGATCAAGGTCTTGGATGTGTACTCATGCAAAGGAATAAGGTCATTGCCTATGCATCCGGACAACTCAAAATTCATGAGAAGAATTACACCACTCATGACCTCGAGTTAGGTGCAGTGATTTTTGCCCTCAAGATCTGGAGGCACTACCTTTATGGCACCAAGTGCACCATTTTCAATAATCATAAGAGCTTGCAACACATCCTCAATCAGAAGGATCAGAATATGCAGCAGGGTAGATGGGTTTAGTTCCTGAACGATTACGATAGTGAGATTAAATACCATCCAGGAAAAGCCAACGCTGTGGCTGACGCCTTGAGCCGGAATAATTGAGTTAAGACCATGCGTGTGCGTGGGCTAGGTTTAACCATCCATACAAATCTTACTACCCATATCCGCGACGCTCAGCAGGAAGCTCTGAAAAGTGAGAATCTGAAGGATGAGTCGTTAATCAAGATGGTTAATCTGTTGGAACCAAGGTCTGATGGCACGGTGTATTTTGCCAATCGGATCTAGGTGCCACGTTTTGGTGGGTTGCGTGACTTTATTCTTGAGGAAGCTCACAAGTCTAACTACTCGGTCCATCCCGGAGCTGACAAGGTGTACAAAGATGTGAAGGAACTTTACTGGTGGCCCAACCTTAAAGGTGAAATTGCCACGTATGTCAACATGGCTTACCTGTTCGAAGGTCAAAGCAGAGTATCAAAAACTGTCCGGTCTACTTCAGCAACCAGAGATTCCTGTTTGGAAATGGGAACAGATCTCCATGGATTTCATCACCAAGCTACCTAAGACGTCCAGTGGTCACGACACGTTTTGGGTAATTGTTGACAGGTTGACTAAATCCGCGCATTTCTTGCCAATTAAGGAAACCAATAAACTAGAGAAACTCGCCAAACTGTACATCAAAGAGGTTGTAACTAGGCATGGTGTGCATGTATGAATAATTTCTGACCGAGAAAGTCAATTTACTTCCCGGTTTTGGCAGACATTGATGGACGCATTAGGCTCTCGCTTAGACATGAGCACAGCCTATCATCCTCGAACCGATGGCCAGAGTGAATGCACAATCCAAACATTGGAGGACATGCTTTAGGCTTGTGTAATCGATTTCGATGGAAACTGGGATTCACATCTACCATTGGTTGAGTTCTCTTACAATAACAGTTACCACACCAGCATCAAGGCTGCACCTTTCGAAGCCCTGTATAGACGTAAGTGTAGATCCCCTTTGTGTTGGGCAGAAGTTGGAGACAAGTATTTGACTGGCCCCAAGCTCATTTAAGAGATAACCCACAAGATTTTTCAGATCCGTGATCACTTGAAAGACGCTCGAGAGCGTCAATAGAGTTACCCCGATCGCCATCGCAAACCACTTGAATTTTAGGTTGGCGATAAGGTACTCTTGAAAGTCTCACCCTGGAAGGGTGTACCACGGTTTGGCAAACGGGGAAAACTTAATCCTCGATACATTGGTCTGTTCGAGATACTCTCTAGGGTTGGTACCGTGGCAGACAAGCTCAAGTTACCTGAAGAGCTAAGTGGTGTTCATGACACTTTCCACGTATCCAATCTAAAGAAGTGATTGTCCGACGAGTCTTTAATCATTCCTCCCGATGAAATTCACATCGATGATTAGCTCCATTTTGTCGAGGAGCCAATCGAGGTGACCGATTGGAAAGTACAGAAATTGAGAAGGAGCCGCAGTAAACTTGTGAAAGTCAGATGGAATGCAAAGCGTGGTCCCGAATTTACATGGGAACGCGAAGACCAAATGAGATGCAAGTACCCAGCTCTCTTTCCTAAGAACACTGAAACTAATAGGAAGACACGATTTCGTGGACGAAATTCAAAAACAAGGGGAGAATGTGACAACAGTCAATAATCTAGGTCAATTTCCGTACGTTTTTCATTTATTATTGTCATTTTATGTGCATATTTAGACATTTTTCACACATTATACCCCCCCCCCCCAGTCTAGTAAAGCATGAGTTACACAGAAAACCCAACATGAGTTACTCAGAAAACACATGTTTATGAATCAAGAAGGTGTTCATGTGCGCTCATTTCCTAACAAGAGTATACGAGTAGAGGACACGAATAAATGATCACATCATCATGTCAAGATCTCAACTACATCATGTACACACAACAAGTTCACAACACACTAGACTAGTTACTATAAAAACATCTAAACTCACATGGTTTGGCTTGAAACATTAAACAAAAGACTTGAAACATCACTATCACACTTAGTAAGACAAACTGTAAGTGCACGGAATGCGACTATCTCTATTAGATTGACAAAATAGCGCTTATATGATGTTTTGTGTTGATAAAGAACCCATTCGACCTAGTCGGGGGGTCGAAGGAGCTTCTCAGAGGTCGAAGGAAGATCATTTATGTTTGTTAGTTGGTTCAAGCTCTTGTTTGTGTCGAAGGACTCATTCGACCATGACGGGGGGTCGAATGAGACATCTATAAATAGTTTTGATTTTATTTTATACACTAGTGGTTGCTCATTTTGATAGAGGTCTAGTGTGTGTGTTCTTTGTGTGACTTAGAAGTTTCTGATTAATAGTTTTTCATTTTAAACCTAATATAATCAAGTGATATCAAGTTGTTTATTAAAGAAAATGAATATTGAAAAGGATTTAACTTTGTTCTGATTTGTTTTCTATCATTTTGTATATGATCTAGGGTTTCCGCACCTGGATTGTTCCATTTGTATGATTATCTAGTTGTTTTCTATAAAATCGATCCTTTACAAAGTGGTATCAGAGCTTTGCTCAATCATACAATTGCAAATTGATAGGTTTCGAACAGATTTTTCACAAAAAAAAACACCTAAAACTTTTCTGTTTTGCATGAACTTTGAATGACAATGGAGATTGATTGATTTTGACTTGATTTCACGGATAAAATCAAAATTTTCTTTCATTAAAGTTGATCTCCATCAAATACGAAGCAAAACTTGATTAAGATCATTAAAATCCATCAACATTTGAAAATTTTGGGTCAAAATAACTGATTTTTGAAGAATAACTATTTTTCAAATGGGTCAGGTCGAATCAGAAAGTTCTAGGTCGAACGAGTGAGTTTTTGGGGTTGAATCAGTGATATTTGGTCGAACCAGGGAGTTTTTAGGTCGAACCAAGAGCTTTTGAGTGTTTTGTGTTGTCATTCGATCACATCGGGAGGTCGAACCAGAGTCTTTTAGGGTCGAACCAGATTTAGTGTGTCACATTTTCTCATTCGAGTCTCTTAAGAGGGTCGAACCAGACAATTTTTCTCATTCGAACCCTCGATCTGTCTTTGAAGGTCGAACCAGAGTTTGTTTATGAAAAATTTTCTAAGTGTTGACATTCCGAGCATTATGGACAACATTTGGGGATTTCTTATGACACCTAGACCTGCAACAACACAACAACATGTTCCTATGAATCCGTGGGCAGTTGCATCTCAGAAGACGAACACACAGTCAACACAACCAATCAACTACATTGCTATGACAAGTTCAACACCACCACCTGTTACTCAACCTCCACAACAAGTGACTGATTTTTGGGGAGTTGCAGCAGCAGCGGTGTAGAATCAGACTTCAAATGCAATTACTACTTTGATAAATGATTTATCATTAGGAAGTAGGAATCGTGCTCCTAAGCTGTTGGACATGTCAGAGTATTATCAGTGGCAGAAGAAGTTCAAGATTCATCTGGAAGGCATGGGATTGGAAGGAGGAGAGGCTTGGCAGATGATCATGAAGGGATACAATCCTCCAATGCTTGAGAACACATATATCCCAATACCACTTGAAGAGTTGAAAGATGATGAGAAGAAAAAGTTTGCTGTTGAAAAAAATGCATTTTCACAACTGTCACAAGCATTGACCACAGATCTGTTGCATCAGTTTGGATCATGTACTACATCGAAGCAGTTATGGGATGTGTTGAAGAACAGACACGATGGTAATGAGAAAACAAGAAGACTTCGCATGGAAGAGTTGAAGAAAGAGTTTGAAAATTTTAGTTATGTGGGTAATGAAACATTGAAAGAACTTCTTCCTCGATATTGTCATTTGTTGTGAGAATTATAAAACTATGAGATTAAGATTCTGATGACTGAATTGGTGGACAAGTTTGCTGACTCGTTGCCTCCATATTGGAGTCAACATGTTGAGGTATTGAAGGAAAAAGATGCATATGCTTACTGGACTATCAATGAGTTCATACAGAAGTTGGAGAACAAAGAGATGGAGGAGAAGAGAAAAGCCAAAAGAGCACAGTTTCCACAGAACCCGGAGCTGTATCATGCTTCATCATCTTCCTCCATGTCTAGTTCATCAGTGGGTGGAAGTGTTGCACCTCACATTGCTTGTATTTCTAATGTTACTGAACCACAATAAATCCAATCAATTATCTTACTCAAGGACCAACCTACACACCAACATACACAACAACTTCTTACATACCAACTCAACCTCAGATGTCTACAGCTTGTTATACTTCATCCATGAACACACCTTAACAACAACAATATGTTCCTCAAATATCACCAGCTTCTTCAAGCCAAAGTCCACTTGTGTTGGAAACTTCCAACATGAACAATGTGACTGTAGAAGTGGCACAACAACATATTGCTTTGGTGTCAGCAATGGTCGCTTCGTACAATGGATTGGTGGCTAGTCAGATAGGTAACAACAATCTGACAAATGAAGACTATGCCCAGATCGACAAGGAAGAAATGGAACTGATCAAAATTCAGTGGCCGTTTGCAAGTGTGATGAGGAGAGCTACTGAGTTTATAGAAAAGACGGGAAGAACTGATCTCGCTACTTCACCGAATACTACCTATGGTTTCAACAAAGCCAAGGTAACTTGTTTCAATTGTGGAACTCGAGGTCATTTCAAGAGAGAGTGTACTCAACCAATGCAACAAGGTAACCGAAACTCGTTTAACTCCAACTATCAGAATCGTCAATCACAAAATCAAGTTTCTTACCAAAACCAAAACAACAACTATCCATAACAAAACAATTACCAAAACCAACAAAACACCTCTCAAAATACTACATCTAGACAAACATCTACAACCAACCAAACTCAAACCCAAACTACATCTAACCCAACCAGAACTATTATTCCTATTTCTACACCAAACAGCCAACCTCAAATTGAGAACCATAATAAGGCATTGGTGATACATAATGATGAGGGTTATGATTGGAATTCTATGCAATTGGGAGTTAAGGAGATCACAAGTGGCACCGTAGCATGTCTTGCTAAAGAGATGGTTTTAGAGGAGCAGGTGATAGATGATGATGTTTTGGATTCTGAGAAAGTTTCTGAAGTTATGATTGAGGATATAGTTGAAGAGGTTCCAGTTTCTGTTGCTAAGAAGATTGAAGAACCAAGTGCTGAGATGGTTTCAGGGACGATTATCTATTCCGTTGCTGATGTCTCTGATGAATCAGAATCTGTCTATTCTGATTCAAAGAGTGAACCTGATTCGGAAGCGAGTGTTAATTCTCTGGATGATGATTTGACCAATTGCTAGCCGAAGCAAACTTTTTGATGACGAAGAAATCATGCATGGTGGATGATGCTTCTACACGTATTGATTATTCAAAATTCTTTGCAGGAAAGGAAGCTCACTTTGCATTGATGGCCATGATAGATTCGCCTAAACCGGTAAGTTCTAACTCCACTACTGATATGTCTAGTGATAAATATTGTGGTGCTTGTGATAGATTGATTGAAGAAGTCAAGCAACTCAAGCTTCAGCTTGAGAGTGCTAGAATCCTCATTCAATCTTATCATAAGGATGAACATGATTTCAACAAAACACTTGAGGGTTATAAAAAGGATGTTTCTGAATTAACTAAAACTCTTTCTTTGAAACAAACAACCATTAATAATTACATTAATGAAATTGAAGAAACTAAACTGGAAATGGCTAAAATCAAGTGTTTTGCTAAAAAAGTCAACAAGAAGTTAGAAAGTTACAAACATGTGGCTTATGTTTTGGACCACATTATTGAGGAACCATCACAATCCAATAGTGCAAACTACAAATTTGTTCCTTCTCCAATGTTATTTGAAAACCACAATTTAAATTCAGTAACACCGGAGAGTTCAGTAAAATAGGATTCCTCATCGGATAATGAATCTCACTTCAAGTGTTGGAGATCCAAATTCCAATGTGAGACCGATACTTGGATTGAATAATGAGGGAGTGGTTGTAGTAACTGATGATTCAGATACTAAAGATGAGGAACCTAAGAAAGATATTGAGATTCCATTGGAAAATCACATTCGTACAAATGAGACTAGTTCTCTTTCTCAAGTTTCACATCCTCAGAAAATTGAAAACAAAATAAATCAATCAGTTAAGAAAAATGAGAAAAATGAATCAGTTGACAAACCAGTGAAGGTTTTCTATCGGAAGGAAGGATCCGATAAGATAATCTCAAATGATGAATATCCTATACAGTTTGCTAATTATTCAAAAATTGAGAAAATATGGCAAGAGTGTACCATTTGGTTTCCTAAACACGAAAGGACAAATGATATTCCTCCTGAATTAATTCAGAGACTGTATGGTGATAATTCTAAACAAACAAAGGTTCATGTCACTGAATTCATTAATCCAAAAGACAAGGTTAGCGGATTTTTTGAACCGGCTTACTCTAAGGAGCCCGCTCCAATGAGATTAAGGCGAAAGTGTGTTGATGATCAATAACCGGTCAATTCATTCGCTAAACCTAACTCTAAGAATGTCTTTGAAGAGTACCGTGCGTGTTTTAAATGTGGGGAGAGAGGGCATTTACTTGCTCAATGCCCATATGTGAGACACAAGAGGCACGAAGTTGAGAAAAACCATAATTAAAAGAATTCGGTTGATAATCATAGACAACATTTTTCACCAAGACAGTTTGTCCCTCAAAGGCAACCATTTTATAACCCAAATTGTTTTTATCAAAAGAGGGAAAAACATCCAATTGTCGATGATAACAGAAACCGAATTGCCATGGAGAAGCAGTTTAAGAAACCTATGGTGAACTCGACTAATGACAAACAAAAGGTTTATCCAAAATCGGCTGTGAAGTCATCAGTTGGACCTGTATCTGTTAAATCAGATAAGGAAAACAAAGTTTCCTTTTCGAACAATACAAAGAAACCTACTGAGGGTCAAAAATTTCAAATAAGGATTCTTAAATGTACAGAACAATCTTGGACACCAACAGGTTCTCCAGGTGCTTCTACATCATCTGCTAATGTTAAAACTCAAAATGTGAAAGTTTTGAATGACCAGAAAAAGGTTGATTCAAAACCAAATGTTTGTGAGAGTGATTCTTTGAAAGCTAACATTCAAAGACCCAAGACCAAACAGGCTTGGGTCCCTGTTAAAAACTAATCTTGTTTGTGATTTGTGCAAGGAGCTCGATCATGGGGGAGTCTTTATTTTCAGAAAAACCAAAAACATTGAAAAATCCAAAAAGCCATAAAAATCAGAAAAACCAAAAATGATTTTCCAGGAGAAAAAGAGGAAATGATAGTACATCAGTGGGGATCTGACACATGCTAAAGAATTGTAATGCTATATAAGGCGTGTGTGGATTTTGTGTGATGTGTTGGTAGGCTTCGTAGACTTATTATTGCGTGCCTTAGTGATACAAACATAATGAACTACTCGCTAGTGGCTGAACACCTCATGGGCATAAGGTCTTAGTACCGTAATTTCGTTTGATAGGGTTGCCAAAACCTAAAAGTTACCGAATTGAGGAACTTAATGTATAAAAATGATCAAAGATCATTTAATGCATCGTATCACGTCTATGATGAAAATCATGATTGATTTGCTGACCTGTACACCTCTGTGCTTCGTATCTTGTAATATAACGGATAACATTTGGCATAATCACGTGTTACGACGAAGCTTTGTGAAAATTCCTTGATACGGGAGTATGTCGTGTGCGTGGGAACCATAAGCCTGTTAGTTTTAATACATCTAAATGCGTATCATTTTAAAGCACTGCATAACAGTCTGCATGTGAGCTTATGTGGATAACAATATCGGAAATTGCCTAAGCACATATTGTCTTTAATGATAATAACTAGTAAAGATCAACGGTGTGATCAGATTTCTCATAAACAGATATGATCCTCTTAACGGAAATCACAAAAAGTTTACTGTTTTAAATTTTTCATTTTCTGCTTATATACAAAAACTCAAAAAGATTTTTGATGTGTTTTAGCATAAAAGTCAGAAAATCCAAAATTTTTACATTTCTGCGTTATGTTCGATAACCGATGGTGATTGATGGTCATTTTCTGAAGTTTGACAGACCAATTTGAGTTTTGTATCATTAAAATGATAAATGATAAATGATGTATGTTTAAAGGTTTAAATGATCAAAAATTACAAAACGGGATTCGAATTTGAGATTTGGTAAAAATTTCATTATGTGAGTATATGCGTTTATGTATAACACCTAGTGTTTCTATATGCACAAGTAGACCCTACGAACCCGTTGGTGAACGTTATGATTAACATCAGTCATACACTTTAAATACGTCTCATATACGTCTTCATACAATTTCATGTTAATACCAATCCATACATGACTCCAGATAGGCACATATACGCACATATAATAATCTGCGTTTTTAGGATAGATTATGCGCTTGAAAACAATTTTAATAAAAATACTTATACATTGAATTAGACTCCCAAATTTTTACTGAACATTCCAAGGAGTCTACTGGTCATGTCCATATTTTTATTTCGTGATAAAATAATACACAAAAATTATAAAAAATCATACGATACAGCTAGGTTCAGAAAACACTCTTGTCAGATCAGTTTATCAGAAAAATTACCAAAAATGGTGTATTCATCCGAACATGATGAATCCACTTGGAAAAGCAAAGTTTCTCCGATGTCGACCTACTGTCCAAATTTCATAACCTAACTCTTAGTAGAACTCAAGCTGTGGTCGTTTAAAATTGACCCAAAATATTAATCCGAAAATCTGATTAGACATTTAATCAAAGAAAATTCCAAAAAACATATCAACCATGTCCAATCACATGATTTTGCCCATTATGAAAATCTAAGACCTTGTACAACATGTTAATACAAAGAAATCATCAAAACATATACTCTGAAGCCATGTTACAGACCCTACAAGTTGACCTTAACAATCTGTCCAGATTTTAAATAAGCATAAACCCTAATTAAAACTACTCATAAACGCATATAATCGATCAACAACACCCAACAATCATCATACAACATCAATAAGACATAACCTGATCAAAACCTTACAAGATACATGTTAATCATCATCAATCATAAACCCAAGAAATCTAAAACATCAAGAACATGCAATATCATGCAACATATACAATAACCATCACATAATATCATGTTTAACCCGTTAAACCTTTATAAACATCAAGTTTTAATCTTTATGAAAATGTTTCAAACCTGGACAAACTTTTTTATGATGTTTAAAAACATATTAAAGAAGATTAAAACATAAGAGATTGAATGTTATACCAAAAGCACTTCATGATCACCAACCGAAGACATTTTATGCCTCCCGAATGATGTTCTTGAGCATTAGCAAGTGTTAGGGGATGTATTTTTCGTATGAGGGTTGTTAGGGATGATTAGGGTTAAGATTATGAGGTGTATGGGGCTTAAGGTTGCTTAAATAAAGGGTTAAAGTCGGTTTCACACACCTGACCACGCCGAACGGCCGTTCGAAAAGAGTGAACGGCCGGTCACTCTTCCTCAGCCCATTTCACGTTGTCCAGTCCAACTTGTTTCATGTTTTCTTTGATGTTTTCGTTATTTTGGACCATACAAAGCTTAACCCCATGTATTTAGACCCCAACCATCCTAACGGTTCATCGATTACGATTTTTAATAACACGTTTGATTTAAATTCACATAATCACGTAATAGTTTACACATATATTCACTGAAATTCACTTTGAGAGAGCTGCTTTACGTTTAGCGTTTGATCTATGCACAGGTTTAGGTTCAGCTTTACGCATTTAATCCCTGCGTTCCCACGTGTATTCCGGTCCTAGACGGGAATACCATCGTACCTTTACAATAGTTATTGTGCTTTGTCTGAGTTTCTTGACGCCGTGCTCAAGAATCTCCACCGGTTCTTCCACAAACCGTAACTATTCATCCACGTGTTTCCCTTCCAATGGCACCACCAATGTTGCATTAGACAGACATTTCTTTAAGTTTGATACGTGGAATACATTGTGCACTCCACTGAGTTTGTCAGGAAGGTTTAACCTGTTCGCTACTGGACCGATTCTTTCAAAAATTTCGAATGGTCCAACATATCACGGGTTCAACTTTCCCCGTTTCCCAAATCGAATCACGCCATTCCAAGGAGACACCTTTAATAGTACTTTGTCCCCAACCTGGAACTCCAGAGGCTTCTTACGCTTATCAGCATAGCTTTTCTGTCGATCACGAGCAGTAGAAATACGATTTCTGATTTGCACTATCTTCTCATAAGTTTCATGCACAAGTTCGGGACCTGTCAGTTGGCTATCCCCAACTTTAGTCCAGCAAATAGGAGACCTACACTTACGTCCATACAATGCCTCAAAAGGCGCATACTGAATAGAAGTGTGGTAACTGTTGTTATATGAGAATTCGATCAAAGGTAAGTGTTTATCCTAACTGTTGCAAAAATCCACCACACACGCCCGTAGTAGATCTTCCAATGTTTGGATGGTACGTTCACTTTGCCCATCCATATGAAGGTGATAGGTTGTGCTTATGTCTAAGCGAGTGCCCAATGCATCTTGGAGAGTGCTCCAAAAACGAGAAGTAAATGGCGAATCACGATCAGATATTATAGAAGTAGGCACCCCGTGCCTAGAGACGATCTCCTTGATGTAGATGTTGGCCAATTTCTCCAGCGTGTCTGTTTTCTTTATTGCCAGGAAGTGTGCCGATTTGGTTAAACGGTCGACGATAACCCAAATCATGTTATGCCCACTTGATGTTTTAGGGTTTTTGTGATAAAGTCCATAGAAATTTCATCACATTTCCACATAGGGATCTCTGGTTGCTAGAGTAGGCCTGAAGGTTTCTGATATTCAATCTTAACCTTTACACAAGTCAAGCACTTACTAACATAAGTGGTTATCTCAGCTTTCATGTTCGGCCACCAATAAAGAGTTTTGAGATCTTGGTAAATCTTATCCGAACCAGGATGTACCGAATAACAAGAGGTGTGAGCATCATCGAGTACAAGTTGTCTAAGATCCCAAATGCGTGGAATCCAGACTCGATTCATGAAGTACTGAAGACCATCAGACTTCAATTCCAGGTGCTTATCAGCACCATGCAAAGTTTTGAGCTTGGTACTTTCTTCTTTCAAGGCCACAACCTAAGCCTCGCGTATCTTATCAGGAAGATTAGAATGAATAATAAGTTGCAAGGCTCGCACCCACTTGGGTATCATTTCTTTACGACTAAGGGCATCCGCTACTACGTTAGCTTTCCCTGGATGGTATTTGATGGCACAGTCATAGTCATTCAGGAATTCGAACCATCGATCATGTCGCATGTTCAACTCCTTTTGATCGAATATATGTTGGAGGCTCTTATGATAAGTAAAGATCGTACACTTCGTTCCATAAAGATAATGCCTCCAAATCTTTTGAGCAAATACCACTGCTCCCAGTTCCAAGTCATGAGTGGTGTAATTTTTCTCATGAACCTTCAGTTGGCAAGATGCATACGTGATCACCTTATCACGCTGCATCAATACACAACCAAAGCCCTGGATAGAAGCATCACAGTACACCACTAAGTCGTCTGTACCCTCAGGTAACGATAGGATTGGTGCACTGCAAAATTTCACCTTCAACAATTAAACAGCAGATTCTTGGGCATCTCCCCACTTTTAAGTAATACCCTTCTGTGTCAAAGCAGTGAGGGGTTTAGCGATCTTAGAAAATCCTTCAATGAATCTACGATAATATCCCGCAAGACCAAGAAATTAGCGCACCTCTGTAGGTGTCTTCGGAGCCTCCCATTGTTTAAAAGCATCAATCTTGGCGGGATCACCATGTATTCCAGCCTCATTGACCACATGTCCTAGAAATTGGACCTCTCCAATCCAGAAGTCACATTTAGAGAATTTCGCATACATCTGCTCATTCCTCAAGAGTTCCAAGATCAGCTGTAGGTGTTGCTCATGCTCTTCCCTGCTCTTTAAATAGATTAATATGTCATTTTTGAACACTATGACGAATTTGTCCAAATAGGGCTCACACACGCGGTTCATAAGATCCATGAACACTGCCGCTGCATTGTTTAGCCCGAATGGCATTACCAAAAACTCATAATGTCCATAGCGAGTTCGAAAGGATATCTTTGCCACGTCCTCCTCTCGGACTCTCAGTTGATGATACCCTGACCTTAATTAAATCTTAGAGTAAAAACTCAACCCTCGAAGCTGGTCAAACAGGTCATCAATAAGGGGTAATGGGTAGTGATTCTTCACAGTCACCTTGTTCAACTCCCGATAGTCGATAAACATGTGGAAACTCCCATCCTTCTTCTTAACAAACAGGACTGGGGATCCCTGACGTGAGGTTTGTCGTCTCGCCTCTATCAAAAGAATTTATATTTAGCTACTTCTAAACCTACAAACTAATGTAGATAGGGAAGCACGGATGTCGATCCTACGAAGAGCATGTGGTCGGTTTTGCACTAGTTATTTGTTTGTATAGTTTTTATTAACAAAAATGTAAATAGACAAATAAGTAAAAATACGGAAAAGTAAAGATCGTGGTTGGGTTGGTTGTAACGGTAACGGTAACAGAATAGTAACAGTAGCGGTTGGTAACAGTAACGGAACTAAACTAAGACAATAGCGAGTTTATGAATGACGGTTCCTCCCGGGATCATATTTCTATGTTTTGCTGACAGGTCACGTTTGTTAACTAAACACCTCCTGTCACGAGGCCCTGGATTTTTAGTATCAATATAACAACTAGGGAACGCCGTTCATGGGGCTAATCAACCTAGTTATCCCTACGCAAACACTCACCAACTTCCTTACGGGATGAAATACAAAGAGCCGTAATTATAAGATACTTTGATTTATGCAAACGTGGTTTAATTAATACACACAAGTAGTCATGATGCTAGTTTTTGTAACAAAGCGATAACAAGATACAAAACATAAAAATATTTCACCCGGAGAAGAATCGTCACCGAAGTTTAGCCGCGTCTGCTTGTCATGACAGGCTCGGGTTCACCTCTAGCTTCTTGAAACATCTCGGTCAGAGGGCTGCGCCCCTCCTCCCTCGTGGCCTCCTCCTTTTCTTCTACAATTTTCGATCTCCTCCCCTTGGCTTCTGTGTCTCCATTAAATATATGCAAGATTCAAAAAGATGTTTTCTTTTTCTCTACTTTCACACGTGAACAACTCATTCTTTTGATTCCTTTTTTTTATTTTATTTTATTATTATTAAAGTATAATATTATTATAGTATATTATTATTAATACTTTCAAGTGTACATGACTTTCGCGCGCCCATTTCGGTTCCGGTTCGTATACTCTCGCTTAAGGCTCGTAAAATGGTCTTTTTAGTATCTTAAGCGTTTCTTCCATGATTCTCGCTAATATATCTAACTCCGGGCAAATCTACACACAAACAAACACAAAACAAACGAATTAAACTATAAAGATGTGGACCTTTCGGCCTCACATCACACCCCCACACTTATCTTTTTCAGTCCCTGAAAAACACTTCAAAATAAAACAAACATCAATATGGTCGTATAAAAATATCCTATTTAAAACTCAAAATCATACCTTAATTGCGAAAGCATTAGATGTGTTAATTCAACAAGTCAAAAAGATATTTCAATAAAACTAGATTTACTTGATCAAGTTTAATAATCTTTTGAACTCATTTATACGTACACACCCCTCACAATATTCGCTCCTCTCGGTATAATATCTGGATTAGCATGAAATGTGCTAATATTATTCACTCCAAAGCAAACCTGAAACTTGTTAATATAAATTTGTAAAGCTATCATACTAGGATGTAAAAATGCACAAAAATATGAAAAGGACTTATGGTTTTGGGCTTTGGGTAAAGGTAGGATAAAAGTGGGTAAAAAGGGTTGAAAAGATAAAATGGGTAACGGTGAAGTCGAATTTTGAATCCTTATTTGGAACAACTCAAAACTATAACGTTGTCGAATGAATATCGACTTATGATACGAACTAATAACAAATATATATATTTTTTTTTCTTTTTTTTTTTTTTATATATATAATGCACACAAACATGCACACAAACTATCCCCACCCCCACACTTGAACGATACATTGTCCTCAATGTAGAAATAGGAATTTTTTTTTTTTTTTTTTATTAAACGCAATACAAGTAATTGAACTTGGATTTCATAACTTCGAACAACATGGGTTTGGGTAAATTAGATAATATGTGGGTTAACAAACGAAAGGGTAAAGGCTCAAATTGGTTTATCTAATGGTATATAAATGTGTAAACGGGTTTATCACAAAAATTGGTGTAAAATGAAAAGGTCTTCCTAAGTTTTGCCTTAACATAAATAAGTGCATAAATACTATTAAGCATGTATAAACTAGACAAATTTTGTAACAAGTAACAAGTGGCTTTACACTCGACAAATGAAAATATATATGGAAATATGTGTATGTAAAGTGTAAAAGCTCAAGATCTCACCAAAGTAGGATATGGGTTGCCGATATGTACATATAATTGTCTTCACTAAATTGTTAAAATTGATCAAATGAATCTATATATTTTCTTAAAAATACTTGTTGAAAACGGTTCATATGTCAAACACAATTTAAAGCATGATTAAGAATTTACGTTTCGGACGATCTAAATTTGACCAAAACAAAATTTTAGTGTTTGTTTTTAATGCTTAACAAGGACCATTTTTTCAAAAAAAAATTTTTTTAAACACACTCAAAAACAAAAATAAGGATAGAACGACTCCCCGAAATCTTGAAGTCGTGAGGTCCAAAAGTCCACTTTGGTTGTATAGCATTTCGTTCGCAATCCAAAAATGTCCTTATCCTCGCCCGAATGGAGATTGAGTACGAGCGAAGTGACCTATCACACAAAAACTCACAACAAAATTATGCACAAAATATTAAACAAAAGGAACACGGACATCCGAATATATAACTTTTTTTTTATATATATATATAATTTTCGGATAATAAAATGGAGGTAAATAAAGTGTAAATGAAATGATTTGGAAAATTGGGTTTTATTAAATTTTTAATTTTTTTTTTTTTATCTGTCGCGGACCGCGATGGAGTTATCCTTTCTCGCGCGGTCCGCGCCAGGGCTGGAAATTCGCTGCACATCAGCAGCTTCCTGCGCAGCCCAGTTTTTGACCCATTTTCGCCAAAATCACTTCCAAACATGTCCGAAAACAATTTTTCCGAACTTGCAACACTACAACATACCTGGGAATCCATTCCATGCTCGTTTGTGCATTAAAATCTATAAAACACTCAAAAAAAAATATAAAAGCACACAAAACGCCAAACTTGCACAAACACACAAAAATTAAACTTTAAACTTGGGGTGCCTCCCAAAAGCGCTAAATTTAATGTCTTCAGCCGGACTTTACCAAATTTGTCAATCAAGGTGGTCTAAGCGCGCATTTGCCTACCGAGTTTCCAATGTATGCTCGGTAGTGAATATGCCAAATAAACAATTGTTTAAAGATTGGCATGCGAATTGGGCGCTTTTGATCATTGTGGAGTTTTTTACAAAGGACTTGCCAAATATCTTTCGGTTCCACCTTTCGATCCCTTGTTTGGGTTTCGGGTTCTTTGAAAAATGTTAAGTTTTCATTTAGATTTAAACAAATATTTTCAAATGTGGGAAAACTCAGAACATTTTCATTCGAATCCAAATCTACTATAACCTCATTAGTCAACCTACTTTGTTCAGTATAAACTTGGGTTTTATAAGAAATTAGAAATTGAACCTTTGCAGTCAAAGCTTCCAAGACTTGATCTTGTGCGTCAAGCCTCTTGTTAATTGCTATCAAATCAGCTTGGATGTTCAAAATCAAGGCCTTTACAGTCAACTCTTTCAGGACTTGATCTTGTAAGTCAAGCCTTTGGTTGATCTCAGCGATATCGGCTTTGATTTCCCAAAGTAAGGCCATGACATCCTCGTGCATCGGTTCTTGTTGTTCTTCATAAAACCCATTGTATTCGTGGTTGACTTGTGGTTGATAGTATTCTTGATATGGACTCGCCCGGTAATCCAGTGGAATTGGTATGCAATCTTCAGTCCAATGCTCAAAACTTCCACAATGATAGCATGGATCATATTCATCGACCCAATCCATTGTATTCTATACATGTGAAGAAATCTGCACAACTAGAACACCAAAAGTGAAATCTAACAAAAAATTAAAAATCACTTGTATACATATATTTTTTTTTTTAAATTTTCCGATTTTTTTAATTTTTAAAATTTTCTATTTTTTTTAGTTTTTTCAATAAAAATACAAACAAACAATAAATACAAAACCAAGCGCACTAGCTCCCCGGCAACGGCGCCATTTTGACGTGAGGTTTGTCGTCTCGCCTCTATCAAAAGAATTTATATTTAGCTACTTCTAAACCTACAAACTAATGTAGATAGGGAAGCACGGATGTCGATCCTACGAAGAGCATGTGGTCGGTTTTGCACTAGTTATTTGTTTGTATAGTTTTTATTAACAAAAATGTAAATAGACAAATAAGTAAAAATACGGAAAAGTAAAGATCGTGGTTGGGTTGGTTGTAACGGTAACGGTAACAGAATAGTAACAGTAGCGGTTGGTAACAGTAACGGAACTAAACTAAGACAATAGCGAGTTTATGAATGACGGTTCCTCCCGGGATCATATTTCTATGTTTTGCTGACAGGTCACGTTTGTTAACTAAACACCTCCTGTCACGAGGCCCTGGATTTTTAGTATCAATATAACAACTAGGGAACGCCGTTCATGGGGCTAATCAACCTAGTTATCCCTACGCAAACACTCACCAACTTCCTTACGGGATGAAATACAAAGAGCCGTAATTATAAGATACTTTGATTTATGCAAACGTGGTTTAATTAATACACACAAGTAGTCATGATGCTAGTTTTTGTAACAAAGCGATAACAAGATACAAAACATAAAAATATTTCACCCGGAGAAGAATCGTCACCGAAGTTTAGCCGCGTCTGCTTGTCATGACAGGCTCGGGTTCACCTCTAGCTTCTTGAATCATCTCGGTCAGAGGGCTGCGCCCCTCCTCCCTCGTGGCCTCCTCCTTTTCTTCTACAATTTTCGATCTCCTCCCCTTGGCTTCTGTGTCTCCATTAAATATATGCAAGATTCAAAAAGATGTTTTCTTTTTCTCTACTTTCACACGTGAACAACTCATTCTTTTGATTCCTTTTTTTTATTTTATTTTATTATTATTAAAGTATAATATTATTATAGTATATTATTATTAATACTTTCAAGTGTACATGACTTTCGCGCGCCCATTTCGGTTCCGGTTCGTATACTCTCGCTTAAGGCTCGTAAAATGGTCTTTTTAGTATCTTAAGCGTTTCTTCCATGATTCTCGCTAATATATCTAACTCCGGGCAAATCTACACACAAACAAACACAAAACAAACGAATTAAACTATAAAGATGTGGACCTTTCGGCCTCACATCAATCCCCAAGGTGAAAAACTAGGTCTAATAGAACCCCTATCCAACAGCTTTTGGAGTTGGGTAGACAGTTCTTCAAGTTCGCCTGGTGCTAAGCGATACGGTGCGCGTGCAACTGGGGCCGCTCCAGGTGCAAGATCAATTTGAAACTCCGCTTGACGAACAGGTGGAAGTCCAGGTAGTTCCTCTTGGAGTACATCTGGAAAGTCACGGACTACAGGGATGTCCTCAATCTTCATTTCAACTTCAGCTCGAGTGTCATAAATGTTAGGGAAAATGGTTGGATAACCCTTTCGAATGCACTTATGGGCTTTCAAGAATGAGATGATGCGCACCATGGCACCACCAGGATCACCCTGAATAGATAAAAGTCATCCACTAGGGAGAGGGATACGAACAATCTTCTCCTGACAGTGAATTTCAGCGCGGTGCTTGGACAACCAGTCTATGCCAACTACAACATCAAAGCTTCCCAGAGTGATAGGTATAAGGTCGATGGCAAACGAATGACCATACAATTCGAGCATACATTTGCGGTGAACATGGGTCACCTTAACATGCTTACATCTGTTAACTCTATAGAATGTGCGGGTTCAAGAAGAGTAGGGGCTAACCCTAGGAGTTGCTAAGTTTTAAAGACACAAAACTGGTATTCGCACCAGAATCGAAAATAACAGCAACAAGATTGTTTTTCAAAGAAAACATACTTGTCAACACATTATTGTCGTTCTTGGCATCTCCCGATCCGATTATGGAAGTTATTCCCCGAGCACCATCGAGGTTTTTGGTTACCATTGCTGCTATTGTAGTTAAGCTGGGGACAGTTCCTCTTGAAGTGGGTTTCACTCCCACACCAGGAACACCCTTCCCCAATACCTCGTAGTTATTGCTAAGCTAGCTACTTCTGTTGAAGAACATATACCTCATACTATCCCATGTTCTCTTGCTATCACCAAAGGTAGAAGATGAAGTGCCATCTTTGGAAAAGTACCATGCTCGACATTCTCGTCAGTGAGTTTGTGAGCCAGGTGAAAGATTTGTTAGATATCTAGGTAGCTAGGCTTTAATGACCAGGCCATGAATATGTGGGACTAACCCTTTTGTTCTAAGGCTCAATCCGTCTATAAGGCAGGTTAGACAAATAGCCTCCTTCAGTCCCATTGGAGTTATTGAGGCTTACAACCCGTAAAAGCCTTGAAAATACGCTGGCGGGTTGTTGTTGTCGCATGTGCGTTCAAGGAATAAGAAAGTTCAAATGTGGAAGTCAAGGGAAAAGAATGATTTAGCATGATAGATCTTTACTATCTTGGAAAGGTGCGAAGGCTTCAACCACCCGATCGTTGATCATAAGAACTCAGTCCTATCTAAGTTCAAAAAAGAAAGAAAAGTCAAGCAAGAAAGAAGTAGGAGCCAATCAACGCCACGCTCTGTCGAGATAGTAGAGCCTTCATCCTCACTTTCCATGTGTTCGTCCTGCTCAGGTTTCCTTTCCATCCCTTCTTCTTCCTCTTTTGCAGGTGTCAATGTTATATGGATCTCTTCGCGTACAGTCTCCAACTCCAGTCCTATGTAGGCCAGTTTAGTGGTCAACTGCACCACTCGTTTCTCCAATCGCGGCTATCAATCATTAGTAGGTTTCTTCTTCCCTTGAGATATTGCACTGTGTCGCAGGCTTTACATAACTCCCCAAGAGTGTGAGTAACAAGTCCTGATATGCATGTCATACAGTCGCTCACTTGTACTTGGCGTAAATGAACTAGAGTAAGAATAAAATTTTATGTGGGTAACCCAGTCTCATCTGGGTTTCAAATGAAAGTAAGAAGGACCAGCCAACAAGGGACAGGAACCAATTAGCTCCTTGCTCAGTGAAAAAGGTTGCGTCTTAGTATTTGATCTCACCGAGTTCGTTCGGTTTTGGTTCATACAATTATTACTCCTTTAGTGGTACCGCGTCATAGACATCGTGCATCTTTCCGTGTACTTGCGCCACCATGCCCGCAAGGGTTCTCTCCCCTGCACTATTGCCGATTTCCCATCCGTGAAGTTTGTTAGGATACTAATCCCGTTAATGCGCCACCTGATGTAACCCAGGGTCCTCATCAGTGACGTGCTTAGAATCAGGTTTAGGACTAGAAGATAACATATCTCCAGAAATCATGTGTCGTAGCTATATGTAGCCAAAAGCTAATTGTGCACTTAAGCTGTGAGTGAAACTAATGCAATGCTTATGCTAAGATGATTATAGACTAGAATGCAATTCCTAGTTCACGATAACCAATGGCTCTAATACTAATCTATCATACCCTCGAATTTCCACTTGCGGGGTTTTACCCAAAGGCGAGTGATACACCAGGATCCCATAACCATAAGTCACATGAACGGCTATAAATGCCTAAACCATTTAGTTCGTTATTGGAAAACCAGGTTTAAAATTCAACCATAAGTTTAAGTAATTGCGGAAGCAAACTCAAAAGCAGTTAAGTAAATTGTTTGCGCAAAACAACGCGCCTAAAACCAAACATAAGTAAATAACAAAAGTAATTTAAAGTGTTCATAATCCCATGACACATATGATGCATGATCTACTTGTGCTCCGACTCTAGCGACCAGCAAAATCATGTTATCATGTGTCAACATTAAGTTGGTGGGTTCACAAAGTAAGTAAAGTAGTTGTTTAAGTTTCAAACCAATAGCCACTAGTTCATCGCATGCCAAGGGTAGCTAACCCATTCATGATAACTAAACACGGATATACCGAACTGCTAATGTACATGTTGTCACAAATGTGAGCAGAATGCCTTGCATCATTGCCTATCAACAATGATAATATGTTAAGTCACAGTTCACTCCTGCACTCCCCTGAGCCAGTGTGAGGTTTGTCAAACCTAATTGCGCTACCAACTAGTAACCCGCTTGCCATAACCCGGCAAATCATTAGGTATGTGAAGGACTTACAGTGATAGTGTTGGTTTAGTTCATCAAGGACAATGTTTGCGAACTAGGAAAAACCCGACCCACAAAAGGAGTCAAAACCCGACCCACATAAGGAGTCAAAACCCGACCGACACAAGGAGTCATAGCACCCCAAAACCCGGGATGTAAAAGTAGTCCCAAACCAGATTAGAAAACTAAGTAATTCCCAACCAGGAATTAAGATGTGTGTCTCCAACCAGAGACGCATGCTTTTGAGAAAACGTAGTGAAACTCCCCTTAGGTTGCAAGCTAAAAATCCAAACTTCGCAAATAAGTACGTCCTACCGACTCCCTATTATACGTATCATTAAGTGAGTATATGTGTAAAATCAATACACCATATAACCCATTTGTCCAAGACGTTTTAAAATGCGTTTACGTATAAGTAACACCTAGTGTTTCCATATGCACAAGTAGACCCTACGAACCCGTTGGTGAACGTTATGATTAACATCAGTCATACACTTCAAATATCTCTCATATAGGTGTTCATATAATTTCATGTTAATACCAAGCCATACAAGACTCCAGATCGGCACATATACGCACATATCATAATCTGCGTTTTTAGGACAGATTATTTGTTATGAAAACAATTTTATTAAAAATACTTACACATTGAATTAGACACCCAAAAATTTACTGAACATTCTAGGGAGTCTATCAGTCATGTCCATATTTTTGTTTCGTGATAAAACCATACACAAAAATTATGAAAAATCATTTGATACAGCTAGGTTTAGAAAACACTCTTGTTAGATCAGTTTACTAGAAAAATTCCCAAAAATTGTGTTTTCCTCTGGACGGGATGAATCCACCTGTAGAAGCCAAGTTTCTCCGATTTAAACCAACTGTCCAAATTTCATAACCTAACTCTTAGTAGAACTCAAGTTATGGTCGTTTAAAGTTGACCCAAAATAATAATCCGAAAATCTGATTAGACCTTTAATCAAAGAAAATTTCAATTCATATCAACCGACGTCCAAGTCACATGATTTTGCCCATTTTGAAAAGCTACGACCTTGTACAACATGTTTATACATAGAAATCATCAAAGCATATACTTTGAAGCCACGTTACAGACCCTACAAGTTGACCTTAACAATCTGTCCAGAATTTAAATATGCATAAACCCCAATTAAAACTACTCATAAACGCATATAATCGATCAACAACACCCAACCATCATCATAAACATCAATAAGACATAACCTGATCAAAACCTTACGAGATACATGTTAATCATCATCAATCATAAACCCTAGAAATCTAAAACATCAAGAACATGCAATACCATGCAACATATACAATAACCGTCACATAATACCATGTTTAACCCGTTAAACCTTTATAAACATTAATTTTTAATATTTATGAAAACGTTTCAGACCTGGACAAACATTTTTATGATGTTTAAAACCATATTAAAGAAGATTAAAACATAAGAGATTGAATGTTATACCGAAAGCACTTCAAGATCACCAACCGAAGACCTTCTACGCCTCCCGAATGATGTTCTTGAGCTTTAGCAGGTGTTAGGGGATGTATTTTTCGTATGAGGGTTGTTAAGGGACTATTAGGGTTAAGATTATGAGGTGTATGGGGATTAAGGTTGCTTAAATAGAGGGTTAAAGTCGGTTTCACGCACCTAACCCCGCCGAACGGTCGTTCAGAAATCTTCCTCGGCCCGTTTCGCGTGGTCCAGTCCAATGTGTTTCATGTTTTCTTTGATGTTTTCATTATTTTGGACCACACAAAGCTTAACCCTATGTATTTAGACCCCATCCATCCTAAAGGTTCATCGATTACGATTTTTAGTAACACTTTTGATTAAAATTCACGTAATCACATAATAGTTTCCACATAGATTCACAGAAACACCTAATTGCAATTAATATCATACCATTAATTCACAATTATCCATTTTCTTAATTCACCAACGTTCAGGGTTCAATACTCGTATACGTAGTCCGGTAATTCCCCGAATTACCTTTGTTATGCAGTTACTAGACTATAACCGTGCGACATGTGACTCACCTAACTAACTTTAGTTAAGTAACATGCTGTGAAGTAAGTAAAGTTAACTAGCGTTCACTTAAAGTAAGAACTTGAAATTGCGGGGTATCACAGTAAACGAGCGGGAAGTCTTCTATCTCTTCAGCATCATACAGGGCAGGCACTGCAACCTTGCTAATGCGATGGTTGAGTTCTTCACTAGGTGGTGGGGCACCAAAGCCTCCAACCATTTGACACTTACATTACACTCCTGGCCACAAGCCTGGAGCTACTTCACCCTCATTCTTTATTTGACACTTGCAGGCCGGGTCCGTCTCCTTGACACCGTTGTGATGAAGAATATCAGGGTTGTAGAGTGGTTTGACAAGGTTTTAAGGCTAGTAGACAACAAGCAAAAGCTATGGGACCAGAACGCTGCATTTGAGGAGCCGTACGGTGAGGCAGCAGCTGCAGCTAGAGGAGCAGCTAGTAGAGTACCAGCAGGACCACCACCAGGAGCCAGGCCATGTCGTCAGAGTCAACCACAAGGATGCATCCTCCGTACCATCTTGGATAGGCTCAACACACTTACCGCTGAGTTCAGATCATTCCGGGATGACTTTGCTCGACATATGACTTCCTGCATCGGTTCCAGCTCTAGTTCTCACTCCATGCCCCATGCACATCCCCGCCGCAGCCACTCAGTTTGATCCTCCGAATATCATGTTTATCATTTGTGGTTCTTTTCAGTTGATGATGGTTTGTGACTTGGTACACTATTTTTCTTTTATTTTTGGATTATTGTGGTTGTATGTTGACATTTTGTATTCATGGTGCATGTTGGACATGTTTCGCCTGCCAACGCTTGTGCGTTGGACAGTAGCTTTGCTTTATTTATCTTTGTTACTTTATTTTCTTTTCTAGTTATTTTAGGACAGGTTGAGGACAACATATTATTGTGTAGGTGCCATTTGCATGATCTTGCTTTTGTGGATGTGGGTTTTGACCACACACTAGTGTATTCGCCATTATCAGGGGAGTATTAATTTCCCTTGCCTCTCTTTCCATTTCTATACTTAAAATTTTTGCGAAATTTTAATTGTGGGGTGGAACGTTATTGCTGCTTATTTTATTGCATTTCGCGGGTCATTTATTATTGTTTATGTGCCGTCCGGTACCCTCTTAGCCGCTTGATACTCGTAGCATCATTCACGGTCACTTATGGCAAATTAGTAAAGTCTATTAGACCCATCTGAGTGAACGCTAATAGGCACCACGCCGAACGGTTCACACTAAAGGATAGTTGAAATATGACTATTTTATTAATTCCAAAACTCCACTTAAAGTAAAATAAAAGCAGAAAAATAAGTTGCATGGCAAATAGAAATACCCTAAAAATTATGCTTAAAATCTATGCTTTTCCCTACCCGCTTGTCCGTGAGAGTTTCTTGAGCCTTATCGAGCACCACACTTACATATATATATATATATATATATATATATATATATATATATATATATATCATTTATTGCTCGCTTCATTTGTTTGAGAGATAGCCGACTTTAGTCCGACACGCTTAGAACTTGTGTGTTTATGCATATTCTTGTTTTAAAATTGGTAACTAGGTAAAAATGATAGAGGCATTTAGGAATCTCTCCAGAAATAAAAAATACCCCTAGAAAACCATTTTAAGCCTTAGTATTTCGTTTCTTCGCCCAATAAAATGAGTCCCGATCATGCGTCACGAGAGCAACTTTAAGTATTTTGTCATCAAGGGTTCGCGATAGCAAGCTAGAAAAGGTGATGTCGTTGTCAAAAAGGAGGGAACAACACAAGACGGGGCCAAGAGGGAGATCTAAAATAAAAGAAAAAAAACGTAAAAGAGAGCCAAAAATAAAAAGAGAGACCCAAAAAGAGAGCCCAAAAGAAATAAAAATTATTTAAATTTAAAAATTTGCTATTTGACCGGTGAGACCTAAAAGAACTATAATTCTGCTATCTCTCTCTCACTCCCCCCGCTCTCTGTTCTCTCTCTACATTCTCTCAGTGATCTCTCATCTCTCTCTTGCTCTCCCCCTCGATTTCTCAAGATCTATCCGCTGGACGAATACTTGCTGCGATGCTTCCACTTCACTTAGCCACATCTGCCTCCAGAACTAATTTGGATTATCTTTTAGAAGACAGCCGATGAAAGAAAACTGTAGAGAAAGATGGAACAGAATCTAACCTTCTGTGGACAATCAAAAAGTGCTGCAAATAAACGGGCCAAACGGTATGAAAGATGTATCAAGTGTGGAAATTGGTGTGACACCCGACAAACTCCGGTAACTAACTCTTTGAAAACATAGTAAGTCTACCTTAGCGAGTCGCGCATACATTACACATGACAGGGTCAGTCGAGTCGAGTCGTACATCATTGGAGTTTTAACACACGCAAGTCTCGAGTCCTGGGAATTGGTGAATGAGTGTGAACGTGTTTATTTCCATGTATTATGTGTTTATAATCATTATGTGACTTGTCGGTATGTGAAAACGTGTTAACATATGTTAGAACGGGGTTTAACGCGCCAAATACATAGAGCCAGGCCCCGAGGGCGATTAGGCAGCCCTAATCGCTTTCATGAGGGCGATTAGCAACATATTATAGGCGCTTGGGCTTTGTCAGAGGGCGATTAGGCTAATCGCCTGATAGTGAGGGCGATTAGCAGCCCTAATCGCCTGATAAAGCTGCATAATCGCCTATACTGCACCTGACGACTAGAAACGCCTATAAATACCACCCTTGACCTCCAAAACACCATTTATGCAACCCTAGCCGTCCCACAACCTATCTCAACCCACAAACACCCTCTGGAACTCATTTTTACATCAAAACAACCATTTCCAAGCTTATTCCATCATTTTCTCTTAAATCCAAGGTGTGTTCTTCAAACCCAAACCTTTAAATGATTATATTTCGTTCCCTAAAAGTCCAGACCTGACTTATAAATGTTTTTGTCTTTGAAAATCCATTTAAAACCGTTTTTAAACAAACCCAAACCTTTATGTGTGTTATATGTGTTATATGTGATTAAAGGTAGGATTTTTAGGATTGAAACATGATTGTTTTTGTGTTATTAAGATGTTTATGGCTGTTACAAGTTAGTATGATGATGTTCTAGGAGTTTGAATGGTTTTGGTTGTGTATTGTTGAAGTTTGATGTTTTGACCCATTTGAATGATTTTGATTGATTAAGGATGCATGAGGTGTGTGGTTGATTGCTTGATGTTAGGGTTTGCTTTAGGATGATGCTAGAGTAGTAGGATACTATCAGACAACGTGGTTATGTGATTAAACTTGGATATTTGCTATTTAGGGCAAGTTCTTGCATGATGATGTGATGTTTACATGTTAAGTTGCTATTTTGGGAAAACGCTCGCATTCGGGCCTGTTAGAATGATGAAAACATAGGGGTTTTGCTTGAAATATGTTTGTTAATGTGTTAGGATTGTTATTGGGTGTTTACACATGTTTCGGATCTGATTTGGAGGGTTAAACGCGCGAAATTGCATTGTACAGCTGCAGCAGGCGATTAGCATCCTAATCGCATGCTGCTATAGGCGATTAGGCCTCCTTGAAGGCGATTGGCATGCTAATCGCATGATGTATAGGCGATTAGCATTGCTAATTGCCTGTTGACCATCCCCAATCACATGTTGACTTTTCCTAATTGCATGCTAAGTTCCTAATCGCGTGTACTGCTGTTATAAGTGTATTTTGACTTTCCGAAACCCGATTTGACACTTAGGAACATGATAGGAACCCCGTGACATGCCTAGTAACATAGTAACACGTGTTTGGACTTGTTTGTGCGTTATTTGACCTATGTGTTAGACTCCTTGAACTTTAACGCATGTTAAGTACTAAGTTGCATGATTTGTGTATGTTTGTGTATGAGATGAACACGTGGAATGTCGGGTCACCAATGGGATGTCGAGTCTTGTCTTACATAGTCTGTTTGTCGGTCAAACACGCTTTTCGGACACATAACGGTCATGGACTAGACTTAGGGACTAATGAACCCGACGGGTTATTAGTCTAACTTAACACGTATCTTATGATAGGTCGCCACTAGTTGGGGCTATCATATCATATAAACGGTTTACTTATTTAACAGAAGACGCAACCTCAGGTGAGTTTCACGGCCCCACTCTTTACTGTTTTCGTTTTCGGGGGAGAAACCTGCTTAGTACTTCGTTTTGTAAAAGATCATGTTATGCTGGGTTGGTTGTACGTTCCCCTTATGTTCTATGTGTATGTGGCTTACGTTGTGATGGTTCGTTGACCGTTCTGGCGGTAGTTCGTTAATTGTGAATGCACAGTTCGTTGACCACGGAGTGACAGTTCGTTGGACATAGTTGGATAGTTCGTTAGTCGTGGTAAACGATAGTGCGTTGGTCGTGTTAACGATAGTTCGTTGATTGGTTCGTCTTAGAGTCTACACGTCAAACAAGTATTTTCTTCAGTCAGTAGTAACATGATAGTTCTTTCAAAAGCTCGTGAAACATTTTCCTTAAAAACCTGTGAACTCACCAGTATTTTATACTGACGTTTTTAGCATGTTTTCTCAGGTCGCTAAGGTAGCAGCTGTCATCTAGGCGCACGGAGTCGCACTGGAGTCGTCTCGCGTCTATGATCATTTATGCATATTTTCTTTGGGATGTTAAACTCTTAAACTTATGTTTTTGATTACTTTTGACTTTTGTAAACTTATACGCTTCCGCGCTTTCAAATGATGGTTTTTAAATCTTATGCATGGTTTTGGTTACGTATGTTTTTACATTTAGACGTCGTTTATTGTGACCGTTGACTTGGATCCTGGTATGTCACACGCCTCGCGGTAGAACTCCGCAAGTGGAAATTTGAGGGTGTGACAGATTGGTATCAGAGCCAATGGTTATAGTGAACTAGGACTGCATGTAGAGTCTAGACTATAGCCGAATCTCACACACTAGACGGTCACATACTTTTGAGTCGTGTCTTTTGGTAAACATACTAACCTTGTCGGGGTGTCGGTATCCTTATCACACAGTTGGTCCTAGTCTCATTTTATCTCCTCCTTCGGCTTGCAGTCAAAGGAACTCGTTGTTGATCTTTTGAGTTGGTTAACACTTTCTAAGATGTGGGTGTCGGGTGACTTGAGGTTCGAGCTCGGGGCACGCCTTGAGGACCATGTAGAGCAATTTATCATTTCGGGTGCACACGAAATCATAAGTTGAAATGCATGGAAGACTTGGTGGGTCTCGTGCTGGGATTTATGGCCACATTTGAACCCGATCTTAGATTTTTCATATTCTCTTGGTTTAGCGTTGGTGATGGGTCTGAGCGTTTGTTTCTTGTCTTTCTCAGAAGATGTCAGGACGCGCTGGTGGACGTACTGGGGGACGACGTGGAGGCCGCACTGGCGGGGGTAGAGGTGGTGGTAACATCACCCTGACGTATGATGAGCTCAATGAGATGATGCAGCAACAGTTGGGCGTTGCACTAGCTGCCTTTCAGGCTGCCCAGCAGACTTTTATGGGTGCTACTGCTCCTCCGGTTCAGGCAGGTGTTGCCTACAAACGGTTTAAGGATTGTCAGCCCCTCAACTTCCGTGGTACGGAGGGGGCTGTAGAGTTGCTCAGGTGGTTGGAGAAGACGGAGTCGGTGTTTGCGTTATGTGAGACTCCAGCAGCGGATCGGGTGAAGTTTGCTTCGGGGACTTTTGTAGGACCCGCCCTGACGTGGTGGAACTGCGTCACTCAGACACTTGGTCTCGGGGAGGCCAACGCCATGCCTTGGGCGGATTTCGTGCGTAGGATGAAGGATGAGTACTGCCCGCGAGAGGAGATCAAGAGGTTGGAACAGGAATACGGGAGTCTTAAGATGGTGGGTTCTGAGGTTGAGGAGTACACGATCAGACACAACGAGTTAGCGGTGATGTGTCCAGGTTTGTCGACACCAGAGTACAGGAGGGTAGAGCAGTATCTTGCGGGTTTAGTGCCAGAGATTGCGGGGTTGGTGGTTGCGAGGGATCCTACTACCATGTCTGAGGCTGTGCGGTCGGCTACCAAGATGACCAACTTAAAGATTACCGAGGGTATTCTACCTCCCAGGGGCTCCGACGTGAAGACACCAGGGGACAACAAGAGAAAGTGGGATAGTACTGGAAAGACCGCGGGTTCGGGTCAGCCACATCAGCAAGCAAGGAAGACTGAAGTCTTGGGATCGTCCTCAGGTCAGAGGCAGAGCGGGTACACGGGAAAGCTGCCAGAGTGCAACCAGTGTGGGTACCATCATCTCGGCAGTTGCGAGAAGTTTCGTTGTAACCGTTGCAAGCAGGTGGGTCATGTTGCCAAGAACTGCAGGGTCAATCTTCAAACGGCTGCGGGTCAAGCGATCGTCCCTGCTCCTGTTCCTCAGGGAAATCGTGGGTGCTATCACTGTGGTGGTCCGGGACATCTCAAGCGCAACTGCCCAAAACTGAACCAGGCTGAAACTGGGCCGAGGGTGGCGGTGGGAACAACGAGGGTGGTGGTCCAACTGCTCGTGTCTGTTTGATCGGTGCTAGGGAGAACCAGGTGGACCCAGACACTGTTACCCGTACGTATTCTTTCTTATCTCTTGTTACGCTTTGGTTTTACTTTTATCCGCGTTGTTGTGCGTTCGTGTCTTCGGGTGCTTCTCTTTATGGTTTGGTTTCTGTTTCTCATTCTTTGGGTCGATGAGGGTCCTTTGGGGATTCTACTTGGACGGTACCAGTGGGTTAGTTATACCGATCATAGTAGTCTCCAGTAGGCCTTTGATCGGGAGTCTCTTGTCTCGTATTCACATTTGGGGAGGTGGTTTCCCGGTTGTTACTGTCGCGTTTTGATTCATGACCTTCACTCGTCGTCTCTTGGGGAAACGTTACTTGGGCACACAGAGGTTGCACTCATCACTGTTGAGGCCGAAAGAATCTCGGGGCGAGATTCCTTTCAACAGGGGGATGATGTGACGACCCGGAAAATTTTTCTTCTTATTTGTTCTCTCTATTCGCCTTCGGGAAATTTTCAGGACGAAAATTCTTTCAACAGGGGGATGATGTGACACCCGGCAAACTCCGGTAACTAACTCTTTGAAAACTTAGTAAGTCTACCTTAGCGAGTCGCGCATACATTACACATGACAAGGTAATTCGAGTCGAGTCGTACATCATTGGAGTTTTAACACACGCAAGTCTCAAGTCCCGGGAATTGGTGAACGAGTGTGAACGTGTTTATTTCCATGTATTATGTGTTTATAATCATTATGTGACTTGTCGGTATGTGAAAACGTGTTAACATATGTTAAAACGGGGTTTAACGCGCCAAATACACAGATCCAGGCTCTGAGGGCGATTAGGCAGCCCTAATCGCCTTCATGAGGGTGATTAGCAACATATTATAGGCGATTGGGCTTTGTCAGAGGGCGATTAGGCTAATCGCCTGATAGTGAGGGCGATTAGCAGCCCTAATCGCCTGATAAAGCTGCATAATCGCCTATACTGCACCTGACGACTAGAAACGCCTATAAATACCACCCTTGACCTCCAAAACACCATTTATGCAACCCTAGCCGTCCCACAACCTATCTCAACCCACAAACACCCTCTGGAACTCATTTTTACATCAAAACAACCATTTCCAAGCTTATTCCATCATTTTCTCTTAAATCCAAGGTGTGTTCTTCAAACCCAAACCTTTAAATGATTATATTTCATTCCCTAAAAGTCCAGACCTGACTTATAAATGTTTTTGTCTTTGAAAATCCATTTAAAACCGTTTTTAAACAAACCCAAACCTTTATGTGTGTTATATGTGTTATATGTGATTAAAGGTAGGATTTTTAGGATTGAAACATGATTGTTTTTGTGTTATTAAGATGTTTATGGCTGTTACAAGTTAGTATGATGATGTTCTAGGAGTTTGAATGGTTTTGGTTGTGTATTGTTGAAGTTTGATGTTTTGACCCATTTGAATGATTTTGATTGATTAAGGATGCTATGAGGTGTGTGGTTGATTGCTTGATGTTAGGGTTTGCTTTAGGATGATGCTAGAGCAGTAGGATACTATCAGACAACGTGGTTATGTGATTAAATCTGGATATTTGCTATTTAGGGCAAGTTATTGCATGATGATGTGATGTTTACATGTTAAGTTGCTATTTTGGGAAAACGCTCGCATTCGGGACTGTTAGAATGATGAAAACATAGGGGTTTTGCTTGAAATATGTTTGTTAATGTGTTAGGATTGTTATTGGGTGTTTACACATGTTTTGGATCTGATTTGGAGGGTTAAACGCGCGAAATTGCATTGTACAGCTGCAACAGGCGATTAGCATCCTAATCGCATGCTGCTATAGGCGATTAGGCCTCCTTGAAGGCGATTGGCATGCTAATCGCATGATGTATAAGCGATTAGCATTGCTAATTGCCTGTTGACCATCCCCAAATCACATGTTGACTTTTCCTAATTGCATGCTAAGTTCCTAATCGCGTGTACTGCCGTTATAAGGGTATTTTGACATTCCGAAACCCGATTAGACACTTAGGAACATGATAGGAACCCCGTGACATACCTAGTAACATAGTAACACGTGTTTGGACTTGTTTGTGCGTTATTTGACCTATGTGTTAGACTCGTTGAACTTTAACGCATGTTAAGTACTAAGTTGCATGATTTGTGTATGTTTGTGTATGAGATGAACACGTGGAATGTCGGGTCACTAATGGGATGTCGAGTCTTGTCTTACGTAGTCTGGTTGTCGGTCAAACACGCTTTTCGGACACATAATGGTCATGGACTGGACTTAGGGACTAATGAACCCGACGGGTTATTAGTCTAACTTAACACGTATCTTATGATAGGTCGCCACTAGTTGGGGCTATCATATCATATAAACGGTTTACTTATTTAACAGAAGACGCAACATAAGGTGAGTTTCACGGCCCCACTCTTTATTGTTTGCGTTTTCGGGGGAGAAACATGCTTAGTACTTCGTTTTGTAAAAGATCTTGTTATGCTGGGTTGGTTGTACGTTTCCTTTATGTTCTATGTGTATCTGGCTTACGTTGTGATGGTTCGTTGACCGTTGTGGCGGTAGTTCGTTAATTGTGAATGCACAGTTCGTTGACCACGGAGTGACAGTTCGTTGGACATAGTTGGATAGTTCGTTAGTCGTGGTAAACGATAGTGCGTTGGTCGTGTTAACGATAGTTCGTTGATTGGTTCGTCTTAGAGTCTAGACGTCAAACAAGTATTTTCTTCAGTCAGTAGTAACATGATAGTTCTTTCAAAAGCTCGTGAAACATTTTCCTTAAAAACCTGTGAACTCACCAGTATTTTATACTGACGTTTTTAGCATGTTTTCTCAGGTCGCTAAGGTAGCAGCTGTCATCTAGGCGCACGGAGTCGCACTGGAGTCGTCTCGCGTCTAGGATCATTTATGCATATTTTCTTTGGGATGTTAAACTCTTAAACTTATGTTTTTTATTACTTTTGACTTTTGTAAACTTATACGCTTCCGCGCTTTCAAATGATGGTTTTTAAATCTTATGCATGGTTTTGTTTACGTATGTTTTTACATTTAGACGTCGTTTATTGTGACCGTTGACTTGGATCCTGGTATGTCACACGCCTCGCGGTAGAACTCCGCAAGTGGAAATTTGAGGGTGTGACAATTGGTCTCATTAAGGCAATTATAGCAAGAATTCAACTTACTCGCAGTTTGAGTATATGATGCTGATCCAGGAGGGCAACATTCAATACAAAGTCGAGCGCCGAGTCTGGAAAGGAAGCAATATCGACTACACTGTGAAGAGCGAAATAGCGATGATGAAGGATCTAGGGATAAACACCAGACTCCTCTCAGAGATCGCTGCTTAACAAGTTGCACGCCGCTATCGCCCACCTCTACGTCTTGCTGCCTCTCAACCGTGACGGTCCATCATGGTTTGGTGACTCGTCCCACTTTCTAGTTTATTTTTAGTTAAAAAAAACTTTATTTTAGTACCACCCTTGCATTAGAACACTAATAAAAGCCTTCTTGATCTACCTTAGTTATTCGGTTTAGAGACGAGTACTTGATTTGCATACAAGCCTTCAAAGTCGCACATTGTTCCATTGCCAACGCCATAGCTTATTCACTTTGTTATGTTTTAATTTCCACCAACATGTTAATCTTGTCTTTTTTCACTGATCTATACGCATCGAGTTTTTCAATCAAACTATTCATGCTCAACGTCTTGATCCCTTTCTTTTTATCTTTTTTTTTGTCTTTTCTTGGTGATATGTTGTCTTCATTGAAGTCTGGCACATGACTAGCCCCGGCATCATCGAGTGTAGATGATTGGTAATTACCAGCTTCCGATGACTTTCTTCTTTGATCGGAATACTTATCGGAAGTCTCACCCATCAATGGTATGCGTACAATCTCCTGATAAGCATCTACAAGAGCGCAATGATTACCATTATCTACAAGATGAGCAATATCGGAAATATGCATGGTTTGAAAGTATGTGTTTGTAACTAAGTGATCATACGGATAACTCGGGATGAGTTCATGTTTATATATATATATATTAGAGGCATCAATCATGTCTGTTGCTTGCAATTGAAATCCATGAGGAATTGGGGTGAAAATTAAATAAAGGGGGACTCAACCTTTCTTCAGCATCAAACCACAGGGAAGCAAACAGTAATTATCTATATTTTATGAATTAAAAGATATGGAGCAAGAATTGAAGTTTTAACAAGTTGTCCGGGTGTCCCTTTGATATGCCATTATTTACACATATAAAACATGCATAAATAGTCTCATAATAGGAAAAAAAAAACTAAGCTTAAATTGATGATTATTGCTACTTAATCTTTCCTATTTGTGTTTTTCAGGAAATTGGAACACTAACCTGAAAATAGATGATGTTCGAGTAAAAACAGCGAAAAAACGGTGATTACTGAGGATACGAGACTCGCAGCATGTTTTCCATATGTGTAAAGACGTTTTCGGGGCTTAATGATGATAAAACTAACCCGGCGTTGACCAAACACGCCCATGCTCACTTGCATAGGGGCCACGCACGCTAGAAGACAACGCAGCCAACTTAGGAGACAAGAAAGCTGAGTCTGACTTCTTGTACGCCCGTGTACATACCCTGGCGCGCCCGTACAGGACAACAAGTACAGACAATACAGATCTGCAGCAACAGAACGTACGTGGGGCAGATGGCACGCCCGTGCACCCCCTGGCAGCTCAATAAATAGGAAGCTCACCTTAATCATCTAGCATTCCCTCTTATGCCTTCTTGGGCCGACTAGCTTCTTCCAGAGATCTTGGGGTCTTGTGGGAGGACTTAGGGCCATCCTAACATCCCACCAAGGTTAGGCCTCGTCCTACTTTGATTATCTTGGCCGAGAATGGAAACGTAGGAGTAGTTCATGTAATATAACTTCGAGGGTCATGAGGATTACACTAGATACATATCATCAAGAAGATGGAAGGCTTGTCTATGAGCAGCCATGATTCTTGTGTTAATCATTCATTATGGTTGTATGTAACATCCCGTTTTTGTATTATAAATAAAATGTGTTGATCCATATTTATTAGTGTATAAAGGTCCTTAATTTGTAAAATAAACCAATAACTTGTGATATGGGTACTCGTATATTTAAAGCTAGTTAACGAGCAAGTGGCGAACAACATGATTACTAGATATATGAGGTCTAGGCGAGTAATTAGTATTATAGGAGACCGTATAGAGATAATATATTATATTATATTTGACTCTCCTCCGTTTTTAATAAATCTTTAATCAAAACGTAGATAATAATAAGCTCGTCTCAACAGTATGTTCGTATTTTTATAAAACGTTATACGTTAAAAGTTATATAAGAGTTAAATGAGGGAATCAGCTGAATTAATTAATTATTATATATAAAATATTAAATACACTACATCTTAATTCTCCTAAATCTATTAATCGTTAATAGCTAGTGAACAGAAGAAGAATTTTTTTATTATAATTTCGTTGTCTAATAGATTTAAAAGTACGAGAAGAGTCATAAGATGATGAGATGGTAACATGAAAGTTGCATTGAGTCTCTATGTTCTTCAATTGATATTGAAATGAAATGGCCGTGAGTTTAACCAAGTTTGAGGAGTTCATCTCTTCTATAAATAGGCAACACAATAATTCATATATGTATACCAAATTTTTATGGGAACACTCTAATATAAAGAGAATCCCTGACCTATGATACCCCGTTAGGTGTTGTTAGTAGTCATTTTAGAGAGCGAGTAGGAGCACGAGTAGGGGAAACTCTACAACAACTTGTTGTAGATACTTTTAAGGTATGTTTTTAAGTTATGTTTAGTTATTTTTATTAGTATTATTAGTAATAACTTAGTATTATTATTTTATTATTTTTAGGGATTAGGATTCTTATTGGGGGTGGGTGTTGGGTAGCCTAGCCTTATTTAGGCATGGACTGATCATCGATGCTTAAACAAGGTAGCGCTAACCAATATGCAACTGTAATAATAATTAGTTAGGTGTATTGTTACCTAACCTAGGGTTGTATAATTGCATCAGGACCTTAAGATAGTACCTGGTTGTATTACCATTGTCAATTGCAAAAAGGGCTGATAAAGAGGTGAGTTACTTAAACTATTTTCAAAACGTGTTACTTGCTCATAAAATTGTTTTGGTGGTGATTGATCATGTATGTACATCGAACCATATGTGTGGCATCCAGGGTATTATATATATTATAATGATCATCATATTTTCCAGGCGTGGACATACGCATACAGGCATTGTTACGGGTTTTAAGGCTGTAGGTGTGAATATATAACGCTTAGTCCGGAATATGATTATGGTGACATGCATAAAGCTCATACTTGATCAATAAAATGTTTATGTGGTTTTTTACTGATGAGTCGGTTTATGTGACTCACCAGCTGTGTGCTGACGTATTTTTATTACTCGAGCATGTATCACAGGTTGATGCTGTAAGGAATGGAAGTTCCTAGATGAGAGTCGGAATACTTTAGACGGTTCATCTTATTATAGTTAAGCTTTTTTTAGCTTGGTGGTATTTGGATCGCACTAGCGTGTAATAAATACTCGAGTTATGTAGTGAGATTACGTTTTCGCTTTAAGTTTGCGCCGACTGGTCACTGTAAGTGCCCCGGCCTGGGCGGAGTGTGACAAGTAGGTATCAGAGTAGCAGTTTAAGAGATTTAGTGTGACAACCGGAAAATTTTTTTTTTCTTTCTTTTCGACTCTTTCGTTTTCGACTTCGCGCAATTTTCGAGACGAAAATTCTTTCAACAGGGGGATGATGTGACACCCGACAATTTCAGGTTAACTTTTCTGCAAACGGTTATTGCTTTACCTGGTCAACGATTATATATTATATACTTAATTAGATAAATTAAGTTCGTTAAATATATATGTAAACTCATGAGAAGATAATTCGGGGAATTATGGGATCACGCACATAAGTCTTAAACCTCGAACGTTGGTGGAATAACCGACTAGTCCGGTGCTGTTACCGTGACAACACCCGGTAACAATTAAATAACTGAAAATGATCATGAAAATCTAAAATACTCAAAATACAATATTTTCCATCCATAATAAGTGTTTCGATGTCACAAAACCATAATCGGATGTCTAGAACTTAAATTTCCCGGTAACGCGCAAAATTTGCGTATCGCGCCCGATGCCCGCGTAACTTAAGAATTAAATCAACGAGAGCCTAAGGTATTTACCAACACTTAATATAATGTATTTTGGAGGTTCCGTATGGTTCGTGTAGTGTCTCGGATGTACGCGTTAAAAGACCCGATAAAAACCCGATTACACGCGATTAGCTTAATATTAATCAAAGTTTTTATAAAATTGACCAAGTGGGACCCACCCCACATGTAAAATCCGGCCCCCATGCCCCTAGGGTTGTGAAAATGTTTTTCTTGAAGACCACCATGGAATATTATGAGTAATAGTGAGCATGTTTGGTTAGTTCTTCCATGATGGCCATTTTATAATGCAAATCACCACAATTCTTATCATTTTAACACAACAACCCCATTCTCTTGTCCCACTTCTGCCGTGAACTTCCCCAACAGCCCCAAACCTTACATTTTAATCAAACAAAACTCATTCACAAGCTTAAACAACAAGTGTCTATCAAAGGTTCATTAAGAGTGGGATTTGGAAGCTTAAAACAAGGAACTTGCACCTTAAAATCAACTCTTTTGTGTCTCCCCTAGCCTTGTGCTAGTTGTAAGTATTCTAGTTACTTTGTAGTATAGAATCATGATGGGTGTTGATTGATTTGTGTCACTAGGATTCATGTTAGTAATGAAAATCTATGCTTTAGAATTTTGGCAGATTCGTAATACAACTTTGTGTGAGCAATAACTTACTGTTATGATATCCAAATTGAATGATTTTTAATCCTACAATGTTGTACGTGAAATAACCTTTCCAAAAAGTCCAAAAACACCTGATTTGGATGAGTCTAAGTATTTCTTTTGGATTTTAGAAAATCGGATGTCAAAGCTGATTTCTGACAGCAACTTTTGGTCGACTTTAAAAGTGTATAACTCGAGTTTTACAAATCATTTGACCATGAAATTTGGTCAGTAGGTAGATATATGAGTTTTATGACTTCTCCAAGTGGATTCACCTAATTTGGATAAACGTATGATTTTTAGTGAATTTTCTCCTAAACTGTCGCAAACAGCTCGTTTTTGAGACCTTGCTGGGTTCATGAATTTTTATAAATTTTTCCGAAGGTTTTGAACCCAAAATAAAAATAGTGGTATGATGTATAAACATATGAGAGTGTTCTGTAAAAATTTGGGAGTCAAATGAATTGATTTGGTATTTTATAAAAATTCATTTCGACAACACAAAAACTGTCCAAAAACACAGATTTAATAAACTTAACATATAAGTTTAATTTGAAGTTTTCTTGACTTAAATGTTATACGTTTAGGTAAATAAACATAGGTGAATCGTTTGCAAGTTATAATATGTCATGAAAAATTAACATTCACCAACGGGTCGTCGGTTAAACTTGCTATACATGTTTAAATAAACACAAAGGGAACAATGAGAGCTAAACAAATAAGTTTAATAAGAAAACTATATCACGAACGTATACTTATAAAAGTTTAACATTGAAATAGGGAATCATTAACAAATTCGCCTATCGTTACATTGGAGTTGGGAATAAACTCAAGGCAACCTAAGGTGAGTTCACGGCCCCACATTTTACGGTTTTTGCTTTCGGGGGAGAAACATGCTTAAAACTCTTTTATGACTTATGGCTCGTTTTCATCTTAAAACTCTTTTATGACTTATGGCTCGTTGGCTCATTTTCACATTATACTATGGCTTACTTATTGTACTATACGGTTCATCAAAAAGTCCCTTAGAAACCACTAACATGGGAATATGGCGGGGAAATATGGATAGCGCTATTGGGAACTGACAAACCCCACTCGACGGTAGGACCGGGCGGGTGCATATTGTCTCTAACAAAACAAGGTCTACCGGTGATGACGGTAGCCCATAGGAAACTAAGGGTCACTACACGACTTAGTCAGCAATGGTTTCACCCGTATGAGTATCTTATTCTGCGCCTAGCTAGCGTTCTCACAAGCATAGTAGTAACGGTAAACGGCTCATGTTATAATATGACTCACATTCATATTACTATACGGTTGATCACCGTAGGAGTAGTATCTCGTAACGCCTTGTGTGCGTTCAACCCAACATAGTAGTAACTGTGATGGTAATGGTTTTTCGAAGGATCACTTTAAACGCTTAAACAAAACCTGCGAACTCACCAGCATTATATGTTGACTCTTTTAGCATGTTTTCTCAGGTCGCTAAGGTAGCAGCTGTCAACTAGGCGCACGGAGTCGCACTGGAGTCGTACTCGCGTCTAGGGTCATTTATGCATGTTTTGGATTGTCAAACTCTTAGACTTATGTTTTTATTTACGCATGACTTTTGTAAACTTTGAATGCTTCCGCAATTTCAGATGTTGATTTAAATCATATGCATGGTTTTTTTATTTACGTATGTTTTTACATTTAGACGTCGTTTATTGTGACCGTTGACTTGGATCCTGGTATGTCACACGCCTCGCGGTAGAACTCCGCAAGTGGAAATTTGAGGGTGTGACAGATTGGCATCAGAGCCAATGGTTATAGTGAACTAGGACTGCATGTAGAGTCTAGACTATAGCCGAGTCTCACACACTAGACGGTCACATACATTTGAGTCGTGCCTTTTGGGTAAACATACTAACCTTGTCGGGGTGTCGGTATCCTTACCACACAGTGTCACATTACCTATCTCAGCCTTGGTCATTCCTAGCTTCACTTTATCTTCTTCTTCGGGTTTACAGTCGAGGGAACTAGTTTGTTGATCTTTTGAGTTGGTTATATCTTCCTAAGATGTGGGTACCGGGTGACTTGAGGTTCGAGCTCGGGACACGCCTTGAGGACCATGTAGAGCAATTTATCATTTCGGGTGCACACGAAATCATAAGTTGAAATGCATGGAAGACTTGGTGGATCTCGTGTTGGGATTTATGGCCACATTCGAACCCGATCCTAGACTCTTCATATTCTCTTGGCTTAGCGTTGGTGATGGGTCTGAGTGTTTGTTTCTTGTCTTTCTCAGAAGATGTCTGGACGCACTGGAGGACGTACTAGGGGACGACGTGGAGGCCGCACTGGTGGGAGTAGAGGTGGTGGTAACATCACCCTGACGTATGATGAACTCAGTGAGATGATGCAGCAACAGTTGGGCGTTGCGCTAGCTGCTTTTCAGGCTGCCCAGCAGACTTTCATGGGTGCTACTGCTCCTCCGGTTCAGGCAGGTGTTGCCTACAAGCGGTTTAAGGATTGTCAGCCTCTCAGCTTCCAGGGTACGGAGGGGGCTGTGGAGTTACTTCGGTGGTTAGAGAAGACTGAATCGGTGTTTGCTTTATGCGAGACTCCAGTGGTAGATCGGGTGAAGTTTGCTTCGGGGACTTTTGTAGGACCCGCCTTGACGTGGTGGAACAGCGTCACACAGACACTTGGTCTTGGGGAGGCCAACGCCATGCCTTGGGCGGATTTTGTGCGTGGGTTGAAGGACGAGTACTGCCCGCGTGAGGAGATTAAGAGGTTGGAACAGGAATATGGGAATCTTAAGATGGTAGGTTCTGAGGTTGAGGAGTACACTATCAGGCACAACGAGCTAGCAGTGATGTGTCCAGGTTTGTCTACACCAGAGTACAGGAGGATAGAGCAGTACCTTGCGGGTTTGGTGCCGGAGATTGCTGGATTGGTGTCTGCTAGGGATCCCGCTACTATGTCAGAGGCTGTGCGGTCGGCGACTAAGATGACCAACTTGAAGATTACTGAGGGTGTCTTGCCTCCTAGGGGTTCGTCTGTGAAGGCGCCAGCGGAGAACAAGAGGAAGTGGGAAAGTGTGGAGAAGAGTTCAGCGGGGGTTCAGCGACAACCGGCGGCGAAGAAGGCTGAAGCTTCAGGGTCAGCGTCGGATCAGAAACAAGGGGGCTATGCTGGGAAGAGCCCTAAGTGTGGGCGTTGTGGTTTTCATCACTATGGTACTTGCGAGAGTTTTCGCTGTGAGCGTTGTCAGCGGACGGGGCATCTTGCGAAGGATTGTAGAGTCAACCTTTCCAGGGCGACTCAGACTGCTGCTACTACTACCCCTGCTCCACAGGGGAACCAGGGTTGCTTTCATTGTGGAGAAGCGGGGCACTTCAAGCGAAGCTGTCCAAAGTTGAATCAAGGAGGCACAGGGAACGCAGGGAAGGATGGAAACAATGAAGGCGGTGGCCGGATTACTCGTGCTCATGCTTATGTGATCGGTGCTAGGGAGAACCAGGTGGACCCAGACACTGTTACCCGTACGTATTCTTTCTTATCTCTTGTTACGCTTTGGTTTTACTTTTATCCGCATTGTTGTGCGCTTGTGTCTTCGGGTGTTTTCCTTGTGGTTTGATCACTATTTCTCATTCTTTGGGTCGATGGGGGTCCTTTGGAGATGTTACTTGGACGGTACCGGCAGGTTAGTTATACCGATCATAGTAGTCTCCAGTAGGCCTTCGATCGGGGGGTCTCTTGTCTCGTATTCACATTTGGGGAAGTGGTTTCCCGGTTGTTAGTATCACGTTTTGATTCACGACCTTCATTTCGTTGCATCTTGGGAAAAACGTTACTTGGGCACGCACAGAGGTCGACACTCATCACTGTTGAAGCCGAAAAATCTCGGGACGAGATTCCTTTCAACATGGGGATAATGTGACAACCGGAAAATTTTTTTTTTCTTTCTTTTCGACTCTTTCGTTTTCGACTTCGCGCAATTTTCGAGACGAAAATTCTTTCAACAGGGGGATGATGTGACACCCGACAATTTCAGGTTAACTTTTCTGCAAACGGTTATTGCTTTACCTGGTCAACGATTATATATTATATACTTAATTAGATAAATTAAGTTCGTTAAATATATATGTAAACTCATGAGAAGATAATTCGGGGAATTATGGGATCACGCACATAAGTCTTAAACCTCGAACGTTGGTGGAATAACCGACTAGTCCGGTGCTGTTACCGTGACAACACCCGGTAACAATTAAATAACTGAAAATGATCATGAAAATCTAAAATACTCAAAATACAATATTTTCCATCCATAATAAGTGTTTCAATGTCACAAAACCATAATCGGATGTCTAGAACTTAAATTTCCCGGTAACGCGCAAAATTTGCGTATCGCGCCCGATGCCCGCGTAACTTAAGAATTAAATCAACGAGAGCCTAAGGTATTTACCAACACTTAATATAATGTATTTTGGAGGTTCCGTATGGTTCGTGTAGTGTCTCGGATGTACGCGTTAAAAGACCCGATAAAAACCCGATTACACGCGATTAGCTTAATATTAATCAAAGTTTTTATAAAATTGACCAAGTGGGACCCACCCCACATGTAAAATCCGGCCCCCATGCCCCTAGGGTTGTGAAAATGTTTTTCTTGAAGACCACCATGGAATATTATGAGTAATAGTGAGCATGTTTGGTTAGTTCTTCCATGATGGCCATTTTATAATGCAAATCACCACAATTCTTATCATTTTAACACAACAACCCCATTCTCTTGTCCCACTTCTGCCGTGAACTTCCCCAACAGCCCCAAACCTTACATTTTAATCAAACAAAACTCATTCACAAGCTTAAACAACAAGTGTCTATCAAAGGTTCATTAAGAGTGGGATTTGGAAGCTTAAAACAAGGAACTTGCACCTTAAAATCAACTCTTTTGTGTCTCCCCTAGCCTTGTGCTAGTTGTAAGTATTCTAGTTACTTTGTAGTATAGAATCATGATGGGTGTTGATTGATTTGTGTCACTAGGATTCATGTTAGTAATGAAAATCTATGCTTTAGAATTTTGGCAGATTCGTAATACAACTTTGTGTGAGCAATAACTTACTGTTATGATATCCAAATTGAATGATTTTTAATCCTACAATGTTGTACGTGAAATAACCTTTCCAAAAAGTCCAAAAACACCTGATTTGGATGAGTCTAAGTATTTCTTTTGGATTTTAGAAAATCGGATGTCAAAGCTGATTTCTGACAGCAACTTTTGGTCGACTTTAAAAGTGTATAACTCGAGTTTTACAAATCATTTGACCATGAAATTTGGTCAGTAGGTAGATATATGAGTTTTATGACTTCTCCAAGTGGATTCACCTAATTTGGATAAACGTATGATTTTTAGTGAATTTTCTCCTAAACTGTCGCAAACAGCTCGTTTTTGAGACCTTGCTGGGTTCATGAATTTTTATAAATTTTTCCGAAGGTTTTGAACCCAAAATAAAAATAGTGGTATGATGTATAAACATATGAGAGTGTTCTGTAAAAATTTGGGAGTCAAATGAATTGATTTGGTATTTTATAAAAATTCATTTCGACAACACAAAAACTGTCCAAAAACACAGATTTAATAAACTTAACATATAAGTTTAATTTGAAGTTTTCTTGACTTAAATGTTATACGTTTAGGTAAATAAACATAGGTGAATCGTTTGCAAGTTATAATATGTCATGAAAAATTAACATTCACCAACGGGTCGTCGGTTAAACTTGCTATACATGTTTAAATAAACACAAAGGGAACAATGAGAGCTAAACAAATAAGTTTAATAAGAAAACTATATCACGAACGTATACTTATAAAAGTTTAACATTGAAATAGGGAATCATTAACAAATTCGCCTATCGTTACATTGGAGTTGGGAATAAACTCAAGGCAACCTAAGGTGAGTTCACGGCCCCACATTTTACGGTTTTTGCTTTCGGGGGAGAAACATGCTTAAAACTCTTTTATGACTTATGGCTCGTTTTCATCTTAAAACTCTTTTATGACTTATGGCTCGTTGGCTCATTTTCACATTATACTATGGCTTACTTATTGTACTATACGGTTCATCAAAAAGTCCCTTAGAAACCACTAACATGGGAATATGGCGGGGAAATATGGATAGCGCTATTGGGAACTGACAAACCCCACTCGACGGTAGGACCGGGCGGGTGCATATTGTCTCTAACAAAACAAGGTCTACCGGTGATGACGGTAGCCCATAGGAAACTAAGGGTCACTACACGACTTAGTCAGCAATGGTTTCACCCGTATGAGTATCTTATTCTGCGCCTAGCTAGCGTTCTCACAAGCATAGTAGTAACGGTAAACGGCTCATGTTATAATATGACTCACATTCATATTACTATACGGTTGATCACCGTAGGAGTAGTATCTCGTAACGCCTTGTGTGCGTTCAACCCAACATAGTAGTAACTGTGATGGTAATGGTTTTTCGAAGGATCACTTTAAACGCTTAAACAAAACCTGCGAACTCACCAGCATTATATGTTGACTCTTTTAGCATGTTTTCTCAGGTCGCTAAGGTAGCAGCTGTCAACTAGGCGCACGGAGTCGCACTGGAGTCGTACTCGCGTCTAGGGTCATTTATGCATGTTTTGGATTGTCAAACTCTTAGACTTATGTTTTTATTTACGCATGACTTTTGTAAACTTTGAATGCTTCCGCAATTTCAGATGTTGATTTAAATCATATGCATGGTTTTTTTATTTACGTATGTTTTTACATTTAGACGTCGTTTATTGTGACCGTTGACTTGGATCCTGGTAAGTCACACGCCTCGCGGTAGAACTCCGCAAGTGGAAATTTGAGGGTGTGACATTTAGGTACTCATTGAAGTATCCAAACTTAAACTAGGACTAGTATGCCAAGTAGAAGTGTCAATCTTGGTAGGCAGATGCTAGTATAATAGAGTATGTATATGATTGATATGCCGAACTTTATGATGGAAGGACCATATGGTAGTTGGGGGTATCATGGTGTGTATCATATATTGCTTTCATACCTGGCCAGTATGAAGGTTAATGTATGACACCGCTCTGATCCCGCAGACATCATATTCTACTGAAATCAATATAGTAGGCAAGGATTTAAGGTTATAGATGAATCTTATAATCATGCTAGTAAAATTTATATATAGGTTTGGCTATGTGAGCATGTCTTGCTTACTATATTTTTATCTGATTTCTTTGTGTGACAATAATTGAGAGGATAAACAAGAGCGGATTTTATGTCTCTAATTTAATTTGGGGAGTTTATGTACATTCTATAGAACGTATGTCTCTAAGCATGCCAGCGGATTTTGTAGCATAAATGAGTATGCATGTTTATAGGCATTAAATGAAATACTAGAATACCTAAAAGTGGTAGAGTAATATAAGGACTGAATATAATACTTTAGAAATTATAGTCGGGTAATCGAGTGATGAATTGATCCAAACTTGGTATCTCCACTTTCCCATGATAGTTAATTAGAACCAGGTTCGGAAGTGACCCAAAGACTAATTATAGTGGAGTAAGGAAGGCATGTGAAGCAAATGTTTTCTTTTTCTACTCGGTGATATATATATATATATGCTCTCTTAGGAGTCTAGTCGGGAATATCAAAGGTGCATTAGTTGAGAAACCTTTAGAAAAGGTTAATGTGTCAATGGTTGATATTCAATCAACTAAGCTCACTTACAAGGACGGTAGGCCTTGCAAGCTGAGGCATTAGAAACTAAAGCAACAATCACTTTTGGGATACGTTAGAAGACATCCCTAGACCCTATTATGAAGAGAAATAGGATAGTAATCAGGATCAGGGGAGATCCAATTTTAGGGATTATGAAAGGAAATGTGGACCTGCACTTCAATGTTCGATATGCGAAAAAGGACGTTCTTGTTCATGTCACAAGTTTGTTTGTAGAAATCCTGAGAAACCCATGCACACCTAGTATCAATGTAGAGGGCCTCGTTAGTGGTTTAAAGATTTTAAGGATTGATGGCCTAAGAAATAAAGGAAGGTAGAGCCCGATAGAGCAAGATATAGAGGTTTTGATATAGAGATTGAAAGAGCCGTAGGAATATTGATGAGATAGTGGGTACAATACTGGTGAACAATTTGATAAGATATCGGTTAAGGCTGGTGTTGACAGAAGTTTGATATCTGAACCTTTTAAAGTCTCATTTAACTAAATTCTCTGTAAGCTAAATAAACCATTTATAGTAATAGTTGAGAATGGAAAGGAATAAGAAATTGGGAACTATATCAAGGGTTGTACCATCTAATTTAATAAATACCTCGATGCCTATAGATTTGCTATCCATGAAACTTCGATTGGTAGATATAGTACTAGGAATGGATTGGTTAGATTGCCAAACTCGTATATTGAGTGATAAGAAGCAAATTCGAATCAAGGACCTGAAGGGAAAAACCTATTAAACCCATAAGATTCATTACCATGATAGAGGAAATTAAGTGTATCTAAAAGGTCGTCTACCCTATCTAGTGTATGCACTACGAGAGTGACGAAGATAAGAATTTAAGGGATGTGGCAGTAGTAGTGAAATTTCATGAGGCATTCCCTAAAGGTCATTCTAGACTATTAGCCGGTAGAAAAAATTGAATTTAGAATCGACTTGATTCCAGGGGCAACTCGTATTGCTAGAATCGTTTATTGTCTTACCTTGGCTTTCAATGGAGGAATTAAGAAACCCAAGGTTGGAGTTACTGGACAAGGATTTATGTATTCTAGCACGTCGACATGGGTCATTGTCAAGACACGACACGATACGATACGATATGTAGTGGTTGATACCCATAGCTGGGAGGTTAGAACTCGATACAATCACTGTCAGTTGTAGATAATGCCCTAAGACTAACATATCTGTAGTATTCGTAGATCTCATTAATTTAATTGTCAGACAAACGCCTCATTGCTACACTCACTAGAAAAGAAAGAGCGCAACTGATAATAAACTTCATGCATCTGGACGTGGTGTTAAGGTAACTCCCTTGTAGCCAATTTAAGAATGCAATGATAGGCCTTAATGAAAAACATATCGAGAAGGAAATGATGGTTACTAGCCAAGACTAGTGAGATCTATAAATGAAAGTATCTTAAATTTCATAATCGAATATGAGATTCTTAGTTTTGGCAGGTTATGGAATATGATACTAGAGGAAGCTCACAAGTCAAAATACACCGTATACCCAAGTAGCATTAAAATCTAGGAGTTATGAAATGATTATTGTTGGCTGGGAATAAAAAGCAATATCACAACACAAGTAGAGAAATACCTTAGCTACCTAAAAGTCATGGCAGAGCAGCTGAAACCATTCGACTACCTATAAGAACCTGAAATCCCTTGAAGGAAACGGGAGATGATAACAATGGACTTTGTTTCTAAGCTTCTAAGATTGAGTCATGGTCAGAAATTAGGCAATAACTGATAGGTTCACCAAATCTACACACTTTGCCTATCTTTAAGGGCAACGAAATTTAAGTCGAGCCTTACACTGAATAGATTGTCTTAGGACACGATGTGTTTACATGAGCAATATACAAGGGAGAGATCTGTTCTCCTTAAGTTTTGGGCAAGGTTTCTTGAGAGAACTGAGAACTCAAATCTATCGGAATGGTGCACATGACACCCATACTAACGAGCATAATGAATGCACTAATCAAGCCTTAGAAGGTATACTACGTGCATACATAATAAACTTTAGTAGTAGTAAGGATAATCACCTAGCATTAGTCAAACCCTCGTACAATGATAGCTACTACACCAATATTATGGCAACACCATATGAATCCTTATCTTGAAAAGAAATGTAGAACACCCATCTTCTGGACTGAAGTATGCGATAACCTATCTAGACATGGGGGCTTATATGAAACAACTGATCAACGAGTCATGTCATAAAACGATAAAACAAATATTAAAATATTGGAATATATAAATGATAAATTATTACATAGGAAGTGATGACGAGACGACGAAGGGGTCCTCACCTCATTTATTCAAAGATGACAGGTTTCGAGGACGAAACCTAATTAAAAGGGGGGAATACTTGTAACATCCCGTTTTTTTATAAATAAAATGTGTTGGTTCATATTTATTAATGTATCAAACGGGTCCTTAATTTGTAAAACAAACCAATAACTTGTGATATGGGTACTCATATATTTAAAGCTAGTTAACGAGCAAGTGGCGAACAACATGATTACTTGAAATATGAGGTCTAGGCTAGTAATTAGTATTATAGGAGACCGTATAGTGATAATATATTATATTATATTATATTTGACTTTGCTCCGTTTTTAATGAAACTTTGGTCAAAACGTAGATAATAGTAAGCTTGTCTCAACAGTATGTTCGTATTTTTATAAAACGTTATACGTTAAAAGTTATATAAGAGTTAAATAAGTGAATCAGCTCAATTAATTAATTATTATATATAAACAATTAAATACACTACATCTTAATTCTCCTATATCTATTAATCGTTAATAGCTATCTATGCGTGAGTGAACATCAGAAGAATTTTTTTATTATAATTTCGTTGTCTAATCGATTTAAAAGTACGAGAAGAGATATAATATGATGAGATGGTAACATGAAAGTTGCATTGATTCTCTATGTTCTACAATTGATATTGAAATGAAATGGCCGTGAGTCTAACCAAGCAAGCACACAGCACTATTTAGTCCCACATCGACAGAATCATAAGTTTAAGGAGTTCATCTCTTCTATAAATAGGCAACACAATAATTCATATATGTATACCAAATGTTTATGGGAACACTCTAATATAAAGAGGATCCCTGACCTATGATACCCCGTTGGGTATTGTTAGTAGTCATTTTAGAGCGCCAGTAGGAGCACGAGTAGGGGAGACTCTACAACAACTTATTGTAGATACTTTTTAAGGTATGTTCTCATTTAAGTTATGTTTAGTTATTTTTATTAGTATTATTAGTAATAACTTAGCATTATTATTTTATTGTTTTTAGGGATTAGGATTATTATTATTGGGGGTGGGTGTTGGGTAGCCTAGCCTTAGATAGGCATTGACTGATCATCCATGCTTAAACAAGGTAGCGCTAACCAATATCCAACTGTAATAATAATTAGTTAGGTGTACTGTTACCTAACCTAGGGTTATATGATTGGATCAAGACCTTGAGATAGTACCTGGTGGTATTAGCATTGTCAATTCCAAAAAGGGTTGATAAAGTGGTGAGTTACTTAAACTATTTTCAAAACGTGATATTTGCTTATAAAATTGTTTTGGTGGTGATTGATCATGTATATGCATCGAACCATAGGTGTGGCATCCAGGGTGAAATATATATTATAATGATCATTATATTTTCCAGGCGTGGACATACCCTTACAGACCTTGTTACGGGTTTTGAGGCTGTAGGTGTGAATATATAATGCATAGTCCAGATTATGATTATGGTGACATGCATGGAGCTCATACTTGATCAATAAAAGGTTTATGTGGTTGTTTTACTGATGAGTCGGTTTATGTGACTCACCAGCTGTGTGCTGATGTATTTTTATTACTCGAGCATGTATCACAGGTTGATGGTGTAAGGAATGGGAGTTCCTAGCTGAGAGTTGGAATAATTTAGACGGTTCATCTTATTACAGTTAAGCTTTGTTTAGCTTGGTGGTATTTGGATCGCACTAGCGTGTAATAAATACTCCAGTTATGTAGTGAGATTACGTTTCCGCTTTAAGTTTGCGCCGATTGGTCACTGTAAGTGCCTCGGCCTGGGCGGGGTGTGACAAGTTGGTATCACAGCAATAGTTTAAGAGATTTAGGTACTCATTGAACTATCTAAACTTAAACTAGGACTAGTATGCCAAGTAGAACTGTCAATCTTGGTAGGCAGATGCTAGTATAATAGAGGATGTATGTGATTGCTATGTCGAACTTTATGATGGAAGGACCATATGGTAGTTAGGGGTATCATGGGGTGTATCATATATTGCTTTCATACCTGGCCAGTATGAAGGTTAATGTATGACACCGCTCTGATCCCGCAGACATCATATTATACTGAAATCACTAAATAGTAGGCAAGGATTTAAGGTTATAGCTGAACCTTAGAATCATGCTAGTAAAATTTATATTTAGGTTTGGCTATGTGAGCATGTCTTGCTTACTATATTTTTATCTGTTTTCTTTGTGTGACAATAATTGATAGGATAAACAAGAGCGGATTTTATGTCTCTAATTTAATTTGGGGAGTTTATGTACATTCTATAGAACGTATGTCTCTAAGCATGCCAACGGATTTTGTAGCATAAATGAGTATGCATGTTTGTAGGCATTAAATGAAATACTAGAATACCTAAAAGGGGTAGAGTAATATAAGGCCTAAATAGAATACTTTTGACATTATAGTCGGGTAATCGGGTGATGAATTGAACCAAACTTAGTATCTCCACTTTCCCATGATAGTTAATTAGAACTAGGCTCGGAAGTGACCCAAAGACAGATTATAGTGGAGTAAGGAAGGCATGTGAAGCCAATGTTTTCTTTTTCTACTCGGTGATATATATAAGCACTCTTAGGAGTCTAGTGAGGAATATCAAAGGTGCATTAGTTGAGAAACCTCTAGAAAAGGTTAATGTGTCAATGGTTGATATTCAATCAACTAGGCTCACTTACAAGGACGGTAGGCCTTGCATGCTGAGGCATTAGAAACTAAAGCAACAATCACTTTTGGGATACATTAGAAGACATCCCTAGACCCTATTATCAAGAGAAATAGGATAGTAATCAAGATCAGGGGAGATCCAATTTTAGGGATTATAAAAGGAAATGTGGACCTGCACTTCAATGTTCGATATGTGGAAAAGGACGTTCTTGTTCATGTCACAAGTTTGTTTGTAGAAATCCTGAGAAACCCATCCACACCTAGTATCAATGTAGAGGGCCTCGTTAGTGCTTTTAAGATTTTAAGGATTGATGGCCTAAGAAATAAAGGAAGGAACAGCCCGATAGAGCAAGATATAGAGGTTTTGATATAGAGATTGAAAGAGCCGTAGGAATATTGATGAGAAAGTGGGTACAATACTTGTGAACAATTTGATAAGATATCGGTTAAGGCTGGTGTTGACAGAAGTTTGATATCTGAACCTTTTAGAGTCTCGTTTAACTAAATTCTCTGTAAGCTAAATAAACCATTTATAGTAATAGTTGAGAATGGAAGGGAATAAGAAATTGGGAACTATATCAAGGGTTGTACCATCTAAATTAATAAATACCTCAATGCCTAGAGATTTGCTATCAATGAAACTTGGATTGGTAGATATAGTACTAAGAATGGATTGGTTAGCTTGCCAAACTCGTATATTGAGTGATAAGAAGCAAATTCGAATCAAGGACCTGAAGGGAAAAACCTATTAAACCCATAAGATTCATTACCATGATAGAGGAAATTAAGTGTATCTAAAAGGTCGTCTAGCCTATCTAGTGTATGCACCACGAGACTGAGGAAGATAAGAATTTAAGGGATGTGGCAGTAGTAGTCAAATTTCATGAGGCATAACCTAAAGGTCATTCCAGACTATCAGCTGGTAGAAAAATTGAATTTAGAATCGACTTGATTCCAGGGGTAACTCATATTGCTAGAATCGTTTACTGTCTTACCTTGACTTTCAATGGAGGAATTAAGAAACCCAAGGTTGGAGTTACTGGATAAGGTTTTATGTATTCTAGCACATCCACATGGGTCATAGTCAGGACACGACACGATACGATACGATATGTAGTGGTTGATACCCATAGCCAGGATGTTAGAACTCGATACGATCATTGTCAGTTGTAAATAATGCCCTAAGACTAACATATCTATAGTATTCGTACATCTCATTAATTCAATTGTCAGATAAACGCCTCGTTGCTACACTCACTAGAAAAGAAAGAGCTCAACTGATAATAAACTTCATGCATCTGGACGTGGTGTTAAGGTAACTCCCTTGTAGCCAATTTAAGAATGCAATGATAGGCCATAATGGAAAACATATCGAGAAGGAAACGATGGTTAGTAGCCAAGACTAGTGAGATCTATAAATGAAAGTATCTTAAATTTCATAATCGAATATGAGATTCTTAGTTTTGGCAGGTTATGGAATATGATACCAGAGGAAGCTCACAAGTCAAAATACACCGTATACCCAAGTAGCATTAAAATCTAGGAGTTATGAAATGATTATTGTTGGCTGGGAATAAAAAGCAATATCACAACACAAGTAGAGAAATACCTTAGCTACCTAAAAGTCATGGCAGAGCAGCTGAAACCATTCGACTACCTATAAGAACCTGAAATCCCTTGAAGGAAACGGGAGATGATAACAATGGACTTTGTTTCTAAGCTTCTAAGATTGAGTCATGGTCAGAAATTAGGCAATAACTGATAGGTTCACCAAATCTACACACTTTGCCTATGTTTAAGGGCAACGAAATTTAAGCCGAGCCTTACACTGAATAGATTGTCTTATGACACGATGTGTTTACACGAGCAATATAAAAGGGAGAGATCTGTTCTCCTTATGTTTTAGGCAAGGTTTCTTGAGAGAGCTGAGAACTGAAATCTATCCGAATAGTGCATATGAGACCCAGACTAACGAGCATAATGAATGCACCAATCAAGCCTTAGCAGGTATACTACGTGCATACATAATAAACTTTAGTAGTAGTAAGGATAATCATCTAGCATTAGTCAAACCCTCGTACAATGATAGCTACTACACCAATATTATGGCAACACCATATGAATCCTTATCTAGAAAAGTAATGTAGAACACCCATCTTCTGGACTGAAGTATGCGATAACCTATCTAGACATGGGGGCTTATATGAAACAACTGATCAACGAGTCATGTCATAAAACGATAAAACAAATATTAAAATATTGGAATATATAAATGATAAATTATTACATAGGAAGTGATGATGACACGAAGGGGTCCTTTCCTCATTTATTCAAAGATGACAGGTTTTGAGGACGAAACCTAATGGAATACTTGTAACATCCCGTTTTGGTATTATAAATAAAATGTGTTGGTTTATATTTATTAGTGTATAAAACGGGTCCTTAATTTGTAAAACAAACCAATAACTTGTGATATGGGTACTCGTATATTTAAAGCTAGTTAACGAGCAAGTGGCGAAAAACATGTTTACTTGAAATATGAGGTCTAGGCGAGTAATTAGTATTATAGGAGACCGTATAGTGATAATATATTATATTATATTTGAGTTTCCTCCGTTTTTAATGAAACTTTGGTCAAAACATAGATAATAATAAGCTCGTCTCAATGGTATGTTCGTATTTTTATAAAACGTTATACGATAAAAGTTATATAAGAGTTAAATAAGTGAATCGGCTGAATTAATTAATTATTATATATAAACTATTAAATACACTACATCTTAACTCTCCTATATATATTAATCGTTAATAGCTATCTATGCGTGAGTGAACCACAGAAGAATTTTTTTATTATAATTTCGTTGTCTAATCGATTTAAAAGTACGAGAAGAGATATAATATGATGAGATGGTAACATGAAAGTTGCATTGAGTCTCTATGTTCTTCAACTGATATTGAATTGAAATGGCCGTGAGTCTAACCAAGCAAGCACACAGCACTATTTAGTCCCACATCGACAGAATCATAAGTTTGAGGAGTTCATCTCTTCTATAAATAGTCAACACAATAATTCATATATGTATACCAAATTTTTATGGGAACACTCTAATATAAAGAGGATCCCTGACCTATGATACCCCGTTGGGTGTTGTTAGTAGTCATTTTAGAGCGCGAGTAGGAGCACGAGTAGGGGAGACTCTACAACAACTTGTTGTAGATACTTTTAATGTATGTTCTCATTTAAGTTATGTTTAGTTATTTTTATTAGTATTATTATTTTATTATTTTTAGGGATTAGGATTATTATTGGGGATGGGTGTTGGGTAGCCTAGCCTTAGTTAGGCATGGACTGATCATCCATGCTTAAACAAGGTAGCGCTAACCAATATCCAACTGTAATAATAATTAGTTAGGTGTACTGTTACCTAACCTAGGGTTGTATAATTGGATCAGGACCTTGAGATAGTACCTGATTGTATTAGCATTGTCAATTACAAAAATGGCTGATAAAGAGGTGAGTTACTTAAACTATTTTCAAAACGTGATACTTGCTCATAAAATTGTTTTGGTGGTGATTGATCATGTATATGCATCGATCCATAGGTGTGGCATCCAGGGTGTTATATATATTATAATGATCATTATATTTTCCAGGCGTGGACATACACTTACAGGCCTTGTTACGGGTTTTGAGGCTGTAGGTGTGAATATATAATGCTTAGTCCGGATTATGATTATGGTGACATGCATGGAGCTCATACTTGATCAATAAAATTCTTATGTGGTTGTTTTACTGATGAGTCGGTTTATGTTACTCACCAGCTGTGTGCTGACGTATTTTTATTACTCGTGCATGTATCACAGGTTGATGGTGTAAGGAATGGGAGTTCCTAGCTGAGAGTTGGAATACTTTAGACGGTTCTTATTATAGTTAAGCTTTGTTTAGCTTGGTGGTATTTGGATCGCACTAGCGTGTAATAAATACTCAAGTTATGTAGTGAGATTACGTTTCCACTTTAAGTTTGCGCCGACTGGTCACTGTAAGTGACATTGTATCTTTCAATTATCTCCGAACCCATTTCGATTCGTAAACTTTTATTATTAGTAATAGTTTATTTTTAGTTTTTCGGTGTGTTTATCTTCTTAACTAATTCTTGTTTGTTTATCTTTGTGACAGGTTCAACTAGTGATTAACTTGATAAACCTCTAAAATCAACCTTAACTTAAATAATAAAATAAACTATCATGGTTTCGATTGGCTTATGATAGTCTCGAGCTAGATCCAAGGCAAGGAAACTGGTAGTGAGGCAGATCCTTCAGGCTTCTGGTATCCAAACCAAATTCTAAACAATAGCTTCAAAGGTGGACCAGATTCGAGTTACACGTTTCTGGTTCTTACCAGATGTATGAGTGATTTTCTTGGCAAAGGGAGGATTCCCTACGGGTGCACTAGTGATCTTCGGATTGCACACTCTTAGGATTATGTTCCACCTTTGTTAAGGATTTCATTCATCTCGGGAGGTTATGGGTTGGGTTTGTCATATGATCATTAAACCAAACTTATTTTTAATGGACGCATTAAATTAATAAGTTGTCATTTTTAAGATAAATAAAACAAGAATACGATATCTAGTTCTCGTTAGTTCAAAGCTGCTAACCAATGGAGGATACGATGTCCCTCATCCTGACTGTAAGAGAGACTCTTCGGTGTTCAAAAGTCGTCTCCTAAGTAGGGGGTACGTTGTCGCGAGGGTTGACTGTAAGAGAGATCTTTCTGTATGGAAAGCGAGAGCTAAGTGAGGTAGACCAAGCCTCTACTGTAATTTAAGGAGATAAATTAGAGGACCCGGTGCTTAAACGAGCGGCTTGTCGGTGGTTTGGGAAGTACCTAACATGCAGGACTCAAACGTTGGTAACACAAGTCTTGATAGTTATGCGGTGATGTACATCTTGGACACACTACTCCTTAGTGGCGCCGTTTCTCTCAAAACTCGGAGCAAACTTTCCAAAGAGCTGCATGGCAGTGCGAGTTGGACCAAGACCGCATTGTCATTGGAGAACGACGGCTTATGGACCAGTAGTCCAAAGACACCTTTATGGGGACTCGTACACTTCCCATGTGCGTGACCCATAGAGTTGCCAGAACGTCATCCCTTATTTATTTCTTTTCTCATCCCCAACTCTGAAGGGACCGTTCACCTTTGTCCTCCTCACCAATAAATAAACTTAATACTACTACTATATAAAAATTGACTACCTATACGGAGGGACCCTCAGATGTGCATGTTTACTCTCCCTACTATTTTTATCTTTTTATTTTCAAAACCAAAACCTTTTTCAAAAACTATTGTTTTCTTTTAGAACCCCTCCGTTTTATTTTCTTTTTCAAACCCGATTAATTAATGTGATGAAAGGATGAGTAGGGGAAAGTGTGTTCTCTGAAATACGATACTCAATATTTACCCTAGAAAACTATACTATACACGTCAGGTTCTCTGCCTATGTGTTGATTTTTGTTTCTAAGAATTTATCGTTTACTTATAAATTTAAATTTTTTTAACAATTTAGTAAAAATAGATCGTTTTCTCAAAACCTATGTCCTGGAATTAAAACATCAAGTTTTTGGCACCAGCAAAAATGATATATTTCCTAATTACTAAAACTAGGCACATCATCCTCGCTTTTGATATCTATGCTGGAAGTGGCTGGGAGACAAGATGGGAATGAATAAGACACCAGACATTAAATGAAGACCTCTAGCTATTTTCAAGGGAGACTCTAGCGGTGCAGATTCGGTGGCAACAACCTAGAGGGTGCCTATTTAATTTTTTTTTTTCATTGTAAAAATATTTTTCATATCACGATAAAAACCAAGTTACATCTAGATAATGGGTAAGCGAGCAACAAGCTGCGCCGCTATCCCTTTTTGAATCGCAAAGCCTATTCTACTAAATATAAACCCTTGTGTCGTCTGCCAGTCAGAATCAAATTTATTTAGCTTGTTAGAGTTTGTTTAGTTATTTTTTTTAGTGTATAGCGCATATAGGCGTAGCGTAGAAGCCTATGTGCTAGTTTGCTTAGGATTCACTACAATGATTGCATTAGGAGATTAAGGATACCATTGTGATTTGACTAAACACAAAAATAGGAAACCCTAGAATTTCGGAATTAAATTAATGTTGATCATATCCACAAACAAAATTGAGTTTATCATATCAATCTCCTGATATAAACATCTATATATTAATTAAAGTGATATCAATTTATCTTTTGCAATTACAAAGTTGTTTGTTCATACTAGGGGTGTTTTATATGAAATGAGTTATTTGTTCGTACGAGGTGTTTTATATAAATATAAGTTGTTTGTTCTAACGAGTGTGTTTTATATGAATATAAGTTGTTTGTTCTCACGAGTGTGTTTTATATGAATATGGCTTGTTTGTTCTTAAAGGGTGTGTTTTATATGAATATGAGTTGTTTGTTCTTACAAGAGTGTTTTATATGCAAAAAGTTGTTTGTTCTTACGAGGGATCTTTTATATGAATATGAGTTGTTTTGTTCTTACGAGGGGTGTGTTAAAACTCATTGTGTTTTACTAAAACCCCTCATCGTGCATAAACCCATAATACTTAGATTATGTGTTGTGCTTTTATTAGATTATATGTGTTGGCGTACGTTTGAAGAATCAGATTATTCTAGTGAATATGATGTGTTGTTGTATAGGTTTGTTCTCACGGTCAACAGTTAATCATGCAAGTTGGTAAAAAACCAAAACCAACATTGAGATGAAGCCAAGCGATATCACCATCGGTGTGTCCATTGTTACATCACTAATAGTAGAAAGAAAAGAGAGCAAGTCCAGTAGTTATAGTAGTAGCATTAGTCGCAAGATGAAGCAAAGCAATATCACCAATATAACAGCTGATTATAACTATGTAGAGTTCGATTTAAATCTTGGTGGTCCTTTGAAAACATGAGCAAACATTGTTTCTACACTTCATTATTTATAATGATGAATGAAGTTTTTTTATTTCTCTTGTTTTAGTTTGAATAAGGTATTAATGTATTATGAATTTTAAACATTTAACATATGGTTGGATTTAAACTTTTGTTTTGACATTAGATTTTATAGTTTATACATTACTATTTTAATGTTCCAATGTCATTACGTGTTTAGGTTTTTTTTCTTATTTGTCATCAAATTCTATTTGTGTATGTGTCAGTTTTACATATTTGTAAATATCATTTGTTCTTACATAATAGGCCTTACATAAGTGTAAATTGTTAGATTGTTACTTACTCCCTCTGTCCCATTTTAAATGTCTATTTTTCTACCTTTTGTTGACCTAAATTAAATGTCCATTTCTAAGCAATTTCCAGTTTTGCCCATAAAAAACAATCGAAGATTTGAAATTATAACTTTAGGAGATTATTGTCATTTTACAACATACAATTAAAGTTTCTTAATCTGTGTATTTGTAGGCTCATGACATCTAAAATGGGACGTAGGGGGTATTTTGTTTTGGTTTTACACATTTGCATCGGAATTACACATATGTAAATTGTTTACTTTCAGCCATTTGTTTAACTAACACATGTTCAGTTGTATTACACATGTGTAAATTATTCATTGTCACTTGTTTGCTTATGTTTTATATATTTGCATCTAATTACACATGTATAGTCTGCTCACTGTCACTTATTAATCTCTACTTTACGTATGTTCAGTTGTATTACACTTGTGTAAATTTTTCACTGTCGCTTATTTATTACTTTTTTACACATTTACATATGAATTGCACATGCATAAATTGTTTACTTTCACTAATTAGTTTCTAACTAGTATATGTTCAGGTGTATTACACATTTGTAAAGTATATAATGTCACTTATTTGTTTATGTTTACACATTTCTATCTGAATTACACATTTGTAAACTATTTGTCTCTATTTTACAAATGTTCAATTGTATGACACATGTGTAAACTGTTAACTATCAAATTTTGTGTCTATTTTACAAATGTTCAGTTGTATTACACATGTGTAAATTATATATTATCACTTATTTGTTTCTATTTTACGCATTAGCATCCAAATTATACTTGTGTAAACTATTCACTGTCACATAAATTTTTATTTTTTATATAATTAGTTGTGTACGTAATAAAAAATAATAGTTTTCATACCTAATTGCTTTTCGATTTCAAGATCCATTTCTGACAATGTGTTTGCTCAACCTATGCTCACTGCTAATTCAGAATTTGTATCCAATCATTAAAACAATTTATTGTTTGTTTTCATTCCCTTATTCAAGTGATTATATGATTTAAATTATGGTAAATTTATGTTATTACTTGCCTCTTGGTTTAAGGGCTTTAGATTCCGGAGTATAAGTCAAACATATTTGATTTATCATTTAAACAATTATTGTTCTTATCCATGCTATTCTCTTACTTTTACGACATGCAAATTAGTGTTCTTATACAATATATATCTAGATAAATTCTACTATGCACATAGACATTTCGTTAAGCACCCCATATACAACTACTCAAACACAAATAATCTAACAAAATCAACCCAAAAAACACTTAGACCTTACCTTTCATCAAACACCTCATATAAAACTACTCAAACTTAAGTAATTCAAAAAAATCAATGCAACATACACTTACACCTTTAATCAAACACCTCATATGCATTACTCAAATAGAAGTAACTAGCAAAATCAATTCAACACACAATTAAACATTTCATCAAACACCTTATTTGCAACTATTCAAACCCAACTACCCTCTTGCATCTTCACATCACTATGAATTCATAACAAGATCCAAACCAACATACATCAAACAAAACAACACCAAATACCCTCAATCAACAACAAAAGACCCAACAAAGCAACAATCAATTACCTTGCGGATTAAAAAGATGAACGATTGGAAAATCAGATGCATTTACCATGCGATTTTTGAAGATATGATTTGAATTGCGAGAAAGAAGGCCTGACAAAGAAAGTCTAAAGATACTATAATCATGATTTTCGTTAGCCTTGAGATTTTGGGGGATTTGATTTTGTAAGAAAGAAGATATGAGGTTATTAGTCTGACGAAATTGCCCCTAGGTTTGTTTTAGCATGGTTTTTATTTTAAAACCATAATTTAATTATGGTCTTTGATCAAAATAGATCAATGGATGAAAATAGTTCTAAAGTTCTCACAAAATTTCATGTTCTTAAGATAATTCTCCCCTATATATACATATATATAGAGAGAGAAAATGTTATTATATTACACTTATCGAAATTCAAAGACTTCATGAGGGTACATAGGTTTGTGGGCTTATTTTGGTCTTAATTTATGTTTTATCTTTGAAAAGTGCATAAGGCTACACCTTTAGCGTTGTTTCGTTCATTGATGTTTAAGTATTGCCATGATCAACCTGTGATAGTTGATCTTTCCGATTATATCGGCCAAATGAGTGTTTGATTGCATGAAATTTGAATACATTGAATATCATGAATCCAAGAAAGTAGCCCATGTTGACGTATAAAAAAAATAGACAGTGGCTTTCAACCATCGCCAAAATAAACATCTTCAAATAAGCCAATCAGTGGATGAGTGTTACATAATATACATATATGGTTTACTTTGTATTTAATTGTAATCTATAGGTAGTTAAGTGTAATTTAGATTGTCTATATAATGTACCTTATAGTTGATTATTATGCAATGAATACCAATTATTTCATGGTATCGGCCATAACTCTAGATAATTAAGCTTCCCCACCTCTTCCTTTCTCCTTTCCATTCGTTTCCTCTTCTTTCTGTTTCTGTCCAGTTCTTGCTTCTGATCATTCTTTTTCCAATCTTCTGTTCATCTTTTCTTGTCTAAATCATGGCCTCCTCCTCAACTATCACTTCTCCCATGAATGGTTTAGCACCCATGATAGCCATCAAGCTTAATTCATCCAATTTTATTTTTTGGAAAACTCAAATGCTCCCACTTTTAGCCTATCAAAGAATCGAATCTCATGTCGATGGCAGTGTTAAAGCACCTCCTTCTACCATTACCGCTGATGACAAACAAATTCCAAATCCGGAATATATTACTTGGCTGCAACATGAACAACAAGCCATTATTTTGCTCAATGCTTCTCTCACCGAGGAAGCATTGGCTGTCACTGTCGGGCTGCCTACGGCTCGTCAAATATGGTTGGCCCTTGAAAATGCCTTTTGTAACACATCGATTGAACGAGTTCAAAACTTACGCGACAACCTTCGTCTCATTCAAAAAGGAGACAAAACAGTTTCGGACTATGGTCGTGATTTTAAGGCAGTTTGCAACCAACTTCAAGCCATTGGTCACCCTGTCGATCCCATGGATCAGTTGCACTGGTTCCTGTGTGGCCTTGGTACGGCATTTAAGGGTTTCTCGACTCATATAAGGACTGTTCGTCCGATTCCTAATCTCACAGATCTGATAGCAAAGACCGAGAGTCATGATTTGTTTGTTAAAGCCCTTCACGGGCCGTCTTCTCCTCCTGTCGCCTATCATGCCCAATCCCAACATACCCGGTCCAATTCTCGCGGACAAAATACTGATGTTGCTGGGTTAAACAACGCCTCTCCAACTTATCGGCCCAATACTTATAATTCGAGGCAAAACGGGTATTATAATAACCGTCCCAAAAGATCTCCAGTGTGCCAATTGTGTCGTAAACAAGGCCATTATGCAAATCAGTGTCACCTTTTGACCAACTTTGCATCTTCACCCAATCCTACTGAAGCTCAACTTGCACAGGCGTTTCACGCTCAAACTCACATGAACACCAATGTTCCTGATTGGACAGGTGATACAGGTGCGTCTGATCATATGGTTCCTAATAATGACACTCTTCCCACTTCCACCCCTACTCAAGGTAATCAACGTGTTTTTTTCGGAAATGATCAATCGTTGCCTATTACTCATGTTGGTAACACTAAACTTTTTGGCTCACTTAATCTCAAAAATGTTTTAGTTGTTCCCAATCTCACTAAAAATCGTTTATCTATTGGCACACTAACGGAGGACAATCCGATTGATGTTATCTTTTCTCATCCTAATTTTCTCATACAGGATCGTCAAACCAAGCAGATCCTTGCCCGAGGGTGCCGTGAGGATGGCCTTTATGTTCTTCACAACACTCATCATGCCCTAATTTCTTCCTCCTCTTGTCCTAAGGCGTCTTTTGAGTTGTGGCATTCCCGTTTGGGCCATGTCAATTTTGATGTTATAAATATGTTGAAAAATAATGGTCTTATTTCGTTTACTTCTGTTTTGCCAAAACCGGGTCTTTGTACTCCATGTGAATTAGCCAAATCAAAAAGGCTACCTTTTGTTATCAATAATAAACGAGCATCTTCTCCACTTGAATTGATTCATTGTGATTTATGGGGACCATCCCCAGTTAAATCGGTTGGTAAGTTTTTATACTATGTGGCGTTTGTTGATGATTTTTCTCGTTTCACATGGCTCTATCCTTTAAAGGCCAAATCTGAGTTTGTGGATGCTTTGTCAATTTTTATACCTTTTGTGCAAACTCAATTTTCCACAAAAATCAAAACGTTCCAAAGTGACGTAGGTACCGAATTTACAAGTCATAAAGTTCGCCGTATATTTGAACAAAATGGTACATTTCACCGCATGTCTTGTCCTTATACTCCTCAACAAAATGGGAGAGTTGAACGCAAACATCGCCACATTGTCGAAACTGGTTTAGCATTGTTATTTCATTCTAAGTTAACTTCCACATATTGGGTTGATGCGTTTACCTCGGCAGTGTATATTATTAACCGTCTACCTACTCTGTTACTAGATGGGAAATCTCCATTTGAATTGTTATATAAACAATCTCCAAATTACTCAATGTTTCGTTCTTTTGGATGCCGTGTCTTTCCTTTTTTGCAGGATTATGCTGCAAATAAACTTGACCCGCGCAGTATACCATGCATTTTCATTGGTTATTGCTTCAAGTACAAAGGGTTTCGGTGTTTGGACCCTATCACTTCTCGAGTTTACGTCACTCGACATGCTCGTTTTGATGAAACTTTCATTCCTTGCGACAATACCACAACAGCTACACCACTTCACAAACTTGATGTATCCGTTTTTCTAGAACCTGAGATTGTAACCTCACCCACATTAATTTCCACCAACCAAAAGCCACCATTAAATCTCCATAATTCTTCCAACCAAGAGCCATCATTAAACACTCATAACTCTTCCACTCAAAAGTCAACATTCAATGACCAACATTCTTTCAATGTTCCTAACTCCTCACCTCCGGTTATTACACCCATCCAATTACCTTTTTTTCCATCTACCCAACTTCCTCTTCCTACTGTTTCATCGAACTCCTCATCGCCCAACTCCTCACCAACTATAACTCCTCACACTACTCCTCCCACAAGTCCCTCAACTCCTCCACTTTCACCATTTAGTGACTCACCTCCATTGATTTCTATAGATCCTGTCTCCGTCCCGCAACCTTACACCGCTCCTGCTCCTATTCCTCAACCATCGCATCCTATGGTTACATGAGCTAAGGCAGGGATTTTCAAACCCCGACACCAGCTCGACTTAGCTCATACCAAAGCCATTCCGCTTCATCAAGCGTTGTTTGCTTCTGCCGATCCAAAAACTTTTCATTCGGCCTCCAAAAGTGAAAAATGGTTGTCGGCTATGCATGCCGAAATTGATGCTCTTCATCGAAATCAAACTTAGACCTTGGTTCCTCGACCGCCGCATGCCAATGTTGTTGGCTCAAAGTGGATTTTTCGAACCAAGTTTCATTCAGATGGTTCAATTGAACGTCATAAAGCTCGACTTGTGGCCCAAGGTTTTACCCAAGTACCTGGACTTGATTACTCACACACTTTTAGTCCGGTTGTGAAGGCCACCATAGTTCGGACTGTGCTTGCTCTTGCCGTGATCAATAAATGGCCTTTGCATCAACTGGATGTCAATAATGCATTTTTGCATGGTCATCTCAATGAAAGTGTGTTTATGGAACAACCAAAGGGGTTCATTAATCCGCGTTTTCCATCGTATGTTTGCAAATTGAACAAGGCTATTTATGGTCTAAAACAGGCGCCAAGGGCTTGGTTTCATCGTTTGAGTCTCTTTTTAACCACATATGGTTTCTTGTGTAGTCGAGCTGATCCGTCTCTTTTTATATTCAAACGTGACTCTTGCATCATGTATCTTTTAGTTTATGTTGATGATCTTATCTTAACAGGTAATCAGCAACATACTCTCCTGTCTTTTACAAACTCTCTTCACACCGAATTTGCAATCAAAGATCTGGGGAAACTTAATTATTTTCTAGGTTTGGAGGTTACATACACTGACAAGGGTTTATTTTTAAATCAATCAAACTACACAATGGATGCTAAGATGTTGGATGCAAAACCTGCTCCAACACCTTTAAGCACCAATGTTGCTTTTGTTTCTACAGATGATTTATTTCAGGATGCTACTCATTATCGATCTATTGTTGGGGCTCTTCAGTATTTAACGATTACTCGACCAAATATCTCGTCTGCTGTCAATCAAGTTAGTCAATTTTTACACTCGCCAACAGTGGATCATTATCAAGAGGTTAAACGAATTCTTCGATACTTAAAGGGTACACTTGCTTATGGTCTTCATTACACTTGTCCTACTCATACTGGTTTATTAGGATACTCTGATGCTGATTGGGCACGTTGCTTGGAGACTCGTCGTTCAACTTATGGTTACTCTATATTCTTGGGAGGCAATCTTATTTCGTGGAGTGCTAAGAAACAACCCACTGTTGCAAGATCAAGTTGTGAATCTGAATATCGGGCTATGGCTAATACTGCAGCTGAAATTGTTTGGTTCACACATCTTCTTCAGGAACTTCATGCTCTACCTCCGGATCGGCCAACTATTTTGTGTGATAATCAGAGTGCAATTTTTCTGACTCAAAATCCTATCTCTCATAAGCGTGCAAAACATATTGATTTGGATTATCATTTTCTTCGAGAACTAGTTGCTGCTGGAAAGCTTGCCACCAAATTTGTTCCAACCAAGCTTCAGGTGGCTGACATCTTCACTAAAAGTCTTGCAAGTCCTCAATTCAACATATTTCGTCAAATGCTTCGCATTGGTCCTCCATCGTTCAGCTTGAGGGGGATGTTACATAATATACATATATGGTTTACTTTGTATTTCATTGTAATCTATAGGTAGTTAAGTGTAATTTAGATTGTCTATATAATGTACCTCATAGTTGATTATTATGCAATGAATACCAATTATTTCAATGAGAAATAAGCTTTGTGCGCTAAGATAACTTGAATTTAGACATCACAAAAACCTTAAAATTACAAGTGCTCAACAAAACCAATCAACCACGTGTAAAGCATGGACTAAATGTAGGCGAAAGATGAAAAGCAATGATTAAATTAGTTGGCCGAAAAAAAAGTGGAGGCTAAATTAAGCACTAGACTAAATTCTAGCCAGAGACAAAATTCAGCCAACAAAGGGAGATCGGGTGGCATCATTAGCATGTGGGATCCGTCCATTTTCCAGGTAACAACTGTCTCTAAGAGTAGGAATTATTTGGCAACATCCGGGGTTATAGTAGCAACTAGGGAGATTATGAATGTGGTAAATGTATATGCGCCAATTGAACCGAGTGCTAGGAGGGGATTATGGGAGGAGTTACTGAGGTTTAAAGATTCAAAACCTGGTTTCTGGGTCTTTCTCGGGGATTTTAGCGATGTAAGATGTCAGGAGGAAAGGAGGAACACGGAGTTTGTTGCAGCAAATGCGGAATACTTCAACAGATTCATTAGGAGAGCCGAACTAGATGAGTACAATATGGGGGGACTTAAGTTCACATATATGTCAGACAACGGCCAAAAGTTAAGCAAGCTAGATAGGTACTTAGTGTATAATTTGTTTAAGTTGAGGTGGGGGGATGCTTCAGTCACGGCTCTATCGAGATATCTTACGGACCACAACCCGATTATTCTTTCTGTTTCGGCGTCAGATTTTGGGCACATTCCTTTTCGCTTCTTCAATTCCTGGCTGGGTTTGCCTGGGTTTACGGACTTGGTTGCTGGACTGTGTGCTGGGTTCTCGTTTGACGGGCCTGCAGACCTGGCTCTGGCTACTAAGTTGAAGTTTTTGAAGAAGAGAATCAAAGAATGGGTGACGGCGGAAAAGGCACTATCAGAAGGGCATTACAGCGTGGAAAAGGTGGCGTTAGAAAGGTTGGAAAAGGCGGCGGAGGAAAGGGATCTTACCATACAGGAATTGGAAGCGAGAAATCAGGCGAAGAACTTTATTTTGGACTTTGATAATCGGAAACAATTGGACCTGAGACAAAAGGCTAGGGTAAGGTGGGCGACAGAAGGCGACGAAAATTCTAAGTACTTCCACGGGATCATCAATGCGAATATCGCATCCAGGAGGATTAATGGGTTACTGGTGGACGGTGATTGGGCTACTAATCCTACATTTATTAAGGATAGCGCTTTCGTTTTCTTTGAAAAAAAGTTCAGGGAGCCGTTGTCTGAAAGGCCTAGTATCGTCTGTCCCAGCATTAAAAGACTTTCTGAGTCTGATGCGGAGTCGCTGATTGCACCTTTTTGCCATCGTGAGATTAAGGATGCAGTGTGGAATTGTGAAGGTGAAAAAGCGTCGGGGCCGGACGGATTTAATTTCAAATTTTTAAAGAGGTGCTGGAGTGGTTTTGAGTCATATTTTGTCCGGTTTTTCAATGAGTTCTACCATGAGGCCGTTTTGGGGCCGGGGTGTGTGTCGTCCTTCATCGCCTTAATACCCAAGGTTAAGGTCCCTCTCAACTTTAATAATTACCGACCGATTAGTTTGATTGGGTGTGTCAATAAGGTGTTGTCTAAGGTCCTAGTTGCAAGGCTCAAAATAGTTATTGGTAAACTTATATCCCCGGAGCAGTCGGCCTTCTTGGCTGGTAGGAACATAACGGATGGCCCGCTCATTCTGAACGAGATGATTGGGTGGATGAAGAAAACAAGGAGGAAAGGTATGTTGTTCAAGGTGGATGTTGATAAAGCTTACGATTCCTTGAATTGGGATTTCTTGGAATCGGTCATGCGCCAAATGAACTTCCCGGAGCAATGGTGCAGCTGGATTATGGCGATAGTTCGCACGGCTAGGGCCTCCGTGTTGATCAATGGTTCCCCTACACAGGAATTTGAGTGCAGTCGGGGGCTTAGGCAAGGTGATCCTCTATCGCCTTTCTTGTTTGTCATTGCTATGGAAGCTCTATCGGGTATTATGAGAAGGGGGTGGATGTGGGTTTATATAGAGGTTTGGCGTGTGGTTCTGGTGGCTTGGTTTTATCCCACCTTTTGTACGCCGATGACATCATCTTCCTTGGTGACTGGTCCGTGGAGCATGCCATGAATCTCAAACGAGTTCTGCGTTGCTTCTACTTGGTCTCTGGGCTGAGGATAAACCTGGGTAAATGTAGCGTTTTTGGGATTGGGGTGCCATATGGTGAAGCCCAAACCATGGCCGAGGTGTTGTTGTGTAGACCAAGGACTTTGCCCTTTACGTACCTTGGGCTACAAGTTGGTGCTAACATGAATCTTAGGAAGAATTGGAAGCCGGTCATTGATGCTTTTAGGAACAAATTATCGATTTGGAAGGCGAAAAAGCTATCGTTTGGTGGTAGAGTGACGCTCTTAAAATCAGTGTTGAATGCGTTGCCCTCTTATTACTTCTCCATTTTTAAGGCACCCGGGGTAGTAATCGAGGAACTTGATAAGTTAAGGCGTGTTTTCTTTTGGGGAGGGTCGGAGGACAAAGCGAAAACGAATTGGGTGGCGTGGCAAAGGGTTAGTGCCCCGGTTGAGTTTGGAGGTCTCGGTTTCGGCTCTTTGAATGATGCAAATCTCTCTCTTTTGGCAAAATGGTGGTGGAGGTTCAAGATTGATTCCAACGCCTTATGGCGTAACGTGGTGTGGACTATTCACAGTTCAAACCGTGATTGGAATCCCATTCCTTCCAAGCTGTCGATTCCCGGCTCTTGGAAACACATATACGCGGCTGTTCATGCTGTTAAACGGTGTGGGTTGGATGTGGGTTGGGCTATAAAAGGGGTGGTGGGGAATGGGTTGGGCATCTACTTTTGGTTGGATAGCTGGGCTTTAGACATTCCTCTGGCCGTGGCTTTTCCAGCCTTATTTGCTGCTGAAAGTAACAAGAGGGCGACTGTTTTTGATCGGGTGTCGCATACGGGTTCGGGATGGGTTTGGGGTTGGTCCTCGGGAACCTTCTCTGCTGCTGAACACTCGGCACTGCAGCAGCTATGCGCTGCTGTTTCGGTGCCAGTGCTATCGGCTGCAGAGGACAGGTGGGGGTGGGGTTCGGTTAACGAGTCGCGATTTACTGTTGCAGATGTCAAGAAGCGGCTGCAGTCATACCGGTTTGTGCAGGCTGATTTTATAATTCAAAGGAATTCGTGGGTACCCTTGAAGACTTGGATTCTTGCCTGGCGCGCTGATTTGGACAGGATTCCCACCAGAAGTAATCTGTTAAGGAGGAACATCATGGTCGACTCTGATTTGTGTCCGATTTGCGGCGAATTTGTGGAGACCACGGAGCACCTCTTCGTGTCGTGCGGCTTTGCCCAGATTATATGGAATTTGGTGGCGCAATGGTGCAACAGTGGTCCGATTTTTACCTTCCACTTCAAAGATATTCTTCAGTTACATTTACATATTGGTGGCTCAAAGAAAAGAAAGAAGGCGTTCTACGCTATTTGTCTAACTGCGGTTTGGTGCATCTGGAAACATAGGAACGACGTGGTATTTAATCAGAAGCAGGTTCATCTCCCGAAGGTCATTGGTGATATAAAGGCGACTAGTCTATTTTTGGTTAAGGCTAGGGCGAAAGAACCGGGTTTGGATTGGAATGTATGGTGTAATTTTAATCTTTCTAGTATAGGTTGGTAATTATTGTTTGACTTGTTGTATGTTTGTACATTGGTGGTTTGCTAGTACCCCGCTAGCGTTTTTTTCAGTGGAACAAAATTTTTGTTGATCGTTCAAAAAAAAAAAAAAAAAAAACCATCTGAACTCTTCATTAATATCAATGAACGTTCAAGATGATTTTCTACGCCTTTTAGCTGAAGATCTCATAAACGCACACCCAAAATATAAACGTACGGGTGGAATAACACATATCAGTGAAAGACAATTGGCTACAAAATCATTTTAGATATTTGAAATTTTACAAATAGTGATATTCTAAAAATCGATGATGCGAGTACACCTAATCCTTTAAAAAAACAAGGACGGTAAGGACTTAACAAAAAGATGACAAACAATATAGTGATTCATAATTATTGAAAAATGGTGAATGATTGCTTTCGAAATTACTACAACCTTTAAATATTAAGGCTACATGGTATGGGGTTGTCGAAGATGATGTGGAGCCCCTGCACGTCACGAACATCACACTGTATGCGACGTGAGGCAAAAGGTGATGATGAAGTGAATGGTTCTGGTTGGTTTGTTGATTAAAAAGTAAAAAAAAAAAAAACTCACGCCACCAACACCTCGTTGTTTTTTGGGGGTTGGAGGGGAATTGACGTGAATGCCACAAGTCGCTTCATATCCCCATTCATCCCATGAACTCACCGTGTAGTCTAAATCAAAATATTTTTTACAATTCAATAACATACATCCAAAGTTTTGCATAGACCCTCTATTCCGCTTCCGCACTTTTAGAACCATGTAGGGTACACTGATACAGTGACGTAGCGACCCATAAAGATTCATCCCTCGTTGTCATGTCTGATTGCAGCAAACAAATAGTATATTGTGTTTTGTCCGTAGATTTTTATTTTATTATGCATGCATACAATAATCAAATGATTTTGTTCTTTATATGTTTTTCAATATAGCTACAGAAGACAATATATTATAGGGGAAATGGAATCTAATAATCCCAACTTTGGTGGGTTGGAAGGCAATAGTCCCAACTTGAAAATTGTAACACAGCAGTCCCAACTTGTCAACATTTTTATTTTAATGGTCCCAGACTTAACTCAGTTAAGTTTTTCTGTTAAATGCCACGTAGGCATCCCACGTGGCAGTCCACGTGGCAAAATCTGTCCAGTTGGAAAAAAACGTGGGTCCCACTTGTTTTTCAATTAAAAAAATCTTTTAATATTTAAAAAAATCTTTAAATAATAATAAAAAAGAATATATATATATATATATATATAATATATATATACACACACACACACACCCCTACATCTTCATCATCTTCACCACAACAACCACCTGCCACCACCGTCCACCACCACCATCTCCGACGACATCTCCGACGACACCCACTTCCACCACCAACCACCTGCCACCACAAACACCACTGCTCTACAAACACCACCACTGCTCGACACCCACCACCACCGCTCGACACCCACCACCACCACCACAAACCCTCATTCGGGTACAATCTTCAAGACCCAATCTCTTTCAACTTTTATATTAAATTTCCCCCAAATTTTTGTAACCCTAGACACAAAAAATTCAGCCACAAAAACCCACCTCTGTGACAATTGTAAAGGGGGAACTAGAGGAAGAAGGAGGAGATGGAAGGACGGAACCCAACATTGTTTTAATCACAAACACAAACCCACCTCGGTAACCCTTATTTGTTCCGATCTGTTCTGAATCCCTGTAGCCGCCATCTTTTTTGAACCCAATCTCTTTCTAATCGAACAGATATGTGTGTGTGTTCGTTGGAAGGTGGCGTCGCCACCATGGCTCCACTGGGAGCCACCATCCGGCTCCTCCTTCTCTCTCTATGCCATCTCTCTCTCTCTCTAAATGTTGTCTGGATGTATTTATAAAATAAGGGTTGAGGGTGGTTGATGGTGACGAAGGTGTTGGTGTTGGTGTTGGTGTTGGTGGTGGTGGTGGTTGGTGGTGGTGGTGGTGGTGGTTGGTGGTGGTGGTGGTGGTGGTGGTGGTGGTTGGTGAGGAAGACAACTATTGTATATGTGTGTATATATGAATAAAACATGTGGGCCCCACCTCTTTTTTTTAATTGAAAAATAATTATATTTGATTAAAACATGTGGGCCCCACCTCTTTTTTTTGACAGATACAACTTTTTTTGCCACGTGGACTGTCACGTGGGATGCCTACGTGGCATTTAACAGAAAAACTTAACTGAGTTAAGTCTGGGACCATTAAAATAAAAATGTTGACAAGTTGGGACTGCTGTGTTACAATTTTCAAGTTGGGACTGCTGCCTTCCAACCCACAAAGTTGGGATTATTAGATTCCATTTCCCCTATATTATAGTTCTGATTTATCAAAAGGTAAAACTGTTGTGATAAAGTATAAACAAAAGATATGTTGGTGAAATCTTGTTAACGTGTGAGCATAACACGTAACAAGTAAGGATCAAAACATGTTTGGTTGATTATTTGATTAGGCTGATTGGTCACACTTTTTTGTTCATTTTATGAATATGAGTATGATAAGGGGTTACGTGCACTCATCGAACCCAATGATTACTTTAAATGACCAATCATAGTTTCTCACATCATTTCATTACTGAACTCATTTTCATCAAATTTTACACAGGCTACTCATCACTTGAACCATTAACTCATGATTGTACCCAAGGCATTATAACCTAGTGGTATCTTGGTGGTGAGATAAGACTTAAGGGCCATAAGGTCACGGGTTCGAATCTCACAAAGGGGGTTTTCTCATAATTATGAGTTTCCTCCTGAATTGGTGACTTGGTGGTGGAATATGATCGCGTGGCAACACTGGTGGCACGATGATACTCCAGTGTTCCGTGAGTGATTCCAATTTGTTGGCCGTTCAAAAAAAAAAAAAAAACTCATGATTATTATTTTTTTGTTTTAAATTTGAATACAAAAACAAATCAAATAAAAACAACATTTTTAAATACATAAGAATGTTGTAATTAAGGTAGAAGAAGAGTTGTGCGTGAAAAATACTAAAGTGTAGGCTTTATTTTATGGGTTTTTTACAATATTTCCCCTTCCTAACTTGTTATTTTATAGTGAGAAACTGAATTTATTGTTTTATTTAAATCAAGACAAACTTCTCACAATTTTGTTAGAGATGAAGGATTAAAATGTTAAAATTACACGCTTCATTTTTAAATCTTTTACTTGTTATCCTAAGTCATTTACAATTTTTTTACGCGCTCATCTAGAAAAATAAGCTACAGTACCTAACATATTGCATGATTTTATTTATATCCAAATGAAGTTTGATTTGTTTGGCATGAATGTATGTGAAGTATAACTATGTTAGTTATGCATTTTTTTTTCCAATAATTCTAAGATGCATTTAATTGACATGGATGGATAAATGAATTTTGTACTAAGGTCACCGAGGTTATTGCCACTCTTAAATCTTTGGGGGGTTTTGTGGGTTAAAAGTAGGGCTAGATTTAAATCTATTAGACTATCCGTTGTGGCCCGCGAGCAGTCTGCCGCGAGCCACAATGTGATCCAGGTGGATAGCCTGACTCATAACGATGTTCAGCGAACGGTCCCGCGAGCTAGCCCAAGCAACGAAGCTCGCGTGAGCTAGCTGGTGCAATTCCAAAGTTGTTGGCCGTTGGCAGCTAGCTAATGGTCAGAAATTAAATTTGGTAATTAAATTTTTGCTTGATTTAATAAAATTTTACATGTATATATATAGATCTTTAGGTTACACTTGAACAAATGGCAAACCCTAATCCAATCCACCCCTCAATGAACCGTGTAACACTACCGTGGAGTTTAGAGGAAGAACTTTGTTTGGTGGATTGTTATATCCGCCAACAAGAGATCGGAGGAGAATACGACCGAACGAAAAGCTTTTCGAAAGGGGTTGTCACCCGATTTAGGCGACAAAGGGGTGAGAACCTTTGTTCAACAGATATGATTTATGAAAAATACTGTTCCATCAAGGCGAAGTGCACCATTTTTGAGGGGTTCTTCATGGCTGCGATGAACGCGAACCCGGGTTTGAATGATGAAGACTGGGTTGAAATGGCTCGTAATGAATATCGAGACACCCACAATGATAACTACCCACATGAACAAACGTGGAGATTTATGAGAGGATATTTTCTAATGTAGTCTTCTTCTTTTTTCTGTTTTTAATAATATTTTGATGTTTTTTATTTTATGTTTTTTTATGCAATGCAATGGAATGTTTCTTTTATTTTTAGTTTAATGGTTTTTATAAAAAAAATTGTGCTAAATAATATATTTGGTAAAAAAAATTAACCGCTAACCCTTAGCCACAACACCCTGCCGCGAGTGATCGCCGAGTGCTAACCAGTGCCACGTAGGCGTTGACGTGGTTAAATATTATTTGATAAATCTATCACTAAACTCTACCCACAACGGATAGTCTTAATTGGAAAGATTGGTGTGTTTATCCTATGTATATGTTTTAAAGTTTTTTTGGCAGGCCTTGATTTCAGGTTCGTCGGTTGTTGAATGAAGTTAACTGTTAAAAAAGAAAATGGATTTTGTACTGGTTTTTCAGTTCAATTCAACCTATTAATCTATTAATATGTTAACCAGGCACGATTACCATTCTAGCTCTCTTATATAATATGAATAACCTATGTTATATAGAAAGAAAACTAGAAACTAACACAAACTGAGACCAAGACAAAGATATGAAATAAGAAGTATGTAAAAAGTCTTGAATAGTATGGCCCATCAATTAATGAGCCATGTTTCTACTCCCCATTATGTCTCATTTGCTATTCATTCATTTACTTATTCTTCAGACACAAGTCATCTCCATACACATACCAAAATCTTTCTCCAGCCCCCACCCCACTCCTACCATCACCACCACCAAAACACATCCACACATTGTCTTGAAATGCTCAGGTTTGGGTATGTGACAAAGGTGAAAAGACCAGGCTACACATCATTGCTCATATGGGTGATGTTCTTGATGTTAATATCTTCAGGTGTCACCAACACAAAAGGGTCATCAAGAGGAGTAACAAACACACAGTTCTTCAAGACAATGAGGCCTCAAATGTCCCATAGATATGTGTATGATGGTGCAACCGTTAATGGCTTTCTTCCTAAGGCTCTGCCGATACCGCCTTCTGGTCCTTCACACCACCATAACTCCATTGGCCTTAACACCATGCATCCTTGAACAAGATCAAGATCAAGATCAAGATCAAGAAAAGAAGTCTCATTTCCAAGGGTATATTAGTCTTTTTGTATATGATAATTCTCTCCAAGATCTAGTGATCGATCATTATTCTTATTTTCTTTTCTTTTTTTAACTCTTTTTTCCTTTTGCTTTAGATGAAACTTATACTATATAGTTCAGATTTTAGTTTTAAAAGGGGTTTTCTCCTTTTCTTAAAAAAAAAAAAATCACTAGTTTATTACTTTAATGGTAACAAAACTTGTGTATTATCATTATTTTATAGGTAACACCTGAAAAATAAAATATATTAATTTGTTTAGTAGATAATTGGTTTATATCATTGTATTTATATATTAATAATGCATTTTAAAGGCAAACACCTGAAAAATAAAATAATTTGTTTAGTTAATAATTGGTTTATATCATTGTATTTCACCTTTACCTCAAAAGTTTTCATCTTTTACAAAGTTTTAAAGGAAAGCATAACTCTTACTCATCACCCAAACATATTTACAAAGTTCGAGTAGCAAATTTCTAGTGATGTTACATCATTCTATCACCTAACACAAGTATATTAAAAACAAGCTATTTTCTTGAATGTAGTTCAAGTTTCGCCCAGTTCTCCCCATTCATATACTAATTGCTCGATGTTTTACCTACATAAAAGTTATTTTTAAAATTTGAACTAACAGTTATTTTTAAGTTCAACTTGCTAGCCTGTTAACGCCACACTTAATACCATTACTACTTTGTCAATCCCTTCATTACAAATTATCAATTAACATGTTTATACTTTAACATAAATATATGTGTTGCGTTTAATTTGTTTTCTTAACTTGGCGACCAAACCTACTAATTGACACTGCACGTTAATAGTTAGTTTGAGAACAACCAAATGCTTCAGTTTAATTAAATATACAAGTTAAAAACCTTTTTTTTAACGTCCAACTTAAGCAACGCCGGGTACTCTGTACGCGGCACCCAATGGCCGGAAGGTAGCCCTATGGCGGCCTCTACCCGCACGCACAGAGCCCCTAGCCCACCAAGCCACCAGTTCCGGGTAAAACCCGACTCTACAGTAAAGAATCGGTAAAACCCGGTGGTATGAGGAAGTTAATCTTTATATAGTATGTTTATGATTTACGCATAGACACTATATAGATAAAGGAAGGAAATAGAAATATTAGTTTTTTTTTTGGAAATAAAAAAAAATCTAATATAAGATATCAATTTGTTTGTATTTTCATCTTTTACCCTTTTGAACGAGACATGGAAATTAAATGATTGTTTGCCAATTTACTTGACCTATAATACTAGTTTGTCTTTTTTATACTCGCAGTCTAGAGTGTAAATTGCAAATTCAGCTCTTTCTTTAAATTTAGTAGCATTTCAAAATGAAAGATAACATTATTTTCAATTAAAACAAAATCCAACCTCTATGCTTATTTATTAAAATATAAAAGATATACATTTTACTCGGTACTCTCCCTCTCTCTTCTTTGGCGAAGGATATAAAGGGTTAGGGCCTTGTATTTTTTCGCACTAGCGTAAATTTACGTGTATTTCGTTCGAAAATTTTATACTTATTAAATCCGACACCTTCTAAATTGGGTCGTGTGACTTTCAGTCCTCTCTGTATTTTTTTCAAGCTTCGTCAATGTCTCTCTTCACAAACAATTATACATTATGAGGTTGACATCTTCATTGTTAAAACTTGAAGTCAATATATGACTGTATCATAAGTACATAAGTCGACTTTCCCAATTAGGCTTAAAAGTATCATCTTTGATGTGTCAAAGTGTTGGAATTGACGAATTGTTCTTTGATTTGACTGCTAGATTCATTTAATTGGTATTGGTAAAAAGAAGAAACAATAAAAAATGCGTAAATTTTATAATCAAATCAATTCAATGATCAACAACCTCTTAATAGGTTTTTCAATTACATTGATTTAAATATAATTAAGTTATCTAATCTAAATATATAATTAATCAAAAAATATATATAATTAACATAGCCACAAGTAGGTGGTTTAACATTTTTGAGAGTGCAATTAGGGGGTATATCACGAAAAAAGCAAAAATGATGAAACCGCTGATTGAATCAACGGCTTCAACATCTCCAAATGACAAGCCTGCTAGAAACTTTACACAAAGCCTTACACTTCTTCAAATTGTTGGTGAAACTGTGACACCCGTCGAAATCACAGGTCATACCCGTACACTTAGTTACATGAATACAGTCTGCATAGCATTACATGTTATCATTTACATCATAGTTGGACTATATAGGGTTCCAACGAATCAACACCAAAGCATACAGTCTAACAAGTAGACACACTAGTTAGTTCAAGGCCTTAGTTAATCTAATAAGTCATGCTAGACTACAGGAAACCCGGGCAAAACCATGCAATTGAACATACGATTCCAAATTGTTAACCCGACAAGAACAAAAACAAACAATATTTACTCACATGAGGTTAGCAACATATGTTTGGAAATAACAAATACACACACGGCCACATACATACACGAATACATCCATACATACATACATACTCACTTACTAGTCACCATTCTTATCCATACAAGAGACCTTACACAAGAATGGAATCCACAAACATTCTACAATCTCCAAGCCATGTTGACTTACCATAAGAATCACATTTTATTTCCCCATGGCCATCGATCACCACACCATCATCCAATAAGTCCAAGAACCTAGGTGTTTCACTAACAAGAGACATTGTATTCTCACTACATGAACCTAGATAGCTTTGACTTCCTAAATTACTCAATTTCACCTACAATATTTCAGCCCATGTGTTCCCAAGACAAGCTAAGTGAAGCAAGGAACCTAACTAGCCGACACATCTACACCATATACACCATATACATATACATACACACGCATACAAACATCCAAGAACAACCTTCTATTCTAAATTCCTAGGCATTTACACAAGCATGGAAGCTACACTAAACATATGGCCATCGAAGACATCTAGACTTGCCACAAAAACTCTTTTCTTTTGTAGATGCCGTTTTGCGACTAATGATTAGATACTAACATGTGTTAAAGGGGCGAAGGAGAAACAGGATGGGCGAAGGTGACTGAAAGATGGGCGAAGGAAGAATTATCAAGGACGAATGTGGATCAGGAATGCACAGAAGATACATTCGACCAGTTTATCTGGGCGAATGTAGGAAAGCTTACATTCGACCAATCAGTTTGGGCGAATGTACAGCTACTATATATAGATTTCAAGTTTTTGTAATGTATAACGAGTCATTGAGAGTGTGTGTTTTGTGTGTGTGTTCCTGAGAGGTTTGAGAGTGTTTGTTTGAGTTCTAGATTAACTGTAATCAGTCTGTAAACGTTTATTTGAACAAGTTAATCTATGAAAAGCCTTTAAAATGACCTTGATTGTGTTTTGATTGAGTTTACTTCAGTTTGTTCTAAGCTAGGGTTTCCGCACCTGGTTTAGCAACTTGTATGATCGTATAATCCTGTATTGTTATCAAATCCTTCCTCTACAAAGTGGTATCAGAGCGTAGAGGATCATACAACAACAAATTGATAAACTCAGAGCTGATTTGGACATAATTTTCATCAATTCACATCTGTTTTCAATTAAAAATGGTTTTTATGTGTTTTTGAAAGAATTAGAGGTGATTTTGTGGTTAAAATTCAAAATTCCAAGTATTAAAGTTGTTCCAAATCATCTCCGAAGCATAACCTGATCAAGATCAATCAAATCCACAAACTTTTGAAAATCAGAGATCAAAATAACCGTTTTTCAAAGTGTAACCGTTTTTCAAATGTCAGATATGGGCGAACCTGAGTGTTAGTGGGCGAACGTGAGTGTTTTAGGTCGAAGGTGTGTGGATTTTCGGGTGAACCTAGAGGTTTTTGGTCGAACGAAGAGTTTTTCACATAAAAGTTCTACATTCGGGTCTAATTTTTTACCTTCGGGAGATCGGGGGTACGAAGGTAAAACTTAAACGGACGAAAGTAGGATTTTTGGACGAAGGTAGTAGAGTGTTTGTGAGTTTTTACATTCTGGTGAATTTTTACCTTCGAGTGAACTGTTTTTGGGCGAACCTGCATCAAAAGGGACGAACCTGAACATATTTTGGGCGAACCTAGGATAAGTTTTGGAAAATTTTTCTAAGTGTTGAATTTCTCGAAGTGCGTGACTATGTGGCGTTATCAGACTACTCCTACACCAGCAACTACACAACCACAACAGCAGGTGATGGACCCATGGACAGTGGCAGCACAGAAGACTAGCACACAGTCTTCGCAGCCGGTTAACTACATGACTCAGAGTGCACCTACAGTACCACAGTCTGACTACTGGGGAGTAGCAGCAGCGGTGGTAAATACTCAAACTACTAATGCTATTTCCACACTGATTAATGATTTGTCTTCAGGTAGCGGGACTCGGCCACCGAAGCTCATGGAGATTCAAGAATACAATCAGTGGCAGAAAAAGTTCAAGATACACTTGGAAGGCATGGGAGTGGAAGGTGCTGAAGCATGGAACATGATTGCTAAAGGATACACACCACCAGTTCTGGAGAACACGGGTGAACCAGTGCCATTGGAGAGCATGGCGGAGGATGAGAAAAAGAAGTTTGCTGTGGAAAAGAAGGCATTCTCACAACTGACGCAGGCAATTACAAATGATCTTTTGCATCAGTTTGGGACGTGCACAACGTCTAAAGCATTGTGGGATATGCTTAAAAGGAAGCATGATGGAAATGAAAAGACTAGGAATTTGAGGATGGAAGAACTTGTTAAGGAGTTTGAGAATTTTTCTTATGTTGGGAATGAAACTTTGAAAGAACTAACTCCTAGATATAATCATTTAATATCTGAATTGTCTAGTTATGGTGTACAGATTCCTATGGCTAAACAGGTGGATAAGTTTGCTGAAGCATTACCACCAAACTGGGATCAGCATGTGGATGTCCTGAAGGAGAAGGATGATTTTCAATACTGGTCTCTTCAAGAGTTCGTTGAGAAGCTGGAAAACAAAGAATTGGAAGAGAAGAGGAAGGCTAGGAGAGCACAGATTCCTCAGAATCCAAACTTATACTTTGGAGGATCTTTAGTTCCAGCAAGTACAAGTTCTGGAGGGCTAGTTACACCACATGTTGCTTGTATATCAAATGTTGTAGAATCACCCATCATTAATTACCATCAACAAACTTCATCTTTATCACAACCACAACCACAAGTTCCATATCAATATTCATACATCCCACCATTCTCCCCAAAGCAACAAGCAGCTTTTTACACTGCTGGTCAAACTCAACCACAACCAATGAACCAACCTAACCAACCAACTGTGGTTTTGGAGACTTCCAATCTTGGAAATGTGACAGTTGAAGTTGCTCAGCAACACATTGCATTAGTCTCTGCAATGGTTTCTTCCTACAATGGATTAGTTGCTAGTCAAATTGGTAATAACAACTTGACCAATGAAGACTACGCACAGATTGATAAGGAGGAAATGGAACTCATTGACATTCAATGGGCGTTTGCGAGCATAATGCGAAGAGCAACGGAGTTTATTGAGAAAACAGGTAGAACCGACTTGGGAACTTCTCCTAACACAACCTACGGGTTCAATAAGGAGAAAGTGACTTGTTTTAATTGTGGGGGTAAAGGTCACTTTAAACGTGAATGTACACAGCCACCGAAACAAGGCAACAGGAATCCATTTAATGCTACCTATCAGAACCGTCAACAACAAAACCAAAACCAAGTTTCTTCCCAAAACAATAACAACTACCAAAATCGTCAAAACAACTTTAACAACAACCAAAATAGACAACCAACCACACCAAACCAGACACAAAACCAAACACCAAACAATACTAACCGAACAGTCATACCAATCACTACACCAGCTGAACAACAGAATACCAATCAAGCATTGGTTACTCAACAAGACGAGAGGTTTGACTGGTCAAGCATTCAAATAGGTGTTGAGGAGATAACCACTGGGGGAAATGTGGCGTGTGTTGCCTATCAGGTTGATCTTGAAGATTCAGTGACGATGGAGGAGAAAGTTGAAACTGAGGTTGCTAGTGATGAGTCTGAGGCAGAGTTGGATGGAGATCTTGAACCTGTTAAGGTTAATTCTGAGGTTAATGTTGAGGTTGAAAATGAAGAGACTAATTCAGGAGTTGTGATTGATACTGTTTCTGACATTCCTGAGGAGTGTGAATCGGTTTATTCTGATTCAGACAGTGATTCGGATACGGAAGCTAGTGTTAATTCTCTTGATGAAGATATTGATCAGTTACTTGCAGAAGCAGATTTTCTGATGACTAGGAAGTCGTGCATTGCAGATGATGCTTTCACAAAGATTGATTATTCCAGATTCTTTGCAGGAAAGGAAGCTCATTTTGCATTGATGGCCATGACTGACCCACCAAAACCTGTAAGTTCTGCATGTAGTACTGACAATACTAGTGAAAAATATTGTGGTGCTTGTGATAGATTGACTGAGGAGGTTAAACAACTCCGTATTCAACGTGATAGTGCTATCATGAACAGTCAATCTACTCGCAAAGAGTTGAATGCTTTTAACAAAGTATTAGATGGCTACAAAAAGGACATTTCTGACTTGAAAAACACTTTGTCATTAAAACAATTGGCAATTAACAACTATATCAATGAAATTGAAAATACCAAGTTAGAAATGGCCGCCATCAAATGCTTTGCTGAGAAAGTAAACAAAAAGTTAGAAAGCTACAAGAATGTTGCTTATGTGGTAGACCACATCATTGATGATAAAACAACCAACTATCGGGCTGTACCATCTCCGGTTCTTTTTGAAAACCATAATTGTCACCAAGTGACACCGGAGAGTTCGGTAAAATCTGATTCAGCATCGGAAAATGAATCAAACACTTCAAGTGTTGGTGATCCAAATTCCGATGTTAGACCGATATTGGGAATCAATGATGAGGGTGTTATAGCTGAAAGTGTTGACTCAGATTCAGAGAGTGATGATACTGGTTGTAACCAAACTGTTAATGTATGTGATATTCCAAAAGAAAATCACATCATTACAAATGAACCAGTTTCATCATCTCAAATTGTTCCAATGAGAAATGTTCATCATGTGGAAAAGTCTGAGAAGAATGTTGTGAGGACAGATCTTAATGTGATTAAGAAAGATCTTGAGAAGAATGAGAAAAACGAACAATGTGACAAACCTGTCAAGGTGTTTTATCGGATGGAAGGATCCGATAAGATCATCTCTGACGAGGACTTTCCAATTAAAAATGCCAACTATGCTAAAATTGAAAAGATTTGGCAAGAAAGTACTATTTGGTTCCCAAAACATGAGAGAACAAATGAAATTCCACCAGCTTTGTTAAAGAAGTTGTACTTGGATGTTCCTCAAGAACCAAAGGTCCATGTCACAGAGTTTGTTAAACCCAAAAACAGAGCTAATGGTTTCAATGAGCCTACTTACTCAAAAGGGCCACTCCCTGAGAGTTTAAGGAAGCAACAGTATAATGATCAATACCCTGTTAGATCATTTGCTCAACCAAATGCTCCAAATGTTTTTGAAGAGTACCGTGCGTGCTTTAAGTGTGGAGAACGTGGGCATTTACTTGCTCAGTGTCCATATGTAAGGCACAAGAGGCACGAAGTGGAAGTGAGGAATTCTATGCGAAAGCCGATTGATCATTATGTGCCACCTCATAGGAGAGTTGTTCCTCAACAACAACAACCGTTTTATTATCAAAACAATTTTCAAATGAGGAACACTCGTCCAATGCACTATGATAGAAGGAATCGGATCGCTATGGAACACTCGTGGAGGAAGCCTGTGGTAAACTCAACAATTGAGAGACAAAAGGTTACACCAAAACCGATTGTCAAATCAAATGTTGGACCTAAGTCTGTTAAATCAGATAAGGTTACCAAGAAAGTTACCTTTGCTAACAATGTTCAGAAACCGACTGAGAACCCAAAGTCTCAGATTCGTATCCTGAAAAGGACTGAACAATCTTGGACACCTAATGGTACTCCAGGAGCCTCATCTTCAAAGGTTAATGAAAAGAAGGAAACAATTTTGAGCAATCAGAAAAAGATTGATCAAAAAGTTGTTAAAAATGTTTGTGAAAATGTCATTGTGAAACCTGATGTTGAAAGACCCAAGACTCAGGCTTGGGTCCCCCGAAAGCACTAAATGATTTACTTTTTGTGTGCAGGGAGCTTCAGCTGGCCCTATTAGCAGTCTTTGGATTGTTGATAGTGGAGCTTCAGGCCACATGACAGGGGATCTTGCGTTGCTGTTCGACGTGAAGAACATCAATGGAGGATATGTAGCGTTTGCGGGAAACAAAGGTGGATATATCACGATGGAAGGGAGTGTGAGCAATGGGATAGTGAGTTTTGAGCGGATATCGTATGTGAAGCAGATAGACTATAATCTGTTGAGTGTCAGTCAAATTTGTGACAAGAAATTTACTGTGCATTTTGATGACAAATCCTGCTATATCTTGAAACCGGGCTTTACAATTCCTAAAGAGTGGATAATGTTGAAGGCACCACGCGTCAACAATTTATACATTCTTGATATGTCCAAGGCGATGACATCACAGGGGCAAATAACGTGCTTTTTGTCCAAGGCGACTGAGAAAGAATCGATAATGTGGCACCGAAGGATGGGGCACATTCATCTGAAGAAAATGAATCAACTTGTGAAAAATGGACTTGTCGATGGAGTTAACGTGAAACATTTCCATCTCAATGACAAGTGTGTGAGTTGTAAAAAGGGGAAGCAACACAAACAGTCCCACAAAGTGAAAAAGGTGAACTCTGTTGAGATGCCACTTGAGCGACTGCACATGGATCTTTTCGGACCGGTCAAGCGCAAAAGTCATCTTGGAGAGCTTTATTGTTTAGTCGTCACTGACGATTATTCAAGATTTTCATGGGTGATGTGTTTGCAGAATAAAAGCGACACTTTTATCAATCTAAAAGTTCTGTTCACTCGATTGGAGAATCTCTATAATGTGAAGATAAAGAGAATTCGAAGTGACAATGGGACGGAGTTCAAAAATGCCAAGATGGATGAACTTTGTGAAGACAAAGGGATACATCATGAATATTCGGCTCCGTATACCCCTCAACAGAACGGTGTTGCTGAACGAAAGAATAGGACTCTAATTGAAGCGGCTAGAACTATGCTTGCTGATTCAAATCTTCCAGTAATGTTCTGGAATGAGGCGATTTATGCAGCAAATTACACACTAAATCGGGTTCTAACAGTGAAGAAGTTTGGAAAAACATCTTATGAGCTGTTACACCGGAGGAAGCCGAACTTAGAGTATCTAGAACCTTTCGGGGCGCCTTGCACGATGTTGAATCCAAGCGAAAAGTTTAGTCCTAAAGCCGAGGAGGGTTACTTTGTTGGATATGCAACCCCACTCAAACGGGTATACAACAAGAGTACTCGTCGTGTAGAAGACTGGGCTAACGTGGATGTTCAACGATATACTCAAAATATTCAAGGCACGGGTCCTGATTGGATGTTTGATTACAAAGAGTTCTTTGAATCATTCAATCTAGATAGCTTGGTTGAAGAAGCTGTTATTCGATTACTTTACGAGTGTGAAAATGCAACAACTTCACCATTGGTGCGTCCGATCACCGTAAACCCCCTACCAGCTTCTAATGATACCAATGCTCCTATACAAGAAGAAGAGATTTTTCAAGAAGCTTCAACTTCATTAGACACTTCAGAATCTGAAGATGAACAATTTGAAGAAGCTATTCTTGATCAAGCTGAAGAACAGGAGGCACCGCCAGTGAACCCAACTCCAACTTCTGATGTGGCTTCATCATCAAATACGGGTCATGATCTGGATGCTGTAGAGAACTTGACTGTTCAGACGGGAGTGCAAGTACCTGTTTATCCGGAATCTCGGATTCATCGTATTCACCCGCTGGAGCAAGTTATCGGTGATCCTGGAAGTAGTGTTATGACCAGAGGGCAGCTTAAAAGCGTTAATACGCCAGAGAGTTTTGGTGCTTTAGCATTATATGCCAAAATTCAACAATCTGGTAGTCAAAATGATTGGTCGTTTGCGTGTTATGTGTCGCAGGTAGAGCCAAGGACATACAAGGACGCTTTGAAGGATGATGCCTGGGTGGAAGCTATGCAGGAGGAGTTATTACAATTCCAGAAATTAGGAGTGTGGACGCTCACGGATTTGCCGCCGGATAGAAAGAAGATTGGCACCAAATGGGTGTTTAAGTGTAAGAAGGATGATCGTGGGGTAATTGTTCGGAACAAAGCCAGATTGGTCGTGCAGGGTTTCCATCAAATCGAAGGGATTGATTATAATGAAATCTATGCACTGGTAGCACGAATCGAAGCTATTCGGATGTTCCTCGCGTTTGCTTCTTATAAGAAATTCAAAGTTTACCAGATGGACGTGAAAAGCGCATTTCTGTACGGGAAAGTCAAGGAAGAGGTGTATGTCGGGCAGCCACCAGGCTTTGAGGACCCAATCCACCGGGATAAGGTCTACGTGCTGAACAAAGCTCTTTATGGCTTGCACCAGGCTCCGAGGCAGTGGTACGAGGAGCTAAGTACATACCTCATCAACAAAGGATTTAAGCGCGGCCTCGTTGATTGCACCCTCTTTACGAAAAAGACGGGAGATGACTTGCTTCTAGTGCAGATATATGTTGATGATATAATATTTGGTTCAACTAACGAGCTTTTATGCAGGGAGTTCGAATCTGTCATGCAGGAAAAGTTCGAAATGAGCGCAATGGGGGAGATGCAGTTTTTCCTAGGCTTGCAGGTGGACCAAAGACCCGACGGGATCTTCATTCACCAGACGAAATATGTCTCCGACATCTTGAGCCGGTTCCAGATGGAGGACTCAAAGCCAATGGATACCCCGATTCAACCCAATCACGGGATTGGAGTGGATGCTAAGGGGGAGCTGACGGATCCTTTTACATACAGAGCAATCATCGGATCTCTGATGTATTTGACGGCGTCTCGACCAGATATTATGTATGCAACATGTCTCTGTGCCCGCTATCAATCGAAGCCGAAACAAAGTCATCTGACGGCGGTCAAGCGTATCCTTAGATATCTGAAGGGTTGTCCCTCAAAAGGACTTTGGTACCCTAATGATGATAATTTTGATTTCATATCTTTTAGTGATGCAGATTGGGGCGGCTGTGACAAGGATAGCAAATCTACTACAGCTGGTTGCCAGTTTTTCGGGAGCAGGTTAATCACCTGGCAATGCAAGAAACAGACTTCCGTAGCACAATCTACCTGTGAAGCCGAGTACATTGCAGCCTCGAGTTGCTGTTCGCAAGTACTTTGGATTCAACAACAAATGGTGGATTACGGTTTGCAGTTTCTTAAAACCCCTATTTACTGTGACAACGAAGCCGCAATTGCATTAACTAAAAATTCGGAAAATCATTCTAAAGCGAAACACATCCGGATCAAATATCATTTTATCCGTGATTGTTACGCTAAAGAATTGATTGATATGATCAAAATACATACTGACTACCAACGTGCAGATTTGTTTACTAAAGCTTTTGATCGTTCACGCTTTGAATATCTTTTAAAAGTAAACAATATAAAGGAAAAACAGGACTAATCGGCACCTCGGTTTATCGCTTTTTAGTTTTTAGTTTTTATATTTTGCTAATTGGGAATTTCTCTTTGCTAATTGGGAATTTCTCTTTACTTTCGTAATCCTCAAAGAAGTTGATGCTTTCGAGGGGATTGTTTAATCCTCAAAGAAGTTGATGCTTTCGAGTGGATTGTTTCTTTTAAATTTTGTTTTTGTTTTTGTTTTTAGAAAAATGAAAATCCAAAAATATGTTCTTTATTTTAGGGGAAGCCATTTTATCAGAAAAGCCAAAAACATTATAAAATTCAAAAAGACCTAAAAATTAGAAAATCAAAAATGATTTCCTGGTAAAACAGAGGAAATGATAGTACATCAGTGGGAATTTGACACAGGCTAAAGAATTGTATAGTTTATGAGGCGTGTGTTGATTACGTGTGATATGCTGATAGGCTTCGTAGACTAAATATTGCGTGCATTAGTGATACAAACATAACGAACTACGCGTTCGTGGCTGAACACCTCATGGGCATATGGTCTTAGTACCGTAATTTCGTTTGATAGGATTGCCAAAATCTGAGGTTTCGGGTCGTTATGTTATGGTTATCCGGGATATTCTGCTAAAACTTTTGTCGTATTGATTTACGGACCTAGTTTTATCAGAATATTTGCTAAAAGAGCTTAATTGCCAAACCCGGAAGTTACCGAATTGAGGAACTTTATGTTTTAATTGATCATAGATCATTATTACATCGTATTGATCATCTGATGCAAATCAGTGATTAATATCAGCCTCAACCTAGTGTATACGCACATGTTACTCTGCTGCATTCATTTGCTGACCTGTACACCTCTGTGCTATATACTTTGTAACTTTTACGGATAACTCTGGCATAATCACGCGTTACGACGAAGCTTTGTGCAATTACTTGATACGGGAGTATGTCGTGTGTGTGGGCACCACATCGTGTTAGTCTAATACACTTAACTCGTATCATTTTAAAGCATTGCGTAATTGTCTGCATGTGAGCTTACGTGGACCACAATATCAGCAATTGCAGTATCACATACTGTTTTCTAATGATAATATTAAACAAAAAGATCAATGCTGTGATCGGATTTCTCAGAAAACTGATATGATCCTCTGACCGGATTTCACAAAATGTTTACTGTTTTCATTTACTTTGATGCATTTTATTTTATTGCATTTTACTTTTAATGTCAAAAAGATACAAAATCCAAAAAGATTTTAGGTGTGTTTTGTTAAAATTTCAGAAAATCCAAAATTTTTGTATTTCTGCTTTATTTTTGATAACCGGGGATGCTTGATAGTTAATTTCTGAGATTTGACAACACCATCTGGGCTTTGTATCATTCTAAATGTGAAAATTTGTGTTTTGGATACTTAACGGAGTGAAAAATGTTGAACGGGATTCGAATTTGTAATTTGGCAAAATTTTTCAAAATTCCCATTTTACATTCGCCCTTCATTTGGGACGAATGTGGGATTTTTGTTCACTTTCGACCGTTTTCGTTTTGGGCGAATGTGATTTTACCTACATTTTCACTTTCGGGTAAAATCCTTTCTACCTTCGTGCCTTTCATTAGGGGCGAAGGTGGAAAGAGTGTTCATTCGACCGGACTACATGGGCGAATGTGGAAGCCTATAAATAACCCAAACCAGGTTCGACCAAACAGTTCCACTTTTTCAAAATTTTCTTCAATACAAGACCTTGTTGATTTTGATTCCTGTGATTGTGCTTTTTATTCCTTAGTGTTTGCTGATCATTTCTACATAAGTATTACAGGTAATGGACAAGGATTCAAGCCGGAATCGTTCGTTTATTAACCGGACCTAGGGTTTAATGTTTTAGAGATTTTCAGTGGTTTTTAATGTTTGATTTTGATTCACATTCATCCCACATCAGTTTTAGGGGGAGAATGTTTTAAGAATTAGGATTATAACACTGATAAATTGCTTGATTGATTGCTTGAAATATAAAAACCCTAATTTCGTTTTAAAACTGATATAGAATGAATGGTTAGGGAAATTGATGAATGGCGAAGCTTAGTCGGTCATTATAGATGAGATTTGAATCAGAATTAGAGGTTAAAAACATGATTGAAAAATTTTTAAATTTTGAGGTTGAACATTTTCCACCTTCGGTCCATCGACCGGACGAAGGAAAAACTAAACGGACGAAGGAGTCATGCAATGGGCGAATGTACATTTTATTCAGAATCAGTTTTTCATTCGACCAGAAATGTGCACCTTCGGCCAAAATATTCTACATTCGACCAGTCTTTTTGGGCGAATGTGGAATCTCAAAAACTTAAAAGTTTGAATTTTTGACGATTTCGTGTTTTGACGTTTTATTTTGATTTTACATTTCAGATGGCTGAAGAACAATCAACTGCTGATATTCCTGTGGAGACTACTGTTGCTGATCCAGTTCCACAGACGGTGCAAGAAGGAGAGTCTTCAAGTGGTACAAAATGGCCATTTGAGAAGACCCATAACTGTTGCGCATATCTCGGAGACGTTGAGAAGAATGTGGAATTCACAGAAATTATAAAGTTTTTGAAGAGATGTAGAGTGGTTTATGCATTGGCAACACCAACTATTATCTACAAGGATATAGTTGAGGATTTTTATAATAACGCCAAGTATGATTACTTTGATAATCAGACTATCATCAAGAGTAAAATTCAGGGAATGGAGATGTTCATCACTGAAGCAGATATCAGAGAAGCTCTCCAGATCCAATTTGAAACTAGTGAGGATCCAAGAGAACTTTCCTGGACTGAGCAGAAGGCATGTTTCCTAAGGATGAAATACAAAGGACCGATTACTGATGGTTCGATGTATAAAGGGAAACTGAGCGTGCAGTTCAAGTATTTTGCTCACGTCATCATTTTAGTGTTTGGATGTGTTAGTGGTGGTTATGACGTGATGAGAAAAAGTTTAAGCTCGTTAATGGTTGCATTGACTCTCAATAAACCATTTAATGTTGCTGGGATGATCCTAGATCACATGTTGGAGATGTTGAAGGGTTTGAAGAAGAAATACTTCATGCTTTATCCTAGATTTTTGATGATGATCTTCGATCACAAATATCCACACTTGAAGAAGGATCCAACACAGATACTCAATATGGATCATATGAATGTTAGAACTTTAGCAAGAATGAAAGCTTATAAAGGTGTGCCGGAAAATGAGAGACCACCTTTCAGAAGGCTATTTGGAGCTTTGGCTAGAGAGGATTACATGGATCCTGGAAAGAATCTAGCAAGACATCCTAACAGTGATAGTGATAATGATGATCCACTTGTGTATGCTGATGCAAGTACGAAACGGAAGAGGCAAGTTGTTAATCCCGGAGCCAAAGGGAAGGGCAAGGGAAAGACAGATCAGGGAACTTCAAAACAACAAGCAGTGAGGAAGAAGACTACTGCAAAGAAGGGTACAAGTTTGGTAGATGAGGAGTCTGTTGATTCTGAGGAGACTGAAACAGAAGAACAATGGGATTCGGATGCTGAGAATGTCCGGACTACCAAACAAAAGGCCACTTTGGTTGGTGAGTCTGAATCTTTGAACAGATCAATAGAAGAAGCTCAAAAGAATAAGCAGTCTGTTGATGCTGAGGATGAAGGGTTGACTGTTAATCTGGATGAGTTGAATGAAGGTGAAACAGTTGTTGTGAATTTGCCCAAGCCCAAACACAAATCTATGGCTAAGAAGACAAGCACTAAGCAACTCAGAGAGAAGGAGTTGAACTTATTGTTGAAAGGAAAGAGATTACCAGATGCTGGAACATCATCTAAACAATCTTCACCAGCAGCCAAGAAACAAAAGACTAAGGAGGCTACAACATTACCAGTGGATCAATTCAACATTGCCCTGGATAATGTTCTGAACATGTTTACACAGCCTCAGAAGGGAAAAGAAGCTGAGATTGAGCCATCCAAGTCTAAATCCAAATCTAAGAAGATCACTGTGGATGATGAAGTGATGAAGCAGATGAACAAAAGAATGGATGATATGATGAAGATGCTTGTGGCTCAACAAGCTGAGATTGCCAAGTTTAAGCAGAATGAGGAGAAGATGCTTCAGATAGTTGTTGCTTCTAAATCTAATCAAGATGAAATAGATGAGAAGGTAAAGAAGCTTGAAGCAAAGAATCAGAAGCTTGAAGGTAAAGTTCTGAGAAATAAGAACAGATTCAAGGCAATTAAGGAAGATAACAAAGAGCTGAAGGCTGAAAACAAACGCCTTAGTGATCTGATTAATGACTTGTACAACGTAGCACCCAAACTGAAGGAGGGTGAGGAAGATGCAGAGAAAGAGGTTGAACAAGTAGATTTTGAACCATCTGAATCTGATAAAGAGGAGGATGAGGATGATGAGAATGAAGAATCGGAGAAAAGTGATGATGAAGATGATAACAATGATGATGATGATGATGCTGAAGGTTCAGGAAGTCAAAAAGATGATGATAGTAGTAGCAGTGATGATAATGATGGAGGAGATGATACTGCTAAGTTCACATTTGAGAAGAGACCACCTTCTAAGAAGAAGAAAGACACAGGTGAGTCTAGTTCGAAGAAGAAGGGAGAGAATGTAGATGATGAAACTGTGTTTTGGAATGAAAAGGTGAGGTCTTTATCTGATGATGCAAAACAAGTTTACAAAGACATGTTAGAGAAGAGAGAGTGGACCATTGAGTTCACAGGTCGTTTTGCAGAAATATTCCAAACAGATGATATGAGATATGAATTGGAATATAACGATCCTGATCTTGAAGAGGGGGAAGTACCTGCTTCTGTGGCAAAGGAGATACTGGATGGACTTGCACAGAGAGTAGGGAAAACTTTTGAAGAGTTCATTGTTGATGAGTCGATTCCATCTATTCCTGAAAAGGATGTTGGAACTCACTCTGATGATAAAGAAACCCCTGAGTTTGAGGAAGTTGAGATAGAGGATATTACACATGAGGAATATCCACAGTACTTCAGACAAAATGATGAAGATGTGGTGTTTCCTGATTTTACTGAAAGGCATAATACGTCTGCTAAGAGAAAGGCAAGAAAAAGAAGTGCTGAGTTTGTTGAGAAAGTACTTGGAGCTAATTTGCCAGAATCTTCAAACAAGTCTGATGAGTTGAAAGAGTATTTGAAAAAACTAAGATTGATGGATGAAAACCGACCAAAGCCCGAAGCTCAAGGAAACTTCTACAGGTTTCATAATGCAAAGTTCAGAGGCAGAGCTCTTGGGTGGACATACTTGAGCAGGCTGAAGTGCTTAGCTGCTAAGTGGGAATCAGGAATCTTGTACTTCTACAGATTCATTGACTTGCTAACTCTACCGTACTGGGCGGTTAGAGATCTATGCAGATTTCCTATGTCTGGTGCTTCAGTGAATAATACTCATGTTGGTTGGTGTGCAGACAAATTGGTTTGGGAGAGTAGAACAAAATGGAACAGATTTAAACCACAGTATCCCCGGAGGAAAGTTCACAGGGATACTGATCCCAGAACCAAGTTGAAAAGGGTTACCTTGATTTATAAGGCACCTGAAGTTATGAGAAAGATACCTTTGATGCCTATGCCTCAACACTTCAGTGCTGACTTCATATTTTGGTATTATGATTGGAGGAAGGCAGAAGCGGTGATTGTGTTGAGAGATGGAAAGGATAAATACAAGCATGTGCATGTATTTGATCCTATGTGGCTGATAAATTGCACCTTCGAAGACATCATCATGTTATTCTATAATCCGATTCATCATGAGCCAAACGATGCAGATCAAGCAAGGAAATACACACAAGTTGTGGGTGTTTGCTTTGCTTATGATATCAATGCTGGAAGTAATCTGGAAGGGAAGCTTGGCAAGAAGGTTAAGATGGCGAATGTGTCGAAGCCGGTAAAGAGAAAGTTAGAGCCGGAAATGACGAAAGAACAGAAGAGTATACTGAGAATCAAGCTGTTGAATAAAGCCATGGATGAAGATAGGAAAAGATCTAATCAATAGTCGAGGGGGAGTTTGTAGATGCCGTTTTGCGACTAATGATTAGATACTAACATGTGTTAAAGGGGCGAAGGAGAAACAGGATGGGCGAAGGTGACTGAAAGATGGGCGAAGGAAGAATTATCAAGGACGAATGTGGATCAGGAATGCACAGAAGATACATTCGACCAGTTTATCTGGGCGAATGTAGGAAAGCTTACATTCGACCAATCAGTTTGGGCGAATGTACAGCTACTATATATAGATTTCAAGTTTTTGTAATGTATAACGAGTCATTGAGAGTGTGTGTTTTGTGTGTGTGTTCCTGAGAGGTTTGAGAGTGTTTGTTTGAGTTCTAGATTAACTGTAATCAGTCTGTAAACGTTTATTTGAACAAGTTAATCTATGAAAAGCCTTTAAAATGACCTTGATTGTGTTTTGATTGAGTTTACTTCAGTTTGTTCTAAGCTAGGGTTTCCGCACCTGGTTTAGCAACTTGTATGATCGTATAATCCTGTATTGTTATCAAATCCTTCCTCTACATCTTTTCCCATGATGTTTCGGCCCCCAAGAGTCCAAAGAAAGGGTGCACACAATCACCAACAACAAGAAGGCAAACCTTTATACTAGAATAGCAAAACACTAACCACATGAGCATGATAATCTTGTCAACCTTGCCACAAAAAGAGAATGCCCCTTCCCCATGATGTAGCGGCTGAACACCCTACACAAACCACCAAAAACCACCAAGTCAACTTCTTTCTCTTACAAGGTTTCTAGTAAAATGCACTCCAAGAAAAGTAAAAGTTGACTTACTTCAATTGTTCACCAATGAACTCTTGGCCATCCTCCCACCATTCGACTATATATAGAAGCCCTTAGGAGACTTGTGATCACACCACAACATCATAAATCACACCAACACTTGGAAAACACCCCACTTGTCCGTCTTGAATCCCTCGGCCGAAGGTTAAACCCCACCCAAGAAGCTTGTTCGATCCATCATCATCTTTGTTTAGGAGCTCCAAGTATGTAGCAAGTATCTAGGAGTTACAATGCAAGGATTTAGCTTATTTTTCTTATATATTCTCGGCTATAACTCAAGGTATAACACCCGAACCCTTTATCCTCATTCGGTTACATATATTGGTCACCCGAAGCTCACACACTCTCAACAATGTAATCTTTCAAGTTAAACTAACTTAAACACTTAAGATTTATATTAAAAGTTCAACACTATAGCTTGTACATACAAACCCACCTATATGCGATTATATACACCTTAGGACATGTATATGGACATAAACGAGCACACACATATACATATAGATGTATGCGTGTGTGTATGAGGCCAAGACCCGGCCTAAGAATAACATGTTTCACTTAATTTTACAACATATAATATGGTTAGTTTTATAAACATGTGTTAAGAGCAATAAAACATGTGTTAACAACCTTAACACAAAAGTTTTCATGGAAACATATGATATGCAAGTACGTACAAAGGCAAAACACTTGAATGGGTTGTTTTTATACAAAATTGCCAAACGATGTGTCCATATGTCACCATAGACTTGTATAACAGAAACATAAGTAACCCTTGGTAACCCTAAGCAAGTCAAAACATTTGTTTTGCCAAAAATAGAATAAACATGGCCACGTGAATAACAAAACGAACAATTACTGACACATACAGTGTGTGACACACGTGGATAGTGGTACAGAAGCCCTAGTCCATAGGTGTTACAGTCGGGTGAACAATTGCATGGTAGTTAGAGCCAAACATAGACCTAAGTTGCTTTTAGTTGCATTTAGGGTTCCCAGACCAGACACACCGCATCAGATTAAGTTCAGTCTAGTATCCAGACATCAAGTAAGTATTCACGGCCCCTTTTTACAGTCTTTTTACATTTGGGGGGGGGGGGGGAAACATGATTACAGTTTTCAGTTACATACATGACTATTATGTGAACATGAGACAATAAGGTTCAGGATCCACTAAGCCCACGTGTCATACATTTCACCATAACCATTAGCTGTGGACTTAGCCATGAAACACCGGAATAGATCTATTGGGTTGACACCCCCAGTATTAGTCAGTCGCTCCGCTCGGATGATAGATATCAAGAGAGTGCTTGTATTTCACATTGTTTCATTGTCTTTAGTGTACAATGGGCAAGGCACAACATGTCAAGGTTTGGTTATAGGCTCATGTCAGATCACATGATGATTATTGCCCTAGTTAGGCAGTAATTTAGTCGGTTTTGGATAACATGTCCGTTCATACAAACCTGTGTACTCACCAACTTTATGTTGACCCATATATTTTTACATGCATGTTTTTCAAGAAATTAGCATGGGGCATGGAGCTTGGGAAGGTCGCGTGCGGGCATTTATGGGATACCATCTTTTGAACTATTGTTGTGACGTTTTGTCCTGAACATTTTACACAATGGTTCTAATTCGAATAATTAATGTTATGTTTTTGTAAGACTTGATTGTTAAATTGTAATTCCTGTTTTATTTAAATAATGCTCGTGTGACCTTTGTGCTTAGAAATCATTCAAAGTTACACCCCGTGTTTCCGCCTTGGCGGGGTGTGACAGATTGGTATCAGAGCACGAGGTTATAGCGAACTAAGATTCTTTTGAGTCAAACTATAATCTAAACAAAATTGATTTTGAAATGTTTTCCAAAGGAAAGAAACACAACAATTATCCCTATGCACTACGCAAGTTCCATGCCCGTTACATACTTCACACATTAGTAGATATATTAAGTACACTACATGATTTTTGACACACACGTGTGTTCATTGATTTCCAGGATCATGGCACACCGCGATTACCCTATCATCATCTCGGATTCTGAGGAGGAGCACGTGCCAGAGAACCCTCCAGCTGATGACCTTCAGCAGGGTTATGAACCCGACTCTAGTGACTCGGATGTTGCAGAGGACCACATGCAGGTGGATCATGTTCTCTAAGATGACGAGGATCTTGTGCCCGCTGGAGAGGCACAGCAGGAGGATGCACCTCCACCGCAGCTAGAGCCTAGGGTGCCATCTTTCCGTCCTTATCGCCCGTGTCCGGGTGGGGTACGAATGATGTACACTCCTTGGAAACGAGTACTCCCTCCACCAGCCCTTATCGCTCCAGTTGAGGCTCCTGACCAGGTTGACCCTGAGCCTCCAGCACCAGCAGACCCCCAACCCCCAGCACCAGAAGCACCAGAGCTACCCTAGAAGAAGCTACTTCGAAGATCTCAGGCTCGTAAGAGGACATACTTGCCGACTGTTGATGGATTCTTAGCCCATTCTGACGAGGAGGTTGACGGCGAGGTCCCCTCTACTTTTGAGATTGGCGGAGATCCCAGCCACCCTCGGACACACCATTACCCACTGGTTTCAAGCCTGCTCCAGTACGCCACACTCTACTCTGTGCGAGACATGGTTGGACGTCACGACACATAGATTGGGGTGTTACGTAGTATGGTTCAGGAGATCGAGGATGACCTGTATCTGACAGGTAAGACCAAGGATCCCATTCTCTATCAATTGGCTGAGTTGGATACGTGTGTGTATGAGGCAGATCAGGGACGCGCCACAGCAGAGGAGCGTGTCGTCGAGCTTGAGGCTAGAGTTGATGATCTCGAGGTGAGGATGACTGCAGCTGTTGTAGCATTGTCTGCTGCTTTCCCATCCCCATCCCCGTAGGATATCATGTATTGTGCTAGTAGTAGTAGTTTAAAAACTTGTAAGGCAGTATGCCATTTTATTTTGTATTCAGAAACAAAATCGTATCAAGTGCGTTAAACTTTCTATGAAAAGTGCGATATTTTGGTTTCCTATATTGTGTAGTGCCATATCTTTGTGATCGTGTTTTGTCATTTGTGTTGATTGTATAGTTGTTTTGATTGGTGCATATGTTGACAATATTATACAGTGATATGTGTCTCATTCTTTTAGTCTTATGTATTACAAGAACATGCCTCCCAAAAGAACTACTCGATCGACTTCTGAGGAAGAAGCTTTTTCGACCACCTCTGCGGACCTAGCCAGGGTAATTGCACAGGCTATCGCGCAACATGAAGTGAACCGCGCCGATTCTAGTGGTGGTTCGGGCGCAACAGGCCTACGCAGAACCCAGGATCCCGAGACTGGTAAAGCTCTTGCCTATCCTTTCTTAGTCTTGATCTTCTCTTATGCCGACTCCATCGACTGATAAACCATTCATTCTGACACCACAGAAGTAGAGAATACCTTGCGTGGGTGTTCCTACAAGACCTTCATGGCATGCAAGCCCTGGAACTTTCGTGGGTTAGAAGGAGCAATTGGTATTGTCCGTTGGATCGAGAAAACCGAGTCGGTACTTGATATCAGTGGTTGTTCAGAGGACCAAAAGAGCAAGTATGTCACTTGTACCTTCTAGGTCGAGGCGCTGACATGGTGGAACCTGCAAGTGCAGACCTTGGGTCGCGAAGCTACCTACAATCTTTCGTGGACTGGGTTGAAGTCGATGCTGATATATAAGTATTGCCCGCGGAGTGAACTATAGAAGTTGGAGACCGAGTTATGGAATTTGTCCATGAACGGGGCGGATATCGCTGCTTATACCACCCGATTTCATGAGCTTTGTCGTCTAGTTCCACACATGGTTACCCCTGAGTATAAGCGGGTAGAGAGATACATCTGGGACCAACTTCCATTCAGCATGCTGTCACCCTTGCTCACAGCCTGACCGACGATGCGGTACGCATGGGTTCCCAGACCCAAAAGGAATCCGACAAGGGTGAAGGCTCTGGAAACAAGCGTAAGTGGTCCAACATCAAGAAAGAGACAGGTGCAAAGGGTAATCCCAGCAAGAAACCCGAAACCGTCAAAGCTTTTGTTGCCACCGCTACTAAAACTTGCAAGCCATACAACGGGCCCCACCCACTTTGCAAAAAATGCAAGTACCATCACGTGGGGACATGTGACAGCATCAAATGCGAGAAGTGCAAGCGGATGGGACATCCCACAGTGCAGTGCCGGGCCAAGGCAGTTGGGAACAATGATGGGAAACCCCGATGTTTCGAATCTGGAGCCATTGACCATTTCAAGAAAGACTGCCCCAAGCTGAAGGGTCAAGCTCGAGGCAGGGATTTTATCATGGGTGCAGAAGACGCACGCGAGGATGCTAACGTTGTCACAGGTACGTTCTTCGTAAACAATCATGCTGCTTCTGTACTATTCGATACCGGTGCCGATTTAAGTTTTATGTCAACCAACTTTAAACAAGCCCTTGGATTAGAGTCAAATAAGTTGCACACCCGCTATTTGATAGAATTGGCCAATAGTAAGACAATTAAGTCCGATGAAGTGTTTAAGAATTGCGCGTTGAAACTAGGAGATCATGAGTTCAGTATTGACCTTCTACCCGTCAAGCTAGGAAGTTTCAACGTCATAGTTGGAATGGATTGGTTGTCGAAGAATCGAGCCGAAATTGTCTGCTTTGCAAGAATAGTTCGAGTACCGTTGCCAAACGGATAGGTTTTGTCCATTCAAGGGGAGTGCCGGAAGACCCCGTTGCGACTTATATCTTGCATCAAATTCCAGAAGTGTTTGCGGAAATGCATTTGCATTCTTGGCGCACGTGATTGAGAAGAAATCTGAGGAAGGAAGAATCGAAGACATCCCTGTCGTGAGGGAATTCCCAGAAGTCTTTCCCGAAGATTTGCCAGGATTGCCACCCCCAAGGCAAGTGGAGTTTCGTGTCGACCTTATTCCCAGAGCTGCTCCCGTAGCCCGTTCGCCTTACCGTTTAGCTCCATCTGAGATGCAAGAACTATCCAACCAGTTGCAAGAACTACTTGACAAAGGATTCATTCGACCGAGCTCGTCACCCTGGGAGCTCCAATTTTATTCGTCAAGAAGAAGGATGGATCGTTTCGCATGTACATCGATTACAGAGAGTTAAACAAGCTCACGGTGAAGAACCGTTATCCTCTTCCCACGATCGATGATCTGTTTGACCAATTGCAAGGTTCGAGTTTCTACTCAAAGATTGACCTGACATCAGGCTATCATCAGTTGCGTATCCATGAGGAGGATATTCCCAAGACTACTTTCAGGACGCGGTATGGCCATTATGAGTTTCTAGTAATGTCGTTCGGTTTGACTAACGCACCAGCAGTGTTCATGGACCTGATGAACCGAGTGTGTAAGCCTTACCTCGACAAGTTCGTGATTGTGTTCATTGACAACATTCTGATCTATTCACGAACCCAAGAGGAACACGAACAACATTTGAGGGAAATTTTTAACCTGCTTAAGAACGAGAAACTGTATGTCAAATTTTCCAAATGCGAATTCTGGATTTGTGAAGTGCACTTCCTTAGTCACGTTATGAACGAAAAGGGTATATATGTTGATCCAGCCAAGATTGAAGCGATCAAAAATTGGGCTAGACCCGATACCCCAACCGAAGTTCGACAATTTCTAGGGTTAGCTGGCTATTATCGGCGATTCATCGAGAATTTTTCAAAAATAGCTCGGTCCCTAACAGTCTTGACCCAAAAAGACAAGAAATTCAAATGGGGAGATCAGCATAGTTTGAAGGTACGGAATTTTAGAAAGTGTTTAACAATCAATTGAGATCTTATAAAAGAATTATAATAGCCTTCAACATAGTTTTCATATGAACATATACAAAAATCAACGAATAAGGAAGTAAACAAAACTTTACGTTACATTTGATTCAACCAAATGAAATATATATATATAACTCTAAAAAGAAAAATTGCTTTCATGTAGTTATTGTACGTCATTATAAACAAACTGGTATCGCTTTGGAGCATTAAAGGTACGGATCCTAACCCCACTCCTTGTTGCTTTCATATTCAGTTGTTATATATCAACCCGTTGATTTCATGTATCTTTGAAAATTCCTCACGTCTTTGAAACATCAATTCATTTGGCTGTCCGTTCCTTTCATGTTCTTATTATGATATTGAATATTGTATTAACTTTGATAGCATGCGATAGATTTAATTTGTCGTACTCATTATCGCATGTTCCTAATATAAGTTTCATGTTGGTAAGACTATATATGTTACTATTGTTATGGAATTATTTGAATAAGACCCTTTGTACTCTTAAACCATGAGTTCCGCTTCTCGTGGAGTGTCCCACGAGCATGTTGTTGCGGCATCGACAACATGTGCACCACCCATGACGGTGAGATCAGTTCACGGCGTCTGTTACGTACAAGTGTGGTACATATGGCTATTAGGAGGTGTATGGATCGATCCTAGGATTTATGTATGTTATGGAGGTGGATAACGGGTATTCCAACTCGCCATTTCATGTGATAAATATGCAGGAGTATCTACCTGTGTATTTTCACGTTTCATGTTTAGCTCATGGGTTCATCCTCATGGTACGATTTTGTTATTATATTAAGTTACTCCGCATCATATCGTTTTATACGTTTCTTCTCGATCATGTCTCAGTAAATATTTATTTCTTGTTTGTTACTTTAAGCCTATTATTCCGTACTGAGCATTCGGCTCATTCCGGAAATTCTTTCTGTATTCACAGTTTACCTTGGGCGGGATAGAGAGAGAAAATAAAGCTTAGGAATAAATCTAAAGATGTTTGGTAAACCCATTTAACTGTGTTAGTCTGTATTTCAAATCTTAAGTTAGCTTGTCTAACATTTTTTATCTTTGACAAGTAAATAAATGGAATTATGTCTTTCTTAACCAATGCTATTGTGACATGTCAGCCCATCCGGGTTGGGGTGTTATAGTTAGGATATGCAGTGGTAACAAGGGATTGATTATGCCTTTTGTATGATTTTGTATGCGCAAACTATAGCATGATGATTCGAGTAAAACATTTTATTATTACGTATGTATTCAAAAACTAGTATGCTCACCAATTTTTTATGTGTTGATAAGATATTTTATACATGTTGCAGGAAATGTTTGATGCGTTGATTCAAGAAACTCATTAGAGTGGACTTAGATATTCACACCTTAAATTTTGGTTATTATGAATGTTGAAGTTTCTATTTGAACAATATATACTACTTTGCCTTTATGTTATGAAATGGAACCATTTATATTATATTGTCGCAAATCTAGTGTCATGAAGTCTTTGAACAATCTATCACAAGTCGCGCCTCGATGTATTCCGCCATCGGTTAGGGTGTGACACATACGTATACATACATATACATAAGGTACGCGCACACACACACATACATACATATACATATCACACGCATACACACATGCAATCATACACATACACACATATACATATAGATACATAATACACATGCACACACACAATTATTCACATATAACTTGTCGTAAACTTGCTAGTTCATTTGTTCCTAGTTTGTTAAAGTGTGATTTATTAACTTGGGTCAAAATATGTAGTATCAAAATGATATAAATGAACAAGGGTAAGATTAGATTTCATACCACTAGCTAAACTAGGCGTATCGAGGTCGAGAGAAGAAAGAGATGCGAGCTTGATGGTCCACGTAGCATACTAACTTCCACACGCCTGGAGCTCCTTGGGGATGGGTCTTATAGCTTTAGGATGGTGGTTTATGGGTTGCAAAGGTGGTATTAAGTGGTGGTGGTGGTGTGAGCCGATTGTAAGGAGGGAAAGGTGGGAGTATTGTGAGTTAACAAGTTGGAATGTGTAGGGTGTTGATCTGTGGTGATGGTTTGCGGTCCTTATAGAGCCGAAAGAGAGAGTAGGGTGGCCAAAATGCGAAGGTCAACTCTCCTAAACCTTAGACCTTTAAGGAATCTTACCAATGTTATGGTTAGTCTCTTAGGTTAATCTTTCAATGAGATTATTTGATTTAGACTAATGCAAAGGTTTCTTGTGATGTCCCATTGTAACGACAAGAGACGAGGTGATGGCGGGGATTGCGTGGCTCGAAGGAAAAAAGAAAGAGAGGGAGTGTGGGTGTGGATAGATGATGGTGAGGATGGTGCTGGTTAATTAGAGTAGTTCCAACATCTTGGGACTTAGAGGGATTAAGCATCTTTCCATTTGTAGTCAGGTTCCATAATCTTGACTGGATGTTACATGGTGGTCCTTAATCATATTACTTTTGGTTTAGATTTGTGGAGATGGCAATGTGAGAGTGGGGTGATGTCTCTAGGGCAGAGAGAAAGAGATTTAGTTTGGGTAGGCAATCTTTGTGATTTCTTTGGATCAAAGAAATATTTCCATTTTTGTGAGCATCAAATCTCAAAGCTTGTATAAGGTTTAATAACATAGATTATGTTAAGGGTTAGTTTACCTAGGATGTTTGGATGATGAGGGACAATTGAAATGATCTTACATGACACTTGTATTCTTTTTGTTCATGCACACATACAGATATTCATATATATGCGACGCATACATATATGTTTGTGTATTTTTGGTGAGGTTTTGATCTTGTGTTGAAGCATTGATAATTGTTAAGGTGCTTTTTTTTCTTATAGTTCCCACATACAACTACGTTTGTATGCTTCGTTCTGTTTTAGCATGCGTGGGGTTGGGTAAACAGGTTGATGAGGTTCCGATGGGTGTTGATCACAAAACGTAAAGACTCAAAACATATGTACCCTTGAACGATTATGCCCCCTCAGTTCTTGGACCTTTTATCTAATACACCAAACTATGGTGCGTTACCATTTACCATCGGACTCAAAGAACATTATCCTCTATTTTGGGACATTGATACGGTAACAAACGTATTTTTAACTTTTTTGTCTATATTTATTAGTTCATATGTAAATTGTTAGTGCATAATGTGCGACTAATGCTTTGGATTGTGAATACTAAATTTCATACTTGTGATCGTGGGGGCGAATGTAGAGTTTTGTAGGGTCGAATGTAGAAAATATTGGGCGAATGTGGATTAGAGAGGACGAATGAAGACTGAAGACAATGTGCTTGTTTCGTACTGTGTAAAGGGTCGAACCTGGAAAAGCATGCACATTCGACCTAGCTGTAGGGCGAATGTGCAGCACTATATAAGCTAAATTTTGTTTTACATTGTAACTTTTGCCATTTGAGTCAGTGTATTCGGTCTAGTTTTTCTCTCTAGGTTGTGATCAGAGTCTAAGTGTTTTATTAACTTGAAACTTGAATTGTAAAGATCTTATCAAAGTTAATTAATGAAAATGGAGATTGAAAAAGTGAATTTGATTGTTTGATTCGTTAGCTATCATTTTGTAACTGATCTAGGGTTTCTACACCTAGATTGGTAGACTTGTATGATCATCTAAACTGTTTTTGTTAAAACAATCCTCTACATAAATAATCAAACCAAATTTCTACAAATTTATATTCCATTATGTGTTGAACAATCAGAGCGGTTCGTTGTTAGTGTTGATATGCGAACACTTGACATTACCCTGTACTTTACTAGTCCGTGTGGTTCATCCAGTTCTGCTTGATATAAACCCATCTAAGCTACAAATTACCCTACACTAAAAGATTTGAATCTTTATTCAAATCCTTTTTGGATCAGATTTCTTAGTGGGAACATTCTGGACGAACAATCGTAGAAACAACAAGGGTATCAAATACCGAGTATTGCCAGTGCAGTGTGGAAACGTTGGTGCTAATTCAAGGATCATTATTTGTATGTTACTCAGCCGTATAGTTGTAGGTGAACCAATCAACATTGAAGGATATCTTTATGAGGCTTGTACATTGTTTCTACGAGAGATAGCAGATAAATTTTATGCAGCATATTGGTCACTGGCGAAACATTAGTTATTGTATCGTTTGTTTACTTTGTTTACTTTGTTTTTTATTGTCTGGTCCATTGTGTTATGCCTTGTAGTTTAAATTAAATGAATATTAGCTACTTTCAGTTCACGTAATTTAATCACGTATTTATTTTTGCAATCAATTCATACACACAACATGAAACACAGAAAGTAAACATACTTAATATACGGCGACGTCCTCTGCATCTGAATTTTACTCTTCACGTTCTTGTTGTTGACAAAACAACTCGAAATGAAGTTCATCGCATGCCCTCTCAGGATCAACCTCATTTGGGAGACAGTCACAATGTGCTTCTTGTATATTGTAGTGATGGTGACGGTGGGCTTGTGGAGCAGTGCAGTGTTGGTGATGCTCATGGTGGGGCGGTTACATAGGGTTCCGATGGTAGCGGTGACGTTGGTGTTGTTGCATATTACAGTGTTGGTTATGGTCACGGTGGGGTTACCCCCCAATACAGTGATGGTGATAGTCACGGTGTGGTTACCCCTTAATACGGTGATGGTGAGAGTCACGGTGTGGTTGATGCATAACACAGTGTTGGTGTTGGTGACAGTGGGGTCTTTCACAATGGAGTTTTGTGAGCGCGGGTTGAGTTCTTTGTCATTGATGTGTAGATGAAAATGAAAATGTTCGTTTATTTGATTCATCATAGTAGGTATGGATCTGTCACCCAAAGGTGGCTCTGCTTAGCATACGAATCCAAACCCACTGGGTTTCCTATTACGACAGTGAAATCTATGATCTGGGTTTCGAGAAGTGGATGATACACGGACAATTGTTAACGAACCACACTTGTAGTATACCATTCTAAGATGGTGGTTTGAAAGATAGAAGTTGACAAACCACACTTGCATTGTCAATCAACGACTTCTACAGAAGCCTCATATTGGATCAACGACTTGATTGAAGTCGCTTATTTGATCAGCGGTTCCATAAAACATGCACAGGTGTGTAAGACTTTTGGTAGGCGAGTGTAAGAAAGTATGGTTGAAACCGCTGATTCAATCAGCGGTTTTACCATTTTTGGAATTTTTGTGATATACCCCCTAATTACACTCTCAAAAAAGCTAAACCCCTACTTGTGCAAAAAATTCAAAATAAGATTACATAAGAGAATTTCCAAATTATAAAGATTAGAATAATCTTCATTAACCAATAATTTATCCTTTTTATCTATCAAGTTAGCAATAACCAAATCAACAACAGAAACATGACTCGAAGTTATATTTAATTGGACAATTCTTGTTTAGTAGGTTTATCACAAGAGTACTTAAACCACCTTTATTGGAGATCTAGAGTTGGGTTAGGCATCAATAAAACAAAATATTAAGTAGTTTAAAAATTGAAAAAGAAATATATACGAACCTAAGTTGACCACCGGGTTGGTAGAGCATCCTTGATTGCAACCAAAACTAAATCTCCCAATACCTTGATTACTCAAATAACTTTTAATGTTTAAACTTAAAAAATTAAACGAAGTACACGGTATTTTTAACTTTTTTTTTGTGAACATCCTGATACAAATGATATTAAAAAACTGAGTTCGTTGAAAAATAATTTTAGGTTGGGTTAGGTTGTGAAAGTGTGTTAAATTTTGAGTAGAGTTGTGTTGTATAGGTGAAAAAGAGAAAAGTTATTTTTTTATTGTAAGGTTAGGTTGGAGTGGTTTACAAATGGAGATAGTCTTGGATATATTTCCTCAAAATTTCCTTTGTACTTATTGGGGATGATTATCAAACTAGAACCCGAGACATTTGTGACGGCTACGGAGACTGATATTCGGGTATTCAACTAGTTATGAGATTGGTTTTAAGAGTTTTTGTGGGTGTGAGATTAAATGATATACTTACTGGTTACCCGACATAATTATCCGAAAACATACATATGTTTACACAACAATATACCTGATCTTAATTTGTTTCTACTTTTATTATGTATCTATTACTAATTCGTTAATCTAAATTATCATCTGGAAATGAACATATATTTTGTGATGTTCATATATTTATGAAGTATATATTAGGTTTTGGAGAATATGATGTATGTACGGGCGTACACTATGTAATTGACTAACTGATAATTTTAGAAAAAATAGAATGGTAAGAATTTATTTCTTTTGAAAAACCCCACAGCTATACTTGGTACCGTGAGTATACATGATATTATCTTGGATGAACCATTCGCGTATAAAATAAATAATAAATTTTATTATGAATTACAATAAAATAAGCAAAGAAAAGTAGTAAATTACAAGTGAAATAAACGAAAAAACATAATGAAAATACGAGACAGAAATGTAAATGGTTTAAAATCATGTTGGACACAATGACACGTACATGGCCTTTAAACAAATTTTGAGTCTCCTAAAAAGAAAACATTTGTTTCCCAAAGTATAATAACTGAGCAGTGTGTACTTGATTTTTGTATTTGAGCAAACTTTCCCCCTCTACATGTTTAATTTTTTTTTTTTTTCGAACCGCAATCACTTTATATATAAATATAAAGAGCAGCAAGACACTGAAAACAAAGGTCCAAAAAGACATACACCAAGCGACCCCAAAACAACGACACGATTACAAACAAGCACTTATATCAAAATCGACCCAACTGTCCCAACTTGGGCTTGGGATCTTGGACCTGTGGCATAACCATAAATACGCGTCCTCCTTTATCATATCGGCCGTCCTTCTCGGATTGATAAAATTATTGTCGAAGATCTTGGCGTTTCTTGCAATCCAAATCCGCCAAATTGTCGCACACACGACCATACGGACCACTTTCTTCCAATTCTTTGAACCCGGACAATTGTCGAAAAACTGCACCAAGTCTTTAACTGTCGTGATGTTGTCTGGATAATTTATCCTCATCCAAACACAAATTTGCCACCAAACGCACTTCCACATGAGACAAGTAACAAACACGTGGTCGACATCTTCCACTCCAAGACAACACCGATCGCATAGAACATTCGGAACCACGATACCTCTTTGGCTCAACTTCGTCTTCACGGCTATTTTTCCCAGCAGAACTCTCCACATTAACCATGTTTAAATATACCAGAATTAAATTTATGTTTTCTTATAAATATATTTTGATAATCATATATATGTTTTTAAATGGTAGTAATCATATATAAGCGTAGTTAATGACTTGTTTACAGAGGGAAAATGTACTCCAATTATGATGTCTATGAAATACAAACAAAAAGGTAGATGTTGAATAAGAGGAAAATGATGATATATCACTAAGTTTTGATTGAATATACTGCTCACGTCCCATCGATAACTAGCCCCACAACATGAGTTATATTATTATGAATTTTAAATACACAGTTCAGTAGATTTTGAAACTGGGGGCCCTAACCTGTCATGATAACTCTCTAAAGTTTCAGCTTTTTTAAATCTCGTACCGGATACACGAACGCAAAAATATAATTTATAATAAAAACATAAAGGTTAATTATGGCGTTTAAAAGTTTTGAACGATATATGAATTACTTTCTATGATTCACTCTATATTTGTAATAGCAAATTTTAGATTTTTTCAGTTGAAATAATATTATATAACCTTCTAATATTAACTCATAACATTTTAGCTTCTCACATAATCACATAGATCGATTGTGAGTCACGCATGACACACCTTGCCAACCGTGTTGTCCCGTGACACTTTTTATGTGTTTTTAAACAAAAATATATTAGAATGAGTTATTTTAGACATATGTAATTGCTTTAGAAACATTATTTTATAGTTGATATAAACAAAATTAACACAACTTTGATTAGCGTAAACTTTTTTTAGTATAAAGCATGTTTAAAAAAACATGGTCACATGATATCCATCCGTTGTTGCCCTAGTAAGGAGCTCGGACGCCTCCCCCCCCCCCCCCCCCACACACACACACACATCTGTCTTATGCAATCTGCCTAAGAGTGTTAGTCCCCACGAATGCCTCTCGTCCATACTAGCCACCGTATCAATCCACATTAACCACAAACAACTCCAAAAAATGGTACTCCCTCCGTCCCAATTTAAATGTCCTAGTTCAAAAAACACACATTTTAAAGAAATATTTTCATTGTATGTGGTAAAATGACAATAATATCCTTAAAAGTGGTGATTGTGTTTTGTTTTTTATGGGCAAAATTGAAAATTACATTTCTATTTTTAGAAAGGGACATTTAATTTGGGACAAACAAAAAAGGAAAGTAGGACATTTAAATTGAGACGGAGGGAGTAATACTTAACATAGACATTCAATACATATAAGAGTTCTTGAATAAACAAAATAATGCATATACCAATTTAAGGTAAACTAAAAAAGTTAATAAAACCTAACAACAATGAACTCGTTTGTGTGAGCACGGAGAGAAATAGATCTTTTAGAGATAACACATATGACCTAAAAAGCCTTGAAGAGATACCTTCAATAAAAATTATGAAAAGAGTTAGTTGCATCGTTAGTCCTTGTGGTTTTCATGAAGTTTCAACGTCAGGTACTAAGAGTTTCAAGTAATAGGTTGAGGTGCTAACTTTCTAATTTGTTACAATCTCAGGTATTAACCACTAATACCGTCAAAAACTAACGGTCATGAGGCTCATGTGCCCCAACGTGAGGGTATATTCATTTATTCACATATTAAAAATTATAACCTTTAAATAAAACCCCAAGCCCCCCCCCCCCCCCCCAAGGTCAGCTGGTTTCATAAACGAAGACAAAGGTAGAGACGATAATGATGTTAGCAATGATGGTGAGTTTAAAGATGATAGTGGATGTCAGTGGTTGATGTGACGAAATCAAGCACTAGCTGTGGTGTCATTATGTGCTTAACAACGTACTTGTCTTGAGGAAACATAGCCAGATGATGGTCGTCATTAGTGGATGTTCGAGAATGACATATATAGACGAAGGTGAACTTGGTTTTGGTTGGAGTGCAGGTAATGACGGTGGTACGCTGATGGGGTTGTAGTAAGGAATGGTGGTGAGTGATAGTGATTGACGAGGACGAAAATGGTCATCTCAATTGTTGATGGTGGTTTATGGAGAAGATACTGACAATGGTAATGGTGGTGAAGAAACACAGAATTGGAGACAAGTTTACAAACCCATTCTAGCGTGTACCGGGTGACAAGGTTTTATTCGCCCGACTTTTTTTCTCCGTGGGGAGTACCGGTTTTGTTTGTGAAGAAGAAGGACAGCAGGTTTCACATGTGCATTGATTATCGGAAGTTGAACAAGTTGACCATCAAGAACAAGTACCCACTGCCAAGGATTGACGAACTATTTGACTAGTAGCAGGGTTCCAGCTATTATTCAAAGATCGATCTACGTTCGGGGTATCATCAGTTGTGGATCCAAGAGGACGACATACCGAAGACTACTTTCAGGACTTGATATGGGCACTGTGAGTTTTTTGTTATGCCATTAAGTTTGACGAATGCACCTGCTGTTTTCATGGATCTTATGAATCCCATCCACAAGCCCTACTTGGACAAATTCGTGATCGTTTTCATAGATGACATCTTGATCTACTCACGAACCAAAGACGAGCACGAACATCATCTTAGATTGATATTGGAGTTGCTCAAGAATGAGAAATTGTTTGCCAAGTTCTCTAAATGTGAGTTATAGATTCGAGAAGTTCATTTTCTTGGTCACGTTGTGAACGAGAAGGGGATTCAGGTTGACCATACCAAAATTGAAGCGATCAAAGATCGGGATGCGCCCAAAATCCCAATTTTTGGGTCTAGCTGGTTATTACCGCCGATTCATCAAAAATTTCTCCAAGATTGCCCAACCACTTACCGTTTTGACGCAGAAAGACAAAAAGTTCGATTGGGGAGTCAAGCAAGAGGAAGCGTTCCAAGCTTTGAAGAACAGGTTATGTAGTGCTCCAATTCTTTATCTTCCTGAAGGTGCCGATGATTTCGTGGTTTTTGCGATGCTTCACATCAAGGTCTTGGATGTGTACTCATGCAGAGGAACAAGGTTATCGCTTATGCATCTCGTCAACTCAAGATTCATGAGAAGAATTACACCACTCATGACCTAGAGTTAGGTGCAATAATCTTTGCCCTCAAGATCTGCGCATTTCCTACCGATCAAGAAAACCGACAAGTTGGAGAAACTTGCCAAGTTGTACATCAAGGAGATTGTAACTAGGCATGGTGTGCATGTCTCAATCATTTCCGACCGTGACAGTCGATTCATTTCCCGGTTCTGGCAAACCCTTATGGATGCACTAGGCACTCGTTTGGGCATGAGTACAACCTATCACCCTCAAACCAATGGCCAGAGCGAATAGACAATCCAAACCTTGGAGGACAAGATGAGGACATGCTCTGTGCTTGCGTAATCGATTCCAGTGGAAATTGGGACTCTCATTTACCCTTGGTGAAATTCTCCTACAACAACAGCTATCACACCAGCATCAAGGTTTCCCCGTTTGAAGCCTTATCCGGACGTAAGGCATATCTCCTTTGTGTTGGGCGGAAGTTGGAGACAAATATTTGACTGGACCAGAGCTAATTCAAGAAACAACCGATAAGATCTTTCAGATCCGTGATCGTTTGAAAGCTGCTCAAGAACATTAAAAGAGCTATGCCGATCGTCGTCGCAAACCACTCGAATTTCAGGTTGGTGATAAGGTACTCTTAAAAGTTTCACCCTGGAAGGGTGTACCACAGTTTGGTAAACGTGGGAAGCTTAACTGTCGATACATAAGTCCTTTTAAAATACTTGCTAGGATTGGTCTCGTGGCATACAAGCTCAAGTTACTAGAAGAACTCAGTGGTGTTCATGACACATTCCATATATCCAATCTTAAGAAGTGTTTATCCGATGAATCTCTGATCATTCCTCCCGAAGAAATTCATATCGATGATCAACTTCACTTTATTGAGGAGCCAATCGAAATGACTGATTGGAAAGTTCAGAAATTGAGAAGGAGTCGAACAAAACTTGTCCAAGTCAGATGGAATGCAAAACGCGGACCTGAATTTACATGGGAACGTGAAGACCAAATGAGACGCAAATATCCCGCTCTTTTTCCAAAGACTATCGAGACCTGTAAGTCAACTCGATTTCGCAGACGAAATTCCAAAAACAAGGGTCGATGTGACACCAGTCAACGATCCAGGTCAACATCCGTACACATTTTACTTGATATTGTTATTTCATGTGCATATTAGCGCCTTTGCACACATTATACCCCCCCCCCCCCTAAGTCTAGTAAAGCTCGGACTATTGCAGAAATTCAATGGATTATCCGTCTACGCATACAACACCCAAAATATGTGAGACAATTGGCACAGAACAATCAAGCCAATCACATGCTCGGCAGAGAGCCACTAGATATCCAATTACAGTGTACAGTCAATCAACAATACACGTGACAGTACCAAAGTGAAACAACTACACAATTCCACACAAACCCGAATAATTCACGATCCGTTCTATGAAATTAACATACAAAAATCATGGAACATTATCTAGAACACAAACATTTATTAACATGAGTTAATGTCACCCAACAACACATATTTATCATCAATTAACACATCTGTTGGCACTATGATTAATATTATTGTTACAACTAATCGTGTTATCAGCACACTAAAATCATACATATACCTATGTTAACGCCCAAACGGTTATCTCTTTATCATGAATGACTAAGATTTTCAATAACATATTGTGTACACAAATATGAAGGTTCTGCTATACATGAACACATACATACATCCATTTTACCTAAACACCAAACCAATCTAGTTAATCTGGGATACCTAAAAATGTGTTATAATTAAGTAACAAATGTATCTACACCTATGTATACACTCACACGACACCATGCATACATCCACACATGTGTTTGGACTAAACAACAAGCTACATATATTTATCCACATGCCTATATATGCGAATGTATATATATGACTATTCAACTCATGAACAACATCTAATTCATGCACAAAGGACAACTTCACCATAACCAAGTCATTATACCAAAGTAGATCTTTCTTACCTCCTAAATCACTTCCTTAGAACAACTAAGCTACCTTAATTACAATTGTTCAATGATTGTGAGCCAAACTACCACCACAAGTCCCTTTCATCTCTTTCTTTCTTCTTTTCTTTCGGCCAAGGTATCCCACACACACATACACTTACAATTGATAAGTTGTCCCATATATATATATATACACATACATATCACACGACACACTAGAGACAAAGCCATGCGTGGACAACTTTTATACCAACAAATGACCTTCCAAATCTTGACAAACCTATTGCCACACATCACCCATTTCACTTCTGTTTTGTTTTGTTTGAGCTGAGAACCAAGAAGCTTGCAAGTCTCACCATCTTACCTCAAAATGGGTATGGTAATCTCTTGATTGTTTCTCCCATACATGATCACATTCCATTCTTGTGTGAAATCTTCTCTAATCGGCCTAGGGTGAAGAAAAACGAGCAAGCCAACAAACAACTGACAACTCACTTTGTCAAACGTATACACTAAAATGGTGATGTACCATCCAAGCTCCAACTCCATGAAGTTTTGACAACCCATTAATGCACCTATATAAGGACCCTTTGATCACTCAAAAGGACCCGGAAAAGATCATAGCAATTGGCACCTACACTTGGTAAGATAACCAACTTCCTTTTCTTTTCTTTCAATCGATTTCTTAAACTTTCACCCGAACCATAACCTGTATGTATGAAAGATAAATCGGCCTATGTCAATACAATCGACCCATGAACCCACAACACAAGACAATTGGCCATAACTAGCTAGAATTTGATAATATAGAAGTAACTCTTGCATATGATTAGTTTTGTTAACAAACTTCTATGCATTACACTCGCATGCATACATACGATCACAACACATCAAAAATCGATCAACATGAGAGATGAACATTCATGTCCGAGTGATAAATGGGTGTGTAGCCCTCGTGTTTTGAAAAAAATCCTGTTTTTGGAACTAAAAATAATGTACATATACACCTTCACATAACTTTGTTTTTATACAAAAATATACATGACTTTAACATAGTGTTATACACCCACATGTTTATAAACCCACGTACACTCACACACAAACAAATGGAAGCCGGGATATTGATCACTAGCCACGAATTTCGAACTATATATTATGTTAAATTTTCGGCTATTAATACAACATATGTTAAAATAGTTAAAACATGTGTTAATACTATCATTTGGCAATATAATGTTAGAGCATATATAAAATACTTGTTTTCCAAAAAAACACCACACATGTTAGATTGGGGAATATTACACTACCCATGATGACGTGTGGGGCCTGTTTTGTTAACAAGAGATACGTTTTTATAATAAAACGCCCAGAATTTAAAAAAACTGTACACTTTACAAGGTGCACATAAAACACGTGCACAAGTAATGGCCCACATATAACTGATACAAGGATCCACAAGTCGGGTGAACAACTTGTATGGTAAACGACAAAGAATGTACAACTTACTATGTCCTTGATAATCATAGGACAGCTACTGTCAGGACGATAGTTACCTCATTCCTCTTCTTTAATAGACCACACATCCAGTCATCAGGTGAGTTTCACGGCCTCGTTTTACTGCTTTACAATTTTTTGGGGAATAAACATGTTGCATTCCCAGTACATACATTTTGAGTGATATTCTATCATGACTGCCATGTGGAACATGAGATTTTCGGTTCCTGAGCTCAACAGTCCTCGTACTTACATTTACATTGTAACCATTAGCTAACAAAAGCCATGGAACACTTAAATAGATCTATTGGGTTGACACCCCCACTCCAGATTAGTCACTCTAACCGGTTACATACAAGAGAGTGTTAGCATTCTACTATATACATACGTTATCTTTATTGTACAATGCGCGAGGCCCAATAGTCAAGAGTTTTGGTTATGGGACTCATGGTTTGCACAGTAATCATTCACTTAGCTAGCCTTTGATTGGTCATACACGAATTTCACAAACACATTACATAGTACATTAAAACTTGTGAACTCACCGACATTATGTTGACAAATCTTTTACACATGTTTTCCGGTAATTGATCATGAGGAGCAGGGACTTAAGAGAGGGGTTCGAGCGTGCACATTGTGGTATCATCATCGGTTGAGATTCAATAATGTTGGTCATGTCATGTTTCGGTATTTATTCTAATGATTTTCAGATAACGTTATGTTTTTTTCTTAAATATGTATGACTATGCTTATCGTTTGATGATATCATTTTAAATTACATCTTATGTGTTGTGCTTGAAAACCTTTCGAATCACATCCCCGTGTTTCCGCCTTGGCAGGGTGTGACAGTCGATCACTTAGTCTTGTTAAATTCTTCAAAACCTTTTTCTTTAAAGCTGCTTTTTAACTTGATTCTTTTAGCTCATGACATCATTCTTTGCAGCTTTTTTTTTGCTATATCAACTAAAGTTGGACTAGACACTTTGATGTATTCTTGATGAAGTTTTAAACTTGGTGTTCTTCTCATTGGCGGTTTCAACAATGTTGCTAACCTTCATGGTTCAGGCCATAAAACCATTGTGTGGCCTATGCTTTGAAGTCAATCGCCTAAGAGCCTCCTACTTACCTCTAACAACACTTCCTTTGTAACAGTCATGATAGCTACTAAATTAGATGGAAGAAACGAAAAAGGCGGAGGCTCAAAGTGGCTAACTAGGTGAGGATGTTTATGGACGGCCAATGAACATGGAATGGGTGAATCCTAGGTGCCTTAATCATTTTCACACACTTACCTTGCGAATAGTCTAATAATGCATAAGTTACATAAGTTCTAACTATACTATGCCAAGGGTGAATATCTCTCAGTACCAAACGAATAAGCATTTGTTGTATTTGTATTAGATGATATGCTCTATAAAGCTCAAAATACTCACATGAAAGGGGTAGTTTAATTATGAACTTAAAACACTTTAGTTAGTTCTTTTAGCTTACCAAAACCTCCCAATGACCTCTTTATGATTTTTTTCGTGGACTCAAAGGGTTTGAAAATGCTTTTAGATTTTTTGAAACATTTTTGAAAATATTGCCTTTAATGGTTTTGGTTTTCTAATTTCAAGCAGTAGTTAAAATTTAAAAAATTTAACACCTCACACTTAATTTTTCAGCATATTTTTAAATTATAGATTCATGATAAGGATATGCAAAAACAAATAAATGAGAAAGTAAGAAACGAGTACTCCCCCGATTGGCATTCTCTGGGAAAGCATGCGGTCAATACCCGCAGTCGCCTTGCGATGAAGTCATCCTCAAGAGAAACGACTTGGCATGAACTACATTAGTTTATTAGTAATAAAAGAAAATATAAAAAGGAAAAAGACAAACTACTAGGTCCTAATGTCGCGAGAGCATACCTAATGGTTAGAAATAATAATAATGAACGATTATACCTAATGGTTCTTGAATATTTCTTTATGTATGTACCGACCTCTTAACTTATTTATAAGAATCCGGGCTGCCTCCATGGTATCGCCACGTTTTACGTCTTTGGCTAGACAAATACATGCTGATCACATCTCCAGTTTCTCAGGTGCAGGTAGTTGAATAAGACTTTCTTCTTGTCGCCCCCTTCGTTTCTTGCTAGTAGTCCTTTGATGATTGTCCCAAGAATCATCAATCCAATCGATGGTATCAAGTTTTACCATAACTTTTCCTGGGGATTTCCTAGAGTTCCTTTTGCTTTCTTTAATTGGTAATCGAGTTACTTATCACTAAATTTAGCCATATCAAATGGATCACTAGACACCTATTCCTTTCCTACGCAACTCGTGATTCTCGACCCTAAGTGTCAAAACCCCTTCACTCATATATGTTGTTGCTTGATCGGTGGCTGAAAATGGACGTCTAAAAATTATAGGAATGTTGCTCTCGCCCATGTTGAGAATGACAAAGTCGACGAGGAATACGAATTTTCCTACTTTAATAAATAGCTTTTTGTATGCATATCTTAACAACTATATACATTAACAAATTACATTACATTACATTTTGTTTTACTAGTATAACTGGGTTATCTTCTCGTGTGATACACGGGTTGAACAATTTATCTTGTATTAAGACATATAATAATATTAATAATAAAGAACAACTGCATGGTAAGTAATGTATTTAACTCCAAAGAAATAAAAATCCTTGATCAAATTAATCAAAAACATCATATGTTAGTCTCTGAAATTAATAAAATATTAGTCATGGGAAAAGGTATTGAACCGAAGACAACATACTTGATATTAAAATCCACCAATGAATCTTAGCAATCCGACATAATTGAAGCACGATAATCTGGCTGAAGAAATATATTCATACCTTCGAGTTTGAAGGGCCTAATAAACAAATACTCACTATTTGCCATTTAGGATCGGTCATTTTTCACTTTAAATATTAGATAACAAAAACATAGAAAAAAGTTATGTTAATTTTAAGATACATACCATGCCACAGAGTTCAAGACGGATATGTGGCACGTTAGTCTTGTGGATAACATTTCCATATGGACCTCTCTTAAAGTACTCTGGACCGATCCAGTGCGACTGAAAAGAACAAATTCAGTTTCCAATTACAACAATATGTGACATACATAACCTTCAAAAAAATATACATCTTTTCCATCTTCAATAAGGAAAATGACATTTAAATTTAATATTATTAAAATACAGAAATCGAAAAAGATAAATGGAAGATCAAGAATCATCTTTAAGGAGAGAACGACTGATTAGGGTATCTTCAAAATGGAAGACCAGCCTCGATTTATAGAAAGGATTTTTTTGTTAGGTTCTGTGAGCATAATTAGGAAAATTTAAAGAAATCGTATAAAGGAAGTCCATGTTTTATTTTGTAACCGTAAGAATCGCAACACATAAAGTTTTACCTGGATTTTGATTTAGTAAGTAGATGATTGAAGTTAGTGCACCTTTTTCTTTTCTCCTGCTGTACTGTTGATCCCAACCTCTCTCTTTCTCTCATATCTTTGTCTCTCTAATTTTTTTTGAAATCGTTTTACAGGATGAAGAAGTGGAAATTAAGGTTTAAAAATAACTTTGTTTCTAAAAAATGGGGATCGACCATAAGTATAGTCATAAAAGATCCACTTTTTTCTCAAAACTGGTAATTGGAAATTAGCGGGAAAAAAAACTTAGAAGCCCCCATAAGGTGCCATGTGTCCCACAATTGCTTTCATTTATATACTAGGTTAAATCCCGTCTGATACACACGGGAGACCGAGTCTTAAAACTTAAGGCCTGTTTAGTAAAAGACATCATTAAGAAAGCCAATCGTCTGCTGCCAAGAAGACCTGTTTAGTAGGGTCTGTTATTTATTAAAAAAACATAAACAGACCAACTGTTATGGTATGTTTAGTAAAACCCAAATTAATCATCGATCTATCTATTGTTTTAAAGAAAAAGTGTATTTCCTAACGTCTGATCTTTTCACGTTGTTAGTACATGATGTCCCTAGGCTAGTATATTAGTTGTTTTGGACGTGTTTCGGGGTGTTTGGAGGCGTTCATACGCGTTTTGGGGTGGTTGAGAGGCTGAAGGCGATTAGGAATAGTCTGATAGCGATTGGGGCCCTAATTGCTTAACTATTCACGCGATTGGGCTTACTTCTATAGGCAATTATGGCTAATCGCCTATAGGAGGCCTGCTAATCGCCTAAATGGGTCTGTTCATACCCGGGTGGTATAAATAGCCTCATTCTCAACCCTAGACCTCAGTTCTTGCCTCACACACTTTCCAAACACCCTTCCCTGGTCTGAGACGTCTGATTTGATCTCTGTAAACACTCGAGCTCTGTTATGGTGATTAATCTATAATCTTTTGACCCGTGTGTGTGTAGTAATTACTCGTTTTCATTGTTTCAATCTCGTACCTGTTATTAGAACATACTAGAGGGATTCCGCACCTCTGGTATAGACCCCGTGATTGTCGGATTACGCGTTCGGCGGTCCTAACAAGTGGTATCAGAGCCGAGGCTCTTATCACGGGTGTTTTAATAACAAAAACGAGCAAAAACAGGTTGATTTTGGTGTAAAAGTTTAGATTTTTAATCAAAAACCTGTTCTTATTTTGAAACTTTGAGTTTTTATCAAAAACCCATATTTTTCAAAATCTTAGTGTGTGTTTACGGTTAAAAACGTGTGTTTTTGATCAGGTTTTGTTCTAAAACTATTTTGGTAAGTTGTCTAATCATTTGGGATCAAAATACAATGTTTTAGATAAGATTTTGAAGCAAAATAGGTGATTTTTGAGCAAAAGTGCGGCTGCAGATCAGATCAGGCGATTACGCAGGCCTAATCACATGAAATTATTGGGCGATTAGGTTTAGATAGCGATTAGCCCTATATTCGCTAGCTACAGTGGAGCGTTTAGCCATACTCGCCTGAAAAACTTGTTCCTTTTACACGATTAGGTCCACATTCGCTTGCACTATTCATGCGATTAGGACCTAATCACGTGATAACCCCCAATCGCCCTCAAACTCCTAATCGCGTAACTATTCACTAGCAATTAGCCCTAATCACGTGTAAAAACCCCCAATCGCCTATATTAACTAGCAATTAGCCCCATAATCGCCTAAAAGGTTCTGAAACATAAAATTTGACTAAGTATCGGACTTTTATCATACCTTAACATATGGCGAACCCTTGGGGACATCTGAGTCAACCGAGAACTCAGTATAACCAACAAATGAACAATCAAATGAACAATCAAGCCAACGTACCCACGAACCCTTGGCAGTTTTCAGCTGAACGAAACGCGCAACGGATGCAACAAGCGCAAATGCAAGCTAATGTTGCTGGAATCAATCCGTGGGCGCTAGCTGCTCAACAGCAGGCAATGAATGCGAATCCTTGGGCACTCGCAGCTGCTGCTAACTCTCAGACAAACCATCTGTCTTATGTTCTCATCAGTGACTTAGAAACGGGTAGTTCTAACAGAGCACCGAAACTGCAATATATGTCAGACTACCATGGATGGAAGGGCAGATTTCAGTCACATGTTGAGGGTATCGATGGCTTAGTATGGTCTGCTATCGAGAATGGGTACACAAGGCCGTTGGTTGAAAATTCTACTACTCCGGTCTCACTAGAGGATATGTCTGAAGATCAGAGGAAGAAATATAACTACGAAAAGAAGGCGATGGCAGTGTTGAAGCAGGCTCTTCCCAAAGACATCCTTCATCAGTTTGCGCAGTGTACTACTTCGCAGATGCTTTGGTTAGCACTTGCTGAGCGTAATGAAGGTAATCAGAAGACACGAAAGGTGAAAGTGGATCAGTTGAAGAAGGAGTTCGAGAACTTCAACGCGATGGGAAATGAATCGTTAAGAGATCTGACAGCTAGATATTATCACCTGATGTCCGAGATGTATCAGTATGGGGTTGTCTACACTTCTGCAGAACTTGTGGAAAGATTTGCAGAGGCGCTTCCTTCACACTGGCATCAATGGCTGGACATCCAGAAGTCCAACAATGTTTATCAGACACTCTCCATCAATGAGTTCGTGGCCGAGCTGGAGAACAAGGAGATCGAAGAGATCAGGAGAGCTAACAAGCCGCCCGTTGTTCAGAATCCCAGTATCTACTACGGGAATCCAGTTCAGGATATCAGTGTGGGTGGATCCAAACCTCAGACTGCGTTCATGGTTAATCCTGATCCAGTCTTTGCGTTTGACAACTATGGTCCCCCATCTGATGTTCCTCCACCAGTCTTTCCTTGGGGTCAAGGAAACCAGTATCCTTCAAATTATAATACTAACCAATTTGGTGTTAATCCGTTTACTCATCTTGCAGCACCAGCTCAGGCAACTTCCAACTTTGGTGGACCTTCTTCGTCAGGGTTTGGTGGTGCCTCATCTACTAACTATGGTGGATATGGAGGTGCTTCTACTTCAAATCAGGGTGCCTATCGAACCAATCAGTTGATTGCGTATGAAACTGCATCAGTTGGTATCAGAGCTTTGGTTTTCAAATGGCTCTATGTGAAGGAAGATGTTTGCTTGATCGTAGATTCGCCGACAGAGGCAATGACATCAAAGTTTTCAAGTCGATATTGAACACACGGTCTAATGTTTTATTCGACCCAGGTGGTATAGGTTCAGAGTTAGGCAAGATGTCCCGCAAAGTAGAAATGAACAGGGTTGATGTTCCTTTCGATCCTGGTGGCTTTGATCTAGAGGCAAAACTCGAGGGCGAGTTTTTTCGAAGAGGGGGAGAATGATGCAGGGATATCTAAAAGATTATTTTATCATTAATTTAAATTTTAATTTCCTAATATTTTGTTATTTAGTTTCCTTTTGGATTATAATTCCTATCATATAAATAGGATCTCTAGGTTCATTGTCAATTAGTTTTGAGTATTGAATATTGTAAAGACACCTTTAAGGTCTCTTTGAACCATTCGGTTCGATTTATAGCTTTTGATTAACCATTAAGTTATTTGAGCCATTTGATTGCGTATGAAACTGCATCATGAACACTGCGGGTTTTGAGAAGGTGACTGTAGAGTTAGCCCAAGAACACATGGCTCTGCTGTCAACCTTGGTCAATTCCTATAGTGTATTAGTTGCAGGGCAGATCGGGAATCCTTATCTGACTCAAGAAGATTATGCCCAGATCGACAAGGATGACATGGATCTGATAGACATCCAGTGGCACTTCGCTAGTGTGGTGAGACGTGCAAAGGATTACATGGATAGAACTGGAAGGAGAGATGTGCTGATCAACAACAACACTAAGTTTGGGTTTGATAAAACGAAGGTCACCTGTTACAACTGTGGCAACAGAGGACACTTTTCCAGAGAATGTGATCGACCTAGACAACAGGGAAATCAGAATCCCTTCAACAACAACAGAGGCAATCAGAATAATTAGAGGCAGCAAGCTCAGACACAACCTAACCAAAATGCTGAACGAGCTCTTGTCCCGGTAAACAACCAGAACCAGAGGCCTCAAGCAAACAACAATCAAGCCCTGGTAGTTCAAGAAGATGAAGTATTTAACTGGAATCACCTCATCACTGGTGAACAAGCTCCTCAGGGTGGTGCAGCATGCTTTGCCCAAATTATGTCTGATACTCATGAAGAAGTTGAAGAGTGTCAAAGCCAGTCTGAAGCAGTTATTCCTGAAGTTGAAGCTTTGGACTGTGACTCCGACTGTGATTCTGATGAGGGGGTGGATCTGGAGGATTTGTTAGCTGATGCAGACGCCTTGATTAGCAAAAGGTCGATTCTTGTGGATGCTGACTGTACAAAGAACAACCTTGCTGATTTCTTCGGATAAGTGAAGACGGCTGCTCATTATGCTTTGATGGCTATTACAGAATCGTCTGATAAGGTATGTTTTTCCTCCAATCCTAAACCTGATTGTGTTGAATGTGGCAAGCTTAAGTACAGAATAGATGTCTTAACAGACGAAAATCTGAACTTGAAAGCAGACTTAAGTCAATGCCAACAGAGCAATGAGGTTTTGAGAGCTAATGAGAAAGCCCTCAAAATCACCATTGATACTCTTAAGAAAGATTCCACTGAGTGTGATCAGCTTAAATTCAGAATCAAAGAATTAACTGATGAGAATCTGAATTTAAAAGCTGATGTAGGTCCATTGCAAAGGTCAAATGATTCCTTAAAACAAAAAGACAAAAGTTTTCTTAAAACTGTTGAAAACTATAAGAAGGATGTTTCTGAACTGTCTAAAACTCTAGCTAACAAGCAAATTGTTATCAATAACTACATTAATGAGGTTGAAGACACTAAGAAACATTTGGCCATTGTTAACTGTGACTATGAGAAGATCAAGAAGAAACTTGAGATTTACCTGAACTGCAAGTATGTTCTTGATCATATCATTGAACACTCAGATAAGGATAGTAATTCCACCAGTCCCAAATATGCTCAGTGTCCTCCTCCGGTGAGATTCGAAAATCATCACTATGATATTTTACCGAAGGAAGAGTTTGTGGACTTGGCAGCAGAAGCAGCTAAAGCTGCAGAAGCGCCCAAAGTGATGGAAGCAGTTGAACCTGCCAAAGTCACTAAGGCTGCTCCTCCTGCGCCTAAAGTGATGGAAGCAGTTAAACCTGCTGAAGTTACTAAGGCTGCACCCACGGCTGTTGCTGCCAAATCTGGTGAGATTGCTGATGATGCAAGTGTCTGCGAGACAGACTGTTCTGATGATGAGCTTGATGAGCCAGAGAGGTATGCACCGGTGAAGAATACGGATATTCCTGTCCAAAATCACATCCTGTGTGATCCTGAACCGAAAGTGCAAACCCCTGCTGGTAAAAATATCAAAGTCTTCTATCAATTAAAAGGGTCTGATAAAATCTATGCTGATGAGGAATTTCCTTATAAGCATCTGGCACCTGGTCTTGTTGGTAAAATCTGGCAAGAATCCACCATTACAATTGAGAAAGAAAAATGGGGACATGGGAAACAGGGTCAGGGTAATCAGTCCAAAAGAAACAAAAATAAAAATCAAAAGAAGAACACTTTGAACCCCAAGAATCAAGCTCAGGAGAGTTCTCCTAAGAAACATGTTACTCAATTTGTTGGATCTTCAGGCAATGAGTATGATAATTATCCTAAAACAGACTGGCAGAAAGAATGTTTTAAGGATTTAAAACAGAAAAACACTTTTGCCACGAAGTCCAACAAAAGGAGTAAGGATAGTAATGCTCCACCATTTGAGGAGTATAGATCCTGTCACAAGTGCGGGGTTCATGGGCATTTAGTTGCTGCTTGCCCCGAATTGAGACGCAAAAGGATCGAGACAAATGATGCTCCTAGTTCTAGCAACTCTAAACCGCCTGTTTCTCCTAAGCTTCCTGAGAAGCCACACGGTAAGCAGACAGTTTATGACACTCGCAACAAGATTGCTATGAACCAAAAGCCAGTTGATGGCAGGGGTCTGTAGTCGAGGGGGAGCCAAGTCCCTATGAAGGTTCAAGCAGCGCCTAAGCCACAAGCACAGGCTGCAGCTAAACCTCAAGGCAACCCTAACACTGCTCCACGTGTAGTTAAGTCTGAAGTGGATCCAAAGACTGTTCCACCAAAGGAATCTGAGGCTGGACCTTCTAGCCCCAAGGCACAGAAGAAGCCCAAGCCAAAGAAACCGGGACGGACCTGGAGACCCAAGTCACCGACTAAGAAAGGAGAATCATCTGTTAGTGCAGAAACAGCCGGACCATCGGAAGCAACACCAACTCCTAACGGAAAGTGGGTTGACTTTCCGACGTTGGATGTAGATGGTAGACCCAAGACCGTCAAGGCTTGGGTCCCCCTTAACCACTAAACTTTGAATGTCGTGCAGGGAGTTCCACAGGGCCTTATCAACAGCCTCTGGATTGTTGATAGTGGAGCTTCTGGGCACATGACAGGCGACTTATCCCTGCTATTTGACATCAAGAATATCAACGGGGGGTATGTTGCTTTTGCTGGTAATAAAGGGGGATACATCACAAAAGAAGGCAGTATGAGAAATGGAATAGTAAGCTTTGAAAAGATAAGCTTCGTGAAACAGATAGACCACAACTTGCTGAGTGTCTCACAGATCTGTGACAAGAAGTACACAGTGTTCTTTGATGACAATGCTTGCTTCATTCTGAAACCTGGCTTTAAGATCCCGAAACAGTGGATTATGATCTCAGCTCCAAGAGTTAACAATTTGTATGTTCTGGATATGAGTCAAGCTGCAACAGCTAAGGGGGAGGTCACTTGTTTTCTGTCTAAAGCTACAGAGAAGGAATCTATTATGTGGCACAGACGAATGGGGCACATTCACTTGAGGAAGATGAATCATCTGGTTCAGAATCAACTTGTGGAAGGTGTCTCAGTCAAGAATTTTCATCTAAATGACGTCTGTGTGTCATGTAAGAAAGGGAAGCAGAAGAAGAAATCTCACAAACCTAAGAAGGTCAACTCAGTCAGTATGCCTCTCGAGCGGTTGCACATGGATCTGTTCGGCCCAGTCAACCGTAAAAGCAAGAATGGAGATTTGTACTGTCTGGTTGTCACTGATGACTATTCAAGGTTCTCTTGGGTTGTATGCATGCAGCATAAAAGTGAGACTTTTGAGTTTTTGAAAAATCTGTTCATCAAACTAGAAAATGTCTATGGGCTGAAGATCCGCAGGATTCGAAGCGACAATGGAACAGAATTCAAGAACAATGTTATGGAGTCACTATGTGCAGAAAAGGGTATTCATCACGAATTCACAGCGCCATACACTCCTCAGCAAAACAGGGTTGCAGAAAGAAAGAACAGAACTCTTATTGAGGCAGCCAGGACAATGCTCGCAGATTCAAACTTGCCTGTCATGTTTTGGAACGAGGCAGTTTACTGCGCGTGTTATACTCTAAATAGGGTTCTTACGGTTAAGAGGTTCGGCAAGACTTCTTACGAACTTCTAATCCGGATGAAGCCGAACTTAGAGTTTCTGGAACCTTTCGGTGCTCCTTGCACAATGTTACATCCCGATGGGAGGTTTGGTGCAAAGGCAGATGAAGGTTTCTTTGTTGGATACAGTACTCCTAACAAGAGGGTATACAACAAAAGAACCAATAACGTTGAGGATTGGCTTAATGTCGATGTTCAGCGTTACACTGTCAATGCGCCCGGTGTTGGACCCGATTGGTTGTTCGACTATAAGAGTTTGTTCGATTCTTTCAACCTGGATAATGTTGTAGATGATGCTGTAGCGCAAATGTATTACGAGTGTGAAAACGCAGCTAGCTCACCGCTAATGCGTCCGATCGTGGTTAATGCACCTGCGCCTGCCGCATCTGATGCTTCTACATCCATGGGTCCCCCTGATAAAGCCGCAGCAGTTGAAGTTGAGGAAGTCTTTCAGGAAGCGTAAGAGGTTATGGAATCTTCTTCAGACGAGGAATATACAGAATCTCGGGAAACTCTTACTGAAGAACTGGTTGGAAATGGTGAATCTGCCAATACAGCTCCAGTTCCTCCTACAGGGAATGATCAAGCTGGTCCTTCTTCTTCAGCAGCTCCTGGAATCGGTCTACAGATTGATTTCTCCGGTTTTAATTTGCAACCCGCTGCTCCCTCTAGTTCAAGTGCCGCTGAAACGAACATCTCTCAGGGACTTGAAAATCTCAATCTGCGTTCGGATGATCCAGTGCCGGCACATCCGGAATCTCGGATTCACGACACACATCCACTGCAGAATGTGATTGGTGATCCGACTGGTAGAGTGATGACACGTAGTCAGCTCAGGAATGCCAGTTTAAGTGACAATTCAGCTACCCTAGCTCTTTATTCGGAGATCAGAAAAGCAGGTCATCAGAACGATTGGTCTTTTGCTCTATATGTCTCTCAGGTGGAACCACGAACCGTCCAAGAGGCTTTGAGAAAAGAGCCATGGATTGACGCAATGCAGACAGAGCTTCAGCAGTTCCAAAAGCTAGGAGTGTGGGACTTAGTTGACTTACCTCCAGGCGCAAAGAAGATTGGAACAAAGTGGGTCTACAAGTGTAAACGTGATGACCGCGGGGTAATTATAAGAAACAAGGCTCGATTAGTTGTCCTCGGCTTCCGTCAAATCGAAGGAATAGATTACAACGAAGTATACGCTCCAGTTGCGCGCCTTGAAGCTATCCGGATGTTCTTAGCTTACGCTTCGTACAAACGGTTTAAGGTGTATCAAATGGACGTGAAAAGTGCTTTTCTGTATGGTGTCGTGAAGGAAGAGGTGTATGTTTCACAACCTCCGGGGTTTGAAGATCCGCTGCATCGTGAAAAGGTTTACAAACTGAATAAAGCGTTGTACGGTCTTCATCAGGCTCCGAAAGAATGGTATCAAATGCTTAGCAGCTACTTGATCTCCAATGGGTTCAATCGTGGACTCGTGGACTGCACCTTATTCACCAAGGAAAAAGATGGTGACCGTCTGCTGGTACAGGTTTACGTTGATGATATTATATTTGGGTCAACTAATGAGGTTTTGTGCAGGGAATTTGAAAAGTTAATGCAGGATAAGTTCGAGATGAGCTCGATGGGGGAAATGCAATTTTTTCTTGGCCTACAAGTAGATCAACTTGAGTCGGGGATCTTCATCCACCAGACCAAATACGTTGCTGACATCTTGAGCCGGTTCCAGATGGAAGACTCTACTGCTATAGCCACCCCTATCCAAACCAATCACGGGATTGGACCGGATGAGAAAGGACAAACCGTTGATTCCTTTCTTTATTGAGCAATGATTGGCTCGTTGATGTACCTCACAGCTTCAAGACCCGATATTATGTTCGCAACGTGCCTGCTGTCAAGATACCAGTCCAGGCCGAAACAGTCTCATCTGATTGCTGTGAAGAGGATCTTACGTTATCTAAAGGGTTGTCCGACCAAAGGTCTATGGTACCCTAATGACGATAAGTTTGACCTCGTCGCTTTTAGTGATGCTGACTATGGCGGATGCAAGAAAGACGCAAAATCCACATCGGCTGGATGCCAGTTCTTGGGAGGGCGACTAGTCTCGTGGCAGTGCAAGAAGCAAGCCTCTGTGTCCTTATCAACTTGCGAGTCGGAATACATAGTTGCGTCCAGCTATTGCTCACAGGTTCTTTGGATACAACAACAAATGAGAGACTACGGTTTGAAATTTCTTAACACTCCTATTTACTGTGATAATGAGTCTGCCATAGCACTTGCTAAAGACGCGGTAAATCATTCCACGGCGAAGCATATCTATGTTCGGTATCATTTCATACGCGATTGCTATGAAAAGAAACTGATAGATATGATTAAAATCCACACGGACTACCAACGTGCCGATTTATACACCAAAGCTTTTGATAAACCTCGTTTCGAGTATCTTTTGGTTTTAAATGGCATTAAAGAAAAGCAGGATTAGATCCTCATTGTCAATCGTTTTTGTAAATATTTTCTTCAAAAACAGAAAAATCCAAAAATATTGTCTTTTTGCAAATTTTTAGATTTTTAGGGGGAGAAAATTCAGAAAAATACAAAAACATCAGAAAATGCAAAAATCAAAAAATGAGAAAATTCAAAAATTAAAAAATTGAAAAATGCAAAAATGAGTTTCTTTGGTGAAAATAGGGAAGATGATATTAACCAATCAGTCGGACTGTCTAGATCTTTATCATCTTAAAAATATTGGATCTGATAAGTAGCCTCTACAATGATGTGTTGGTAGGCTCGAAATCATTTCCAAGTTCGGCACGGTGATATAAACCTAAATCAACTGAGGATTGTGTGGATTAACGCCGCGTTGGCATATGGTCTAAAAGCCTAAATCTTGTTGACATAATGCCAAAATCCGAGGTTTCTGGTCTTTAAGAGGTTGGTACATTCGGGGTGAACTGGACGTCTCTCAGAATAAAATGGGGTGGCATAAGTGACGTACGTTGGGTTCGCAGCCTACAACTGAGACACCTCTTTGCCATTCCCAGTAAAAGAAAAGAAAAAAACAAAAAATAGAATAAATTCTGATAAGGAGACGTCTGGGAATCCTATAAGAGCAAAAAGATCGTGAATGCCAAAACCCTATTCTCGAAGAGAATCGCTCTAAGGTATCAAATCAATCATATACCTAAAGCATCGTACCGTGAAAAATCAAAATATATACGGTATTTGACTTAAACCCTGGTCTGGATCTCACTGGTCTCTTTGCTGCAGCGTTCTTGCAGACCTGATCACCACTGAGTCCATTCCTTGTAAATACGGATGACAACAACTTATTCACCGGTTACGAGGAAGCTTTGTGCATGCCTTGACGCGGGAATATGTCGCGTGTGCGGGGAACACCTTTAATCAGTCTTAATATTACCTTAACGTATCTAAAGTGCCTAGCGATAAAACTTGATTTTGAGTTTAGGTGGACAACAATACTGACAGTTGTTGTAGGATGCTTATTGGTAATTTTAATCAAAAACTGATAGTATAAGGGTTCTAGTATAGTCCGTACACTGATATGATTCCCTAACTATTGAAACTCGCAAAAATATGATAGTGTACAGTTAGTTGTTTTCATGTTTTCGCTTATTTTCCATTTAAATTTTAGTAGTTTAGCTATTCTTGATTGCCGATGATGGAAACCTAATCCATTGTAATCTTACTTCTTTAAGAATAAAACGCCGAAAAATAAAAAGGACAACTAATTGGAAACTTGTGTTTTTGCCGGGTCAAAACCGTATGTTTTATCAAGTACAAGGGTGGAAAATGTAACATTTTCAAGTATCTGAGTCATCATCTGAGTCGTATGTTAAATCGGGTTGAAAAACGCATGTTTTGAACCTTAACGGGTCAAAAATGTGAAAATTGGTGCTGCAGGGGCAATTTGGTAATTTGTGTGAAAGCTTTGTGCATTTAGATGCCTAATCGCCCTTAGTTTCAGGCGATTATCACCACTCGTGTGAAATTTTGGACGATTAGCTTCCTATTCGTGTGGTTTGTAAGGCGATTAGGTCTCTTGCAATCTTATCACACGATTAGGCTCATTACACGATTAGGAATCCTAATCGTGCTTGAGTAAGAGCGATTAGGTATACTCGTGTATCATTTCATGCGATTAGATCCCCAATTGTTCAACTGTAGCTAGCGATTAGGGAGAGGGTATATAAGGCACACTTAGTTTCTTTTCAACTCACTCTTTCAAACAAGAACACAGTGAAACTCGTTTCCCTCTATAACCATCCCTAACCAAACTCTTGCAAAATTTTTCTTGATCATAGAAAATTGTTCTGTATCATCAAGGTAATAACATACCAAAGTTTCAGATCATACTAACAAGTTTTGATGGGTTAAATCGCTACTTTTCTAACCGGAACCCTAAATTGAGCAAAATCAATAGATTAACCCCTAAAACGTGTTCGTTGATGTTGTTTCTTGTTAAGGGTTGTTTAATCGGCACTATTAGATTCTGATTATACCAAAACTTTGATCAATAACAACAACAATCAAGAAAACCCAATTTTAAACCCTTCGAACCCTAGCCTTCCAAAACTGATCGATTAACCTCGAATTTGATTCTGTTAATGGAAAATTTGTTAGGGGTTTTGATCACCGGTTGTTAGAGATTGCAATGTGACAAAGATTTCAACCCATTATGACCCACTTTAGTTTGACAAAGAATTGGTGAACAAGGGAACTGTTCACGCGATTAGGTCTCCTAATCGTGTGAACAGTGACACGATTAGTACGTATTTGGCTTCTAATCGCCTACAAACTCACACGAGTAGCTCTAATCGTTCCCCTGTATAAGCGATTACTAAAGCTAATCGCCTATAGGGTCCTGTTGACCAAATCTTAGTCAAAATTTGTCCGTTTTTGTCCGTTTATCATATCTTGAATCGTTTTTGATGATCTTGTCGTGTGTTTGCTTTATAGAAATATGCAGTACGGTACGTCGGCCAAGCACAACTGTCTGGCATTTCTTGGACCTATAAAGAAGCCGGAATGCAAGCGGTTTGAAGGCATTATCGAGTACTTGAAGCGCTCGAAGATAAAGTATGCTATCTCCATAGAATATGCGGCTTACAAAGACATTATCCGGGAATTCTATCAGAATGCTCGGGTCGACAACAGCACAATTCCAGCTACTATCAGAAGCACTGTGCAACGAAAGGATGTTATTATCACTGAAGACTTAGTTCGCGAGATTCTAAGGTTTGAAGACGATAAAGATGATCTGTTTGTGTTCGATTCCATTTTGATACGTGGTGGATTCCTAAGGATGAAATACACTGATGACGTTCGTGCACAGAAGATGCTACAGGAAGGTTGTCTGCCTCCAGAGTTAAAATATCTAACGCACGTTGTGTTAAAGTGCATCGGCCCTCGCAAAGGTACTTTCGATGCGATCCGGGACACTTTGGCATCAGCGATTGTTGCATTGACGTTGAACAAGCCGTTCAACTTCTCTGGAATGATTATGCATCATCTTAAGGAAGTGATTCTGCAGAAACCGTCAAAGAACGCTTTCATTGTTTATCCTCGATTTCTACAGATGATCCTTGACAACCAGATCCCAAACATGGTGAAACGTGTTGAGGAGTTGCTTGAGATAAAGAAAATTGATGAAGTTGAGTTGAAGAGAATGCTGCAATACAAGAACAAGCCGAAGTCAGAATATCCACCAAGTCGTCGATTGTATGCATTTCTAGCGAGAGATAACTATGAGGCACCTCCTGGTAATAGGTGGAGGCACGAAGACAGTGATTCAGAAGATGATGTTCAGGTTCACAGACAAGTGTTCAAAGATGATGATAACATTGGCAGACCTACTGTTGCTTTGGGAGCCAATGAACCGGGCAATACGGGAGATGCTGAACTGAGACGCGATGATGATATGTTTGATCCTATTTCTATGGATGCAGATGCACCATCCAGTTCAGGCAGAGGTAAAGGCAAGATTGATGAAGGCCCGGTTAACATAGAAGACGTTGATGATGATGATGACGACTCAGAAGATACAGAAGATGATTCACCCGATGTGCTCAGTTTAGAAGAGGATAGAGCTCGCGCAGCCGAGGCGAGAGATCTTGCAAGAGATCCCACTTTCACTCTAGGTAGTGGTGATCTTGTTGCAGATATCGATGCTGATCTTAGCACGCCTCCTCCTCATAAAAGACAGAAAACTAAAGCAACAAAGGTTAGTAGGGGACAAAAGAGGATGTCAGAGAAGGTAGTCGCGGCTGAGAAGACCCCTAAGAGATTGAGGGGAAGGCGTGTGAACTTGAATCTCCCGGATACCTTTTGTGACACCCGGCAAACTCCGGCAACTAACTTTTTGAAAACCTAGTAAGTCTACCTTAGTAGGTCGCGCATACGTTACACATAACGGGGTCAGTCGAGTCGAGTCGTACACCGTTGGGGTTTTAACACACACAAGTCTTGAGTCCCGGGGATTGGTGAACGAGTGTGAACGTGTTTATTTCCATGTATTATGTGTTTATAATCATTATGTGACTTGTCGGTATGTGAAAACGTGTTAACATATGTTAAAACGGAGTTTAACGCGCAAAACACCACGGACCAGACCCTGAGGGCGATTAGGGGACCCTAATCGCCTTCATGAGGGCGAGTAGCACTATATTATAGGCGGTTAGGCTATGTTATAGGCGATTATGGGGCTAATCGCCTATAGGGAAGGCGATTAGCAGCCCTAATCGCCTGATAAAGCTGCATAATCGCCTATAGGGTACCTGACGACTAGAAACGCCTATAAATACCACCCTTGACCTCCAAAACACCATTTATGCAACCCTAGACGTCCCATAACCTATCTCAACCCACAAACACCCTCTGGAACCTATTTTTACATCAAAACAACCATTTCCAAGCTTATTCCATCATCTCCTCTTAAATCCAAGGTGTGTTCTTCAAACCCAAACCTTCAAATGATTATATTTTACTCCCTAAACGTCCAGACCTGACTTATAAAAGTTTTTGTCTTTGAAAATCCATTTAAAACCATTTTTAAACAAACCCACACCTTTACATGTGTTATATGTGTTATATGTGATTAAAGATAGGATTTTTAGGATTGAATCATGGTTGTTTTTGTGTTATTTTGATGTTTATGGCTGTTACAAGTTAGTATGATGATGTCCTAGGAATTTGAATGGTTTTGGTTGTGTATTGTTGATACTTGATGTTTTGACCCGTTTGAAGGATTTTGAATGATTAAGGATGATATGAGAGGTGTTGTTGATTATTTGATGTTAGGGTTTGCTCTAGGATGATGTTAGAACAGTAGGATGCTATCGGACAATGTCGTTATGTGATTAAATCTGGATATTTGCTATTTAGGGCAAGTACTTGCATGTTGATGTGATGTTTACATGTTAAGTTGCTATTTTAGGAAAACGCTCGCATTCGGGACTGTTAGAATGATGAAAACTTAGGGGTTTTGCTTGAAATATGTTTGTTAATGTGTTAGGATTGTTATTGGGTGTTTTCACACGTTTCGGATCTGATTTGGAGGGTTAAACGCGCGAAAAACCGTATCAGCTGTGCTATAGGCGATTGGGGATCCTATTCGCCTATGCTATAGGCGATTAGGAGCCTAATCGCCTGAATGGAGGCCCTAATCGTGTATACTTTAGGCGATTGGGATCATAATTGCCTTCATTTCATGCAATTGTGATCCTAATTGCCTTCATTTCATGCAATTGTGATCCTAATCACTAGTTAAGCCCTGAATTGCATACCTTATGACCATAATCGCCTGAAATGCATGTGGATAGCCCTAATCGCATATAATAAGGGGCGATTAGCCCTTGTAATTGCCTGTTGACCATCCCTAATCACATGTTGACTTTCCTAATTGCATGCTAAGTTCCTAATCGCGTGAAATGCTGTTATAAGTGTATTTTGACATTCCGAAACCCGATTTGACACCTAGGAACATGCTAGCAACCCCGTGACATGCCTAGTAACCTAGTAACACGTGTTTGGACTTGTTTGTACGTTATTTGACCTATGTGTTAGAATTGTTGAACTTTAACGCATGTTAAGTACTAAGTTGCATGATTTGTGTATGTTTGAGTATGAGATGAACACGTGGAGTCTCGGGTCACCAATGGGATGTCGAGTCTTGTACATTTGGTCAGTTTAACAGTCAACGCATTTTCAAACGAACCTGGTTATGGTCTGGGCATCTAGGGACTAACTAACCTACGGGTTATTAGTCTAAGTACTTGTAACTGTCATATGTTAGGTCGCCGCTTTACGGGGCTAGCATAGCTTGTTGGTTTAAATCATTTTCGAAGTAACGCAACACAAGGTGAGTTCACGGCCCCTCTTTTATATGTTTTCTTTCGGGGGAGAAACATGCCACGCAATTTATCAAACTCAATGCTTTCGTATAAACATGCAACTCTTTTTGGAGACGCTTTACTCATTTTGAATACGTAACTGTTTTTGGGAAGTGACTTGTTGTGAACATGCTACGCTTTTGAAACACTTTTGGAAAGCAACACTTTTGGAAAGCAACACTTTTGAATGCAACGCTTTTGAAACACAACTCTTTTGAATTACAACACTTTTGATAACTACACGACGAAACAAGGAAGTCCCTGGGGGAAACCATGAATGTGCCGGGCACAACGGGGAAATGTGGATAGATCTATTGGGCCTGACAAGCCCCACCCGACGGTAGGACCGGGCGGGTGCATATTGTCTCTAGTTTAGCATCACAAGCAACTCAAACACGGGCAGCAACTCAAGCAACGCTGTCAGTAATGGTTTCAGCATCACAGTCGTGGTAGTGGTAGGGAAACGTTTGTTTGTTTGTTTAATGCATCTCATGACATGGTATTTTGTGATCAACGCTCAACACATAGAAACTAATTATAAACTTAAAACCTGTGAACTCACCAGCATTATATGTTGACCCGTTTTTGGCATGATTTCTCAGGTCGCTAAGGTAGCAGCATCTCAGGGCTTAGGCGCACGCGTCAGCACGGTGTCTAGTTTAGGTTCATGGTTTTGTTATCAAACAAGTTTGGAAACTTTTGGATCTAGTTTTGTAAAACAATGCTTCCGCTGTTATTTCAAATGGTTTGAATTCGTGTTTTTATTTTACATATTTTATCATATAGTGTTGTTTATTGTGACCGTTGACTTGGATCCTGGTATGTCACACGCCTCGCGGTAGAACTCCGCAGGTGGAAATTTGAGGGTGTGACATATTGGTATCAGAGCCAATGGTTATAGTGAACTAGGACTGCATGTAGATTCTAGACTATAGCCGAGTCTCACACACTAGACGGTCACGTACATTTGAGTCGCATCTTTTGGTAAACATACTAACCTTGTCGGGATGTCGGTATCCTTACCACACGGTGTCACATTGCTTATCTCATTCTTGGTTATTCCTAGCTTCACTTTATCTTCTCCTTCGGGTTTACAGTCGTGGGAACTTGTTTGTTGATCTTTTGAGTTGGTTATATCTTCCTAAGATGTGGGTGTCGGGTGACTTGAGGTTCGAGCTCGGGGCACGCCTTGAGGACCATGTAGAGCAATTTATCATTTCGGGTGCACACGAAATGATAAGTTGAAATGCATGGAAGGCTTGGTGGATCTCGGGTTGGGATTAATGGTCACATTGGACCCAATTCTGGACTTTTTGTATTCTCTTGGTTTAGCGTTGGTGATGTGTCTGAGTGTTTGTTTCTGGCCTTTCTCAGAAGATGACTGGAATTCGCGGTGGACGTAGAGGTGGTGGTCGTACTGGTGGACGCAATGGTGGCGGTGGTCGGGGAGGTGTGAATCTAACCCAGGAGGATCTGAACAACTTGCTGCAGGCCGCCTTTCAGGCAGGACACAATGCTCATGGCGGTGAGTTGATCCTATCAGATTTGCCTCGTTGTGAGCATGGTATCCTTCTTTTGTGGTTTTCTTACGTGTTTCGTTTCAGGTGGTGTTGTTAATCCACCCCCAGCCATGTGTACGTACAAGATGTTTCGGGATTGTAAGCCCAATGATTTCGCTGGCACTGAGGGGGCTGTGGGCATGCTCAAGTGGCTGGAGAAGGTGGAGTCAGTGTTCTTGATGTGTAACTGTCTTCCTGAGGATCGAGTCAAGTATGCTGCCGCACTCTTCCAGGATGTTGCTTTGACCTGGTGGAACTCTACTACTCGGAACATGGGTTTGGGGGAAGCTTACGCCATGCCATGGGAGAACTTCGTTCAGCTTTTGAAGAGAGAGTACTGTCCTAGGGAGGAGATCCAGAAGTTGGAACATGAGGTTTGGAACCTCAAGATGGTTGGTTCGGAGATAGAGGAGTACACTGTGAGGCGTAATGAGTTGGCAGTGCTGTGTCCTGATTTGCATGCGCCAGAGTATAGGAGGATCGAGCATTATGTTTCAGGGCTAGTACCAGAGATAGCGGGATTGGTGGCTGCAGGAAATCTTCCTACTTATGCAGAGGTGGTTCGATCGGCTCATCGGATGACTAATCTGAAGGTGAATGAAGGTATTTTACCTGCTCGTGGTTCGACTGTCAAGGCTCCAGAGAGCGGCAAGCGCAAGTAGGAAAGTGTGGAGAAGAGTTCAGCGGTGGTTCAGCGACAACCGGCAGCAAAGAAGGTTGAAGCTTCAGGGGCAGCGTCGGCTCAGAATCAGGGTGGATACACTGGAAGGAACCCTAAGTGAAACCAGTGCGGGTACCATCATGTTGGGGGCTGCGATACGTTTCGTTGCAATCATTGTCATCGCTATGGTCACCTGGCCAAGGATTGTAGGGCCAGCATTCAAGCAGGACGGGTTCAAGCAGTCGCCCCCACTCCTGCTCCTCGGGGAAATCAAGGGTGCTTCAATTGTGGTGAAACAGGGCATTTCAAGCGAAATTGCCCAAAGCTGAACCAGGGGGAGGCAAGTACAGTGAGGGAGGGAGGAAACAACCAAGGCGGTGGTATAGCTGCTCGTGCTTATGTTATTGGGGCTAGGGAGAACCAGGAGGACCCGGACACTGTTACCCGTACGTATTCTTTCTTATCTCTTGTTACGCTTTGGTTCTACTTTTATCCGCATTATTGTGTGTTCGTGTTTTCGGGTGTTTTCTTTGTGGGTTGGCCTTTACTTCTCATTCTTTTGGTCAACGAGGGTCCTTTGGGGATGCTACTTGGACGGTACCGGTGGATTAGTTATACCGATCATAGTAGTCTCCAGTAGGCCTTCGGTCGGGGGAGTCTTTTGTCTCATATTCACATTTGGGGAGGCGGGTTCCCGGTTGTTATTGTCGCGTTTTGATTCATGACCTTCACTCGTTGTCTTTTGGGGAAACATTACTTGGGCACACACGGGGGTCGACACTCATCACTGTTGGGGTCGAAAGAATCTCGGGGCGAGATTCCTTTCAACAGGGGGATGATGTGACGACCCGGAAAATTTTTCTTCTTATTGATTTCTCCCTTCGACTTCGGGAAATTTTCGGGACGAAAATTCTTTCAACCGGGGGATGATGTGACACCCGGCAAACTCCGGTAACTAACTTTTTGAAAACCTAGTAAGTCTACCTTAGCAGGTCGCGCATACGTTACACATAACGGGGTCAGTCGAGTCGAGTCGTACACCGTTGGGGTTTTAAAACACACAAGTCTCGAGTCCCGGGGATTGGTGAACGAGTGTGAACGTGTTTATTTCCATGTATTATGTGTTTATAATCATTATGTGACTTGTCAGTATGTGAAAACATGTTAACATAGGTTAAAACGGAGTTTAACGCGCAAAACACCACGGACCAGACCCTGAGGGCGATTAGGGGACCCTAATCGCCTTCATGAGGGCGAGTAGCACTATATTATAGGCGATTAGGCTATGTTATAGGCGATTATGGGGCTAATCGCCTATAGGGAAGGCGATTAGCAGCCCTAATCGCCTGATAAAGCTGCATAATCGCCTATAGGGTACCTGACGACTAGAAACGCCTATAAATACCACCCTTGACCTCCAAAACACCATTTATGCAACCCTAGCCGTCCCATAACCTATCTCAACCCACAAACACCCTCTGGAACCTATTTTTACATCAAAACAACCATTTCCAAGCTTATTCCATCATCTCCTCTTAAATCCAAGGTGTGTTCTTCAAACCCAAACCTTCAAATGATTATATTTTACTCCCTAAACATCCAGACCTGACTTATAAATGTTTTTGTCTTTGAAAATCCATTTAAAACCGTTTTTAAACAAACCCACACCTTTACATGTGTTATATGTGTTATATGTGATTAAAGATAGGATTTTTAGGATTGAATCATGGTTGTTTTTGTGTTATTTTGATGTTTATGGCTGTTACAAGTTAGTATGATGATGTCCTAGGAGTTTGAATGGTTTTGGTTGTGTGTTGTTGATACTTGATGTTTTGACCCGTTTGAAGGATTTTGAATGATTAAGGATGATATGAGAGGTGTTGTTGATTGTTTGATGTTAAGGTTTGCTCTAGGATGATGTTAGAACAGTAGGATGCTATCGGACAATGTGGTTATGTGATTAAATCTGGATATTTGCTATTTAGGGCAAGTTCTTGCATGTTGATGTGATGTTTACATGTTAAGTTGCTATTTTGGGAAAACGCTCGCATTCGGGACTGTTAGAATGATGAAAACTTAGGGGTTTTGCTTGAAATATGTTTGTTAATGTGTTAGGATTGTTATTGGGTGTTTTCACACGTTTCGGATCTGATTTGGAGGGTTAAACGCGCGAAAAACCGTATCAGCTGTGCTATAGGCGATTGGGGATCCTAATCGCCTATGCTATAGGCGATTAGGAGCCTAATCGCCTGAATGGAGGCCCTAATCATGTATACTATAGACGATTGGGATCATAATTGCCTTCATTTCATGCAATTGTGATCCTAATTGCCTTCATTTCATGCAATTGTGATCCTAATCACTAGTTAAGCCCTGAATTGCATACCTTATGACCATAATCGCCTGAAATGCATGTGGATAGCCCTAATCGCATATAATAAGGGGCGATTAGCCCTTGTAATTTCCTGTTGACCATCCCTAATCACATGTTGAGTTTCCTAATTGCATGCTAAGTTCCTAATCGCGTGAAATGCTGTTATAAGTGTATTTTGACATTCCGAAACCCGATTTGACACCTAGGAACATGCTAGCAACCCCGTGACATGCCTAGTAACCTAGTAACACGTGTTTGGACTTGTTTGTACGTTATTTGACCGATGTGTTAGAATCGTTGAACTTTAACGCATGTTAAGTACTAAGTTGCATGATTTGTGTACGTTTGAGTATGAGATGAACACGTGGAGTCTCGGGCCACCAATGGGATGTCGAGTCTTGTACATTTGGTCAGTTTAACAGTCAACGCATTTTCAAACGAACCTGGTTATGGTCTGGGCATCTAGGGACTAACTAACCTACGGGTTATTAGTCTAAGTACTTGTAACTGTCATATGTTAGGTCGCCGCTTTACGGGGCTAGCATAGCTTGTTGGTTTAAATCATTTTCGAAGTAACGCAACCCAAGGTGAGTTCACGGCCCCTCTTTTATATGTTTTCTTTCGGGGGAGAAACATGCCACGCAATTTATCAAACTCAATGCTTTCGTATAAACATGCAACTCTTTTTGGAGACGCTTTACTCATTTTTAATACGTAACTGTTTTTGGGAAGTGACTTGTTGTGAACACGCTACGCTTTTGAAACACTTTTGGAAAGCAACACTTTTGGAAAGCAACACTTTTGAATGCAACGCTTTTGAAACACAACTCTTTTGAATTACAACACTTTTGATAACTACACGACGAAACAAGGAAGTCCCTGGGGGAAACCATGAATGTGCCGGGCACAACGGGGAAATGTGGATAGATCTATTGGGCCTGACAAGCCCCACCCGACGGTAGGACCGGGCGGGTGCATATTGTCTCTAGTTTAGCATCACAAGCAACTCAAACACGGGCAGCAACTCAAGCAACGCTGTCAGTAATGGTTTCAGCATCACAGTCGAGGTAGTGGTAGGGAAACGTTTGTTTGTTTGTTTAATGCATCTCATGACATGGTATTTTGTGATCAACGCTCAACACAAAGAAACTAATTATAAACTTAAAACCTGTGAACTCACCAGCATTATATGTTGACCCATTTTTGGCATGATTTCTCAGGTCGCTAAGGTAGCAGCATCTCAGGGCTTAGGCGCACGCGTCTGCACGGCGTCTAGTTTAGGTTCATGGTTTTGTTATCAAACAAGTTTGGAAACTTTTGGATCTAGTTTTGTAAAACAATGCTTCCGCTGTTATTTCAAATGGTTTGAATTCGTGTTTTTATTTTACGTATTTTATCATATAGTGTTGTTTATTGTGACCGTTGACTTGGATCCTGGTATGTCACACGCCTCGCGGTAGAACTCCGCAGGTGGAAATTTGAGGGTGTGACATATTGGTATCAGAGCCAATGGTTATAGTGAACTAGGACTGCATGTAGATTCTAGACTATAGCCGAGTCTCACACACTAGACGGTCACGTACATTTGAGTCGCATCTTTTGGTAAACATACTAACCTTGTCGGGATGTCGGTATCCTTACCACACGGTGTCACATTGCTTATCTCATTCTTGGTTATTCCTAGCTCGTGAAATAGCTGAGTTAAGAAGCAAAAACGCCCAAATAGAAGAGAACGAAACGGCGATGTTGGAATTGATTGGCGAGACTATTACTGCAAATACAGATTTGAGAGCTACTGTCGACGCACTCACTTTATCTAATCACCAGATTTTGGAGTCGAACAGGCAGCTCATGGAATCACACCAACAATTGATACAGTCGAACCAAAGTGCCTTGGCAAGACTTACAGGTATTGAAGAGAAGTACAGTGACCTCCAGCTCGCGAATGTGAACAATGAGCGCCGAATCACCAAATACAGGAAGCAAAACACAAGACTGAGGACTAGGTTGAATGAGTTGACTGGAACTCAACCTAGACTCACTGGTGGTTCGGAGGCTAGAGCTAGTACGGCTGGTGATGATGATGAGGATAGTGAAGAAGATGACGATGATGAAGAGGATGATGATGAGTCTGATGACAATGATGATGGTGATGGTAAAGGTGATGGTGGTGATCCTGGAGCCACAGGCGGTGGCGGATCGTCGGGTGGGTCTGCATCAAGACGAACAAAGAAAGGTCATGATCGCAAAGGCAATGATCCCGAAGCAGGTTCTTCTGCTCAGGGGGAGCCTGCACCTATGATTAGCAAGATTCAAGAACTTCGTGAAAAAGTGATGAAGAGAGCGATAGTTCAAGTTGAATACGTGGAGCCTTTGAATTGTTATTTTGCTTATGACAATGAAGGTAACTTGCTCCCACCACCGGCCATGCCTGAGTATGATCTGGAAGAAGGAGAGATTCCACCTGAGATGACATCAGAGGACATGGCTAAAGTATATGGCTTTGCATCTGGAGAATCTTCCAGTGCAGGTCAAAGTGTTCCTCCTGAGATGCATCCAGAGAATAATGAAGTGGATCTCGAAGATGGAACCAGTGTGCCGACTCCTGAGTACGTTGTAAATGACTCGGGCGCTGGAATTCCAAACATAGATGAAGAAATGGTACGTGAGGCCGAAAAGAAGTTGAAATCAGACTCTGCTGAAGTTCCTGATGAAGTAAAGACACGACAGGACAAAATCAGAGAGCGCTATCCCAAGTGGTTCAAGCCCGAAGAGAAGAAAAAGCCAGTCGAGCGAGCTTCCGTCTTCAAGAAAAGATTGTCGAAGATGTCTGGAAACGTGATAAGCTGGGCGTATGTTAGTCACACAAGAATGCTGGGGGTAAAATGGCAAGAAGGTGTATTGTACTTCAAGGAATACAAAGACATTCTGAGTCTGCCATTCTGGTACATTCGTGATCTAGTTCGTCTCGATTATCCGTTATACAAAGAGAAAGCTCCTCCTCTTCAGGGTTTTTACACAAAGTTGAAGCGAGAAAGCTCAGAGGGATGGAAAGACTTCGAGCCTCAGTATCCCAGATCATATCCAACAGACAAGATTCATCCTTTCACTTTGAAGCCTATCTGGGAACACAAGATCAAGCCACCGAAGTGTGTTTCAAGGATTCCCATAGTTCCAGTTGAGCAAGACTTTACTTCTAAGATGTATTACTGGCACTATGATGCAGCAACTACAGAAGCGGTGATTGTCTTGAGCAACAGTCCGAACCCGTGCAGAAAGATAAGGATTTGGGATCCTATGTGGTTGATCAACTGCTTAGAGAAGGACGTGGAGACGTTGTACCAGCACCCAATCATGCATTTACCAGTTGAAGCCGATCAAGCGATGAAGTTTCAAAGAGTGATCCGGTTTTGCTACGCCAACAAGGTTCATGCAGGATGCGATTGGTCGAGAATCACAAGGGTCAGAACAACGTCAAGCTGAAGATGAAGACAGAAGATGCTGCTTGTTGTTTTGTTTAGTTGTATTCGTTTCTGCTTATCGAGTCTGTAAAGTTGTTAGCTTTTGGTATAAACGTTGTCTTTTGGTTATGTCTGTACGTATACTAGCCTGGTCCAAGGGGGAGTCTGTTAGTACATGATGTCCCTAGGCTAGTATATTAGTTGTTTTGGACGTGTTTCGGGGTGTTTGGAGGCGTTTATACGCGTTTCGGGGTGGTTGAGAGGCTGAAGGCGATTAGGAATAGTCTGATAGCGATTGGGGCCCTAATTGCTTAACTATTCCCGCGATTGGGCTTACTTCTATAGGCGATTATGGCTAATCGCCTATAGGAGGCCTGCTAATCGCCTAAATGGGTCTGTTCGTACCCGGGTGGTATAAATAGCCTCATTCTCAACCCTAGACCTCAGTTCTTGCCTCACACACTCTCCAAACACCCTCCCCTGGTCTGAGACGTCTGATTTTATCTCTGTAAACACTCGAGCTCTGTTTTGGTAATTAATCTATAATCTTTTGACCCGTGTGTGTGTAGTAAGTACTCGTTTTCATTGTTTCAATCTCGTACCTGTTATTAGAACATACTAGAGGGATTCCGCACCTCTGGTATAGACCCCGTGATTGTCGGATTACGCGTTCGGCGGTCCTAACACACGTTACCAGTTAACAATACTGATTAAATGCTTAATAACTGCATCTCTTAAAACAACACAAAAATATAAACCTACTGACCATTAATCCTCTTTTAAAAAAAACATATCAGATTTTTGATAACTGTAATTGTTTGTCTCTATTTGGTAGCATCTGTTCAAAAGCAGTGGCTAAATTAAGCAGATTTTTAAAAAGAGTTGTTTGTAAAACATTGTTGATTCAAACAGTTGTTAATTAAACGGTTTTTTTCAAACACATGCTCCATTAAGCAATTGCTACTAACAATGATATCACATAAATTTTTAATCGTTGTTTGGTAAAGACCAATCCTCTATTGACTTTAACAATAAATCATTCATATACTGAAATTGCTATTTTTCATTAAATAAGTATAAACCATTATATATAAGTGACATAATATATAAAATAAAAACTTCAATATAATTAGAAGCATAATAATAAAAATACATTTAAATAACTAATTTGTAGTATTCAACAATTCCTTCAATTTTTTGTTTTTCTCTTTAAGAAAGTTTCGGTAAGAAATACATATTTTTTGTATCTCTTCACTGAACTTTTCATTTGTTCTTATATTTTCCAGTAGAAATGAAGAGCCCATCCATCTTTCACTTGAAACATCCATAGCAATGACCTGATTAAATTTGAGGTTGGTCTTCCATAGTACCTTCAATAACTTGAAGAATCTCCAAGTCTTCATCGTCTTTAAAACACTCCAAAATAATTTTCTGAATCTCTGACATTTTTGACCATTGGCTACTGCTGGAATTCATGTTAATAAGATTTTTATAAGATCAATAAACCTTTGCAGATGTAGAAGGTAATGTTTGAATAGTGTGTTACAAAAAGAGATGAAATTCGAGTTTTATAGTAAAAACAATGCATTAAGCGATTAAGTATAATGAATCTAATAATTACAATGAATTAAATATACTGAATCTATTAACTATAATTCGTTTTTATTAATCTTGAATACATACAGTATTAATTTGTTTATTTTTAGACTGAAACAACTGTTCAAATTCATTTTTTTTAAATTCAAATTTCATGACAAACAGAAATACGGTTTATCAATACGAACGTATATATTCATTTCCCACTGAACATATCATGTTTTACATTTTTTACATTATAAAAAATAAAAAATGATTTCATTTATGTCTTATAAAAATTGAACATGAAAAAGTTGTTTGATTTTTTAGTTATATAAGTAACTAAACATAATAAATATAAGTATATTATTTTTGATAAAATAGATGTTGCCACTTTATTTCAAATATACGAATAAAAAACAGATGTATAAATACATAATTTGATTGCAAAGTACCAATTATTAATTTTAGTTTGATTGAAAAATACTTAATTGTTACACTCGAGTTTATTTCAATATACTATTAAAAAAATATGTATTAGAACATCAATCGATAAAAACACGTTGTGACTATTAGTCACAACGTGTTTTTATCGATTGATGTTCTAATTAGGGGTGCAAACGATCCGAGCCGAGCTCGAGCCTTGCATTATCGAGCTAGGCTCGTTACAATTTTCAGAAGCTCGAGCTCGATTCTATCCTTGTATTTTGGGCTCGAGCTAGGCTCGATAGTATAGTTAAAAACTCAAGCTCGGCTCGAAAGCTCGATAAAATGTATGTGGCAAGAGTTTAAACGAGCCTAAGCTCAGCTCGAGCTCGTTTTGACTATTAAGGGGCTCGTTTTGACTATTAAGGACTCATTTTGGACCATTAATGAACTTGTGTTGAACAATTAAGAAGCCCAAGACCCAAAGTAATTTAATTATTGCATAGGTTGCAATACAATTGGGCTATATAATATTAATTGACATAAATAAGCAAAGCTCGATAAGGCTCGACGAGCCCAACCGAGCTTTACATTGTAGGCTCAAGCTCGAGCTCGATAACCAAATGAGCTTTATTTTAGGCTCGAGCTTGGGCTCGAGCTCGATAAGACTCGGCTCGTTCGAGCTTTTTACCGAGCCGATCTCGAGTAGCTCGCAAGCCGCTCGGCTTGTTTGCACCCCTAGTTGTGAGTAACAATCGTTATCTAAAAATCATTACTTAATAACCGTCCATCAATTGAACTTAAATATTTAAGTTAACAAAAATAAACAGAATGTGGAAAGAATTGTAAAAGAAAAAAACACAAATATCGTTACTAATCTATTTTCCTTTGATGGTAAGAATTTTTCGAAAAAATTGTGGAAAAACATTACAAAGTGATATCATTATCCATATACAATGGAGAGATGTAAAGTGAGAACAGTTAACAGAATATATATAAAGTTGAAAATGAATATTGGAAATTCCTACACTTTTATGAGATGAACATACTAACTATTCGTAAAGTTGATTTTCAACTTTATTAGTTAGATTTCAAGTAAATATAAAAACATTACCTTCTCCTTCGAAATGTAGAAATATAAAAACATTTAAATTCCATCTTCTTCAACAGTTAACCTCCAATAGATATTGATTCTTACATAACTTCTTTCACCTTCTCCTTCAAATACAATATCCTTGCCGTGATAATTTATGGCAGATTAAGATAAAATATATATTCCGATTAATGTTGGTCATTGTTTTCTGGTGAACTTCTTCAAGAAACTCTTCCTCATCGGAATACTATATTTTAAAACTTGTAAGGAATAATTATAAATGCTTTGCCTGTTTTTCTTCATCATTAAACTACAATACAATAATATTCTTATTTGAAAATGCAAACATATAAAAAGATTTAAATTTGATAATCTTCATCAATTGAACTCCAATAACATATTCATTCTTCCATAACTTGTTCCAACTTCTCCTTCAAATACAGTATCCTTGCTCTGATCATTTGTTCCAGATTAAGAGGAAATGTATTCCGATTAATGTTGCTCATTTTTTTCTGCTCAAGTTCTTCAAGAAACTCAAAATCATCCGAATACTCTATTTTCTCTCAGATGAATAATTTTTCAAAACCATTTTCATAATTAACTACTACTACCTCAAAATCATGAGAGTAAAACCAACTTACAACATGAAGTGACTTAAAGAATTTTTCATCATCGACACTTTCACTCAAAATTTCTATTAAGAAGATTTCATCTGAATATCGAAATTCATTGTTCTTTGAAACTTTATACGACTGTGTATGAAACTGTAAATCCATCTGGACTACTATTTCAATTGATAATTACTACTGATAATAATATACATTGTATTTAAATACAAATATTTAAAAAAATAAGACGTCATTTTCAACAATAAATTCAAACGTGGTAATTATTATTTGCAGTGACAACAGCTAAGAGTCTATAAGACCTACAATAGAAAAGAAGAATCTAGATTATTTTATTTAAAAAATGACACTAATTTATTGTGTATAATACTTATTTTTAATTTTTAATATTAAAGAAGTAAAATAATAATAACTTTGACAAATTATATAGTACTCATAGTTATATACCTTCAACTTGTTATATACTCTGTTTTATAATGACTGTTCACATGTAAACAGATGTCTTTATACAAAGCGTATCAGACTTTAGAGTATGTTTAATGTTAACAGTTATTTGATTGTAAGAATCTTTAAGAACACTTCTTGAAATGAATTTGACAAAATATCATTATGCAATACAAATTACCTGGTTTTAAATACAGTAAAAAAATAACTGTTAAGAGTTGTTCATTTTATATAGATTGAAACAAAATAGGAACACAAAAATAACAAACTAAGTTTTTTTATAATGTCAAATATTTGTAAGCATTATTGTAATCATTAAATTGCATACTCTATTTTATACTTGTGTTGACTTATCAATAGAATTTGTAAGATAAACTCTGTAATGGGAAATTCATTATAATTTATATACTGTTTGACAACATCTGTTAAGTCGTAAACAATTGTTTTCACGCAACTGCTATCCATTAACAAATTTCAATAATATTTGACCATATGACACAGACCTCTAAAATGCGTGTTGACTTATGAACATATGTTTACCGACAACTTTGAACACGTCAACATCACTTTTGATACGTCACCCACAATTTTTCACACACAAAACCCCCCCTTAATCGATATTTCCACTAACGTATTCTATTCAAACACCAGAAAAGCACTTCACTATCAATTACGACCTAAATCCATTCGACTAAGAAATTTAAAATCTCCTGTTGTATTCCATACCTAATTTGAATTCAATTGGTTTGTTTCAATCTTTAGTATGGATCTTCAATTAAAAACTTGTCATAACTATCTACCATATGTGGTTAAAACACAACATAACCATCAATTTCACTCTATAATCGATGTGCTCTCCAAATCCAAATACCTACCAATCCTCACCGCTAATGCTCCAATATATGTGGATACTCTGAAAGAATTATGGAATAAAGCCGAGTACCGAGAGAAAGACAAAAACCCTTTTGCAGTTGTCTCCAAAATTGGAAATACAGATATCAAGATAACACCGGAATTCATCTGCAACACATTCTCCCTAAACGATTTGCAAGGTAATATTTCTTTTCAGAAAAATGAAATTCAGACAGAGTTAATTGAGAGAGGGTATGAAGGTCAGTTGACTGCATCCACAATGTTTAAACCAAATTTCCCCCCACCAATGAAGTTTTTTTTTTCATACCCTTCTTATATGTCTCTCTGCAAAAACAACATCATTTAATGCAATTTCAACGGAGAGTGATTTCAATTTGTCTCAGACAAGTATTTACTGATTTAGTATCTAATGTAAAGACTATAAAATCTGGATCTCGTAATGCTTTTTTACTATATCCAAGATTGTTGAGTTTCTGCTTACAAAAACTATTGCCTGAAAATGATTTTAAAAAAGGGGTAGCTATCACAATTAATAGCTTATCGAATGAAACTTTTACAAGAATGCTGGATGTTAAAAGTACAGAAAAGCTTATTAGAGGTAAAAGTTCTAAAAAACAAACAAACAGTGATACTTCAACATCTGTTGTGGGTTCAACTGCTGCTGCTGGAAACGAAACCACAAACAATTGTATGGAAGTCATCCTAGTGATTTCAACAAAGAAACCACCAATAAAAAATAAAATCAGAAAGAAGAGAAAAACTGTAACTCTAGAGTTTAAGAATCTAAAGGAAACTACTACAACCACAAAAGAACAGCAAACAACTGTTGATGCTTCCACCGAAGGCATCGAAATAACACCAATAACAGATATTGTCAATCTACCATCTCAACCTGATCATCATCTAAATGAAGAACACATACAAAATGACCTAGATGATTCAGTTGTACATTTGTTTAAAAGTCCTTCTCCTGGAGCTAGATGTCTTTTAACTCCACCACCGTCACCCTCACATGCACCAACAAAAATTCCACTACCTTTAATCCATTGTTTGAGGCAATTGATAAATCTGAAACTGGAAACAGTCACTCACAAGCACCCATCCCTGAGAATACACAGCAAGAAGAGAGTGTTGATGAAAGAAATCAATCATCTAGCCCACAACCAGAGAACGCCACTCTCTCGGACTTGCAAGAAAATCCTGTTGGTACTTCAAATGAAGTTGTAACTACAACAACTGCAACAACTGTTTCTGAGATAGAAACTGATAAGACAAATCAAGCATCCTTGCAGGGAAAAAAAATTGAAGTTACAATTGAAATTGATACCACAACTGTAACCTCTGCTACAGTTGAAAGTGATGAGAACTCACAAAAGCTTCCAGTTGGTGAAAACATTGAAACAAATATAAAAACAACTTTTGGGAATGCACAACATCCTGTTAGTTTAACGAAGGCTTCCAAAAATCAGACATTGGCGGAAAGGGTAACTAAAATTAAAGCCTTATTTACAAAATTTGATGAAATGAAAGAAACGTTCATAGAGAAAATGACAGAAGCTACCAATGAACTCTGGAAATCTGCTGACTCAATAATCCAGGCTCAACGACAATTAGCAGAGATCAAACATAAGTCTGAGATGGAGTCCTTAAGCATGAAAGTAGAGATCAAACATAAGGCTCAACGACAATTTGTAGAGATCAAACATAAGGCTCAACGACAATTTGTAAATTACCCATTCAATATTCAACAACATCAGTCATCACCACTACAAATTGTTTTACACAACCCACAACATTGCAACAACAATCACCAATCCAAGTAACATCTGCTGCTTCTTTCAACCCGGAAATGAATGTTCCGAAAACAACGGCTCTTGTAATCTACCAACCACCTTATTTAGAACCATTTCCAGCTAAATATCCTCTTGAAATATTAATAATCAAACCTGAGATAGAATCTTTCTATTTAACATACGATCCTTCATCATTAACTTTCACATCTATTAAAGGTTTCGAGAAACCTATGAATATTAAGCAGTATTTGGAGATCAAACGGCAACAGACTGAAATGAGCATCAAAACCCAATGCAAAGACAAAGATAACATCACGGCTCATGGAATCCAGCAACAACTGCTTCATAAGCTTAGTAAAATAGAAGACTTTGCATTAGAACTGAGCCAGAAAATGCATGAAAGAAATACAACTTCTGAAGTGGAGAGAAATGTAAGAAAAGAATTCATTGATCATCTTTAAGTCTGAAATTTTACAACGTCACTGAAAGACAACTTGCTGGATGGACTTCTAAAGAACTCAGGGCTGAAATATACAAAATTGAAGGCTTGCTTAAAGATCATAAGAATCAGAAAAAAAGAAACGTGGTTCCTCTTCAACCAATCTTACCAGAAAAACAATCAATCAAGTCAAAAAAGTGAAGACTCAAGATTAATTTACAATTGAAATTTGACAATAAATGTTTGTTTAGGATTAAATAACTGATTTCATTCAATCGTTGTTTGTTTGTAGTATAATGTTTTTTAACAGAACAGATGTTATATTTCTGATAATATAACAAAGTTAGAAACTTTGATTAAAACGTTTTCGTATGACAAAAACATTTAGTTTCAAGCTTTTCAATAAACAAATGATTTGCTAACAGTTCTATCTCGAGATTACTTTCAGAGTTGGAAACATATGTATGTACTTGATAAAAATATGAATGTTAAGTATTTAAAACTAATTAAATGCCCAATATTTACTTCAATTAAGTATTTAAAAACAATAGACTAAAGGTATTAACAGAAAACTAATGATAATATTCATAGTAATAAATTTCAAGTACAAAATTGTCATCTTAAAAAATATTAATATTTTCTGCTAAAACCGAATACAGATGGACTTTAAACATTCACAAAATTTAAACTTTCTACTAAATTTCCATAGAATCTTTACTCCACAATCACATAATTTTTCATCCTAGAAACACTGCTTCGGCTTCTTTTGGCAGTAAAGGATAGTTCATCAACGTTTAAAATATCGGCGTCTTCGATAGCCCTTTTTCCATTGTCCCTTGTACCAAAATCCTTTAAACCTTCATCGACGGAAGACTCCGTAGTAATAGAAAAAACATCCTACAAAAAAAACAAATAAAAACTATGAAGTATTAAAATGAAGAAAACAAAGTCTTTGCATACCTAAAGAACTTGAAAAAAATAAATACTCACTTTTGATAATATTTGGAAAGCATCATCGAAAAATTCATCAAGTTTAGCACACTTGTACTCATCATCTTCCTGACTAACCTAAGAAGTGATCAAACCAAATAAAAAAAAGTAACACTCAACTTCAAATTATTTTTTTACAAAATTTAACAAAATTACCCAAAAGTAATTAAATACCTCTCCAGAATTATCATTTTCATAATCACTGCCCATAACCAACTCAGCAATTATTGTGGGATCATCACATATCTTGTGAACAGTGTAGACAGGATAGTCATTTTTAAGATTGTATTCAGAAACTTCAATCTTGAAAGCCAAAACCTTATCTAGCAGCATAAATAATTCTTGGGCAAAGCCTTCATTATCATCAAGCTTCATTTGTCTTTCCATTATTTCACTTGCCAATGAACCAACAATACTGGACACATCTCTATCAAACATCATAAAGGACACACTACCACTCTGATCTTGAACCCTGACTTGAATCTTAAACCTGAGATAAATAACTTACAATAAGTTAACTGAATTTTATAAAACATGAAAAAATTGAAAATAAACATTTTATCTTACTTTGTTATAATGGATTTACATTCACACTCGCATTTAGGACAAACCAAGGCTGTAAGAGGCAAGTCGATAATTTTCTTAGAAACTTTTAGAAAAGTTTGTAAGTACTCTGATTTAGTTACCACCTTTCTGAAACATTTGTTGCAAGCAACATAAAACCAACCATACCCTTGTTGCACAAGTTTTATACTTGCAACCACAACACAACACATTGCTTGCAATACAACAATATATTGATAATTATTTTAAATCAGATATAAAAAACTAATTAAATGTAATAAACAAATAAACAAATATGTAATCTATTAAAAAAATATTGAAACCGTTTGTATGTCGCTAAGTTCGTCAATATCTTTCTTCGGAGTTGAAACAACGAATTCTTGATGCAATGTGTGAAGAGAGTCAGACGAACGTAGTGCTTGATATGTAGAACCAGATTCTTGAACTTGCTTTTTAGGAAGACTGAAAAATGCCAAAAAGAGTTAACATAAAAAATGACCTAGGAGACTCAAAAGAATGCCAAAAAAAAAGTTATACATTTTCTGTATAAAATTGTTCTAAAAATTGTACCTCCTCCTTAATTGGTTAACTTCATCAATTTCTACATTCAGAAACATTCGAGTTCCATACTTGTCGCTTTGTACAGTAATTTGTTCTATATATAACAATATACATATACTTAGTGACTTTTTTTCACGTTAACAATTATTTGAAAATACTCAAACTAACACAAACTTACCTTTCCAGTCCTTAACTTTAGCATGTTGTATAACAACCATCACATGCTCATTAGCTGGATTATTAGAAATAAGCTTCTTAAACAGCACTGCATAATCATTCCACATCGTACATCTTAAAATGGTACATCTACATGCAAATAATAATTTTAACATTGTAAATACATATAAAAAAAGTGAAAGTCAAGATTACATATACAACATTTATTACATCACTAAATAACATACAAGTCCTTTAACTTAAGAGAATAATCAAAATGGATATTGAATCGTAATTGGATTGAAACGTAATGTGTGTGTGTGTGTGATCGTCTGTGTGTTTAGAATTCAAATTATGATTTGAAAATATCGTTTACAAAAATAACGAACGTAAATCACATAACTGATTACGTGTGAAAAAAGTCTGTAATGCCCTTGGGTTAAACTGATATTAATATTAATTATAGTTTGGTTAGGTTAACTGAGGTTTGGTTAATATGACACTTGGCATTCACTGGTGGCTTCTTATTGCTTCTTATGTTAACAAGCTTTATACCGTATACTTTCTCTACATGTTATATATGGGATAGCCCATATGATAGAGGGTCTATTCTGCTATGAAAACATTTTACACTCCAAAGCACATCATTATTGACTATAACTAATAACTTCCAAATTTCACATATTATATAATACTAGTGGGGTGCCCACGCGTTGCGGCGGGAAACAACATTTATAACGGTTCCGTTAAGCCGTAATCAATTAATCAAAATATTTTTTTTGGTGTGTTGCATAATCATTAGCGGAGCTTGAACTGCATTAACCACAATCGAAACATTCGAATCTTGTGTGCTAGAGGAAGTACAAGCACATTAATATATACATAGCAATAATTGTGAGAAACGCTAAGCAAAAAATTAGGGTGATCATGAGGAACTGGGAAGTTACACACATAACAACAAACCCTAATTGTAAACACATTGGTGATTGTCCGGAAATACATAATCTAACCTGAAATTGTGAAACAATGTTAATTCGACGTTTATAAAAGACAAATACGTTGGTTGATTTCAGGTCATTTTCGTTTCAGTTATTACTTAACCCTAACATATTTTTTTAATTGCAAACACTATAAAAATACTATATTCAAATTAAAAAGACTGCAATGCTCGTTTATACGGTGTAATAATAATACTAAGAAAATACTAACGAATGAAAAAATTATGGACGTTTAAAAATCGTGGGGGTAGTTGGTTAAAATAAGGGTGCGAAAATGTAAACACTATTTAAATAAATTAAATTTGAGTAAAGCTGAGGGGACAAATGTGTATTTATTGTATAATGTGAGCGAAAGATTTTGACTAAAACAGGATTATTTGATCATACAAGTTACAAAACCAGGTGCGGAAACCCTAGCTTTGAACAAACAGATAAAAACTCAAATCAAAACACAATCAATATCATTTTCAAAGGTTTTCATAGATTAACTTTTTCATTAACTTGATTACAATCACAATTCGGTTAATCTAGATCACTAACAGACTCTCTCAAACTTACCAGGAACCTGACACAAACACACACACAACTGATAACTCTCTATACATTACAAAAACACAATTTCTATTTATAATGTCTGCACGTTCGCCCATTAGCTGTGGTCGAATGTGGAAGACTTCCACATTCGCCCAGTTAAGGGTACGAACCTACACTTTCTGTCAAGCTCCATCTTACCTTCGCCCACTTTCTTTTTCCTTCGCCCACTATAGTCTACATTCGCCCAGAGCACTTCCACCTTCTATCCATCAGCATCTCTAACATACTTCCACATTCGACCAGTTAAGGGTACGAACCTACACTTTCTGTCAAGCTCCATCTTACCTTCGCCCACTTTCTTCTTCCTTCGCCCACTATAGTCTACATTCGCCCAGAGCACTTCCACTTTCTATCCATCAGCATCTCTAACATATGTTAATATCCAATCATTAGTCGCAAAACGCATCTACAAACTCCCCCTCGACTATTGATTGGATCGTCTTCTGTCTTCGTCCATGGCCTTGTTCAACAACTTAATTCTGAGCTGTTTCTTCTGCTCTTTGGTCATTTCAGGCTCCAACTTTCTCTTCACCGGTTTCGATACATTAGCCATCTTCACCATTTTGCCAAGTTTGTTATCCAAATTACTCCCCGCATTTATATCATAAGCAAAACACACTCCAACCACTTGAGTATACTTCTTTGCTTGATCAGCGTCATTCGGCTCATGATGAATCGGATTATAGAAAAGCATGATGATGTCCTTAAAAGTACAGTTTATCAACCACATCGGATCAAATACATGAACATGCTTGTATTTGTCCTTCCCGTCTCTCAACACTATCACTGCTTCAGCCTTCCTCCAGTCATAATACCAGAAAATAAAGTCAGCACTGAAATGTTGTGGCATGGGCATCAAAGGTATTTTCCTCATCACTTCAGGTGCCTTGTATATCAAAGTAACCCGCTTCAGCTTGGTTTTAGGATCAATATCCCGATGAACTTTCCTTCTGGGATATTGAGGCTTGAATTTATTCCATCTCGTTCTACTTTCCCAAACCAGCTTGTCTGCACACCAACCGACATGAGTATTATTAACTGAAGCACCCGACATAGGGAATCTGCATAAATCTGACCGCCCAGTACGGTAGAGTTAGCAAATCAATGAATCTATAGAAGTATAGAATTCCTGATTCCCATTTAGCAGCTAGACACTTCAGCCTGCCTAAATATGTCCACCCGAGAGCTCTGCCTTTAAACTTGGCATTGTGAAATCTATAGAAATTTCCTTGAGCTTCAGGCTTCGGTCGGTTTTCATCCATTTCTCTCAATTTCTTCAAATAACTATTCAATTCATCAGATTGATTTGAAGATTCTGGCTTATCATTTCCAAACACTTTCTCCACAAACTCTGCACTTCTTTGCTTTGCCTTTTTCTTTGCCGAAGTGTTTGGTCTTTCAGTAAAGTCAGGAAATATCACATTTTCATCAGTCTGTCTGAAGTACTGTGGATATTCCTCATACGTTATATCTTCAATTTCCACTTCTTCAAACTCAGGAGTATTCTTATCATCTGAGTGACTTCCAATATCCTTTTCAGGAATATCTGGAATCGACTCATCTACTATAAACTCCTCAAACGTTTTCCCTACTCTCTGTGCAAGTCCATCCAGAATTTCTTTTGCCACAGAAGCAGGTACTTCTCCTTCTTCAAGATCAGGATCGTTGTATTCCAATTCGTATCTCATGTCATCTGTTTGGAATATCTCAGCAAAACGTCCTGTAAACTCTATCGTCCATTCTCTTCTTTCCAACATATCTTTATACACTTGTTTAGCATCATCTGTCAAAGATCTCACCTTCTCATTCCAGAAAATACTCTCATCTAAATCAACGTTCTCTCCTTTCTTTTTCTTCGAACTTGATTCTCCAGTATCTTTCTTCTTAGGTGATCTCTTTTCAAATGTGAACTTGGACGTATCATCTCCTCCATCATTATCATCACTATCATCACTACTATCATCTTCTTTTTGACTTCCAGAACCTTCTGCATCATCATCATCATCATCATCTTTCTTATCATCCTCATCATCACTCTTCTCTGACTCCTCATCATCCTCATCATCATCCTTTTCTTTATCCGATTCAGACGGTTCAAAGTCAACTTGCTCTTCTTCTTCTTCCTTATCTTCTTCACCCTCCTTCAACTTAGGTGCAACATTATACAAATCATCAATCAAATCACTAAGGCGTTTGTTCTCAGCCTTTAGTTCTTTGTTGTCTTCTTTGATAGCTTTCAGTCTGTTCTTATTCCTCAAACATTTACCTTCAAGCTTCTTGTTCTTTGCTTCAAGCTTCTTCACTTTCTCGTCAATCTCATCTTGATTTGACTTAGAAGCTACCACAATCTGAAGCATTTTCTCTTCGTTTTGCTTGAACTTAGCAATTTCAGCTTGTTGAGCCACTATCATCTTCATCATCTCATCCATTCTCTTGTTCACCTGCTTCATTACATCATCATCAACAGTGACCTTCTTGGATTTAGATCTAGATGGCTCAACTTCAGCTTCCTTTTCTTTCTGAGGCTTTCTAAACATATCAAGCACATTATCCAGTGCAACATTGAATTGATCAACTGGTAATGTCTCTGCCTCTTTAGACTTCTTTTGTTTCTTAGTGACTGGTGAAGATAACTTTGATGACGTACCAGCATCAGGTACTCTTTTTCCTTTCAAAAGTTGGTCTAACTCTTTTTCTCTCAACTGCTTAGTACTTGTCTTCTTAGCCATGGTCTTGTGCTTAGGCTTGGGCAAGTTTACTACCACAGTCTCTCCAGCATTCAATTCATCCAAATCAATGCTTAAACCTTCATCTTCAACATTCAAAGACTTCTTTCTTTTCTCAGCTTCTTCAATTGCCTTGTTAAGTGATTCAGACTCACCAACCATAGTGGCCTTACGTTTGGTGGCCCTGACATTCTCAGCATCCGAATCCCATTGTTCTTCTTCCTCAGTTTCCTCTGAGTCAACAGATTCTTCATCCACCAAACTTGTTCCATTCTTAGCTATTGTTTTCTTCCTCACCACCTGTTGCTTAGAGCTTCCTTGATCAGTCTTTCCCTTACCCTTCCCTTTGGCTCCGGGATTGACCACTTGTCTCTTCCTTTTGGTACTAGCATCAGCATAAACCAATGGATCATCATTATCAGAATCACTCTCAGGATGCCTAGCCTTGTTCTTTCCAGGATCAGAGTAATCCTCTTTAGCTAAGGCTCCAAACAATCTTCTGTATGGTGGCCTTTCATTGTCTGGCACACCCTTGTAACCTTTCATTCTAGCCAACGTTCGAATATTCATGTGATCTTGACCAAGAATTTGTGTAGGATCCTTTTTCAAATCAGGATACTTGTGGTCAAATATCATCATCAGGAATCTAGGATATAACATGAACTTCTTATTCTTTAATCCTTTTAACATCTCCAACATGTGATCAAATATCATCCCAGATACGTTAAATGGTTTGTTGAGAGTCAACGCAACCATCAACGAACTTAAGCTTCTCCTCATAACATCATATCCTCCACTAACACATCCAAACACATGAATTATGACGTGTGCAAAGTATTTAAACTGCACGCTCAACTTTCCTTTGTGCATCGAACCATCAGTGATTGCTCCTTTGTATTTCATCCTGAGGAAACATGCCTTCTGTTCGGTCCATGATAGTTCTCTGGGATCTTCGCTCACTTCAAACTTTATCTGGAGTGCTTCTCTGATATCAGACTCTGTAATAAACATCTCCATGTCTTGTATTTTGCTCTTTATTATAGTCTGATTATCCCAGAAATCATACTTTGCGTTCTTGTAAAAATCTTCAATGATGTCTTTGTAGATAATAGTTGGAGTTGCCAAAGCATATACCACTCTGCTTCTTTTCAAAAACTTTATGATATCAGCAAACTCAACGTTCTTTTCTACATCACCCAGATAAGCACAGCAATTATGGGTTTTCTCGAACGGCCAATTGCTTCCACTTGACGATTCTCCCTCTTGAACATTCTCTGGAACTGGTTCTGTGACAATAGACTCTACTGGAATCTCAACGTTCTCAGTCTGATCAGCCATCTGCACATCAAAATCAAAGAAATACGTCAAAAACACAAATTCGACAAAATTTCAAAATTTTAAGGTTTTTTTTTTCAATTTCTACATTCGCCCGTTTTTCTTAGGTCGAATGTGAATATTTATGGTCGAATGTAAACAGTTTTTGAATTAAAATTACATTCGCCCGTTTTAAGATACATTCGTCCAATTTGTTTCACTTTCGCCCATTATCTTGAACCGAAGGTGAATCATTTAAACCCTAAAAATTTAAAAATTTCTCAAACTTGTTTTTAACATGTGATTTTGATCAGGGTGTGTGCTAGAGTGACCGATTAACCTTCGTTTAGCATCAATTGTCCTTTAATTTCAATCTACATCTGTTTTAAAGATGAATTAGGTTAAAACTGTTCTATTCGGTCAATTTACCATTCAAATGTTGTTAAAAACCTAATTCATTCAAACATCTCCCCCTAAAACTGATGTATATTGAAATGGAAACAAAAACGATCATCAAAAACTAGTCTAAGACCCGTAATTCTTAAACCCTAGGTACGGTTCTTAAAACGACGAGTGTGGCCTCATTCTTGCTCCATTACCTGTGATTTTAGTAGCAAAATGATCAGTAAGTGATAGGGAATCAAACGCACAAGAGTAAAGAATCAAAGCAACAAGGTGACTTTAATCGAAAGAAAATTTTGAAAAAGTATACTGTGGGTTCAAACCTGGATTTAGCTTATATAAGCAATCCACCTTCGCCCGTTTCACCGGTCGAATGTGAGACTGTTCCACCTTCGCCCCAAATAAATGGCCCGAAGGTAAAACGTACACCCGAAGATGAAATTGGGATTTAACATATCCACATTCGTCCAATTTGTAACGGTCGAAAGTAAAGATTTTTCCACATTCGACCCACTTAAGGGGCGAATGTGAAATGGAAAAATCTAAAAATTTTGCCAAATCACAAATTCAAATCCCGTTCAACATTTTTCAGTCTGTTAAACTTCCAAAACTCAAATTTTCACATTTTGAATGATACAAAGCCCAGATGGTGTTATCAAATCTCAGAAATTGACTATCAAGCATCCCCGGTTATCAAAAATAAAGCAGAAATGCAAAAATTTTGGATTTTTCTGAAATTTTATCAAAACACACCTAAAATCTTTTTGGATTTTGTATCTTTTTGACAATAAAAGTAAAATGCAACAAAGTAAAATGCATCAAAGTAAATTAAAGCAGTAAACATTTTGTGATATCCGGTAAGAGGATCATATCAGTTTTCTGAGAAATCTGATCACAGCGTTGATCTTTTTGTTTAATATTATCATTAGAAACAGTATGTGACACGGCAATTGCTGATATTGTGGTCCACGTAAGCTCACATGCAGACAATTACGCAATGCTTTAAAATGATACGAGTAGGTGTATTAGACTAACACGATGTGGTGCCCACACACACGACATACTCCCGTATCAAGTAATTGCACAAAGCTTCGTCGTAACGCGTGATTATGCCAGAGTTATCCGTAAAAGTTACAAAGTATATAGCACAGAGGTGTACAGGTCAGCAAACGAATGCAGCAGAGTAACATGTGCGTATACACTAGGTTGAGGCTGATATTAATCACTGATTTGCATCAGATGATCAATACGATGTAGTAATGATCTTAGATCAATTAAAACATAAAGTTCCTCAATTCGGTAACTTCCAGGTTTTGGCAATTAAGCTCTTTTAGCAAATATTCTGATAAAACTAGGTCCGTAAATCAATACGACAAAAGTTTAATCAGAATATCCCGGATAACCATAACATAACGACCCGAAACCTCAGATTTTGGCAATCCTATCAAACGAAATTACGGTACTAAGACCATATGCCCATGAGGTGTTCAGCCACGAACGCGTAGTTCGTTATGTTTGTATCACTAATGCACGCAATATTTAGTCTACGAAGCCTATCAGCATATCACACGTAGTCAACACACGCCTCATTATACTATACAATTCTTTAGCCTGTGTCAGATCCCCACTGATGTACTATCATTTCCTCTTTTTATCCAGGAAATCATTTTGGATTTTCTAATTTTTAGGTCTTTTTGAATTTTTCAATGTTTTTGGTTTTTCTGATAAAATGGCTCCCCCTAAAATAAAGAACATATTTTTGGGTTTTTTTAATTTTTCTGAAAAACAACAAAAACAAAAATTTGAAAGAAACAATCCACTCGAAAGCATCAACTTCTTTGAGGATTAAACAATCCCCTCGAAAGCATCAACTTCTTTGAGGATTACGATAGTAAAGAGAAATTCCCAATTAGCAAAGAGAAATTCCCAATTAGCAAAATATTAAAAACTAAAACTAAAAAGCGATAAACCGAGGTGCCGATTAGTCCTGTTTTTCCTTTATGTTGTTTACTTTTAAAAGATATTCAAAGCGGGATCTGTCAAAAGCTTTTGTAAACAAATCTGCACGTTGATAGTCAGTATGAATTTTGATCATATCTATCAATTCTTTAGCGTAACAATCACGGATAAAATGATATTTGATCCGGATATGTTTAGCTTTAGAATGATTTTTAGTATTTTTAGTTAATGCGATAGCGGCTTCGTTGTCACAGTATATAGGGGTTTTAAGAAACTGCAAACCGTAATCCACCATCTGCTGTTGGATCCAGAGCACTTCCGAACAGCAACTCGAGGCTGCAATGTACTCGGCTTCACAGGTAGATAGCGCCACGGAAGTCTGCTTCTTGCATTGCCAGGTGACTAACCTGCTCCCTAAAAACTGGCAACCAGCTGTAGTAGATTTGCTATCTTTGTCACAGCCGCCCCAATCTGCATCACTAAAAGATATGAAATCAAAATTATCATCATTAGGGTACCAAAGTCCTTTTGAGGGACAACCCTTCAGATATCGAAGGATACGCTTGACCGCCGTCAGATGACTTTGTTTCGGCTTCGATTGATAGCAGGCACAGAGACACGTTGCGTACATAATATCTGGTCGAGACGCCGTCAGATACATCAGAGATCCGATGATTGCTCTGTATGTAAATGGGTCCGTCAGCTCCCCCTTAGCGTCCACTCCAATCCCGTGATTGGGTTGAATCGGGGTATCCATCGGCTTGGAGTCCTCCATCTGGAACCGGCTCAAGATGTCGGAAACGTATTTCGTCTGGTGAATGAAGATCCCGTCGGGTCTTTGGTCCACCTGCAAGCCTAGGAAAAACTGCATCTCCCCCATTGCGCTCATCTCGAACTTTTCCTGCATGATAGTTTCGAACTCCCTGCATAAAAGCTCGTTAGTTGAACCAAATATTATATCATCAACGTAAATCTGCACTAGAAGCAAGTCATCTCCAGTCTTCTTCGTGAAGAGTGTGCAATCGACGAGGCCGCGCTTAAATCCTTTGGTGATGAGGTATGTACTTAGCTCCTCGTACCACTGTCTCGGAGCCTGGTGCAAACCATATAGAGCTTTGTTCAGCACGTAGACCTTATCCCGGTGGATTGGGTCCTCAAAGCCTGGTGGCTGCCCGACATAAACCTCTTCCTTGACTTTCCCGTACAGAAATGCGCTCTTAATGTCCATTTGATAAACTTTGAATTTCTTGTATGAAGCAAACGCAAGGAACATCCGAATAGCTTCAATTCGTGCTACCGGTGCATAGATTTCGTTATAATCAATCCCTTCGATTTGATGGAAACCCTGCACGACCAATCTGGCTTTGTTACGAACAATAACCCCACGATCATCCTTTTTGCACTTAAACACCCATTTAGTGCCAATTTTCTTCCTTTCCGGCGGCAAATCTGTGAGCGTCCAAACTCCCAATTTCTGGAATTGTAATAACTCCTCCTGCATAGCTTCAACCCAGGCGTCTTCCTTCAAAGCGTCCTTGTATGTCCTTGGCTCTACCTGCGACACATAACACGCAAACGACCAATCATTTTGACTACCAGATTGTTGAATTTTAGCATATAACGCTAAAGCACCAAAACTCTCTGGTGTCTTGACACTTCTCAGCTGCCCTCTGGTCATAACACTGCTTCCAGGATCACCGATAACTTGCTCCAGCGGGTGAATACGATGAATCCGAGATTCCGGATATTCAGGTACAGTAACTCACGTCTGAGCAGTTAAGTTCTCTACAGCATCCAGATCATGACCCGTGTTAGACGATGAAGCAACATCTGGAGTTGGAGTTGGGTTCACTGGCGGTGCCTCTGGTTCTTCTGCATGTTCAAGAATGACTTCTTCAAATTGTTCATCTTCAGATTCTGAAGTGTCTAATGAAGTTGAAGCCTCCTGAAACACTTCTTCTTCTTGTATAGGAGCATTGGTATCATTAGAAGCTGGTAGGGGGTTCACGGTGATCGGACGCACCAATGGTGAAGTCGCCGCGTTTTCACACTCGTAAAGTAATCTGATAACAGCTTCTTCAACCAAGCTATCTAGATTGAATGATTCAAAGAAATCTTTGTAATCAAACATCCAATCAGGACCCGTGCCTTGCAAATTTTGAGTATATCGTTGAACTTCCACGTTAGCCCAATCCTCCACTCGACGAGTTCGCTTGTTGTATACCCGTTTGAGCGGCGTTGCATATCCAACAAAGTATCCCTCCTCAGCTTTAGGACTAAACTTCTCGCTTGGATTCAACATCGTGCATGGCGCCCCAAAAGGTTCTAGATACTCTAAGTTCGGCTTTCGTCGGTGTAACAGCTCATAAGATGTTTTACCAAACTTCTTCACTGTTAGAACCCGATTTAGTGTATAGTTTGCTGCATAAATCGCCTCGTTCCAGAACATTACCGGAAGATTTGAGTCAGCAAGCATTGTTCTAGCCGCTTCAATTAGAGTCCTATTCTTTCGTTCAGCAACACCGTTCTGTTGTGGGGTGTACGGAGCCGAATATTCATGATGTATCCCTTTGCTTTCACAAAGTTCATCCATCTTAGCGTTTTTGAACTCCGTCCCATTATCACTCTGAATTCTCTTGATTTTCACATTGTAGAGATTCTCCAATCGAGTGAACAGAACTTTCAGGTTGTTAAAGGTGTCACTTTTATTCTGCAAACACATCACCCATGAAAATCTTGAGTAGTCATCAATGACAACTAAACAATATAACTCCCCAAGATGACTTTTGCGCTTGACCGGTCCGAATAGATCCATGTGCAATCGCTCAAGTGGCATCTCAACAGAGTTGACTTTCTTCACTTTGTGGGACTGTTTGTGTTGCTTCCCCTTCTTACAACTCACACACTTGTCATTTAGATGGAAATGTTTAACATTTACTCCATCGACAAGCCCATTTCTCACAAGTTGGTTCATTTTCCTCAGATGAATGTGCCCCATTCTTCGGTGCCACATTATTGATTCTTTTTCGGTCGCCTTGGATAGAAAGCATGTTATTTGCCCCAGTGATGTCATCGCCTTGGACATATCAAGAATATAGAGATTGTTGACGCGAGGTGCCTTCAACATTATCCACTCCTTAGGAATTGTGAAGCCCGGTTTCAGAATATAACAGGATTTGTCATCAAAATGCACAGTAAATTGCTTATCACATATTTGACTGACACTCAACAGATTATAATCTATCTGCTTCACATAAGATATCCGCTCAAAGCTCACTATCCCATTACTCACGCTTCCCTCCATCGTAATATATCCACCTTTATTTCCAGCGAATGCGACATACCCTCCATTGATGTTCTTCACGTCGAACAACAACGCAAGATCCCCTGTCATGTGGCCTGAAGCTCCACTATCAACAATCCAAAGACTGCTAATAGGGCCAGCTGAAGCTCCCTGCGCACAAAAAGTAAATCATTTAGTTCTTTCGGGGGACCCAAGCCTGAGTCTTGGGTCTTGGAATATTAGTTTTCAAAGAAACATTTTCAGAAACATTTTCAACAACTTTTTGTTTTGGATCAATCTTTTTCTGATTGATCAAAACAGTTTCCTTTTTCTCATTAACCTTTGAAGTAGAGGCTCCTGGAGAACCATTGGGTGTCCAAGATTGTTCAGATCTTTTCAAGATACGAATCTGAGATTTTGGGTTCTCAGTCAGTTTCTGAACATTGTTAACAAATGTAACTTTCTTGGTTACCTTATCTGATTTAACAGACTTAGGTCCAACATTTGATTTGACAATCGGTTTTAGTGGAACCTTTTGCCTATCATTTGTTGTGTTCACCACTGGTTTTCTCCATGATTGTTCCATAGCAATCCGATTCCTTCGATCATATTGAATTGGACGATTGTTCCTCATTTGATAAAACTTGTTTTGATTGTAAAACTGTTGTTGTTGAGGAACAACTCGTCTGTGTGGTGGAACATAATGATCAATCGGTTTTCTTATGGAATTCCTCACTTCAACTTCGTGCCTTTTATGTCTCACATATGGGCACTGAGCAAGTAAATGCCCTCGTTCCCCACATTTAAAACATGCACGGTACTCTTCAAAAACATTTGGAGCATTTGGTTGAGCAAATGATCTAACAGGATATTGATCATTGTACTGTTGATTCCTCAAACTCTCAGGGAGTGGCCCTTTTGAGTAAGCAGGCTCATGAAAACCATTAGCTCTGTTTTTGGGTCGAATGAACTCTGTGACATGGACCTTTGGTTCTTGAGGAACATCCAAATACAATTTCTTTAAAATGGCAGGTGGAATCTCATTTGTTCTCTCATGTTTCGGGAACCAAATGGTGCTTTCTTGCCAGATTTTATCAATTTTAGCATAGTTAGCATTTTTGATTGGAAATTCCTCGTCAGAGATGATCTTATCGGATCCTTCCATCCGATAAAACACCTTGACAGGTTTGTCACACGGTTCATTCTTATCATTCTTTTTCTCAAGGTCTTTCTTAACAACATTCTTTTCAGACTTTTTCTCACGATGAGCATTTGCCATCGGAATCACAATCTGAGATGGTGAAACTAGTTCATTTGTAATGATGTGATTTTCTTTTGGAATTTCACATGCATTAACAGTTTGAACACAACCAATATCATCACTCTCTGAGTCTGAATCCAGACTCTCAGCAGTAACACCTTCATCATTGAAACCTAAAATCGGCCTCTCATCGGAATGTGGATCACCAATACTTGAAGTATTTGATTCATTTTCCGACGATGAGTCTGATTTTACTGAGCTCTCCGGTGTCACTTGATGAAAATTATGGTTTTCAAAAAGTACCGGAGATGGCACAGCCTTGTAATTCGTGGTTTGATCATCAATGATGTGGTCTACCACATAAGCAATGTGCTTATAGCTTTCTAACTTTTTGTTTACTTTCTCAGCAAAGCATTTGATGGCAGCCATTTCCAACTTGGTATTTTCAATTTCATTTATGTAGTTGTTGATTGCCAATTGTTTTAAAGATAGAGTGTTTTTCAAGTCGGAAATGTCCTTTTTATAGCCATCTTATCAGTGCTACACTCAGGACTTACAGGTTTTGGCGGATCAGTCATGGCCATCAAAGCGAAATGAGCTTCCTTTCCAGCAAAGAATCTGGAATAGTCAATCTTGGTGAAAGCATCATCTGCAATGCACGACTTCCTCGTCATCAGAAAATCCGCTTCTGCTAGCAACTGATCAATGTCATCATCCAGAGATGTAACACTTGCTTCTGTATCCGATTCACTGTCTGAATCTGAATAAACCGATTCACACTCCTCAGGAACATCAGAAACAGTGTTAATCACCACTCCAGAATTAGCTTCCTCAGCATTAACCTCCACAGGTTCAGTCTCCACCTCCAATTCAGCCTCAGACTCATTACTTTCCAACTCAGTTTCTTTCTTCTCATCAACTGTCACCGAATCTTCAATATCAACCTGATATGCAACACAAGCCACATTGCCACCAGTAGTAATTTCCTCAACACCTATTTGCATTGACGACCAATCAAACCTTTCATCTTGTTGAGTTACCAATGCTTGATTCTGATTGGTGTTCTGGTGTGTCTCATTAGGTGTAGTGATCGGTATAACAGTTCGGTTAGTGTTGTTAGGAGATTGGTTTTGAGTCTGGTTTGATGTGTTTGGTTGTCTGTTTTGGTTGTTATTAAAATTGTTTTGACGGTTTTGGTAGTTGGTATTGTTTTGGTAAGAAACTTGGTTTTGGTTTTGTTGTTGACAGTTCTGGTAGCTTGCATTGAATGGGTTTCTATTACCTTGTTTTGGTGGCTGGGTGCATTCTCTTTTAAAGTGACCTTTTCCTCCACAGTTAAAACAAGTAACTTTCTCCTTGTCGAACCCGTAGGTTGTTTTAGGAGAAGTTCCCAAATCTGTTCTACCAGTCTTCTCAATAAACTCTGTTGCTCTTCTCATGATGCTCGCAAAAGCCCACTGAATATCAATCAGTTCCATCTCTTCCTTGTCAATCTGTGCATAGTCTTCATTGGTTAAATTGTTGTTACCAATTTGACTAGCAACCAACCCATTATAAGATGAAACCATTGCAGAGACTAGTGCAATGTGTTGCTGAGCAACTTCAACCGTCACATTTCCCAAGTTAGAAGTCTCCAAAACCACTGGTTGTTGATTAGGTTGAGTAACTTGGTTCATTGGTTGTTGAGACTGGCTAGCAGTATAGAAAGCTGCTTGTTGCATTGGGGAAAATGGTGGAATGTATGAATTGTTGTATTGTTGTTGTGGTGGTGGGTTTGATGGTTGTGAGAAGGATGTTTGTTGATGGTAGTTGATGGTAGGTTTTGGTGATTCCATAACATTGGAAATACATGCAACATGTGGAGCCACTAATCCTCCTGAATTTGAGTTACCAGCTGGAACTGAAGTACCTCCAAAATATAAGTTGGGATTCTGAGGAATCTGTGATCTTCTAGCTTTCCTCTTCTCTTCCAATTCTTTGTTTTCCAGCTTCTCTATAAACTCTTGAATGGACCAGAATTGGTATGCATCCTTTTCCCTAAGAACTTCCACATGCTGATCCCAGTGTGGTGGTAAAGCATCTACAAACTTATCCACCTGCTTTGTCATGGGAATCTGTATACCATAACTTGACAATTCAGTTAGCAAATGACTATATCTAGGAGTTAATTCTTTTAAAGTTTCATTGCCAATATAAGAAAAATTCTCAAACTCCTTTCTCAATTCTTCCATCCTTAGACTTCTAGTCTTATCATTACCATCATGCCTCCTTTTAAGCGCTTCCCATAGTTGCTTGGATGTAGTGCAAGTCCCAAACTGATGCAAAAGATCATTTGTGATTGCCTGAGTCAATTGGGAAAAAGCTTTCTTCTCCACAGCAAACTTCTTTTTCTCATCCTCAGCCATACTCTCCAATGGAACTGGTTCACCTGTATTCTCCAAGACTGGTGCTGAGTAACCTCTAGCAATCATATTCCATGCCTCTGCACCCTCCACTCCCATGCCTTCCAAATGTATCTTGAACTTTTTCTGCCACTGATTATATTCTTGTATCTCCATAAGCTTCGGTGGCCGATTCCCGCTACCTGAAGACAAATCATTAATCAGTGTGGAAATAGCATTTGTAGTTTGAGTGTTTACCACCGCTGCTGCTACTCCCCAGTAGTCAGATTGTGGTGCAGGAGGTGCTACGCTTTGAGGCATCGAGTTATTCATCGCATTGTAGTTAACCGGTTGCGAAGACTGTGTGTTCGCCTTTTGTCGGAAAATTCCACATGATCACGAACTTCGAAAAATTCAACACTTAGAAAATTTTCCAACACTTTAGTCCTAGGTTCGCCCGTTGGTTCTCACTTTCGACCCTTCTGTTTCACTTTCGCCCAGAAACAACTCACCCGAATGTAGATGTTCACCAGAAAGTAAAACACACTAACACAGATCCACTTTCGCCCAATATGATCCTAGGTTCGACCGTTTTGTAACTACGTTCGCCCGCCCGATCACTCTGAAGTGAAAAATGTGACCCGAAAGTGAAATATTCAACAAAAAGTTTCAGGTTCGCCCACAATTTTCTCAGGTTCGACCAAAAATCACTCAGGTTCGCCCAAAACTGTCCAGGTTCGACCACTTAGGTTCCAGGTTCGCCCATTTCAGGTTTGAAAAACGGTTACACTTTGAAAAACGGTTATTTTGATCTCTGATTTTCAAAAGTTTGTGGATTTGAATGATCTTAATCAGGTTTTGATTCGGAGTTGATTTGGAACAACTTTAATTCATGGAATTTTGAATTTTAACCACAAAATCAACTTCAAATCAATCAAAAACACTCAAAAACCATTTTCATTCAAAAACAGATGTATTTTGATCAAAAATAGGTCCAAATCAGCTCTGAGTTTATCACATTTGTTGTTGTATGATCTTCTATGCTCTGATACCACTTTGTGAGCGAAAGATTTTGACTAAAACAGGATTATTTGATCATACAAGTTACAAAACCAGGTGCGGAAACCCTAGCTTTGAACAAACAGATAAAAACTCAAATCAAAACACAATCAATATCATTTTCAAAGGTTTTCATAGATTAACTTTTTCATTAACTTGATTACAATCACAATTCGGTTAATCTAGATCACTAACAGACTCTCTCAAACTTACCAGGAACCTGACACAAACACACACACAACTGATAACTCTCTATACATTACAAAAACACAATTTCTATTTATAATGTCTGCACGTTCGCCCATTAGCTGTGGTCGAATGTGGAAGACTTCCACATTCGCCCAGTTAAGGGTACGAACCTACACTTTCTGTCAAGCTCCATCTTACCTTCGCCCACTTTCTTCTTCCTTCACCCACTATAGTCTACATTCGCCCAGAGCACTTCCACCTTCTATCCATCAGCATCTCTAACACATGTTAATATCCAATCATTAGTCGCAAAACGCATCTACATATAAAAGACATATGGTGTGTTGTACTCTAAGCAATTATAATTGTAAAACTTAAATATTAAGAGTTCATTGGAAAATGCATTATAATATAGTATATATAAATATATATATATATAGATTGGTTATTACTAAAACCCAACATATCATTTTTTAAATTTAAAAAAAAACTATAGCAATACTATACTTAAATTAAAAAGAAAAAAACGTTCGTTTATACAGTGTAATAATATTAAGAAAATATTAACGTGTGAAAAAGTTATGGACATTTAAAAATCGTGAGGTAGTTAGTTAAAATAAGGGTGAAAAGTGTAATTATTATTTAAATAAAAGGAGTTGAGTATAGTTGAGGGGACAAATGCATAATTATTGTGTAAGTAGTTAACATGTGCATTGTGTATTGTACTATAAGCAATTATACATGTACAACTTGAATTTTAAGACGTCAATGGGAAATGTATTATAATAAAGTTTAGATAATTTCAGTTCATTTTCTTTTTTTCTTTTGTTTTTGTTTCGGTTATTGTTTAACCCTAACATATAATTTTTTTTTAAAAAAATTACAAAATTATAGTAATACTATACTCCAATTAAAGAGAATAAAACGCTCTTTTATACGGTGTAATACTATTAAGAAAATATTATTGTCTAAAAAAGTTATGTACGTTTAAAGATCGTAGGGGTAGTTGGTTAAAGTAAATATACAAAAGTGTAATTAGTATTTAAATAAAGAGAAATTGAGTAAAGTTGATGGGGCAAATATGTAAGTATTGAATACAATTATAATATAGTATAGATAGATAAGGGGGGAAACTGTAACTAATAAGGGGTTATGTTTGAAAAGACATAAATGCCCTTAAAAAGTAGTTATTACATGCATTATCTGTTGTACTTTAAGCATTTATAATTGTATTACTTAAAAATTAAGAGGTCCTTGTGAAATGCTTTATAAGATAGTATAAATAACAAACACATGAAAAGGGGAAAGAAACATAATACAAATTTCAATAAACTAAGATGATTTTTTATTGATGATATGCGTAACTACTCTATATATCACCTTGCACAAGAGCAGTGTGAATGAAATAATTAGACCAATGGAATTTTTTTTAACGGAGAAGAAAACTTATATTCCATTAACAAACTAGCAAGAAGTTAGAGGTACACCAAAAAAACGAAAATCACGAAATATACATTACGTACCAAGCCTAAACACCTAAGCAAACCGCTATAGACCCCCAAAACTATGCTAACCGATCAATTATCTCGACTGGAAGCATCACCTTAAACCTTGACACTTTAACACCTTTTCTCACCCGACATCTTCTCCCTTGGATCTTGCCATACTCTTTTTCAACCACATCAATTGTCTCATCCCAAGGAACACCAGGGTTGGACATGTTAGAAAGTGTTTTGGGAGAAGGTGCCATCCTCTTCTTGGCACGAGAAATCCTTTATTTTCTCCCTACAGTATACCAAAAATCTACAAATCCAATTATTCACAAAATAAACATTAAAAAAATTCAAAGACGGAATTCAACCGTTCCATGGCAACCAATCACGAAAACTCAAGTGTATAAGCAAGGGAATCCAAATCAAGGTTTTTCTTACAAATAACTCAATCCAAAGCACATAAAATGAAAGCTACGTGGATTTTGCTCCACTAAAACAGTCGACCAACATATATATTATTATCCATTTAGTTTTTGAAAAAGGTTATGGTTCAATTGTTTGATTATTATTTCATTGAACTCTTGAATATATACAAGATACATTCCTTTATATTAGGGAAGAGATAAATACCATATTACAGATAAATATTATTTAATATTTATAATTCAAATATTATTCAAATATATGATCTATTACAGCCCCGCAGTCAAAGCAAGAGGAGGGCGAATGTTGAGACTGGAGCGGAAGTTATCAAATAATACACGTGGTAGACCTTTGGTGAAGATGTCAGCAATCTGAAGACGAGTCGAAGTATGCAGTATCCGAATAGTGTCGCGTTTAACATGCTCACGAACAAAATGAATATCAAGTTCGATGTGTTTTGTTTGTTGGTGCTGAACGGGATTATTGGACAAGTAGATGGCACTGATGTTATCACAATACACAAGGGTAGCAGTAGATAATGGGCGGCGCAACGCAAGAAGCAAGTTGCGAATCCAGCAAACTTTGGCAACAACATTAGCTACAGCAAGATGGTTTCGTCAAACAATACATGACAGTTGATGGTGATTGTGCGGGTTTTCGGGTCAAGACATTTGTACCCGCGATGATTGGAGGGGTATCCCAAGAAAACACATGGATGGGATCGGTAGGCCAATTTGTGAATAGTGGTGTGTGGGATGAGTGGGTAACATACACAACCGAACACACGAAGATGTTCATAGGTAGGTATGCAGTGGTAGAGGCGTTGGGTGGGGGTTTGGAAATTATTTATTTTGCTTGGAATGATGTTGAGTAGGTAGGTTGCGGTTTCAAGGGCATGGGGGCCAATAGGTAGTGGGCATGGAGGAATGGGCCAAGATAGTACGCATAAGGTTATTTATCGTGCGAATTTTACGTTCGGCTTTGCCATTTTGGGAGGAGGTATGAGGGCATGAGAAACGGAAGTGCATGCCATTGGTATTGGAAAAATTATGAAATTGATTGTTGGCATACTCACACCCGTTATCACATTGAAATTGTTTAATTTTGGTGTGAAATTGGGTTTGGACAAACTTGTTAAATTTGGTAAACATGGCAAAGACATCAGATTTATGTGCAATTGGGTAGGTCCATAGGAAATCGGTAAAATCATCCAAGAATAAAACACAATAATGATGACCCCCATTAGAGACAATGGGTGAGATCCACACATCACTATGAATAAGAGCAAATGGCATAACAGTACTTGTATTATAATCAAAAAACGAAAGTCTAGTGTGTTTACCAAAAATACAAGCACTGCATCCTTTATTTTCAAGAACTACAATTAATTGAACTAGAAGTCTTTAAAGAATTTAAAATAGATGGGCCTGGGTAGCCGAGCCGTTGATGCCAAATGTCTTGAGAGATAGCTACATAGGTTGAGGCGGTGGAGAGGTTGGTGATGTTGGACGGGCTGAGTGTGTAGAGATCCCCCGAGCTATTGCATCATAGGATAGGTTTCCTAGTCTGGAGGTCCTTCACAGTAAAACCATATGGGTCAAATTCAACAGATAAGTGGTTGTCAGTTGTAAACCGACGAACGGAGATAAGGTTTTTAAATAGATTAGGTGCATATAAGACATTGTTAAGTTTAAAGGGTGGGAATGGTGGTGGTAGGGTAATGTTGCCTTGGCCTAACACCGGAAAGGTTTTACCATTCCCAACAATAATGTTGCAAACAATGTTAGAATTAAAAATATAGGGGAATTTATCAGATTGAGGAGACATTGTACCTGTAGCACCTGTGTCCATGGTCCATGAGGAGTCATTGTGATGAAGATCAGCCAAATTGTAGAGCGCCTGAGCGATGTCCGTAGGCGAGTAGTGGGCTGAATAAGACTGGGCTGAGCCTGAAGAGGTTGGTTTTGGGCCTAGCAGGCCGGCTGTGTTGGATGGTGGAGGCTGCTGGGCCTGGTGAGATGACTTTGTTTGATTCTATTGGGCCGGCGCTGGAAAAGGATGTTGGGCTTGGGAGTGGTTCGGGTAAGGGCCTGCTGGAAAAGAGGGGTAAGGACACGGTGATTGGTTCCATGGTGTGTAGGGCCACGGGCTGTAAAAGTTTGGTTGGGAAGATGGAGCGGCCCAGTAAGGGGTTTGCCAAGAGTTTGGTTGCCAAGTATTTTGTTGGTAGCGTCCTCTGCCGTAAGAGCCTCGACCACGTCCGCGGCCTCGTCCGCGGCCTCGGCCACGGCTTCGGCCACGTGCGTTATCGTTGCTCTCTGGCTGGTTTGGGGGTTGGGATTCGGGTGTGGGGTTGGGTTTAGGAGTGGTAGTGTGAAGAGCGGTGCCTGCAGATTGAGCGGAAAGTTTAGCTTGGCTTATTTTCTAGTCTTTGACTTGGCATAGGCTAGAGCGGGCACTATAAAAATCTTTAGTTTGTTGGAGAATGAGAGAAATATTCTCATATTGTTCGTTTAAGCCGGTGAGAATTTGCATGACAAGTTGGTTCTCGGTAACATTGGCGCCCAAACTGGTGAGTTGGTCATAAAGCAGTTTCATGTGTTGGCAATAATCAGACATGGAAGAAAACCGGTCCAGACGGGTATTAAAAAATTTGTTTTGTAGGGCAATGGTTCTAGCGGCCTGGTTGTCTAGAAAAAGGTTTTTCAGACTGCACCAGGCGTCGTAAGCGGTGGTGTTGGTAATCATAATGGTATGAACGAGATCTTTGGTAATAGTGCCATAGATCCACTGAAGGACGATGACATCTATACGTTCCCAAGACTCGTGATGGGTGGTTTTTGGTGTGGTTTCGGTTTCTTTGCCATTCGAGGATGAAGGGGCAGGGGTTCGGGGTAGCAAGTGGTCATATACATCATACGCTTTACAGTGGATGATGAAGAGCTCAGCCCAGGTATTGTAGTGCTCGGTTTGACTATCTAGGATTAGAGGGATAAAGTTTTTGATGTTGGTTACCGTAACCGCGGGTTGGATGGTGATATTAGACATAGTTGATGAGGAGAAGAAAAAAATTCGGGTGATAGGAAGAAGATGTGCGACGGTAGTAGACAAGAAAAAAGAACTAGGGTTTTGGCTGTGATACCATGAAGAAGGTTATGGTTCAATTGCTTAATTATTATTTAATTGAACTCTTGAATATATACAAGATACATTCCCTTATATTAAGGAAGAGACAACTACCATATTACGGATAAATATTATCTATATTTACAATTCAAATATTATTCAAATATATGATCTATTAGTTTTAATCTATTAATTACCAATTAAAACAATCAATGAACATATCATGGGTATCAAGTCTACACATGAAAATCATACAATAATGTATCCCAAAATCAAAATAAGCACTCATATCATCAAAAATATAAAAAAAATAAAAGTCCACAGACTTCGTATTTTAGTAAGATTTTTAAAACACAAGAACGAACAACTTACAGAAAAATTATAGATTACATGAACGGAAATTCGGATTACCTAACAGTTGTGATGAGAAGATTACCTAAATAAAATGAGAGGCATGGTGGAAGCATAGATCAAGAGAGAGAGAAAGAGAATTGGTTAGGGTTTGTGAGGATAAATAGCAAAGATAAAAAGTAGCTTGTAAAGGAACAATATACAAGTGAGCGGGAAAAATAATTTAATAGGCCCTCACAATATGCAATGTGTCACACATAAGGTTTTATTTATATATTATAGTAGATACACCGATTTTTTTAACCGTGAAATGCATATGTTTTATTAAACGTTGCTTTTTTATTAATTATATAATATTACATTTATCAACCTATATAGTACACATGATTGGTTAAAAAAAAAAACCTATATGTACACATGATTGGTTACAAATTTAACACAAATAATAAAATAATAAACTGAATTCTAAGAATACAACCATCAAAAAAGCTGACTCGATAAATTAAATCACATTGTTATTGGCCACAAATACATTAACATTGCGAAGGCCCTTTTTTTAATCTTGCGATTGCACCAGAATTATAAAATGAAAATTTCAAAAAACAAAAAAAACAAATTATGTCGTCTTTTAAGTAGATTTGACTAGATCATGTTTATTTAAACAGATTTTTAATTATAGTTTAAACGATTCATTTTACCATAATTAGTTAGTTAGTTAGTTATAAATTGTAAAATTAATTTGTTTTGTTTTGTTTTTGTTGTGTTTTTTTAACACATACTTTCATTAAAAACACATGCAACTTCAAGGCGAGGATCGCAAAAAAAACTACGTCATATACAAAGGGTACTCACACAAATCCTTTTAAAGAAAGGACCTGTTTTTTTTTTTTTTTTTTGAAGGTGTAGGTCAGTTGGAAACCCATTAGCTTGCTTCAACTCTTTTTTGCGGAAGTCAAGCTACCCGGGTTCGAATCGGCACCCCACCGAAGCAGAGCTAGAATAACACATCCATAGGCCACACCCACATGGGGCAATTTATGCCACCAGTGAGATTCGAACTTAGGACCCCGTGCGGGAACCTCCCTAGGGAGTAAACCCTCACATCCTCAACCAGCTGGGCTGGAATCACGGGACAAAGAAAGGACCTGTTGAAAAACCGATGTTTATACTAATTTGTTAAATAGCTAGTATTTAATTAGTAATATTTTTATGCAAAAGTGTGATCAAACAAAATGAATAAAAGAAAGTATAAGGAAAAAAAACAGTTTCATTTGGACGGGGTATTGTGCAAATGATGGAGCATAAAGTACATCTCATTCACAATCTTCATCTTCCACAACTTTTTTCCTAAAATGTGCACTCGTCGAAATCAAAACAAAATGAGTCCAATTTGTTACATAAATATTATTATCACCATCGCACGTTTCCTTCCTTATATATCGGTCCCCCTACTAATACTACTAATGGCGAATTGGGGACCTAAGACCACGTTTTTGGTTACCTTAGTTAAGGCAAAAAAATAAAGTGACTAGGGTGTAAAGAGACGAGTCACATTGAGTTGTCATTATAAATTTACTAGTAATAGTTTAAAGTTGCTACAATTATTTTTTGCATTGAGAAAAACTTTATAATCTCATCATGGCTAATACCAAATTAAAGATCTTTACGAGATTTGGAAATAAACAGTTGGTCACTAATTCATCGCTATTTTGGGAATTCGGTTGCTTCGAGGTTGAGTGTTTATTACAACAAAACTCTGCTTACTCATTGTTGTATTTGATGTAAGTATTTAAAAAATTGATTGATCACTATCACAAACATGTCCGAAATTTATATGTAATTTAAAAAATCTATTCTCTACGTCTAAAAGAACCGATTTTTTTATCATCAATAAAACCAAAATATAATGATATGATCATATAATTGTTAAAAAAATAAAGTACACTTACATAAAATACAAAGATATATAAGACAACACGGTGTGGTCATCGTGAAGATTTCGTGGAGTGACATGGCACTCGTGGCCATGATTTGCACACCAACCATGATCATCATGATCGTGAAGCTACTTGAGAATACCACGAAGGCCACAATTGAGTATTAAGCAATTAAAGTTTATGATGGTGGAAGAGAGGATAGTGGACCACACCATTGGATACCGGAGGAGAAAGATGGTGTAGGAAGATGTTAGACGTGGCGATGAAGCGAAAAGTGATCAATAACTTATAATAAAATAATTGAGTTTGTATGAGGTGGCATTCAATGGAAGCCCTAACCCCCCATTGAATGTGTCATGTGCCACCTTGAGGTGATAGTATTGAATTTATTATTTTAACCTATTTTTAATCATTAATAAAAAAACCTGATATTATAATTTATTTAAAAGGAAATAAAATAATATATGGATAAAAAATATACCAAAATCTAATCTACTAAAATAAATATTAAACCTTTATTATTTTTTATCTCATGTTTACTCCCATAACTTTTAAACGCTGATATCTTTTAGATACTAGATTTTTTAAAGAAAAAAAGTACACCAAATTAACGAGCGTCTTATTATCTTTCCAACGAGTACCATAGTGTTATATAAAAACGAAAAAAAAAACGATTATTGGTGATACCCGACCCGATTACCCGAAACCACATACCCAAATACCCGAACTACATACCCGATCATATACCCATGAATTTTTTAACGCATCACATAACCCTTAAGACTAATGCGTTCGATATTTGCAGTATACGTGCACCATCATAAACTAAAAACTTTATAGTATGTAACTAAAATATATGTATGGTTATTACAATACTATTTCAATAAATAACTTTTTTTTCTTATTTCATGTTAGTTCTTTTTAGAATGATTGATTACAAACTTTCGAATTCATTTGACATTATATAATATTTTGTAATGACACTAAATTTATACCCCGGCGCAAAGATTCGTTTTTTTATATTTGAATATGATAGATAACTTATGGCAGAGATTTGTTTAAAATAAATATTATTATTATTATTATTTATTAATCATATATTGGCAAGTCATTAATTATGTTGTCATATTAGATATTTTATTATGTCATATTAGATATTTCAACCCCGGGACGCTCCCGGGATAAAAGCTAGTAATGTAATATTTAAAAAACCAAATGAAAGTAATTGTTTGAATAACATTCGGTGATCATAAAAAGTCAATGATCGCTGCAAAACTCCTGAAAAGTCAAAATAGCATAATAGCAAAATAGTCAAAATTTGTTTAAATCTTTTGACTTTCTTGTAGATGAAGAAGAAAATACATTGGACGGGAGATTTTTTTTAAGTTTTTTATTAAATGGTGGACCTCTACATATCTATAACTTATAATAAAATAATTGAACTTTGATAATGTGACATTCAATAGAGGCCTCAACTCCTTCTTGAATGTGTCACATGGCATCATGTAGGATTTTTTAATTTTTGAGTTTTTTTAATAAATCTATATATATTTTAATTATTTTAGAAAAAGATAAGAATTTAAAAACAAAATTAAATTTTCTCTCTAATGTTTCCTCCCATAACTTTTAAACGTTAATATCTTTTATATACGAGATTTTTTAAAGAAAAAAATTACACCAAATTAACGAGCGTTTTATCATCTTTCCATCGAGTACCATAGTGCTATATAAAAAACGGAGAAAAAAAACAACTATTTTTGTGGGATTTTGTTTTCAAATATATTTTACTCTACTAAGAGCATTCACAACCCATCCCCCATTCCCTCCCCCATTCTTAAAATTTAAGAAAATCCTACAAAAACTCACTCCATCCCAACCCCTTTCCCCATACCCCATTTCTAAAATTTACAAAAAACCTATGTTGAGCCCCCATATATGGGGTCTTCCATCCTTCCCCCATATCATTTAATAATAATAAAATAATACAAATGAAAGGTGGAGTGAATTAATGTTGGTTGTAAAAAAATAAAATAATAATAAAAAAAGCTTATAGGGGATATGAATGTGGAATGGGATGTGAGAGATTTTGCAAAAGTGAGTGGCAAATTTAGAAAACTATGATTTTTCCTTAAATTATATGGTTGGGGGTGGGGGATGGGTTGTGAATGCTCTAATAAATCACAAACGATAAACATAACTTCATAGGCAGAGATTCCTTTTTTTTATATTTGAATATGATAACTTATGGCAGAAATTTGTTTAGAATAAAAAATAATAATAATATTATTATTCATTAATCATGTATTGGCAAAGCATTAATTATGTTGTCATATTAGATATTTTATTATGTTATATTAGATATTACAACCCCGGGACACTCCCGGGATAAAAGCTAGTATTTCATATTTTAATTTCAAGTTATATTTTTTAAATTTCAAAGTGTGTATATTATAAATAAGTAAATAGAGTTAAGTTCACGTATAAATAGGGTTATCGCACGAAACGTACGAAGAAGAAAGAACCCGCGGTAGCATTTCTGTAAATGTTGGTAACTTTTTATAACTAGAGTAATTATATAATTACTCTAGTTATATAACTAGCGTAATTACTTTAACGTAAATATGTAACTAGAGTAATTATAAAATTACTATAATAATTATATAGCGTAGTTATATAACTAAAGTAATTATATAATTACTCTAGAGTAATTACTCTAGCGTAATTATATAACAAAAGTGGTTGTCATTATTTACGAAAATGTCACCACCACTTTTTTTATTGTTCCTTTCATTTCGCACGCTTCACACGTTTATTTCATTTGTATTTGATCTTTTGTCTAAGTAAGTTTGTATACATATTTGAAAATAAAATGTACAAATAAATAAAAATAATTAATTCCCCTACTTCTATTACTACTAATCTTCTTCATCTTGTCATTTCTTGCTCCTGTGGTGGTACTAATCGAAATATTGCCACTGCTTGTCTTTCCCTCCTCTTGTTTTCATGCCATCCTAATTTACACAATATAATTAATAATATAATTAAAAAATATCCTTAGGCCCAAATGCCCAATAAAGCTGGCCCAAATCCAGCTAACCTCAATTACTTTGGGCTTTTGGGGTTTGGTCTTTTTGGACTCTTATCCAAAGTTTGCAATTTAACTAAAAGAAAATTATACTTTCATTTGACACAATAACTAATGACACTATGACAGTTTTAAAAGATAGTCAATATTGAATACCAAAATAGATTAACATGTGGAAGAAATGAGAGTACCGATGGAGACATTGAACCCTTGATGATCAAGCTCGCGATATTGTTGACATAAGGAACACCATCCACAAAACGCATTGATCGCGCAATCCTCCATTAAGCTTCCTTTTAACTTGTATTTTCTTCTCATTTTGAGCCGATATAGACACGTGTATGGGAATGTTAGCCACAACAAAAATATGAAAACAAAGCTCGCGGCTCCTAAACATGCACACAATGCCGCCGGTTCATACCACGCTGCGCGCATCCATTTCCCCGTCAAACATTAGTAAATGTGCATAATTTCAAATCATACCCGGATACAAAAGTTGTTGTAAAAAAGGACCAAAATCGAAATTGCAAGCATAATGCTATTGTTCTCTTCTAGCCAAACCCAGTCAAGTTTGAAATATATTGTACTAGATCTTGGGGTGTTCAGCGGTTTGATTTTTTTGGGTCAAAACTGAACCGGGCCGAATTTAAGTAGTTCAAATCCAAACCGAAAGTCTAATTTGAGTCCGTTTTGATTTTTGGGTTCGATAGAATAAAGAAATAACTTTTTAAAATTCGGTTTTAACTAGGGGTGTAAACAAGCTGAGCCGAGCTAAGCCCGAGCCTGACTAGGGTCGAGCTCGGCTCGTCATGCTTTTATGAGGCTCGAGCTCGGCTCTGTTTGAGCCTACTATTTTGAGCTCGAGCTTGGGTTAAAAGTAATACCCAAGAGCTCGAGCTCGGCTCGGCTCAATAATTTGGGAACAATTTAAAATGAGCTAAAAGATCGGCTCGAGATAATTTGTGCACAATTTAAAACGAGCTAAAAGCTCTGCTTGAGCTCGATTCCATTGCTTAAATGAGCCAAAGCTCAGCTCGAGTTTGGCTCACCATTGTTATTAGTTAAAATAAAATATGTTTAAATTGACATAATTGCATACATAGAAAAAATAATAGGAAGTTTGTTTGGGGGCTTGTTTAGGCTCGCGAGCCTATACGAGCTTTGTATGGAAAGCTTGAGCTTGGGCTTGATAACTAAACAAGTCGTATTTCAAGCTCGGGCTCATTAAGGCTCGGCTTGTTCGAACTTTGTACCGATCCGATCCCGAGTAGCTCTCGAGCCGCCTCACATCGTTTACACCCCTTGTTTGAACCATATTCTGATTCTTAAAAGCAAAAAACCAAAATCTCAATCACAATCAACATCATTCTCAATCAAGAAATAATTATTAAATTAGTTAAATCACTAATTGGGGTTGGTATCCCATTGGCAAAGACAAATCCTTCAGAATATATAGGTTTGGAGATATTGCGTTCAAGTCAGATGAGTGCATTAATTAAAGAAAATCGATGTCTAAAAAAATCAACTTACGCGTATGTCCCTCCGTCAAGATCTCAGCAATCTCCCCAAACGTAACACACGGACAAAGTGTCGTCACAAAACCTAAACATAAATAATAAATCAATAAAACAATGCATTAATCCCACGTTAAGCCATGCAAAATTTCAAAACATGCATGAAATTAATAACGATTCATAATTAACGTACGTACAATTTTTCATGTTTGATGTACACTGAAAAAGCCCGGTAGACCAATCCCGTTCATGATCCGGATACAAATGATTAGGGCCCGGGGACGGTGCCGTCCCCGCTGGAAGTTGGTAGAATTGAGGTGGTGCTCCCATAGGAAACATTGGAGGAGTATAGGGTTGGTAGTGGGGAGGTGGTGCCAATACCATTGGTGATTGTTGTTGTTGTTGCCATTGTGGTGGTGGTGGTGGTGATGGTTGAGGATTTACCGCGGGTAGCGGTGATGGCGGTTGTGGTGGTGGTGGTGGTTGGTCATGGTGGGGAGGGTTGGAAGAGGTGTTGGGCTGCATGTGGGACCCCACCAAGGTGCCAACAAGAAATGATGATGAACAAGAAGGAAATTGAAGAGGGGATTATTAGGGTTGTGATTGAAAAAGAAAATGTGTTTGTGAAGGATTTGAAGGAGGTTATGAAGGTGGTGATATTGGTGATGAATGGTGAATGGAAGTTGGATTTTGGAGGTAAAAGGATGAAAGTAGGTTTGATGGTGGAAATTGGGAGGTTTATTGTTTGTTAGAAATGGTATCAAATTTGTAATTTTTATATGTTTGTATGTTTTGTACATGTTATAAAAATAGAAAATAAAATGAATTTTAAATTTTTGTTATTAGTTTTTAGTTTTTTGGTCCTTTTTATAAAATTTTGATACAATACTTAACTTTTACCAATTTAGAGCATTCACATTTTGCTTCTCTCTGTATTTTTTTTAGTGAAATCTTTATATAAATTGGTTGATAAATAATTGTGACAAACAATCTTAGAACATTTTTTTTTTTAATGGCAAATTGCTTTATTTCATCTCCCAGTATATACAAATGCATCTATTAGCAAGCTGCTAAATAGATGTTGATACAACCTTAGAACATAACCCGAACCAAAAAGCAGCTTTCAAAAGCTGTATAACCTAGAACTAGGCTGAATATAGCCACACCCGGTTCGCTCACTGGCCAAGTTATTTAATCTCATGTAATGATAGGGTCAGGGATCAGATGGTGGTCCAGATTAAAATTAACTAGAGTGTAAATTTCCGACACAATACATAAACACGACTCGAATCACAGTTTAATCATCTCAAGTTAGTGGGATTCATACATATAAAAATGCAACTACAACCAACCAACCAACAATTACTAGACGTCCAGAAGGTATTAACATAAATACATAGTAGTTACCTTTTACACATCGTTATCAAAATGTCTCATTTATTTGTAACGTATAGGAAGTTTTGATTTTGGATGAGTTCACAAAGGTTGACCAAATAATATCGATGTTAACTCGCTAATACACATGTTAGATTTGTATCGTCTTAAAGCACGAGTGACATTTTTTGTTAGCGTTCAACCCACCACCCTAGAAAACTACCAAGTTATTTACGCATCGCTGTAACCACCTGCACGTTACTAGTTTACGCCATTTGCCATTTGCCATTCGCATTACTTGTTCATGCTCACCCACACCATGTGGTGGGATCATAATAATTGGGTTCAAGATATGTACGCTACAACACTATTCCAACGAAATGGATTTTCGACCCCCACTAAATATATATTACAAAAAATAAAATAATCAGAAAAAGGAGGGGGTTTACTTTGTTCATAATACTGGTAGATCTGATGGTTTTAATTTAATACTTGGCTGGTGGTGCTACCGATTCACCGGATCTACGGGCTGCAGCAGCTGAAGAAACCGATGACTTGTTTGAGCCGCGCACATTATATCTCTCGTACACTTGGTCACGGTTTTCTGACCACCATATCTCCGCCTGATGCTCCCCGAATCTTCTCCGGCTGCAAATACATGTATAAACATCCATGAAATTCACTACAATTACAACAATTATTTAGTTCATGTAATGAAAATAAAATCTACCTGAAGCGGACCCGTTTAAGATCTCTAGTTCCATCACCAACAGCCGTTAGGGTTATGTACACACCAGGCTCATATTGTTCAATCCATTCAGCCTCGACATGATGAGCGGTAGTAGGAGCTGTAGTAGCGACTGAAGAGGCTGGGCTGCTAGGTTTATCATTTACCTCGTTTTGTGGCGGTGTCGCATCGTTGTTTTCAATATGATTACGGGTTCCCGGTTGTACCCTTACTCCATTTGGATACTTGTCCCGCACAGGTTCTTCGGCTTCCGTGGTTCTTGTGAGTGTTTCAGTGGGTGCTAATGACCCGTTTGATATAGAACCAGTGTCTCCATTTAGATCAGCAGAATGAAGAACACCATTCTGCTCTAAGCCATTTGCTGACATCATGCTTTCAAAGTCGTACGATCCGGTTGGCAATCTCTCTGCCATGTCTTTCAGCTGCAAAATTTATAAAACCGTGAGAAACTAGAAAATGAACTTTTGAATTACTTATTTATGAAAGGATTCTTCAGGGCTTTATTTTCTCTCTAAAGGGCCAAATAGATAAAATATAAAAAGACAACTCAGAAGAAAAAGGTCCATGTTCACCCAAAAGCTTCGGAGAACTTGATTTTAATCATATATTTTGGTATTGAATGTGCCCGCCATTTCTCGTTAATCATAAACGATATACTGATATATATAGAATACAAAACATCTCTATTCTAATATGTACCAGATAACAATTATCTATAACAAGAATATCTCCTAAAAATAAGTCTAGCATGTGCCGCGATGGCGACTGATGGTGATCGGGTGGAGATCCAACGAGAGAGAGAGTTGGAGGTGAATGGTGTCGATTTTGACCGGTTACCAGCCCACCAACCCTCCCCCTTTAGTTATACGCCATCTAATATATGAAAATATGTTTCCAAGAGAAATTACCTGGGCCATCAGAGTTCTTATCACATCTTTTGCAGCTTTACACTTAGCAGATTCTTCAGCCGCCAAGACCATAGCTTCCTGCGCTTTTTGTCTTGATTTTTGAAGCTCTGATTCTTTAATGTCACACTCATTTCTCAGGCTTTCAACCTTAACAGCATCAAAAAATAAACGCTGGTTTAAGACTGCTATTACTCAACAAAACACAAACTTAACACCATATTTTGAGTTTCTAGCATACCTGCCTACGCAATTTAATAACTTCCTGACTCAAGTTTTCATTTGTTTTCTTGAAACTATCAGCTACACCTTTCGAAAAAGAAAGCCCAGAAGTAGTAGGAACTGGTGTTGCAGAACGTGGAGGACTCGATTTTCTCGAAAATGGTGAGACCGACCTCGAACTAACACTAGAGTGAATATTAACCGGTTTGGGAATCATTTGGCGGAAATCACCCATCAACACAACATCTTTGAGCTGCATCAAAGATTGACTCTGGGTTGACCGACCAAGAAACGCATCACTTTTTTTCCCTTGTTTAGCCGCTTTATTATCTAAAAGCTTGATCAAATCTTGATTAGAAGGCACCCCTGATTTAGCTAACTTTAACTCGGTCTTATCTAGCCTATCTTTGTTCTCACCTGATAAACGAGGCTTTACATTTCGCCTGCTACTGACCCCGGTGGACGCAACTTCAGCTGTCTTACTTAACTTTGTAAAACATGAATCACAAACACGGTACGGTTTTCCAGGATTAGGAGCCAACGCGGCTCGTGGTGCTTTCTTTGAACTACAAGAATGGCAATGCACAAGCCCACAGTTATAACAATTGTGTCTTTTTCTAGTGAACCCAAAAGCTTGTCTGCAAGATGAACATTGAGATTGCTCAGCACCCGAAACCCATTTATGAACACATATGGCAGCGGTGTAATTAGAACCACAAGATATACATTTCACGTGACGATCTTTTAAAGATTCAACAATGGTTGGTGTTTTACGGTCTTCAACATCTCCATGGCCCAACCTTCCATTAGCTCCCTTCCCCCATGTATACACCTCGTTTTTTGATGTCAAAACTGCCACGTGATAGGCACCACAAGAAATCTCTTCAACGACTGAATTTACAAGCTTACCCTCTACTAAACAAGGTAATTTCCCATCCCATTGGGGGCTTCCGAGTTGACCGTAAACGGTGCTTCCCATTGTATAAACATGCCCGGATGTGGTCAAAGCTACGGTCAGACTATGCCCACAGGCAACCTTATGAAAATTGTAATCTATAAGTGCCGGCACACATGTGGGTTGAAGTCTAGGCTCTTTGTCACCATGACCTAAACGATTTTTGTCTCCATCACCCCATGTAAATAATTTTCTAGAAGAAGCATTTGAACTAGATTGTGTTACAATAACATCAACTACAGCAGCCGTATGCCATACTCCACAAGCAACAGAAATCGTCCTCAAGCCCGAAAGAGATTCAACCTCTTTTGGATATGATACGTTAGCCCTATCACCATGGCCCAATACACCAAAAGTCCCATCACCAAATGTAAAAAGCTGACCCGCTGATGTTATTAAAGCCGTATGCCACGGGCCACATGTTACCGAAGCGACTTGAAGACCATCTAGAGGGCCAGAAATTCGTTTAGGTATCCAGTGACTGACTTCTGTCCCGTGCCCTAGAAGCCCGACATTATGTGTTCCATCACCCCATGTGTATATCTCACCTAACGATGTAACAGCACACGTGTGGAATTCACCACATGCGACAAGATTGATATCGGAAACGGATAAAGATTCAACTAAACGAGGCTGAGTAACGTCTTTTCTGACACCGTGACCCAACCGACCTCCGGATTCCTCACCCCATGTAAAAAGTTCACCTTGTTTAGTCACTATAGCAGCATGGCGGACCCCACATGCTATAAAATTGACATCTAAAACCAAGTTTGATTCCAAAGGTCGGGGAAGAAGGACATCAGTTCTTGTAGTTGAAAGACTCATGTTTCGGTCCGGGCCAAGCTTGACAACATTGTCAGATATTATCTCACCCCATATATACACGTCACCCAAAGAATCGGTGTCATCGGGGCCGGACCCATGACTAGAAGTACTAGGTGCGCTAGAAACACTAACCCGAAAAGCATCTGAATTGGAACCTTTTAGTTGCATATTTGTTTGGTCTAAAGGTGCATATGGTCTCCCAAAATTGGTTGGACCCCCTGGAGGATAACTCTTGGGAGAAGCAGTTGGATTTGAACTAACTGAAATGTCTGGGGAACTAAAATCTTGAGGAACGCTAACCGAACTCTCACTTGCACTGTTTGATGCTAAATCTTTATCATCCTGTTGTTAATTAACATGACAAGAAATAATATTAATACAAATGACGATCATAAGAATCAACTGAATTTCTCATCCTTGGCACATTATACTTTTGGAGTATTTTTTTAACATTTACTAATTAAAAAAAGTGTGGTAAACATACATCAATGTAAAGACCTCCATCATTCCATCCATCAATTTTTGAACGCCCTCCTTGCAAAGATGAAATCAGTGCTTTAAGACCTTTGATCCACACTTCAGCCTCAACTTTGTCCTTACAGATCTAAAATACAAAACAGTTCAGAGAAAACAAAAAAGATAGATGAATTAATAACTTATCTGCATGTGACAACAGATGATATAGATGAAATAATTCACCTACCAAATCAAGAGATCGTTTCCCGTTGTTGTATATGAGCGAAAATGAAAGATAATCCTTTTCAGGGCGCAGATAACGTCGAAAGACAGCCTAAAGATTACATTAAATAAACATGTTACGTTTTTTTGAACAAATGCTTAATGATATGTAAGAAACCAAAGGTATCATGATACATGATTGATGCTTGAAAGATTGTGGAATTCTCACAGTTCTTTGTCCAGGAATAATTCTAGAGACTGAGGCTAAACTCAAGCTCCTTTCACCACTGCCAGAAATCCAAATTAAAGATGATTCATCCTGTGGATTTAAAATTCGAACCATTAGTAATCATCAGATGAAAACAAAGAAAAGAGCGGAGACAAATTTTAAATATCGTACGAGCAACAAATCTTATATACATTGATACCAACATAATCTTGCCTAACCACACATGAACATCAACATAATAAACCACTGGCCACTTAGCAAAGATAAATTTTTATTTATTGTTCATTATTGAGAGTACCCATTTGGTGTTTATTCTACATTTGTAGTTGATACTTGATATTTAGAAAGAACCACACTATTGAAGTTAACACTTTGTTTATGGAATTTAAACTATTTATTTATTGCATGCATATGTAAGAATTAAAATACATAAACTCAATGTATACCCACAGATGTGCTCATGTGGCTGTTTTTCTCAAAAATTACACATATTAACAATTATGTTTATAAATAATATCCATTATATACTTATATTGATGATTCGCATATGATGCATTTTAGGTATCACATTGCGTTTTCGTTTTTAAATGAAAATTCGTGTAAAACATTGAATTGTAGAAGTCAAACAAAAATAAGCAAAGGAGAACATATTATTGCCTGTATGATGAAAAAAATATGTTGAAAAACTCACATGAGAAAGTCTAAATGGACAAAACCTCGGCTTCCCCTTGCGACCATATTTAAGTAACTGTGCGCCCTTCTTTAGGGCAATTAATGCCTGCAAAAGGTAAGAAAACCAAATAAGAAAGATTGAGCTGCAAGTTGCAAAAATTATGTGAACACACAATAAAGGGTAAATATCTATTATACACAGTGACATGGCAAAATTTTCACATAAGAATATTCAGCAAATCTTCCTAGAAAATAGAAGTAAAATAAATTCTTCCCTAAATGGGTGCAAATCATTTTTATTCATAGAATATCACTCATTTCTTTACGGTTGCTCAATTGTAGAAGATTACATCTTTTGTTTCGCATTTTTTTGTGGTTTTAGTGATAAAACCCTCACTAAACTTATTTTTCTATTAAGTTATGTAACTTTATAAGAGCATGCACAGCGCAGCGGATTTGGATCTGTCCATGAGGAACACGAAGGAGAGAGGAAGAATATGTGGAGAAGAGTGCGAGGAGAAGCCTCCGTCCCAAGACAAAAAAAGCCTTTGTGAGAGGGAGAGGAGAGAGGGGGCTTCCGTCTGCGTTTAGGGGGGCAACCCGGGCAAGCTAGCGTGGCCGCATTCGTGGGGCAACCCCATTAGAGATGTTCTAATAGATCTACTTTAATGTACTTCCGAATCAAATTCACATTATTAGGAAAAATCCATGCATGCCCCCACATACCATGGCTTATTTTCTAGTTCAGAAAGCATATTTTACCATTTCGACTTTCGAGGTCGGGCGGCCAACAAGAAAACAATAATTCCTCAAATGGATATTTCATAATTGAGAAAGCATATAGATGATTCCTCTTTCCTTGAAAATTCAGTTATCCCACAAGAAAACACACGACAAAGTTACAAACCTATCGCTTTAAGAAAAAAAAATCCCCAACATTATCAAGCAAAGTACAAATTAAGTTTTTACCAATCAATTTTTTTCTCAATAAGCCCTACATATTCCACTTATTCCAACAATACACATACTATTATGCAATCAAAATCCATATCTAACAAAAAAATTACAAACAGCTCATAACATATAGATGCAAGTTATTCTAAATTTCCAACACAAAGTTACAAACCTACAACTTTAAGAAACAAAATCCCCAACATTATATTTTATCAATCAAAATTCTCAATTAATTCTAACAATACATTAAAACTTACAGTTTTAACAACTTTTATCCAATTAAAATCCATATCTAACAATAAATTTTAAAATATCAAAAAATACTAGAAGCAGCTCATAGCATATACCTGCAAAATAAACCCTAAATATTTCTTCTACTTATTCCAACAATTTACTAAATTATGCAATTAAAATATACTAAAATCCATATCTAACAACAAATTACAAACAGCTAAAAACATATAGATATATACCTGCTGTATGTCACGATCAGCGTTGTTGTTAACAAGATCTGCCATTCCATGTGACGGACCACCACCACCACCAGCACCGCCAACAGAAAACGCCGTTCATCATCAGTTAATACCACACCTTTACATCTAATCTAACCTAACCTTACCTTACCTTACCTAACCCTCACAAAATTAACACAAACAACAGCACACCTTATAAACACAAACACCTTTCACAACACTACAAGGGAACAAATCTACCTCTTAGATCTACCAAAACCAGCTGGATTAATAATAATAATATTAATAATAATAATCAAGTTGAAACTGAAAGAATCAGAGTGGTGAAGGAAGAAGTTTCAGAGAGTCAAAGATGGCCAAAAGAGGAGAATTTCGTCAGAGAAGATTAATATAATAAAAATAATAATCAGGAGACAATTTCTAGTTCCAATGCTTTGTTTGCTTTTTCTTTCTTTTCCACTTTATATTATTTATTATTTATTTCTTATTGTTGTGGTTGTTATATTTACTTTTGGGTTTTTTAAATCTAGAAACATGTTTTTTTTATTACGTGTTGTTGTTATAAGAGTTTATTTAAAAAAAATAAAGTCTAGAAGCATTTAATAACCTTAGAAAAATTAAAATAATTTAAAAAGCATAGGTAACTTTCATGTCAACTATATTAGTTCCTCGCGCATCGCTGCAGAAGCTCCTGTTTTGTTAGGGGTTTGGTGGATAGTAGAGATAACATTAAGGTGACTGTTATTCTCGTGTGGGCTTCATAAAAATACTCACGGCCCATTAAGTTCCAGACCAGCCTTAAGATTACAACACTTGGGTTGCCTCTTGTTGAGCCCACAATTTTCCGATATAGGCAGGTGGTTTTTGTGTATAAGTATGTGGTCAAATAAAGAAGGCATGAGATGTTGATAATTTTTTTTCTTCATTGGTGGGCTGACTTTGCCTTATGTTGCCTGGGGTGAGTGCATGCTAAAAGTATAACATTAGTGGCTTATTTTAGCCATTGATACTATAGCATTTAATAGTATATATATAATTTAAACTTTTAACTTATTTGATGATAATTTATAGTGTGAAGTTAACTGGTGATAGTTTTAACTTTAAGGGATATTGAGACTTTAAACAATTAGCCGATAATAATTTCAACTTAAGAAATTTTCCCTACAAGTCCTACTTTCAAGCTATTTTACTCCACCAAGCCTTTTCCTAATGGGGTCTAACCCAGTTAGTTTTTTGTTAGACGTAGCTAATGACATGGCACAAAACATATTATTTGTTGATGGAAGCGTATGTGGCACCACCGCCATCAGCTTTCAACCTGCAAAAACCACTTCCACTGCACCACCATAGGTCTTCAACCCACACCTCCGTATTCTTTGGTCATCACCAAATCAGATCTATCCAATTCATAACTTGATAAAGCACATAAATCGAGGTTGTATGGTTCAACTTAAACACAGAATAACTATACATACATACCGATTGCAAAGGAACTACAAAACCTAGGAGTAGAAGAGAAGCGCACGGTGTGGTCGGAGTATAGTATCTTGTGGTTACTTACAGTTACAGTTCCACCACCAGCAACTGATGTCCTTTTGATCTGAACCGTCTTTGGTAACTGCGTTTTTCAGATTTGGTTTGGTGATGATCAGAGAATATAGTGGTGTAGGTTGAAGCCTGGTGATGGTGCGGTGGAAGTGGTTATTGCAGGTTGAAAGTTGATGGTGCTAGGTGATGGCTGATGGTGGTGGCAGACGATGGTTGGTGATGGTGGTGGCTGATAGTGGCGGTGCCACATCAGCAAAAAACTAACTGGGTCAAACCTCGTTAGGAAAAGGCTCGATGGAGGAAGATACTTGAAAGTTAGGACTGGCATGACGAATTTCTTAAGTCGGGATTATTATTGGCCAATTGGTCAAAGTTTGGATTACTAAAATCTGATATCCCTAAACTTTAATTGGTGTCATCAAGATTAAGGTAATGGATTACTTTGTTCTTTTAGTTAAGGAAGATTTTTATTATTTATAACCAAATTACATAAACAACACTAGCAAGTTGCTAGCTAAAACACAAATACAACCAAATTTCTAAACCTCAGTAAAATATGAACACAACAATTTCCTTCCTAACAACTAGGATTACAAACTTTTTCATATCTCAATTTAATTAACTTCTTTTGGTTGGAACGATCATTTACCCAAATATAACCACGAGACTGAATCTCTACAAGGATCATGTGAATATTACCGGTTTCCCATAAAAGACCAAGTCATTCTTACATTTCCATATCACCCGACATGCCAACGAGATTACTTCTTGGATCCACATGATGTTTTATGCAATACATCAGGTCTCTAGTGGAGAATGCAAAAATGGGAAGGATCTTGCACCACGTACTCATCTTTTGCTCTGTGGCTGTCGCAATCATGCATGCAATAAATAGGTAGCATGATGTTTCATCTTCATCACCGCATAATGGACAACATGTCGAACCTTGGAGAGTATTTCTCCTTCGTAGTCCCCCACGCATTGCTAAACGATATTTTTCCACATATTATCTAAAGATATTTACCTTCAAGGTACGTCTATTTAATTATTATATGGTTATACTTAAGTAAAAAAAAGGAAAAATGGAAATAAATAATCCCAACTATTAACTATTGGCCAATAACAGTCCCAACTACGAAAATCACCAATATTGGTCCCAACTTTCGACAAATTGGAAACCAACGGACCCAAACTAACGGAGTTAGCCTCCGTTAGTGTGATGCTGACGTGGCATGCCACGTAGGATGCCACGTATGATCATTTTGCCACGTGGCATGCCACGTAGGATCATTTTTGCCACGTGGCATGCCACGTAGGATGCCACGTAGGATGATCTTGCCACCTAAGCATGCCACGTCAGCATCACACTAACGGAGTTAGCTTCCGTTTGTTTGGGTCCATTGGTTTCCAATATGTTGAAAGTTGGGACCAATATTGGTGATTTTCGTAGTTGGGACTGTTATTGGCCAATAGTCAATAGTTGGGATTATTTATTTCCATTTTTCCAAAAAAAAGAAGGTTATCGCTGGTCAAATGTATTTATTTGTATTACTTAAATTAGAGATAATTTTAATTATTAAAGGGCCTATAGTCTAATGGTACCAAGATGTTTTTGAGGTATTCTCATTTTTAAGTGGTGAAAACAAAGTATTTAGAAGCATGTTAGTCTGATGTTTAAAAAAGAACATTGAAAAATGTTAAAATCGAACATACTAACTAGAAGATACTGTGTTTTTTAATAAATATTATATATATACATGATCATTTAAGAACTCCTTATTGCAAAAACTTGAGAACTCCGTTGAAAATCTAACCTCCCATGTGATTTTTTTTAACCAATGTTTCTAAAAACATAGATAAACATCTAACTAAGAAATCAGGCAAAAACAATTTTAGAAAAATTTTTGGGTTCATGCATTTACATAGGTGTAAGTAAAATGACGTTACACCATGTTAGCCACGTTTAAGCCACTTTTGTACTTTGCGTCTTTTTTACACTAATGTAATTTTTTGTGTACGTTTTTATCTTTTTTATTTTTCCGTTAAGATAAATTTAATATATTTAGAAAAAAATAAAAAATAATCGTAAGAGAGGTCGGTATTCCTGTAGTTCTCGCAATAAAGAGTTCTCATTTGATTAAATCCCTATATGTGTTTGTGTGCATATATATATATATATATATATAGGGTCAGGATCCTGTACAAAGGGTGTTTTTTGTGAGAAGGGTAAGAAGGAATTATGACCACTAGATGAGTTTAATCTATGGTGTAGATTAATTTAGTGGCAATCTTGTAATTAGTCTTATAATTTTATTAAATGATTAGACTATTTAGGGGTAGGATGGTAAAAATACACCTCTATTTAAATGAAGCTCATTAAAACAAACATATATAACATGTATCTCTCATCCTTAAATCTCGCTTCCTTCAAAAACAAACTCATCTATTAGACAACAAATATCAATATCTCTAAAACAATACAACCTATCATCTCTCATCTTCTTTGGTCCTTAATACAAACGTAAGTCCATGTGTTTCACAAAATAATCTTCATCTCACAACACACATAAAAATATCCGAGTGTTTTTTTTTCTTGTAGGAATGAAGATGAAGATAAAATACATAAAGATAGCGTTCTAGTGCAAAAATATGTTTTCTGGGTGGAAACCCTCTTATTCTGTTGAAGATAAAACACTTTTTAGTTAAACCACTTTGTTTGAATTTAAAACACTAGGTTGTTTTGTTGTTGGATGGTTTGAGTATAAAACACTTTGGATTGTTTGAGTATAAAACACACTTTGGATGGTTTTGAATATAAAAATACACTCTATATGGTTTGAGTATAAAACACACTCTGAATGGTTTTGAATATAAAACACACTTTGTATGGTTTGATTATAAAACACATTCGGGATGGTTTGAATATAAAACACATTCAGTAGAGGATTTTTGAGATATATGTGTACGAAAATATAGATTGTGTTTGAATATAAAACACATTCGGTAGATAATTTAATAAACAGCTTACGGTTGTCTGTGTATTGTTCTGGGCATGTGTGATGCTCTTTATTTAAATGAAAGTTTTTTTGTTTGAAGATAAATATTCGAAGTCAACATTTGTTTTCTTTATTTTTAAATAACAAAATATGGTAATAGGTCACATGCATGTCAGTTACCATATTTAGGATTTTTAATTTTTTTAATAGCATGTCAAAATTACTAAATTGCCCAAACACCATGTGCCACGTGTCGCAACCAGAAGCCTTCTCATCCTTCTCACACATTTTGGCCTTTGTACAAGAACCCTTATATATATATATATATATATATATGGGTATGTATCTAGTGAAACCCCTTATGAGTTGTGCAAACCCTAAAAACCCATCCAATGGGTATCATGCTGCCACGTCTACCTTTTCCTTCATTCAACACAAGGGCAAGATGGTCCAAAGACCCATCTCGTTTAGTGAGCATAGAAAGCTTCTTTTGTTAATACCTGACATCTCTCTGATATCAATGCATCTTTCTCTCTCCCTCATATCTTTCAACAAGATCTAGATCTAACCTCAGACCACCACTCTCTCTCTCTCTCTCTCTCTCTCATATCTATATCCAGATCCAGATCCACCACCGCCACAGTGGCGGGGCACGGCGACAACCCCATCTCCCCCCGGCGGCTCTACTCCCAAACCCCATTTCCTTCATTCAAACCTTGAACCCCTCCAATTCTGCACAATTTACACATTCAGATCTATTTCATCATATCACATACATACAGATATATCATATTTGCTTACAATTCATGTAGATCTGAAGAAGAAAAAGAAGAATGAACCACGATGATGAAGAAGAATAAAGTGATGAAAACAAGACGATGACGATGATGATATCTCTTCTTCATTCTCCAACCGCTGCTTGCTTTCTTCACTCGATTTATAAACAAATAGTTGTCTTTTATCAATCATGAATATTGCTAAGTTTTTAACCGTCGCTGCTTGAATATTGGTAAGTCTTTTTATCAACCGCCGTTGCTTGAATATTTCTTTGGCTAAAGTTTTTAAAAGTCCAAAGTCCGAAGTTTATTCAGATTGTTGAAGATGATTTGATAAACGAATTAAAGGTATAATTATCAAGTGTGCTTGGGAAAATGGGATGAAATAGAACCGAATGTGTATTTATTCATTTGTCTTTTTATAACTATTGTTGATAATAATACCCAATTAAAGGAATAAAAGGTATAATTAAAGCAATTAAAGGTATAGTTTTGGCTACTGACATTTTTTTGTATTTATTATAGTTTTTTGGGTCAAAGATTGTAATGATCCTTCTTCACCAATTTTTTTATTTAAAAAAAAAAAGAAAACCAAATGGGTCAAGTGGGTAGGTGCTTGCTGCACTATTTGCTAGTCAAGTTTAATATGTGATACAAAGTTTCATTACAATACTTGAGAAAAAACGTGGTACCTATTTATTGGCTAAAATAGGTTCAAGGTCTTTCAATAGAAAAGAATAGAAAAGTTTAGTATGAATTTTAATTTTATAACTTGTCTTTTGGCCTAAAAAATTATATTGATTTTTTCAAACAAAAGAAAAAAAGTTGAGTACTTTACATATTTAAAGGGTGTGTGTGGTTTGTTTTCATCTTTGTCAGGTTATACACAGGTTTGTTCCAGCTTCCATACAAAGGAATAGAGTGGGTTTTATTGTTAGATATGTGATCCGACTTTCATACAAGGGAATAGAGTGCATTTTATTGAAGTTAAATTAGGTTTTTCGTATGTAACTTTGTCTTATTTACAACGTGATATGTTTTTTTAATGAAAGATGTTGTTTTTGTATATAACATGTCTTGTTACAATGTAAAAATTATTATCCTTGCTCTTTACATATAAAGTGGGTTTTATATATATTGTAACATTTATATAATATATAAGTTGTAACATTTGTAAATACTAACAAAAGTTGTAACATACTAGAACTACAGTGTAACCTGTTTTAAAATGTAACAAGTAAATACATACAAATGACCCATTTAACATGTTACAATGTAACACATAAGTTGTTACAGACAAATCTAACTGATTGTTACCTATTAAAAGGTAAAAAAAAATAGAAAAAAATGTAAAAGTAAGAAAAAAGAGAGGAGAGAGAGTGAGGAGATGAGAGAGGGTCACGAGAGAGAAGAGAGATGAGAGAGATTTAGGGGAGAGAAGAGATTCAAGAGAGAGGAGAGAGAAAGCTTTTTGTTTTGACTTATTCAAGAGAGAGGAGAGAGAAAGCTTTGTTTTATGACCAGAGAAGAAAACGAAAATATTTAAAAGATGTTTTATATTTGTTTAGTGTTATGGGGTGAAGGAAAGTGATTAGACTTTGTCAGTAAAAGTACAAATGATAGCATTGATTATCTCAACACCATCATATACACTTAACAATACTACCCCTCCACATTCATACAAATAAAAAGGACAAGTGATTAATAATATAAAATGACTAGATCAATCTCAACCATTGATGTTGATAGATCAATGGTCATAATAGAGTTTCTAGAGTTTGCACAACTCAATAGGGTTTTTATTTTAGCCAAACCCATATATATATATATATATATATATATATATATATATATATATATATGGGGTGGTTAAAATAAAAACCCACTCAAAACGAAGAAACCCGGGAAACTCTGACTTCCCGAACTTTTTATCATCTGAAAAAATTAGGGTATGTAATATACATGATTTTACGACTTTTGAGCCAAAAAATCAAAAAAGCGTCGAGTGGATATTTTAAAAAAAAAATAAATAAGTTTTTTGTGTTACATATGTTACATGTCTGTTTTTGTGTAACATACGTAACACAAAAAAACTTATTTATTTTTTTTAAAAATATCCACTCTGCGCATTTTTGATTTTTTTTTCTCAAAACTCTTAAAATCATGTACATTATATACTATAATTTTTTCAGATGATAAAAAGTTCGGGAAGTCAGAGTTTCTCGGGTTTCTTCGTTTTGGAGGGTTTCCAGTATCCCTTTCCCCTATATATATATATATATATATATATATATATATATATATATATATGGGAAAGGGATACTGGAAACCCTCCAAAACGAAGAAACCCGAGAAAACCTTGGAAACCCATGTAAAAAATCATTATTTTTTTTTTGAAAAAAATAACCAATGTAAAAAACATGTTTTTAAGCATCTTGGGCCAAAAAAATATAAAAAGCGCCGAAGGGATTTTTTTAAAAAAAATAAACAAAGTTGCTAAAAAACATATGTTTTCAGCTATTTGCTGTTATAAAAGCTGTTGTAAACATGTGTTTTCGCAGCTTTGTTTATTTTTTTAAAAAAAATCCCTTCGGCGCTTTTTTTATTTTTTTGACCAAAAACACTTAAAAACATGTATTTTACATTGGTTATTTTTTTCAAAAGAAAAAAATCATTTTTTACATGGGTTTCCAAGGTTTTCTCAACTCAAGTGGGTTTTTATTTTATACTTGACCTATATATATATAAAAATTTTTTTGATGATTTTTCTTGTTGAAATTTACATTTTTAAATACAATTTTTATAATTAATAATTTATACAAAATAATTTCATTTTTAAGCTTGTGTGCCATTTGAGCAACACCTCACCGACAAAGATATATTTAAACTTAGGAAAATGTATTTGAAAAGCGTACACAAAATTTTAAATCATAAAACAAAAAGTTGCTTCAAAACTGTTCGAAAGTGATGTCAATTTCTGAACGGGTATGCACTCAAATTTTGTATTATCTTAAGGGTAAAGTACTCAAATTTCAGGTGGTACACAACGTGAATTTTATGGTATATGATTAACCTCATTATGTTATTGATACTTGCTTTCGATATAAAAAAAAAACATACTAGTAACTGACAATTGGGGTTCTCAATTTAGAAAAGGGTGGGAACGTAGGTTGTTGTCTATCTACCTACTATTTTAGTGTAATTTGACAATTATAAAATGAAAGTATATATTTGGATTAAAAAAAGGGAAAATAGATTTTAATACTCCCAACTATCGCCTATTGGCGGATAATACTCTCAACTATCACTTTGGCCAATAGCACTCCCAACTTCCAACTTATTTTCTTCCATCACCCCTAAACTAATAGAGGTCTAACCTGGTTAGTCTTCGTGGCCAAAATGTAAAAACCAAAACTTAAGGGGCCTTTTTTAAAACTTTTTATTTTAAATACCCAACCCCCCTAATAAAAACTCCCTTCTTCTTCTTCCCTGGACAATCAGACACAAACACACACACTTGTGTGTGTAAACGAGAGTTCTAGACCAGAAGCCACCGGTCCGGTGACCGGTACCGACGCCGCCATCCTCTCCGGTAAGTCCTTCACCTCCCCGATAACACCTCCTCTTCCTCCTCTATTCTGACAACCGGTAACTTTCTCTCCTCTATAACCTTCCAATCGAACCAAACCCATAACCTTCACTATTAATACCCAGTAATCAACAGGGAACTTCAGGCCACACCATCCATGGTGGCCTTCGACGATAGCTGACACACACACCACCCTTTTCTCTCTCTAAACCACCATCACCCTTCACCGGAAAACACCACCACCCTTCATACACCACCACTACAAACCGCCAGATCAGGACTCATACCCAGACCTCAACAGTCATCGTCGCTGCAATCCACCATCACTTTAATCAGGACCCCACTGTCTATAACAATCACCATAGACCACCGTTATGGTGACCGACTTCCGAACACCTCCCAACAGCCACCATTATCTACTTAAAACCCCTAATCGGAACCCTAAATCACTACCGCCGCCATCAATCCGCCTTGATCCTCCTCTCCGGTCCCTCTCTCCTCGCCTAAATCACTACCGCCGCCGTCAATCACCACAGACCACCGTCGGTCACCTTTCTCCTCTGTTACTCTCTCTAACTCGCGTCACTCTCTCCTATTCTAAGATATTATTGGTTGAAGGGGGTGGGTGTGAGTGTTGTGTTGTCGTCGGAGCCGCCGTAGAAGGGAGGTGGTGGGCTGAGGCTGATGGCAGATGGTGATGGTGGTGGGCTGGCGGCAGATGGTGGTGGTGGGTCTGTCACAGAAGGGGGGGGGGGGGGGGGGGGTTGGGTATTTAAAATAAAAAGTTTTTAAAAAATGCCCCTTAAGTTTTGGTTTTTATATTTTGGCCACATAGAAGTTTTTGTTTTCACATTTTGGCCACGAAGACTAACCAGGTTAGACCTCCGTTAGTTTGGGGGTGATGGAAGAAAATAAGTTGGAAGTTGGGAGTGCTATTGGCCAAAGTGATAGTTGGGAGTATTATCCGCCAATAGGCGATAGTTGGGAGTATTAAAATCCATTTTCCCTAAAAAAAACTAGTAAAAGATATTTGGAAAAGTATATAATTGGATTATGAAATGCAAGTCACATGCAATTTCCCCCCTATTTTTTAAACATCCATAATTTAAAAAAAAAATACAACATAAAATCAAGCGTTTTTATATACTCCCTCCGTCCCATTTTAGATGTCATGGGCCCACAAATAAACAGATTAAGAAATCGTTGATTGTATGTTGTAAAATGACAATAATATCCTCAAGTTATTATTTCCAATCTTTAATTGTCTTTTGTCTTTTATGGGCAAAACTGAAAATTGCATAGAAATGAACATTTAATTTGGGACAACAAAAGGTAGAAAAAATAGACATTTAAAATGGGACGAATGGAGTATTTAATATGAGTATCCTATTGTTATACTTTTGCAAGAAAAATCGAAAACCCAGTTGTATAAGACACAATGAAAAACGTAAAACACAATGAATTCCAAAATAAAAATGTAATGAACAATAGGGTATAAAACACAATAAACAGTAAAACAAAACACAATGAACGACATATTAAAAACACAATGAACAAAATACTAAAACACAATGGATAGTAGAGTAAAACACAATGAACAAAATAATAAAACACAATATACACTAGAAACGCAAAACCCTGTTGCATAAAACACAATGAATAACGTAAAACACAATGGAAAGCATACTAAAACACAATGGTAAAGTTAAAGGGCGTGTAGGCTAAAAAACACAATGAAAATATTAAAGCGCGTGTAGGCTAAAAAACACAAAAGGTAGAAAAAATAGACATATTTGTTACGCATACGTGCATACTATGGGTATGTTTGAAAATATTAGCTTGTAGCTGTAGCTTTTTAAATATATTTTGTGTTTGGTAGAGTAGCTGAAGCTTTTAATAAAATGACCAAAATGAGCATTATCTAAAAGCTTGTATGCATGTTTTATTTTTATTTTTTTTATGATAGATTGAGTATTTGTGTCATTTACTCATTAAAAGCTTGTAGCTAGTAGGAGCTTTTTTCTTAAACTCTAGTATTAGTAGCGTTTCAATATAGAGCTTTTTTTCCTAACCTAAAAGCTTTAAGCTCCTTCTACTAAACAAGGTTTTTTATTGAGTTCGAGCTTTTTCTTAAAAGCTTGAAACTCATAAAAGCCCTTAAAAACTCTTTGCCAAACACACTCTATAACATAATGACCGAACAAAATGACATAATGAAGAAAAAAACCTAGTTAACACGGTCTTTTTTTAGTTTTAATATAACAATGTGGTATTAATATTAAGGATAAAACACTCACTAATATGATGAATTAAAAAAAGAATATCATACAAAAACGTTATAAATGTTTTAAAATGATGGGGGAAATTGACACATGGAGAGAGAAAGTCAACAATGTGATTTTCTTTTTATGCCCTTCTTCTAATTTAATATTTTTTTTTCCAACAAACAAATCTCAACCTTTCAAATCTAAAATCAGTGGATCACAATCCTTTGTACTTTTCTTAGAAAAAGTCTCTTATGTATTTGATCCTAACCCTATATATATATATATATATATATATATATATATATATATATATATATATATAGAGGAATGATAAATTGAAAACCCATTGAGTTAAGAAAACTTAGAAAACCCATGTAAAAACTATATATTTTTTTTACGAAAAAATACACAAGGTAACATACATGTTTTTAAGCGTTTTGGGTCAAAAAAAATAAAAATAAGCGCCGATGGGATATTTTTTAAAAAAACAAACAAATTTTGCGCTATTGACATATGTTTTCAGCTGTTTAACATATGTAACAAAGCTGTTAGCATATGTTACTTTTTAACATATATAACAGAGCAAACTTTGTTTATTTTTTTTAAATATCCCATCAGCTTTTTTTTTTAATTTTTTTGTCCCAAAACGCTTAAATACATGTATATTACCTTGTGTATTTTTTTCAAAAAAAAAATTAGATGATTTTTACATGGGGTTTTCATTTTATACATTCCCAATATATATATATATATATATATATATATATATATATATATAATGGAAGTTTGTGATGTAAACCCACCTTATAGTGAAAACAATGAAAACACATGTGGTTGTTATTGTGCCACATCACTTAAAGAGAAAATGATATTATATTGTATCCAAGGGCATTTAAGTAATCCCCCATTGTCATTTCAGTCACCCTTGTCAATGTCAAATACACACTCCCCCATGTATTTATATTCTCTCCCTTTCTTTATTTCTTCATTGAATCTCTTTTTCTCCCTCATTTTCATTTTGCAAACTCAATTTCAATTTTGAATTCATCATCTTCATAAAATCCAGATTTGATAATAAAGAATGAAAGAAGATCTTCTTGCCTACATTTGTAAAGGTCGGTCCTTTCTTCCCTTTAATCTGATTTGGGTTTCTTTAAAACAGGTTAAAGATTGAAGCTTGCAAGTTAAACTTCAACAAACTCATGGTAATATATGTTTTCTTGAACTACATAAAGATTTGAATCTTTATTAGTTTATTGAAAGTATTTTTGTTTATTATATTAAACCCACTTTTTATTTGATGAATGCTAACATAAATTGTATGTAACTAGTATTTTACCGGTGTCACGCGTTGCGGCGACAACTAGGTGGAAGCAACACATTTTTGTATGGCTGACATACGAACATAAACAGAATTTTTGCACAGATCGCTTATGTTATTGCAGCATAGTAAACTTACAGGTATTAACAATCAAAAGAAATTTAATTCGCATCAGTAGCAAGCCAAACAGAAAACCCAGGATACTAACAAAGTTGGTTACAATATTGTCTTATGAAGTATAACAATAAAAACCATACAAACTCCAATACAGCTTGCATAATAATAATAGGTGTATTCATGATCGCGCTTTGCGCGAAAGCAAAGCAAAGCGGTTTCAGTATCGGTTTCATTTGTTCAAACCTTGAGGTATATTAACCTAGAAACAGGAAATACAAACACTTATAGGAGTCACTTTATTACTTTCATAAGGACTATATTTCAGCTTGCACCGTGCGATCAATCATTCCAACCTTTAGACGGTGTTGGACCGTTGAGTCTAGTCTTTCCTCCAACATTTCAATTTGGTTTCAAACATTCGCAAATTCAGCAATATGAAAATCTGAAGGCATAAAAAGAGGAAACATCAAAAGATATTGGGACCGATCTTTTAGTAAGACGTGTGAAGTAATTTAATATTTACCTCTCCCACCCGGTTCGTTGTGGCGGTACATCAATACGATTTTAATACTTACCTCTGCCACCCGTGCGCTGGGGCAGTATGTTACGACAACTCACATCGCAACGAAGAAACATATATTAAGGCACTTAAGGATAGTACACAAAGCCGTTTAGATGCCCTTAGTTGATCCTTTGGTATTAAAATTTCCATAGCGCTTTCGAACCATCAAAATTCAGCAAAAATAAAACATCAGAAAATGCTAGTAAACCTTTTTCGGTCTACTTAACCAACCTGTTATGTCAAGTTCATAATTTTTTTTTTATTTCTAAAACCAACTGCATGAGGAATTCAACCTTACCTGACTTTAAAGTGGGATAAATTCTATCAAAAATGAACACACTCAACAAAGAGAAGGCCATGCTTCAAATATTTAAACTAATAAAATCAAACTGTACTAAAATATTTTAAAACATGGCTTGGTAACATATGTATATTTATGTGTTCAAATAAAACTGTGAAGTGGACTTTTCTTTGGGTCAATATTGGACATATTATTTAGAATGAGTACCAAGAATACGACAAACAAAAAAACAACTTGCCTTGCGAGTCCAAATGGAACGTGTAGCCTGTAAATGGTGCTAAATTGATGAATGCTTTATATTAGTTGTAGGTGCACCTTTAGGTAACTCCTGCCAACACCGTATGTTGGCCAGTTGGTGCTATGGATGTGAGGCAAAGCAAGCTGCATTTCAGATTCAACAAACATTAAATAGCTTGTAATGAAGCAAAATGTATATTTCGCACTATCATAGCATAAAATATTGGAATCAACCTTGCCGGCGAAATTGAAAATTCAAAATAAATATAACATAATAATAAAAATTATATGTCTTACTAAGAATAAAATACTTGACACGAAAAGTCTAAAACATCAAAACACACACAAAAACCCATTACAAATAACAAATAAGCAGCATCCATGAAAGTTAGAAATAAAGTCGAGCATGTGGATGGGATGATAAAGAATAACCTGACTAAAGAAATGAAATAACCATCTGTATGTAGCTTGACTATTGATCTGCATCTCTAAACATCAAAACCTCTAAATGAACACCATACTTGTTTTTAGCATACAACCATCAAAATATTCACATGTTAACAATACATTTAAGACTTAATTATAACTACATATATGTAAGTATTTACTTACGAACCCAGCTTTGTAGACCAACTATTTATACATCGGATCATCCTGCAATCTATACAAAACACACACACACACACACACACATATATATATATTTATGTATTGTTAGAAAACTTACAGCGAAAATGGAGAAATACTGAAACAAACAGAAAGACAGAAGTAAACAGATTAGCATAAAAGAAAACCGGGCTTGTGTTTAACACAATTCCCTTAAACAGATTCGTCGTCTGTTCCCAGGGTACACCGGTTCAAACAGTGACGGTGCACTGCGGACTATCCCACTTGCCTGAAAAGAAACCGGAACAAGGTGCTGCTGTGTATGCGACCAGGAAATGTTTCTGCAGTGTGAGTATGTATGTTTTTCGAGTGTGTGTCTGTGTTCTTTCTGCACATATGATGGTCTGTCTTATATAATTAATCAGCCTAGACTGAAACTGATAAGCATTTAACTTTGTGATTAAACGCGAATTAATCACACGAGTTAATCACCATCATTAGGCTATTAAACGCTAATAATAACCAAGAATTGAAACAGTTGGAAGCTGAAGACCAAGAGTTCTTCAGTTACATTATTGCAAAAAATTAAAACAAATATCAAAAACCAGTGTCGCGCGGACTCGGGTTTTTCGAGCTGCATTCGTGTCCACAGATGCGGGCGTCGCGTTGATTCAAGGATTTTTCCAGCCCGAACCCATTTTTTGCACCCCCCCTGCGCGCGGGTAGGAGCTAGAGGATAATGTAACTTTAACAATTTAAATCTCCCTCTCAAACTTCTCCTTATAAAGCCTTCCAATTTCCATCTCCCAACCAATGTGGGACAAGGCCAACTCACATTCACATAAAAAATTTCCAACAATCCCCCACATGAATGGGAGTTATTCACAGAAACAACCTCATTCCGATTAAATTTCAACAGTTGAGTTTTGCATACGATAGGTAGGTGTGACCCTTTGAACCTTCGCTTATGAAACGCACTTAGCCCACTGGCTCTGAGTAGAACGCGATGTCTTTGAACTCGTCTGCCGTTTGTGTAGACGACAATATGCTTCACACAAAACTCTCCCTGACAACATCAAGTCCTCATAGTTGTGTCCGTTATGGTCATGGACACGTGCCTGGTTCTGCGATAGCTCTTAAGTATTGTGCCCCAACAATACCCTTCGAAGCGACCCCACTTCTCTCTCACATAGGTGATCTACTGGGACTGGTTACCTCAGTTAAATCATTAAAAGCCATAAGCTTAACCTAAACCTTGTCACTTTTAGGAATGGACTAGGAAGCTTATTAGATTTATAGTAAGCTCCCTTTTTCAAAACGTGGGGTTTCCAACAACTCTCCCCCCACAGTGACCTTCGCCAGTTCATACAATTAGGTTGTCCTATTGAACTCAGATCTTTGGATCTCCAGTCAGCTGAGTTAGGTTTCCTTCGCATAAACTTAGCCTTTCATGGGCTTTAGTCCCATTCCCATTGACGACTTCTGAACTAACTCTCTGCTTAAGCCTTTTGTTAGCGGATCCGCGATTTATCCTTTGACTTCACGTAGTCAACAGTGATAACTCCTATAGAGATTAGTTGTCGTACCGTCTTATGTCTACGTCTTATATGCCTGTTCTTACCGTTATACATTGTGCTATGAGCTCTGCCAATTGCCGATTGGCTATCACAATGTATACATATGGCCGATGCCGGCTTCGGCCACCTTGGTATATCCTCAACAAATTGACGTAGCCATTCTGCCTCTTCACCTGCTTTATCTAAAGCGATGAATTCTGATTCCATCGTGGATCTAGCAATTACAGTTTGCTTAGATGATTTCTACGATATCGCTGCACCACCAAGTGTGAATACATACCCACTTGTTGCTCTGGAATCATTCGTGTCATATATCCAATTTGCATCGCAGGAACCTTCAATAACTGCTGGATATCTACTACTATAATGCAGCCCGTACTCTCGTGTGTATCTCAAGTACCGAAGCACCCGTGTCATGCAACCCCAATGAGTTAAACTTGGGTTGCTCGTGTATTTACTTAGCTTGCTTACAGCATATGCTAAGTCTGGTCTGGTACAACTCATCAGATACATCAAGCTGCCAATAATTCTTGAGTACTCTAATTGGTTAACAGGCTCACCTCGATTTTTAGCTAGATGTTGACTCGTGTCAATGGGAGTTCTAGATACATTAGAGTCATTTGCATTGAACTTCTCAAGAATTTTGTCCACATAGTGAGACTGACTTATTACAAGTCCATTCTGGGTTCGTGTAATTTGTACTCCCAAAATCACATCCGCCAATCCCATATCTTTCATGTTAAACCTTGCTCTCAGGATGTCCTTCGTAGATTTTATCATTTTCTCATTACTACCAGCAATGAGCATATCATCCACATACAAACACAAGATGACATATCCATCTGGTGTGTCTTTCACATACACACACTTGTCACATTCATTGATCTTGAACCCAGAATCAAGCATGACATGATCAAACTTTTGATGCCATTGTTTTGGAGCTTGTTTCAAACCATACAAGGATTTTACAAGCTTGCATACTTTCTTTTCTTGTCCCTTGGCTATGAAGCCCTCGGGTTGTTCCATGTAAATCTCTTCCTCTAGATTTCCATTCAAGAAAGTCGTTTTCACATCCATTTGGTGCACTTCCAAATTTCTAATGGCTGCAATCGCAAGAACCATCCTGATGGATGTTATTCGCGTAACAGGCGAATATGTGTCAAAATAATCCAAGCCTTCTCGCTGTTTATATCCTTTGATCACCAATCTTGCCTTGTATTTATCAATGGTGCCATCTGGCTTCATCTTTTTCTTGAAAATCCATCGATATCCTAGTCGTTTACATCCCGCAGGAAGATCCACTAATTCCCAGGTGTGATTTTGTAAAATATATTCTATTTCACATTTTATGGCCTCCTTCCACTGAGGTCCATCCGAGGAATTTACCGCTTGTTGGTAAGTTTGAGGTTCCTCCTCGACCACATAGGTGAGGAAATCTGGACCAAAGGATTTTTCAGTCCTTTGTCTTTTAATCCTTCGGATTTCACTTTCATCAATTTGAGGTTCATCATTTGCAACCTCTTCTCTTGAAACACCTTCCCTAGTTGGGTTTGATGGGCCAGGTTCATCATCTCACTATCATCAAATGGGTTTGGTGAACCCAACTAGGCCTCTCCAAACATGGGAATATGTGCTCAAACCAAGAAGCATCCTAAGATTCCAATATAGTGCCGTTAGACACTCCAGGATTCTTCGAGTCATACACAAGAAAAAGAAGTGGACCACCCAGTCGAGTGTATCCAATAAGCACACAGTCTACAGTTTTGGGTCCTATCACGAGACGCTTTGGTGGTGTCACTACCACCTTAGCTAGGCACCCCCACACTCGCAAGTGATTATATGATGGTTTGACTCCCGTCCATAATTCATACGGTGTTACATCCTTCTCCTTACGGGAATTAAATTTAGAATGAAATTTGACTCACTCCTGAGCTTATCAACATGGCATTCATCATCTCTTTCAAAGTTCGGTTTTTCCGTTCCGCTATGCCATTTGATTGAGGAGAGTAAGGAGGTGTGAGTTCATGTATGATTCCACTTTTTGCACAAAGATCAGCAAAAGGTGAAACATACTCACCACCTCGATCGCTTCTTACTTTTTTGATCTTTTTGTTAAGTCGATTTTCAACTTCGGCCTTGAACACAACAAATTTTTCAATAGCCTCATCCTTACTCATAAGTAAGTACACATAGCAAAATCGTGTTCTATCATCAATAAAAGTGATAAAATACTTGTTCCCACCTCTAGTAGGAATCGCTTTCAAGTCACATAGATCGGTGTGGATCAAATCAAGAGGACTAGTGATTCGTTCAACCTTTTTGAATGACGTTCGTGTTTTTTTTGCTTCGACACAAGTTTCACATTTATGGTTTGAGTCAATATCAATTTTTGGTATGCTATTCAATTTAATTAAATGTCGAATGGAATAAAATTCACATGACCTAGTCTACCATGCCAAACATTAGAAGACTCAAGCAAGTAAGCAGAATTATCGTTATTCATTCCATTCATCACAGTTACATTTAACTTAAACATACCATTTAGGGCATAGCCCTTACCAACATACATACCACCTTTGGTCAACACGACCTTATCCGACTCAAACACCATTTTGAACCCAAACTTGTTCAACTGCCAACAAGACACAAGATTCTTGCGAATCTCAGAAACATACAACACATTTGACAAAGTAAGTTCCTTTCCCGACGTCATCTTCAAAACCACATTTCCTTCACCTTTGACATCCGCGGTAGCAGAATTCCCCATGAAGAGCTTTTCACCAGTAACTTCCTTGAAATTGTTGAAAAAGCTCTTATCAAAGCACACATGCCGGGTTGCCCCGGTAACCACCCACCAATCCTTGGCATCATTACCAACCAGGTTTACTTCGGTCACCATCATTGACAAATCGGAAATCATAGCAACAAGCTTATCAATCATGTTTGCTTGTTGGGCATTTTCTTTCTTGGGAAGCTTGCATTCACTTGCTTTATGCCCCGGTTTGTCACAATTATAGCACGTTCCATTGAACTTCTTCTTCCCAACCCCACCTTTAGGTCCAAGGTAGGAACTCTTCCCGTTGGTTTTCTTAAACCCAACCCGTTTATTGCTTTTGTTACCCTTTGACGATTGACCATGTTCAACAACATTAGCTTTAGCGACTTCATGACCGATAGTTCTTTTTTGAGCAACTTTGTTGTCTTCTTCAATACGAAGACGCACAACCAAGTCTTCAATTGTCATTACCTTTCGCTTATGCTTCAAATAATTCTTGAAATCAATCAAATTTGGTGGCAATTTTTCAATAATAGCCGCAACTTGGAATGTCTCGCTAAGCATCATTCCCTCCGCATGTATATCATGAAGAATAACTTGTAACTCTTGGACTTGACTCATGACAGTTTTTGAGTCCACCATACAAAAATCCCAGAACATAGCCACCACAAATTTCTTTGTGCCCGCATCTTCAGTTTTATACTTGCGTTCCAAAGATTCCCATAACTCTTTGGCCGTTGCGGCTTTGCAATACACATTGTAAAGCAAATCCACCAATCCATTAAGGACATAGTTTCGGCACAGAAAGTCCGAATGATTCCACGCATGAATCGCACTCACAGTTTGAGTGTCCATTTCCTCTTCAGCAACATGAGGAACGGATTCGGTCAAAAACCTCGCAAGGTTCAACTTTGTCAAATAAAAGAGCATCTTTTGTTGCCAACGTTTGAAGTTCACACCAGTGAACTTCTCTGGTTTTTCAGCATGGCTTGCTACCGCATTCGGCAACGGGGCCACTAAACCAGTGGTAACAGCAATAGCAGGGGTGAACACTGCAGGAACTCCAGCGACAGTGGAGTTAAGAAGAGGAGCAGTAGACATGGGCTGCGAGTTTTCCATTTCTGAAAAGAAACCAAGACAGTTAGAACAAGAATCTGTTTAAGTTTGTTAGAAAACTTACAGCGAAAATGGAGAAATACTGAAACAAACAGAAAGACAGAAGTAAACAGATTAGCATAAAAGAAAACCGGGCTTGTGTTTAACACAATTCCCTTAAACAGATTCGTCGTCTGTTCCCAGGGTACACCTGTTCAAACAGTGACGGTGCACTGCGGACTATCCCACTTGCCTGAAAAGAAACCGAAACAAGGTGCTGCTGTGTATGCGACCAGGAAATGTTTCTGCAGTGTGAGTATGTATGTTTTTCGAGTGTGTGTCTGTGTTCTTTCTGCACATATGATGGTCTGTCTTATATAATTAATCAGCCTAGACCGAAACTGATAAGTATTTAACTTCGTGATTAAACGCGAATTAATCACACGAGTTAATCACCATCATTAGGCTATTAAACGCTAATAATAACCAAGAATTGAAACAGTTGGAAGCTGAAGACCAAGAGTTCTTCAGTTACATTATTGCAAAAAATTAAACTAAATATCAAAAACCAGTGTCGCGCGAACCCGGGTTTTTCGAGCTGCATTCGTGTCCGCAGATGCGGGCGTCGCGTTGATTCAAGAATTTTTCCAGCCCGAACCCATTTTTTGCACCACCCCTGCGCGCGGGTAGGAGCTAGAGGATAATGTAACTTTAACAATTTAAATCTCCCTCTCAAGCTTCTCCTTATAAAGCCTTCCAATTTCCATCTCCCAACCAATGTGGAACAAGGCCAATTCACATTCACATAAACAATTTCCAACATGTATTAAGATTGCTAGGTAAAAAGGTTCAGATTTGGACAAAGAGTTGTATACCTTTTATTCCTAGTTTTTCTTTGATCGGATGTGAATGAGTTTACCCCTCCATTGAGCTATGAATTGCCAAGAAAAACTTGAGAAATCAGCCTACACCTAACTGTTGGTTGTCTGCTCTAATCATAAACCTGTAAGTTACACATAACCGTATCAACATCTCCTCATTCAAATAAAATGAAGAATCGTCCATTCAACATTAACATGCACAGTCAGATTAAGCAAATTCAAAACAACCAAGACATAGTTGCGAGAGATACTTTCAACCTCCAAACCACAAAAGATAATAATAACTAACAATACCCCTTTCTCCGGCGGCAGCTTGGTGCAGTAACTCATGGTAGTTACGCTGTTGCCGTACTTCGTCAAATTTGTTGTCTTATACTGAGGACTCTACCTAAACCTAGCATAAACAACACTTATGTAAAAGCTGCATGAAAAATCTGGAAAAAAAACAATAAAAACTGCAAAAAAGTACTAAAAATGGGGGAAAATGCCTCATAGAACAACCCAATGACGTTGTATTTGGTAACACAAAAGAATGGCGCATAAAACTTACATAAATTGCATAGAAATGCCTCGCAAAATCCTGCATAAATGCGTTAAAAACCTGCATATTGCATAGCACGTTATAGGATCGAGTGTGGGTATTCCTTTGTTGTTTAAAAGTGTAGTTGCCACATTTAATACAATATGTAATAGTTGTAATGAAACATATTGTAATTAGTGAGTGATTAAATATGATATAATTTGAAAAGAAATGCATACCAGTTCGCACAATAGAGTTGCAATTTACAAAGCATCCGCTTTGTCCGCCATTATGCACTGAAGCAAGTATAGTACATTATTCGAATTCTTCAGACAAGGGGCGTCAAGACCAGTGGTGCCTTCACCAATAACAATAGTATTTCAACGTGTGAACAATATACCTTTATAACCGTTACTTCAAAGAGAAATTAAACTAACAATACATAACATTAAAGAATATAGTTCATGAAGGTGCAGTTAAATGTGTACCATCAGATAAGTGAAGAATCCAACCCTGTTTCAATACAACAACAAACTACATACTAAAACAAAGTATTTAGATTCTTAAGTAAACATTACAGGAACTTAGGACTAACAATGTGATTACTCATATGTAGAGAGTATTTAAAAAAGTAAAAACTATGCAAAGGTAGATGGCATGAATTATCTCCACCACCACACCACCCACCTTTGCAGGCCGATAGCAGTACACCACCAGAACCAACGTGGCACCATCCCTAAATCTAAACCCACCGCTGCCATCGTTACCGAAACCCTCAATCTAAACCCGCTGCCACCATCGTTAGTCATCACTATGCCCATCTCCTTTCAATGAATATGAATTAACTGGCTAAACAATTCAAACCTGGCCAAACATCATCAGTCTAAACTATTCGAGCAGCAAAAGTATAAAAATCAAATTAAGCTTGGTTAACCTGCAGTATAAGAGCAAAAAAAATAGCATCAGTGAGCACAACAGTTATAATCACATCAAGCCTACCACCACACCACCCACCTCTGCAGGCTGATTCTTGATCAGAATCATCCGATTCTTCTCCATCTGAAACCCATAGGCGCCCTTTCAACTCTGGATCAGGCGGGTCACCATGGTCGGTCCCTTTGTTCCTTTGTTTGCTTGACTTACCCATCAATTAATGGAATAAAGCTTGTAGATGGAATCCCCTACCCACTAGAATGGGAAAAGAATACACGATCAGGAAGAAAATTGGATGAAATGGTAAAGAAACCCTAGTATACGCAGGTCTCCAAAATCTCACCTCAAAAAACACACAGAAAGAAGATGAGTACAAAGAGAGAGATGGTTTTAAGGTTTTGCAGAGATGCGACGAAAAAGAAGCGACAGAAATGTAGAGTGAGAAAGAGATGTTTGTGTTCAGAGGGTAAGGTAAGGGGTAGAGAAAGAGGAATGAGACGCGTGTAAAAGTGGGTGGAAAGGGTAGACACGTGGGTTGAAAACAAAAATACAAGTGTTGTCTTGCTGGAATGATTACAGGTGTTTAGAGGAAAAAATAAAAAAAACGGGTGGAATGCTGCTCAAGAGAATCGAACCTGGGTGCTGACTGTATGAGAGGCATAAGGGATCCAACTGGGCTGCAAGTAACTTTGAACTATCTTTTGTCAACAATGTTTATAAACACTATTAAAAATAAAATATAATATATCTACTGTTCAAATTGGAAGGTTTATTATTATAGTTAAATTAGGCGAGTCCTATTGGGAAAATAGAGAATCAAGATTTTGGTCATCCATTGTGACATCCGGCAAAAATCGATGTGTTTTCGTACGTAATTAGTATACGTAACTAACGGTAATTAAGTGCAATCCTAAATTAATTGTATTAATTTAGCCTTTAGAGAATAGCAAATTCCCCATAGAATGCATAGGAATGCATTTGTTTAATTGAAAACACGGCGAAATCGCGTGCAAATAAACTTGTCCAGAATGGATGTTGGTGATTACCCGATAACAATTAATTAACTGAAAACCATCCCGAACACCCACGATATAAAATAGAGGGCATTTTTATGAAATATTATGTGTTTCGGAACTCCAAAACCATAATTGGAAACTCCAAATAAAAATCACTCGGTAACGAATAAAGTTTGTGTATAGCACCTGATTTGCGCGAAACTTATAAATTCACCCAAATAAAGCCTAAATAACTTACCAATGACTAAACTAGTCCATGATTAAGGGTAATTGGGAGTCAATTATTTGTCCGAAATAGCTTGTAATAAACACGCGTTAAAACCCCGAAAACCCTAACTGAACTAGTTAAAACTTAACCATATAATTACAAGATATTTTACAACACATGTGGGCCCTATTGGACCTCCTTTTGGCCGGCTCTATATGGTGGCTATGGCCACCCTATTTTGCTTTCATCTTGGGCAAAATGATTATGCTTTACAAGCATGCCAAGGTCATGTCCCATCCAAGTACACATGAGTTTCTTTTATAAAAATCCAAACCTCCTATGATGAGCCACACAACAACACAAAGAAAATTCCTTCTTGAAGAAAACTCATGTCCACCACCTATATCCATCATCCACCCATTGTTTTTCTTCAAACAACACACAAAAACACTTCATTTCCATACCTTAATGAAGTGTGTACAAGATCTAGGAGCATAACCCATGGAAGATACACTTAAACCCCACTTTCATCTTGGTTTTTAGTCTTCCCTAGCCTTGTGCTAGTTGTATGCTTCTTATCCTTGCATTTTGTTTATGAATGTTCTTATTAACATGTGTTAGAAGCAAGTTGTACATGGGTTAAGGTAATTGATTTGCACATAATAAAACATATGTTATACAAGGCTAAAATGGATGTATAAAAATGTGTATATGATTCGTGAGTGTGTAGAGTGAATAACATTGTTTTTGTAAGTTAAAAAGATGAACATAATCTTAAACATGTTAAAGATCTAAACATAAGATGTAACATGTGTTGTAAACATAAAGTGTCATATGTTTTTTTTAGATTAACATGAGTTTTTAAAAAACTTAAGTATGGGTCATGGGTTATGGCCAATATTGTTAGTGTTTTTGTAATTTTAAGGAGTTAACGTAAACATATTCTTATGAATGTTTTGGATGATATTTATAAAAGTAACTTGAACACACTTAAAAGTGGTTTTGAACACGTTAAAATGATCATCTAAGACACGATGTTATGATGAATCTATAAAATGTAACAGGAAATAAAAGTTCGATATTCAAAGTTACTAACTTTGGAACCTCAAAAGTGGATATTTTGAACTAAAACTATCAAATATACTATTATTATTATCCTTAATAATATTATTATGGACTTGTGATAATGTCGGATCATGATAATAATCCACATTGACAAAATTGACAAAACTAAGTTACTAGTTTAGTAAGAACTTGTCATTGTTGAAAGAATAAGGATGAAAATGTAACTTTCAAAAGTTGAGGATGTTACTTCTGAAATTTAAAAGTTAGAGGGTGTAAAATGCCATTTTGGAATCTTGAGGCTAAAATGTTATTTTTGTAAAGTCAAGTGTTGAAAATGGAAAGTTGTAGCTTTCCAAGGTTGTTAATGAAAATGTTACCAAAGTTAAAAAAAAGTATTTTTGTATAAAATATATTTTTATAAAATGGAATTTTATAAAAATGTATAAATTACCAAATATGTTGAGAATATAAAAACAAATATTTTTATAAAAAAAATTGGTAATTTAAAGACTTTGAAAAATTGTATAAAAACGAACACTTTTATATCTATTGGAATGTAAAAGTGTTGGAGCATTTTTGTGTTATGAATAATCAAGTCTTGGTTTTATATTTAAAAATTATTTTATAAATTCCCAGGTAAGAGTATGTAGAAATTAAATGATGATTAATTTCAAGTAAAACATATTGATGGGAATTTCAGAAAAATAACTAAATATATATTCGGATGTAGGAGAATAATATTACGACGACAAGCAATTATTTCTACAAAATGTACGTGTGAACAACTTGTATAATTCGGGAAGCGAGAATGTATAAATACAAATGATTGAATGTGAAGGTATTTATACTACGACGTGTTAACAGACAAGATGTGAAATGGACGGATAAGTGTATATTGTAGAACTTCCTACAAGACACGTATATATGTTATCGTGTCAAATATGGCATGAAGATATATATTTTATGAACTAAAGTATATAAGATTAGTTATGGGTGAAAAATGTGTAACACTTTCCTAAGTGTGGGAAAAAGTATTCATGGGAGAATTAACGTTAAGTAATCTATAACGATTACGTGTTTAAACCAACTTAAGTATGTAAACTTGACAATGTAAAATATGTCATCGAATCGGCAAGATCCTAGTATATTTATTTAATGGGAAAATAAATATATGGTAAAGTGAGCCGAGTCGAGTGTTGAAGATGAAATATCGATCGACAAGATCCTAGTATATTTATTATATGGGAAAATAATTATATGGTAAAGTGAGTCGAGTCGAGGATAATGTATTGTGAGTTAATTAATATGAAAATATAAGTGTAACTTATAACGAGGGTAATCCATCACCAACTATCCTAGGACATATGTTTAATTAAACGGGGAATTGTATCTAATAGTGGTGTTGGGGATTAGGCGTACAACTTGCCAGATAACACATGCTATAGACTTAGTGATTTATACGCACTAGGACATTCGTAGGTGCTAGACCTTGGACTTGCTATTCTCTGCTATTTGATTGCACACTGTACTTCAGCTGAGTTTCACGGCCCTTTTTTACTGTTTCGTTTTGGTAGAAAGATATGTTTGTCAAATGTTGTTACATGTCAAAATGTTTTTAAATGTTAAAATGAGATAAGTGGCATGATGAGTACTTGGGTTTGTTGTTTGTACACCACTCGGGGTGAGTCCTCGCTACTGTAACCATTTACTCGTGTGTTGTGTGTATGTTGAAATTGAGAACCCCAAAGAAATATTTGGATAGTAGGACAAGGCCCACCCCTAATCGATAGCGTCGATTATGCAACTGTGTATGCCACAGGTGCACGTATTCTGAACTAAGTTGTTATTTTCCGAGGAACAACTTCTGCTCGCGGAGCATTATTATTAGTCTTGGTTTGGTTATGGGCTCAAGGGATTGCTCGTCATCGTAGTTTTGTAGGAGCTAGCTACTCTTTACAAAGACCACAATTTGTATTTTTTTCCGCACATGTTGTTACTGTTAAAATGTTGTTGTTATGGAACTAAAACCTATGAACTCACCAATATTTTATATATTGACGTCTTTTTAAACATATCTTTCAAGTAACTAAGTGCTGAATAGATATGAGGTTAGTGCGGTGGAATACGGGATGTCGGATACTTGTCGGGGTTTCATCTATATTTTCCATTGGGTTGGGACATGGATGGAAAAACCCCATGTATGAACCTGTTGTTTGTTGTTTTGTGAAATGTTATAACAAGGTACTCGTTTTTGACATCTTAATAAAATAATCTTTTCTAATTAAATATGGTTTGTGTTAATCTTGACTTTGATATGCTTTGAGCGTTGCGCCACGTGTTTCCGCTATTGGCATGGTGTGACAGAAGTGGTATTTGAGCCAAGGTTATAGCGAACTAGCATTTTGGAAAAATCTAGACTATAACCGGTTTCGGCTCGAAGACATAGTTTTCAAAACTAAAACACAACGAAATATTTTTAGAAAAGAAAGAAAATTTGTATATGGGATGTACAAGGGGAAATACCGACCGACTAGCCATGTGTGTCAATACGTGTTAGAAAATATGGATAGGAATGTTTATGTTGTGTAGGAATCCGATTTTCTAAGATTAGTTAATACATATACATAGTACGGATATTTTGCGAGTAAGGATGTCGTGTCACGCTTCACCTTAGTTCACACTCTTGCATCGATCACCGGTAATAGCATGTGAGAAGGACACTGTGGTCTGCGATGAACTCACCTGCTTACCTGTGTACGGGATGATCGGAAGAACTAACCTCTATCGTTCTAGTGGATGTTGCCATGTCGTTTATATTATGGAGACGAATCTGTTCCAAGTCTTTTGTTGTATGAAGCCCTTGTTTTTTGGATTCGGAAGCTTGGAACTAGCGGGCACCGAGATTACCTGGCAACGCAGATTATCATTACGGGTGCACACGTAATAATAACTTGTGGTGCATGGTAACCTTGGTGGGCGCTAGGCCGGGGTTGGTGATCACTCCTTTTCTTGTTTGTTCTTCTTCTCTAAGTTCAGACTTAACTTTTGATTGGCCAATGGGTTAAAAGGGAGGTCTTGTCGATACCCCTTGATTTCGATCCTAGCAAACCCAATGAGCTTTCGTCAACATTACGTCTAAGGTTCGAACACGGAAGAGCTCGGACGTTTGTTTATATGAGTAATCTGACGTAAACCCTCGCATCGAATAGGGACGAGAGACGAAAGCTTCCTTGTATACGAGTTAAATGCCTTCGCCACAAAGTTCTTCCAAAGGAGCGGACGTATGAGGATGCACGGTCTACCGAAGCGATGAATGTTTGGTACGATGCGTGGAACCCAGTGAAGACCTAGGGTGTGCCCCTGTAAAACTAGCGCGTTTGAGCACAAGACCCTATGTGGATAAGATTAAGACTTGTGGCCCTTGTGTTGCTGTGTCGTTATTGTGAGTAAGTCATTCTCGATCTAAGTCATGCCCAAGTTTTCTTCAATGACCGGGTGTTCCTTCTCCAAATGAAGGATATAATCGACCTCGCTGAGTTAAGAGGCTTGATCATTCTTATCTAGAAGGCTTGATAGCCCTCGTCTGAATCGACTGTGTTGGTTGTTCCTATGTAGTTGTGGACTGATTGCGAAATTATCCGGCCGTATTGCACATTTGCAAGTCATAGGGCTTTGCTAATTTTCGATGATGTCGAAAATTTCGGTCACTGATCACGACCGAGGCAACGTTAGCCAGTGTTATGACGACGACGTGTAGTGGAAAAGTAAGCCCCAGCCTGCGTTTGGCTATGGACCCACTCGGAAGTGCATACGATTAACCCATGGGAAGCCACTGCTCGATGTATTGAGTGTTCTCTTGGTAATCTCGCTCGAGCCAGTGAATGCTTGAGCATGTTCGATGCGTGTGTTATGTCTGAATCCGTCATAAATATCTTGGGGAGTGAAACCACACTTCAAAATCCATAATCGTAAAGTGTGCGTTCCATAATTGTCAAATGTCGCCAGATGTCTTCTGTTGACATTGAAATCCCCCGAAGCTAAAATGACTGACTGTCAGAGCGGTCACGTTATTCTGTTAAACTAAATTTATTCGTGGAAAGACAATTCCATTAATCCTGTTGCAATGTTGAAAGTTAGCCACCTTCGTCATAACGACGAAACTAGTTATCTATTTGGGTGACAATTGATGCAAAATGTTTTCCATCACTCCCCATAGATACTGAGACGTTGCGTCCCCCATCTTGGTGGTTTGTAAACTAAGGTTGCGAGATCCATTCATTATGGACAATGTGATTTGTCTAATCTCTTCTCGTATTTCGGTACATTTACCGCGTGGCCTATCTGGAAGAAAGTCGATCGACCTCACTTAGATGACGAAAAGGCACTGAATCAGATGATTGTCGATGCTTGTGCCAAGAGAACATGGAAGAGGACCCCAATGAGAAGGACGACTCGGCTAACTCATTGGAGTATGTATCATTTCCATTTGCCGTAGTGTCTCTATTCTTATCGTTTCACCCACCACAAAGAACATCGTGTTGTGTAGGTAAATTTGTTTGATTAAAGTTTATGCACTCCATGTGTTTGATTAAATGTCTGACTGGATAATATTGTTAGTTTTATGTTAGTTTAAGTGCATAATGTAATGTTGTGTTTAACTTGTTGTTGTTGATTATATTCTTTGTTACCGGTCTTGTTATTTTATCACGCACCTTGTGTGTTTTTGTAACTAAATATTTCATTCATTAAAGAGTTTGTTTCCGCATTACTTGTTTGACTTAGACGGAAACGTACGTTTAAATCCAATTGCATATTAACATTTTGCCAACAATTATAACACATGTTACCAATTTGGGGTGTTACGGTTAATTTATGCTATTATGATTATTTTTGGGGTGTGTTTTTGTTAATGCAGCTAACACATGATACAACTGGGTTAAAAAAGTAACCTATGTTAACATGTTTTTGCATAGGGGGCGTTTTTTGTTTAGGGGTAACACATGTTCACAATTGGGCCCCGACTAACATGTGTTACAATGTTTTCCTGGTAGTATGTTATATGATGAGTTGGTCACACCGGTTAACATATGTTAACATAAGAAGTCCAAGGAAGCCGAGAAAAATATGTAGAAAAACTTTCGAATAACGTTTTCTTTTTGGTACTCAATGTATAGAATTACTAGATTTATTTTGTTAAAGTGGTCAATAGTTTTTAATGATACTTTGTAATATCATGTGTTAATAATTTATATGCTTTATTTCTCTGTAAACTTATGAAATGAAAAATATAGTGGTATACAAGACAAAAAAAAGGCTGACAATAAATACAAGTTTAACACATGTTACCCTGACACCTATGTGTATGTATTTGTGTTGTCATATTCAACCAATTTTTATATGCATATGTTATAACACCTGTTCGGATGCAGAGGTGTACGATTTCTCCAGTTTTAAATTTGTAAAACTTCCAACAGTTTTACACAATAGTCATTCACTGATATAACATATGTTAACAATGAAAAACTTCCAATAGTTCAACTTTATCAGATAAGATAACACATGTTACCCTTTTTTGCCCAACTAACACATGTTACCCTTCTTTTTTTTAGTGTTGACATTATTTTTTAAACATGTGTCACAAAAAAAAACAAGTGACCTTTACTAGGTCGTTTTTGAATCTTTTTATGCTTACTGTTATTTGAATGGAGGTATATACTTTTTTTCATTTTCAACGTCCTGCTAGGCACGTTGATTTGGCCAAATAACATTTGTTACCCTCTTATGCAATAACAACACATGTTACCTTTCCATGCAGTTCATTTGAATGTCCTGGGCAAGTTTTTTTCTTGTTCATCTTGACTTTGCTACCAATCACGCAGACTTGGTTAGATAACACATGTTACCCTATTTATGAAAAGGGTAATATGCATGACAACTGACCATGTAAGCTTTAAGGGGGTCTCCATTAAAGCTTTTTTTGCTTATTGTTATTTGAATGGTCTGTGTAGGTATATCTTTTCTTTTCAGATCAATAACACATGTTACCCTTTTATGCCTAACTAATAGATCAAATAACACATGTTACCCTTCTTTTTTGCTAGTGCTTGACATTATTTTTGAAACTATGTAACCAGAATCAAAACATCAACAAGTGGGCGTACAAAAAACACTTTTGTCGCTATATCAGTAGCTTCATATCATCATCACATCCTTTATCTAGGATAGAGAAACGCAGAGAAAAAAAAGACTTGAGAGAGAGAGAGAGTGACGGCAAGAGAGAGAGAGAGAGAGAGAGAGAGGCCAGACCGGTCGTATTCTCAGGCAGATCTATCTTCTCTTGCCACACCTCCAACCACCCGGAAACCAACCACTTTAACTCCCACTTCCAATCATCCAAAAAGATGTATAGCTAGATGTAAGAATTGTGGGTCTGGTCTACGAACTTACTTACTACTTTTTCAATTATAAAACTCTGTGACTCACTAGAATTACATGTGTTGACTAACATAGCATGTTTTCTCCGATCGCTAAGGTTGCAGCACGGATTAGGGGCACGCGGGTCGCACTATGTCTCATCCGGTCCATGTATTGTGATAAACTTTGTTTTAGACATTTGAACTATTTATGCTTTGGGTTGTATACTTTTATAACTGATTCCGTTGTCTAACTTTTAAATTGCTTGGGTTGCTTTTATTACGTTGTTTTCTTATCATATAGTCGTCGTTTATTGTGACCGTTGACTTGGATCCTGGTATGTCACGCGCCTCGCGGTAAAACCCCGCAAGTGGAATTTGAGGGTGTGACAGATTGTTACTGTTGAAGCAAACTTAATTTCGGGGCGAAATTCATTTCAACATGGGATGATGTAGCAACTGGAAAAATTCTTTCCTTTCGACTTCGAGCAATTTTTGGGACGAAATTTTTTTCAAGAGTGGGATGATGTGACACCCGGTAAACTCAGGTTAATAGCTTTTATAAAAAATATAAGTCTACCTTAGCAAAACGTTCATACATCATACTTAACTAGTTTAGTTGAATTAATTGGGTGATTCGGCGAATCATCGGGAGTCGTTACTATGATTCAGGGAATCATCGGGAGTCGGTTTTCACTCATGTGTCCAAGGCTTGGTGATTTGGAGGATCACCGGATAAAACGCACAGTCACGACTCTCAAGTCCTGTAAGTTGGTGAATTAACGTAAACGTATCATTTATCGAATAATAAATGTTTTACAACCATTATATAGTGTGCCAATATGTGTGTACGTGAAATTATGTGTTAGCATAGCAAACGACTCTATGGAGGCTACCAGCTTAGCTAGTGGTGTGTTTTAGAGGCTACTAGCTTAGCTAGTGGTGTGTTCAGGAGGCTACTAGCTTAGCTAGTGGTGTGCATCAGGAGGCTACTAACTTAGCTAGTGGTGTGCATCAGGAGGCTACTAGCTAGCTATTGGTGTGCATCAGGAGGCTACTAGCCTAGCTAGTCGCCTGCAGGGTGCCAGACGACTAGCAACAACTATAAATACCATATTTGACTTGTTAAACATCATTTGTGCAACCCTAACTCACCCCAAAGTGCTCTCTCATTATCCTTAACCTCTGTACACCCGGTTTTTACCTAAATCCATCATTTCCAAGCTTAAACAACCTTTTCAAGCAAAATCTAAGATGTGTTATTCATCCTAAACCTTTGTTAAGTTGTTATTTGAACCTTAACGGTCCAGACTTGGAGGGTGTTTGGGATTGAGTTTGAAAACAACTTATTGACTTATTGGTTTTTCCAAGAAGCCAATAAGTCAATAAGCTGTTTGTGTAACCCAAAAGCATTTTCTGTTTTGACTTTTGGCTTTTGGCTTTTAAGGGTGGAAAAGTTGTTTTTGAGAAGTTAGAAATCCTGGCTTTTGGCTTTTGACTTTTGGAAAAAAAAATGACAAATCTATCATCTATACAACCAATATTCACAATAAGTTAAGCGAAACACTTAAAAAAACAATCTATTGACTTTTTGACGTTTCTCATCCCAAAAGCTAATCCAAACACTTTTTTAAAAACTCCCTTTCAAAAGGTCATAAGCCAATAAGCACTTCTGACCAAAAGCACTTTTGCATTTCCAAACTCAATCCCAAACACCCTCTTGATTTTAACAAGTTTTTATCTTTGAAAACATTGGAAAAATAGTTCTAAACTAGATCTAAACACTAATATGGCTTTTTAACAAAAGATACAAGCTTGAAATGATTTTTGATGATCTAAACATGGGGATATTTATGTATTTGCTATGTTAATGGTCTAGGATAGTTGTTAGAATGTTTATCTCAGGTTTTGATGGTTGTATGATGTGTTATGCGAATATTCTGAGTTTGACCCGTTTTAGGATTTTAGAAAAATCTAGGATGTGATATGATGATTTGATGATTGTAACTAGTTAGGGTTTATGTTAGAATGATAGAATAACAACAACTTGATAATGATTAGAATGTGTTTGGGTGATGAAATCTGATTATTAGCCATTTAGGGTAATATTTTCATGCAATGATTTGACATAACCATAATATTATCCATTTTGGGAAACACATGCAGTTAGCATGATAAATGGATGATATTTGGGGGATTATTGATAGGGTTAGGTTGTTTAACGATTAAGGATTGATTGGGGTGTTACAACTTGATTCATATCTGATTTGGCGGGTTTCGCGCGCAAAATAGCCAACAGCCTACAGGTAGGTGACTGACTAGCTTAGCTAGTCGCTTGTCAGAAGGCTACTCGTGTCCTTATGGATGACTAGCCATTTGCTTCTTTTAATGCCTAGTTGTGTGTTGTAATGCCAGAAGTGCGTTTTATAACCCCGTAACATGTTTTGACACCCCATGGCATGTCTAGGAACCTCGTAACATGCATTGCGACCTATACGTGCATTGTGTGAACTATATGTTATGTTTTGTGAACTGTTATTCGTATAAGGTGCGTATCTACACATGAGTACTTGTTTACTTATATTTGACTAACATGGTGATATCGGGTCAACAACGGGATGTCGGCTCCTGTCTTGTGTGGTCATGTCAAACGTTAAAACACATTTATAGATATTCAAAGTCAAGGTGTTGGACACTAAGGGTTACTTTACAAACGTATCATTGGTTAAAGACTTATAAATGGAAAAAGTAGGAAAGAGGTGGTGGTCTTGGGATTGATTTGAGAAAAAGTAGGAGAGAGGAGAGATGATGACTGATGGATAGATAGAGAGTCTGACATGACCCAAAAGCAATTTTACATTCATATCCTTATATGTACTATCTCCATTTTAATAATATTATCTCAAACCAAAAAGTCTCCCAAATTGATCTCAGCCATTGATCCAATCAAATGGATGGCTAGGATAGGGTTTTCATGGTTTCCACTATAAGAGTGGGTTTCCATTATATCCTTCCCTATATATATATATATATATATATATATATATATATATATATATATATATATATATATATATATATATATATATATATATATATGAGGTAGGTTTCCAGTATTTGGGACTACCATAAAAAGCCTGGTTTACTATTGTCTAGAAGAACACAACCTAAGGTGAGTTCACAACTCCGCTTTTACCGTTTTCGTTTTCGGGGGAGAAACATGCTGGATAACCTTATTTTCGCTAGACCACAATATTACATTATATCACGTGGGTACTAGGCGATGTTTCATCACATAAGTCCTTTTCTAACTTGTGAACCATGAATATGTCTACATAGCAGAGAAAGTGTGAATAGATCTATTGGGCCCGACAAGCCCCACTCGGGTCGACTGGAGGTCGGACGGGTGCATATTTGTCCTAACTAACTTACGGCACCGTGTGATGACCGGTGACGGTTATTAAAGGCAACTTACTAACATTTAGCAATGGTTCACGACGCTTTAGTATCATGTAACGATGTATAACTAGCATCAGGTATAGATGTAAGGATTGTGGGTCTGGTTTACGAACTTACTTACTACTTTTGCAATTATAAAACTCTGTGACTCACCAAAACTTCATTTGTTAACTAATATAGCATGTTTTCTTAGGTCACTAAGGTAGCAGCGCGGATTAGGCACCGGGGGTCACACTTTGTCTCATCCGGTCCATGCATTGTGTTAAACTTTATTTTAGACATTTGAACTAATTATGTTTTAGGTTGTAAACTTTTATAACTGCTTCCACTGTATGTCGTCTAATTTTTAAACTGTTTGGGTTGCTTTTATTACGTTGTTTTCTTATCATATAGTTGTCGTTTATTGTGACTATTGACTTGGATCCTAGTATGTAACGTGCCTCGCGGTAAAACCCCGTAAGTGGAATTTGAGGGTGTGACATTGTATGATGTTTAAGGGTATGTTAGTCTTTTGTTAGGGTCCATACGCGAATGGAAGGGTTCATACGCGTATCATAAAAGGCGTATGAACCCATACGGGTTAATGTGGGAAGGTGTATGGCAGCTAGGATTATAAATACCCATGCCTTGTGTTATTTTGTAAGACTTTTGCCATTTTAAACAAGTGCAGCCTTTAAGTGTCTGTTTTTGTGTGTGTGATCTTCATATTATTATCATCTTCCTAAACACTCACCTATAACAACTAACCAGATTGTTGATTCCACCTTCAATCCGATACGCGCGTGATACATCGTTTCTTGTCCGAATCCGCTCCTACAGAACCCAATAGGTTAATAGTACAAGTTACATATAGCCAATTTTTAGTTTGGGATCCCAATGGCTAATTTCAGATAGTTCAGGTTATATATACGGCTCATATTCGGCTTCATAGAGTTCAACTTGTCAACTTTACATGATCGTCACCCCGGTAATAGATTTAACTGATTACTCCATGACAAATAAGATCAATGCTTATCTTCTTAAACAACTTGTGTTAGTATGAGAATTAATCAAATATGAGTGAAACCATTTGATATAAATGAAAAGTACTTAAACCTTCAAATGGCTCTAACTTTTAAGCATAAAATTAGATCGACATGAAATAGACGTTTTGTCAAAGAGTTTATAGAAAAATAAGATGAAATTCAACCAAAGCTTTCAATCAATCTGAAGTCGCATACAAAAGAAATAAACCTATCATGCTATTTATACTAAACCAACCTAAACATACTAGAACTCTAAAACCTACTTTATAGGAATTTAAATATACTTGCAAAATAATTAACCTACTAGATAATTAAACACATAACCTTAGTAGATAATTCAACTAATTAATTAAAGCTAATTAAATATATAAATTTTCATTTTGACCCTTCAACTTTGTTTTAGGATTAAATTCCAACATTGTCCCTCAATTTTAAAACCAAACCATCTTCTCTTACTCATTCCCTGATCGAACCACACGGGTCTTGATGGTTCTTGCTCTTACTCCTTCATGCTTTCCTACTTTCTTGTTGTTGACTTGCTATCTTTCTTGATTGAATTCTTCCTTGCTTCTTACTTCAACTCAAAAATGAGTTTCTTTCTAATCAAAACCAATCGGTTTCTGTTTTCTTACTCTTGCTATTGATCAAAGATTGGATTACCACATACCTTCTTTCTTACTTTATTCAAGATCTGGCTCTTGACTGCCTTTTAACCTGCTTTCAAGAAACGAATTTCGCAACCTTCTTTTCTTTCTAATGAAAGTTCCTATTTACCTTCTTTCCTTCTTGCTTTCTTTTAATTCTTCAAGAATTTATCTTGATAACCTACTCGTTAGACCTTCTCTAACACAATTTCATGCCTTGGTTTGAGCCTAAGCCTTAATACCAATTATTAGCCCCAACACAAGAGACCAGACCTGAATAAAAAGAAAGATGAACTTCAAACAAAGCTTTCAATAAATATGAAGTTACATACAAAAGAAATAAACCTGCCATGCCATTTATACAAAACGAAACCCTAAACATACTAGAAATCTAAAACCTACTTTCTAGGAATTTGAATATACTTGGAAAACAATTAACCTACTAAATAATTAAAAACATAACCTTACTAGATAATTCAACTAGTTACTTAAAACTAATTAAATATACAAACTTTCACTTTGACCATTCAACTTTATTTCAACTTCGTTTCAGAATCAAATTCTTATATTCCCGCTTAATCCTAAAACCAAACCATCTTCTCTTACTCATTCCCTGATCGAACTACACAGGCCAACCATCAAAACCAATCGGTTTCTGGTTTCTTACTCTAGCCCTTGCTAATGATCAAAGATTAGATTACCTTCTATCGTATTTCTTACTTTATTCAAGATCTGGCTCTGGACTTCCTTTGAACCTACTTTCAAGAAACGAACTTGGCAACCCTCTTTCCAATGAACGTTCTTGTTTATCTTCTTTCCGTTTTTATTTCTTTTAATTCATCAAGAACTTATCATGATAACCTACTTGTTAGACCTTCTCTAACACGATTGCATGCCTTAGTTTGCGCCTAAGCTCTGATACCAATTGTTGGCCCTAACCCAAGAGATCAAACCCGAATAAAAAATAAGATGGACTTCAAACAAAGTTTTCAATAAATCTAAAGCTGCATACAAAAGAAATAAACCTACCATGCTATTTGTACTATACCAAACCTAAAAATACAAGAACTCTGAAACCTACTTTCTAGGAATTTGAATATACTTGCAAAACAATTGACCTACTAGAAAACTAAAACTAAGAAAATATATAAACTTTCATTTTGACCTTTCAACTTCGTTTTAGGATTAAATTCCAACATTCCCCCTTTATCCTAAAGCCCAACCATCTTGTGTTACTCATTCTCTTATTGAACCACATGGGTCTTAATCGTTCTTGCTTCTTACTCCTCCATGCTTTCCTACTTTCTTGTTGTTGACTTGCTATCTTTTTTGCTTGAAATCTTCCTTGCTTCTTACTTTAACTCCAAAACGAATTTCTTGCTAACCAAAACCAATCGGTTTCTTATTTCTTGCTCTTGCTATAGATCAAAGATTAGATTACCTTATACCTTCTTTCTTACTTTATTCAAGATCTGGTTCTTGACTGTCTTTTAACCTACTTTCAAGAAACGAACTTGGCAACCTTCTTTCCAATATACGTTCTTGTTTACCTTCTTTCCTTCTTGCTTTCTTTTAATTCATCAAGAACGTATTTTGATAACCTACTCGTTAGACCTTTTCGAACACTATTTCATGCCTTGGTTCGAGCCTAAAATCGGTCTCACATCAGAATGAGGATCACCAACACTTGAAGTATTGGATTCATTTTCCGATGATGAGTCTGATTTTACTGAGCTCTCCGGTATCACTTGATGACAATTGTGATTTTCAAAAAGCACCGGAGATGGCACAGACTTATAATTTGTGGTTTGATCATCAATGATGTGGTCAACAACATAAGCAATGTGTTTATAACTTTCTAATTTCTTGTTGACTTTTTCAGCAAAACACTTGATAGTGGCCATTTCCAACTTAGTGTTCTCAAGTTCATTAATATAGTTGTTAATTGCTAATTGTTTTAATGAAAGAGTTTTCTTTAGGTCCGAAATGTCCTTTTTGTACCCATCAAGTACTTTGTTAAAAGCAATCACTTCTTTGCGAGCAGATTGACAGTTGATTATAGCACTATCGCGTTGAATGCGAAGTTCTTTGTTTTCATCGGTCAATCTGTCACAAGTCCCACAGTACTTATCACTTGTAACATCAGTGCTAGATTCAGAACTTACCTGTTTTGGAGGATATGTCATGGCCATTAGAGCGAAATGAGCTTCCTTCCCAGCGAAGAACTTTGAATAATCGATTCTGGTGAAAGCGTCATCCACTATGCATGACTTCCTCGTCTTCAGAAAATCTGCTTCTGCCAGCAACTGATCAATCTCGTCATCCAAAGATGTAACACTCGCTTCTGAGTCTGATTCACTATCTGAATCTGAATAAACTGACCCACACTCCTCAGGAACATCAGTAACTGTGTCAATCACCACTCCCGAACTTGCTTCCTCAGCTTGAACTTCAACAGTCTCAGTCTCCACATTCATCTCATCAACGGATTCATCAACCTCACTCTCAGTTTCTTCATTTTGATCAACTATCACCGACTCCTCGATATCAACCTGTCGGGCAACACACGCCACATTCCCACAAGTAGTTATCTCCTCAACCCCAATTTGCATCCCAGACCAGTCAAACCTTTCATCATTCTGGATCACGAAAGCTTGATTCTGATTAGTATTCTGTGGCTGCTCATTTGGTGTAGTGATCGGTATAACTGTTCTGTTTATGTTATTTGGTGGTTGAGTTTGATTCTGGTTGGTTGTGTTTGGTTGTCTGTTTTGGTTGTGGTTAGAGGTGTTTTGTCGGTTTTGGTAATTGTTTTGGTTTTGATAGTTGTTGTTACTTTGGAAAGAAACTTGGTTTTGGTTTTATTGTTGACGGTTCTGGTAGTTTGAGTTGAAAGGGTTTCTGTTACCTTGCTTAGGTGGCTGAGTGCATTCTCTTTTAAAGTGTCCTTTTCCTCCACAGTTAAAGCATGTAACTTTCTCCTTGTTAAAACCATAAGTAGTATTAGGAGAAGTACCCAAATCAGTCCTCCCGGTCTTTTCAATAAACTCGGTTGCCCTTCTCATAATGCTAGCAAAAGCCCACTGGATGTCAATGAGCTCCATCTCCTCTTTGTCGATTTGTGCATAGTCTTCATTGGTCAAGTTGTTATTCCCAATTTGACTTGCAACTAAACCGTTATACGAAGCAACCATTGCTGAGACTAATGCAATATGTTGCTGAGCAACCTCCACAGTCACATTACCCATGTTGGATGTCTCCAATACCACCGATTGCTGATTGGTTTGGTTCACTTGATTCATGTATTGTGGTTGTTGAGGTTGTTGTTGTGGTTGGTTAGCAGAATAGAATGCTGCTTGCTGCATCGGAGAAAATGGTGAAATGAAAGAATTTGTGTATTGTTGTGGTGGTGGTGTATATGATGGTTGTGAATAGGATGAGGTTTGTGCTAGGTAGTTGATCGGTTGTTTCGGTGGTTCCATGACACTTGAAATACAAGCTATGTGAGGTGCCACTGTTCCACCAACACTCGAGTTTCCCACGGTTGCTGAAGTACCACCATGATACAACTCAGGGTTCTGAGGAATCTGAGATCTTTTAGCTTTCCTCTTCTCCTCGAGTTCTTTATTCTCCAGCTTCTGAATGAACTCATTGATAGTCCAATACTTGTAAGCATCCTTCTCTTTGAGTATCTCGACATGTTGATCCCAGTACGGTGGTAATGCATCTGCAAACTTGTCCACCAGATCTGTCATAGGTATCAGTATATCATAGCTAGACAATTCAGTTAGTAAATGACAATATCTAGGAGTTAACTCTTTTAGTGTCTCGTTCCCGACATAACTAAAGTTCTCAAATTCTTTTCTCAACTCCTCCATCCTCAACCTTCTCGTCTTTTCATTACCATCATGACGATTCTTTAGCACATCCCATAACTGCTTAGAAGTAGTGCACGACCCAAACTGATGTAGCAAATCGTTTGTGATCGCCTGAGTCAACTGAGAGTATGCCTTCTTTTCCACAACAAATTTCTTCTTTTCATCGTCTGTCAAACTCTCCAAAGGAACAGGTTCACCGATGTTTTCCAGAATTGGTGCAACATATCCTTTAGCTACCATCTGCCACGTCTCTGTACCTTCCAACCCCATGCCTTCCAGATGAATCTTGAATTTCTTCTCCCACTGATTATACTCCTGCATCTCCATTAACTTGGGTGGCCGATTCCCGCTACCTGAAGATAAGTCATTTATTAGTGTAGAAATAGCATTGGTAGTTTGATTATTTACCACCGCGGCTGCTACTCCCCAATAGTCTGTCATAGGTTGTTGTGGCGAAGATGCAACGCTCTGAGGCATCAAACTAGTCATCGCTAAGTAATTGATCAGTTGCGAAGACTGAGTGCTCGATTTCTGAGCTGCCACTGTCCATGGGTCCATAGTCACTTGCTGCTGTTGTTGTGTCGTTGCTGGTCTAGGTGTAGTTGGAAAATTCCACATGATGTTCACAAACTTAGAAATTCACCAAACTTAGAAAATTTCCCAATAACACTTCTACTTTCGCCCTGTATCAATGTACGTTCGCCCAAACAGTACCCCGAATGTAGAATTAGGACCAGAATGTAGAACAACACCTAAAACTCTCCACGTTTGTCCGAAAATATCTACTTTCGTCCTCTCTGTTTTCACTTTCATCCCCCCGTAAAACCGAAGGTGAAATAATAGACCCGAATGTGGAAAAATCAACACAACACTCCTAGGTTCGACCTGAAATAAGCTACGTTCGTGCAAAATAAGCTCAGGTTCGCCCTAAACTGGTCCAGGTTCGCCCCATCTCTCTAGATTCGACCCATTCATCTTTGAAAAGCGGTTATTTTGATCTGAGATTTTCAAAAGTTTGTGGATTTTGATGATCTTAATCAGGTTATGATTCGGAATTGATTTGGAACAACTTTAATTCTTGGAAAACTTGATTTTAACCACGAATTTAAATCAAAAACCTTCAAATTCTATCAAAAACCATTTTCATTCAAAAACAGATGAAATTTGATCAAAATTAAGTCCAAATCAGCTCTGATATTATCAATTTTGTTGTTGTATGATCTGTATGGCTCTGATATCACTTTGTAGATGAAGAATTTTAGCTAAAACAGGATAATATGATCATACAAGTCACAATTCCAGGTGCGGAAACCCTAGAACTGAACAAAATGATAATACGCAAATCACAACACCGAAAATACCTTTTCAATCACCATTTTATAGATTACTTGTTCAAAATATTCTTACAAAGACCTTACAAGTTAATCTAAATCAACTTAACACAATTTCAATCTAGAGAGAAACATGACCACATAACACCCACACTCCAAAACTATTCTAACATACAAAATCACCAAAACCTATTTATACTATCTGCAGATTGGCCCGTTTGCAAGGTGCGAATGTGGACAAAGTCCACATTCGCCCAGTTACTTGGTACGAACTTACACATTCTTCTATCAGTATCCACATTCGCCCGTCTATAATCTTCCTTCGCCCTTAAACAAGCACATTCGCCCATCTATATTATACCTTCGCCCCTTCTAACATTCACTAACACATGTTAAAGCACAATCCAAATCATTAGTCGCAAAACGTGCATCTACACTTCTTGGTTTCTTTTAATTCATCAAGAACTTATCTTGATAACCTACTTGTTAGACTTTCTCTAACACGATTGCATGCCTTAGTTCGAGCCTAAGCTCTTATTCCAATTGTTGGCCCCAACCCAAAAGATCATACCCGAATAAAAAATAAGATGAACTTCAAATAAAGTTTTCAGTAAATCTAAAGTTTCATACCAAAGAAATAAACCTTCCATGCTATTTATACTAAACCAAACCTAAACATACTAGAACTCTAAAACCTACTTTCTAGGAATTTGAATATAATTGCAAAACAATTAACCAACTATATAACTAAAACTAATTAAATATATAAACTTTCACTTTGACCTTTCAACTTTGTTTTAGGATTAGATTCCAACATTCCCCTTTAATCCTAAAACCCAACTATTTTCTCTTACTCATTCCCTAATCGAACCACAAGGGTCTTACTCATTCTTGATTCTTGCTCCTTCATGCTTTCCTACTTTCTTGTTGTTGACATGCTATATTCTTGCCTTAAATCTTCCTTGCATCTTACTTTAACTCCAAAATGAATTTCTTGCTAGTCAAAACCAATCGGTTTCTGAGTTCTTGCTCTTGCTATTGATCAAAGATTAGGTTACCTTCTACCTTCTTTATTACTTTATTCAAAATCTAGCTCTTGACTGTCTTTTGACCTACTTTCAAGAAGCGAACTTCGCAGCCTTCTTTCCAATATATGTTCTTGTCTACCTTCTTTCCTTCTTGCTTTTTTTTTAATTCATCAAGAGCTTATCTTGATAACCTACTCGTTAGACCTTCTCTAACACGATTGCATGCCTTGGTTCGAGCCTAAGCTGTTATACCAATTGTTGGCCCTAACCCAAGAGATAAAACCCGAATAAAAAATAAGATGAACTTCAAACAAAGCTTTCAATAAATCTGAAGTTGAATACACAAGAGTTAAACCTACCATGCTATTTATACTAAACCAAACATAAACATACAGGAACTCTAAAAATTACTTTCTAGGAATTTGAATATACTTTCAAAACAATTAACTTACTAGATAATTAAAAACATAATCTTACTAGATAATTCACCTAGTTAATTAAAACATAATTAAATATATAAACTTTTACTTAGACCCTTCAACTTTATTTCAACTTCATTTTAGAATTAAATTCTAACATTCCCCCTTATTCCTAAAACCCAACCATCTTCTCTTACTCATTCCCTAATCGACCCGGGCTACACAACCATCTTCTCTTACTCATTCCTTGATGGAACCACACGGGTCTTGACCGTTCTTGCTTCTTACTCCTGCATGTTTTTCTACTTTCTTGTTGTTGACTTGCTATCTTCTTGCTTGAATTCTTCCTTACTTCTTACTTTAACTTAAAAACGAGTTTCTTGCTAATCAATAGTCAAAACCAATCGGTTTCTGAGTTCTTGCTATTGATCAAAGATTAGATTATGTTCTACCTCTTTCTTACTTTATTCAGGATCTGGCTTTTGTCTGCCTTTTAACCTACTTTCAAGAAACGAACATGGCAACCTTTTTTCCAATGAACGTTCTTGTTTACCTTTTTTCATTCTTGCTTTCTTTTAATTCATCAATAGCTTATCTTGATAACCTACTCGTTAGACCTTCTCTAACACGATTGCATCAGGGGCGGATTCAGCTTATTAGCAGGGGGTGCCTGTGCTACGGCTCAAATTTGTCTCCGAAGTGCAAATTTAACTTTGTTTTTTGCCCTTTTTTATGCTAGGATACCACTGAAAAAAATATTAGGATACCACTGAGCTGCAGCGACGGAACAACGCTAATATTTTAAGTTAAAAGAGATCAGTGAAGCCACTAATGAATTTCCGGTCGGCAGTGACGAAGAGCGTTGAAATTAATGATACTGCTTTTCAACTTTAAGCTTTGCGAGGAAGATGACGGAAAAAGTAGAACCTAATATGGGGTATTTTATTGATATAAGCCCAACTCTAAATAACTAGGCCTTATAATAAAACCTAATATTTTATTTATATTTCAAATATAGTATTACATATCTTATTTTCTCTCCTGTTCATGAGAAAATTGAGTGTAACTTTACTTTTATTAAGAGATTATTATTTAAGGTATTGTATAATATTATTTATTTTTATTTCTCTTTATTTGATTTAAAAATTATTATTACAAAAACTAGTTTCATTGTTTCTTGTCAATCTCATATTGAATACTTTTAAGTGAAAAATTCAAAACAAAAGTATAAGTTTATTAAACATGTAATGGCCCGATTTTAAGCTATAAAAACTCTAAGGGAACAAACCTATTGGGCATTTGTTTAACTTTATTTGTTCTCATGTTTTCTTCATTATTATATAATTGTATGCTAAAAAAAATTTGGGATACCCCTGATTTTTCAGGCTAAATCCGCCACTGATTGCATGTATTGGTTCGAGCATAAGCTTTGATACCAATTGTTGGCCCTAACCCAAGAGATCAAACCCAAAAAAAAAAAAAAGAAGAAGATGAACTTCAAACAAAGCTTTCAATTAATCGGAAGTTGAATACAAAAGAAATAAACCTACCATGCTATTTGTACAAAACCAAGCCTAAACATACTAGAACTCTAAAACTTACTTTCTAGGAATTTGAATACACTTGCAAAATAATTAACCTACTAGATAATTAAAAAGATAATCTTACTAGATAATTTAACTAGTTAATTAAAACTAATTAAATTTATAAACGTTCACTTTGACCTTTCAACTTTATTTCAACTTCGTTTTAGGATTAAATTTTAGCATGTTAAAACTTTGATCCAAACTCACTTTTTAAATTAATTACATACGAGTGAAGGTTTTTAAAGAAAGTTTATATAATTTGATTTGCCACTTAGGTGTTATAGCTTATAAAGGTTGGTGAAAGTTTGCCACCGTAAAAGCTCAAACTCCACGTGTTTTGATAAATAAATTTAGAAAAGAATTGTCAAAAGAAAACATATGAATAGTATTCAGCATTATCTTATTGCCAATTTGACTTGCTTGGTACAAGACATCATATTCTACATATTATGATTGCAACTCAAACTTTATATTGTTAACCATGCCATGATCCATCTTATTTTGTTCTTTTTTCTTTGGTGCCATCCTTGTTCAACATTAAAGCTCTCTTAAAACCATACCCAATAATGTTAACTTTTGTCTCGTTGTATTTGTTACATGGATTAAGCGTACATACGAATTAGTAATAGGTTATTAGAAATCTTGAACTGATATCTTAATAATTTTACATTTTTACCTCTAAAAAGCTTTAGTGATTTTGAAAACTTTCTTGCATAAACTCAATCACATTCATATGGAACTTGATTTTCAAAATGTGTAGCTCTTCTAACATATCTTAATTATAAATTTCATTCATCTAGCAGGACAATCAACACATAACAAAAGCTTTTGATTCTATTCTTTTCTTAATAACACAAGATTTAAACGTGTTAAGCCTAGTCGGTGAATATTTGATATATATAAATGTGTTACACGTACGCCATCTTGTGATTTTATGTATCTTTTACTACCAAGTTAATAATGTGTGACATTCACATAACTTGAAAACGTTTAGCATTGCATAATAAGTTTGGCAACATGTTTCTCCAAAATCAGATTGCAAAGATATTTGACAAAGTGTTATCCATTGTTATCGTCAAACAAATTCTCTATTTGTCAATAACTAAAACACTCAACAAATAGCCTTCTGAAGCTTATCACCCTCATGTCTAGTTATATTTTATTACAAAGGTCGATTGTAATTTACAAAATGTATGGTTAAACCCATACAGTTGACCATTTTAATTGAAGTCCGTCCATGTAGGTTGTAAGACATTTTTATTTTGTTTATAAGAATATCTTAGAACTTCTTTTCTTCTAAATAATAATTACCAAAATATCAAGAAATTTGTAAATCGCGAGGGGATGCTAAAAGAACGACACATAGTGTCTATTATCATTTGATATCATCATCAGTCTTATTTAGCCTTTTGAAAAATAGGTCTAATAAATAGTTCATCCTGTGTCTCAAATCCTAATAAATGTATGGTGTTATAAATATTTTGTTAAAAAATGCATCGCGTATAGAACCCTTAAATATAGAGGGTCTTTTTCTCTTCCAACGGCCAACATATCCACCCTTTAAATTCTACTAATGGGAATGCTCGTGTGTTGCCGCGGGTATGTATGTTTTATTATCGCACGTAGCACGACGGGTTTCGCGTTATTTATTTTTAAAACCAATTTTTTATTACTACTAATATGTCAATTCACAAAGAGCAATTGAGTATAAACAAAGTAATAGACCTAAAAACAACATTCATTATCGCATCACAACATAGTAAATAATGTCTCCGTGTTATCAAGGAGAATGGCTAAAGGAAAATTATTTTATGTTAAGATGAATTTGAACTAAGACCGTTCGTATGCCATCTTAATTTGTGTACAAAATTATTAAACTATCCATCTAATTTACTTAATAATATACTAATTTGCGTCCTTGATTTCAAACTTATTTAAACATGAAATTCGATCTTCAGTTGTTTAAAAACCATATAATTTGGATGGTGGGCATACTAGTTTAGCATATTTATGGTTACCAACACATGTACATCATGTATTCCACATAGTTTTAATGTGAGATTATAACTTATATATTACATGTGTATGACTTATGACATAGATAGACAATATTGATGTTAGTAACTCATAAAAATTAATAAATATAGAAACAATTAACATAACAAACTTTTCTAAAATATTATAAGAATGAGGAAACCAATATACATACTATGTAATATATAACGAGAGCATGGCCGGCTATGGGTCTAATCAGGGAATCCACGTGGCTCGAGCCCATTTTTGTCACGAGCACAATTTTTTTGTTGTAAAATTCCCCTGTGTGTGTGTGTTTGTGTACTTTTTTTAAATAGAAAACCTGTTTAACACTTAAAGTTGAGCCCAATAATAATCCATTTAAAACTTAAATATTGTTAGCTCATACGGCTCCATAACATTTATAAGACCAATACCCATTTATAATACCTAAGGGGCATATTTTTTAAGGCTCACATGGGGTACATAAATTCTCAAAGACGCCACTGCACGAGATCTCGATAAACTAAATATAGAGTATCACATTGTATATTATCGTTTTTACGGGTACCCAGTCCTCTGCCGTTTTCTTTGCTTAGTGGTTTAATTTTACGTGTTTTCATCAAAAACATTTATATGTATTAAGTCTGACCCCTTCCCTTTTAAGGGTCTACAAATTAAGCTACTGCAACATATCCATTCTTAAGATCGTTCAATGTTTTTTGTAACATAACTTTTTCTAGTATCAAAATTGTAGACCCATATTTCATATATGTGTCTGTTGCTTTCGGATTGTAGAAGATAAATGTCGAAGTTTTGAAGTTCTTGTTAGTTTTGGATTTTGGTTGGGTTATCGTGAGTACGATACATCGGTGTAAATGATCCCTTTGGATTTTGGTCCATGATGGAGTCGAACCAGTTCGAATTATGTTTATTATTTTAATTCGGACTTAGTAAGGTTCGAATGGCTTGGTTCGAACCCATGAAAGGTCGAACCAAATGCCTATATATAGTTTGAAGTTAGTTTGAGTTGTAACAGTTGGTCATTTCGAGTTAGTTATCAGTGTGTGTGTTCAAGGTGTGATCTGAAAGTCTGTGTTTTCATTATTCAGAGTCTGTAACAATTATAACATCACTAATGTTAATGAAAACATGTTGAAAATGGAATTTATCGTGTATTGATTACGGTTTTCATAATTTTGCATTATTATTAGGGTTTCCGCACCTAATACATCAGTACTCGTGTTGATCATGTGTTTCTTTGTTTAAATCCGATCCTACAAAGTGGTATCAGAGCATATGCTCGATCACACGACTGTAAATTGATAAAAATTGTTCAGATTTCAGATCAAAATCATCAAAACCCTAGATGTTTTCATAGAACATTGATAAAACATGGTTTTTGATTGATTTGAAGGTGTTTTTACGATCGAAATAAAAAATTCTTTCACAAAAGTTGTTCAGATTTCAATCCGATTCAAATCCATCATAATCACATTCAAAATTGCTAAAATTTTCTAAAATCAGATCAAAATTGTGTGATTTTGAAGAGAAATTGATCATGAACACTGTTAGGTCGAATGGGTTTTTGTGTTTAGGTCGAATGAATTTCCTTGGTGTCTATTCGCACTAGAATTTAGGTCGAATCAGTTCTAGAGCTTTTCATTTGTTCCTTTCAAATTTCAATTGGGTTACTAGTTTTCGTCCGTGCTCATCGATAGGTTGAACCAAACTTAAGATTTTCGTTCGACCCCACGATCTCCAGAACCAAGTTTTTAGTAAGTGTTGAAATTTATACATCAATGGATAACATTTAGGGATGTCCGATGAACAACCGACCTGCTATGACACAACAACAACAAACACCGATGAATCCTTGGGCTATAGCAGCAGAGAGAGGAAAACCGCAACCACAACGGATGACAAATTACTAGGCTGTGTCGGGACCAACTCAACCCGCTGTAAGACCTCATGCACAACCAATGCCAGACTATTAGGGTGTTGCAGCAGCCGCAGCTGTTCAGAATCAAACCACTACTGCCATAACAACCTTGATGAACGATTTACCTACGGGAAATGGTAACCGTCCACCGAAGTTGATGGACATGATTGAGTATCCGTCGTGGCACAAGAGGTTCAAGATTGATTTGGAAGGACTAGATGGTGGATAGGCATGGCAAATGTTACAAAGAGGGCATGTGCAACCGATGATCGAGAATTCAAACACTCCAGTTGCACTTGATGATTTACCCGATGCTGATAAGAAGAAGCATGCTGATGAGAAGAAGGCGTATTCACAGTTGTCTCAAGCATTGACCACAGATCTATTATATCAATTTGAACTGTCTTTGGGATGCACTCCAAAGTAGGAATGACGGGAATGAGAAGACTCAAAAGCTGAGAATGGATGAGCTAAAGAAGGAGTTTGAAAACTTTAGCTTTGTTGGAAATGAGAGGTTAAAAGAGTTAACTGCTAGATTTTTCCATTTATTATCAGAACTTTCTAACTATGAAATTGTTTATCCTATGTCAGAATGTGTGGAGAAATTTGCGGATGCTTTACCAGTCTATTGGAGTCAGCTTGTGGAGGTATTGAAGAAAAAAAACTCGTTTCCATTCTGGACAGTAAATGAGTTTATCCATAGGCTCGAGAACAAGGAGATCAAAGAGAGAAGGAAGGCGAAGAGATCTAACATTCCTCAGAATCCGGAACTATACTATGCAAGTTCCTCATCTTCAGCCGTTCCAAGTGTTAGAGCGAGTTTGGCACTACATACTGCTTTTGTATCGAGTGTTAAACCGACCAATGCTGCTAGTTATTATGGTGCGTCTTTAGCTTCATCTTACACACCCACACAGTCTTCTATGCAATCTGCTCCATGGATGGCAGCTCCAACAATGAATATGTCTCAACAATCTTCATCTAATGTTGGAAAAGGACCATCAAGCTCAAGTTCCTTCGTGTTAGAGACATATAACATGGACTATGTGACTATGAAAGTTGCACAAAAGAATGTTGCCTTGGTTTCTGCCATGGTAGCATCTCTATAACGGACTTGTAGCTAGTTAAATTGGAAACAACAATTTAACAAATAAGGATTACTCTTAGATCGATAAAGATGAGATGGAACACATTGAAATTATAACACCCTAAACCTTTCTAACAGGAAAATACGCAGCAGAAATACGAACTAGAAAATTTCTAGCTTTATAAAAACATTCTCGTATATTTGGGACCCATTTCTACAAGATATTATAGGTGTTTCATCTTTTGTTGTTTTTTATTACATCATATACAACTCATATTTATTAGTTTACGTGACCGCGGCCCCGTACAATCCGTGTCCTCACTCGACCTCCAACCATTTCTTGCTTTGTGAGACAGACTAGACAACCTGCAACCATCATATAACCATTTCGTTAGTTCATTAAGTGACTTCATGCAAATATTCATAATACGGAAATAACATCAACAATACTCAATGATCATGTCCTACGCCTTTTTGCAAGTTCGAATCCGATCTCCAGATCCTATCCTCCAATTTCCATGATCCTTACATACCTGCATCTTCAACAATACTACGATAGGACCATTTTTGTGTTGACTTGTGACCCCAAGCTTTGTAGCTAGCTTACTTACAAGTTAACATGCCATATTAGAATACTCAATAAGGAATTTACCAATGCAAAACATTAGTTTTCTCTCTACACCATACATTCATGCAAACTCATTTAGCAATTAGTTCAATCTAATAAGTTTCTTCCTATTCATGCTCTTTTTTTTTGACCCATTAATTTATTTACTTACATGAACTGGTTGTTAGGTACTTAAAACATACCACATAATATGATACTTATCCCCTACAATCAATACCCCATGATTAATGCAGGTGTGTACGATCCTACACCTTTTCTTGATTAATATGGGATTATTAATGTGCAGCATTTTTCTGCGCAGCTGAGTTCACCGGCTTATTTGACCCACTAGATGTCCAAATCAGATCCTTATGTCTGAACATAAAATGTAGTACACTCGTAGAGCTTTCCGAGCATATAAGGCTCGTCAACATCGGAATTTTCTGTGATTTTTGCAAGATCAGGACAGATTCGAAGGTAACACATTTCAGCTTGCTATCAAGGCTGAATTTTTATCTTAATATGCTGTTTTGACCCACTTAAACTCTAAACTATCTTTCAATGTTTAAATATGAAATACAGTAAGTTCAAATAGCTTTCCAACCATGTATAATACACCCTAAACGGATATGTTACAGTTCCATTACATTTGTTACAAAACTGGGTATTCTTCAACCTCTTGTTTCTTTCAACTTAGACCCGATTGTCCCATATGCCTACATTGTCGCATAAAGCACCATTCATGCTCACTAATCAACATCCTATAATCTCATAAACTATAGATTACCTATCCATTCATGTTTTTCATTCTGTACTTACACACGAGTAAAATGTACTAACCGAGAAATTAGTTCATGAGCCACTTACCTTTGCCCGTATGAGTGTTGTGCCCATTCCATCCGTTTGACCCGTTATCTTCTAATCCATGTCATTCATATTCCTACTTTAACAAGTCAACTTGCAAACCATTAGAACATATAACAGGTCATTCACCACCTTTAATACCTAAGTATTATTCACCCATCCCATTATATGTGATCATAATCGTTTTACCATTCATACTAGTAATTTGGGTTAACCCCATCCATTTGACCCGAAATCACCCATTTGTGTCTAATGAAAACATATGGCTCATTTTCACCACAAATCCATGACATCTTACTTCTAACCCATATACATAAGTTTTGGGTTAATCCAACGCATTTAATCCATTCACCCAATTGACCCGTTTGGGTGATTCTCCCATTATTGACATACTTAACAATTTCATGACAATATGTTAACACAAAACAATTAAATCCACCAATGAGTTAACATGAAGATTATACCCACTTATCCATCCTTTCAATGTTACCATTCTTCATACACATAAGAATTCCAAATACATAAATGGAAGTTAAGTTTGTGAATTACTTACAAATGCGAGTAGAGGTCGAAACCATACCAAACGAACTCCGATTGAGATGATTTAGGAGTCCATGGAACCGTCTCGCCGAGATCTACGAAACCTACTAGTTTCTACCGCCTGAAACAGCCATCACTATTGCTGAAACAGCAAAACAGTGGCCAGATTACCCATTTTCGAGCTGATGTCTTATGGTCAGTAAAAACCCCTCTCCCAGCCTCTAAATCAAAAACCCACCGTTGGATATGATCGTCTATGTGTGTTAAAGCTTCTGTAAAAATTTGAGAACGATCCAACGGTGAAATCTCCAGGAAATCACACTTTATGACAGGCTGAAAACCTAAAAACGGGATTTTCTTGACTTGGATGGTTCTCTCTCTCACACACACTCTCTTTCTCTTAATAAAATTTGGGGGAGAGGCATGAATGAACCAAAATCTATTTAACATACCTTTTATACTACTAAGGTTCTTCAATTGACACAAACTACCCTTGAACTTTTTAAAAGATTTATGGACAAGTCTGCATACTTTATTAATATTCAAAATGTGTCAATAACATAATTCCAACATTAGATCTTAGTAGTGATTTATATGCTTCACATTTAGTAGATAATTCACTTCTAAATCACAATTAAATAACTTACCCAACACATGGTAGGCATCATACCAATCAAGTATAGAGTAAAATCCCTTAATGCATAGTTCTACCAAATCATACCATCAAACTACATCCGCATATGGATTCCATCAAAAACATATTCCTCATGTTAGTTTTCTAACAATTACATCAATTCACACATGTTGCTCACATTTCTTCTTGCATACAATTTCACACATCACCTAGGCATTTCACCAACACTTGGTGTGCGTACAACATTCTAAGCACATTATACATGCTTCTCATACATGCATTCAACTAAACACATAATGACCTTCAATCATGACCAATTTCAACATGAATCCTATCAAACATGAACTATCAACTACACTTTATTTCTTCCATTATATGAATTCTAACATTCATTCACCAAACTTTCACAAGAAGCTAAGCCATCCATTTCTTTAACTAGGTTAATCATTCTAGCTAATTATTTCATGCAATAGTACAAAATAAACATACTAATAAACAAGAATTCGGATTTTGGGGCGTTACAGAAATCCAATGGGCGTTTGCTAGTGTGGTGAGGAGAGAGACTGAGTTTATGGAGAGAACCAATCGAACTGATCTTGCTACTTCTCCTAACACCACTTACGGATTCAACAGAGCAAAGGTGGCATGTTACTATTGTGGGACAAAAGTTCACTTTGCCCGTGAATGCACGAAACCTAAACAAAAAGGAAACCGAAACCCATTTAACGCCAACTACCAAAACCAAAAACAAAACCGTCGTTGTCTGTAGGGACAAAAAGGATTGAAGAAACCACTTTCGTTACCAAAGTTCAAATCATATTTCTGCTAAATATTCTAAGTATGGAACTGCTGAAGAAGTAAAGACAGAAGTTCTGAAGTAGAAAAAGCAAAGTGCTGAAGAGTTAAAGCATCAGAAGTTTTGAAGTCTAACCAGACATTTCACTAAAGAACTACTGAAGACAAACTACTCATCAGTAGTTTGTCACTCATCAGTATTTTCACATCAGAAGGTTCTAACCGACTCAACAACTTCAGTAGTTTAGTATTATATTGTTTTGTTAAAGTCTTTGAACAAGTTTCAATGCTACAGCCTGTTGTAAGGATTATCCTAAGCATTATCTTAGCTTATTATAATCTTGTATTACTTAGCACAACAGTTTGTACTCGTCTATAAATAGATGGGTTTATCCCACTATTTTAGACATGTGATTTCACTTAATTTTAATTGAATTCCTTCAAAGCTTTTATAACTTATAATCCATTTCACATATGAGAATCATTCAATACTTGCACTTACTGATTTCTACTTTGATTTGCTTTTGATTCTCATTAACTACTATAGTAAAGGGGGAGTAATAACTCCTGTAAAAGTGATACTTTAACTTAGAACATTTATCATTCCGCTGTGCAAATAACTTTGATAAAACTGCAAACACATAAGTGTTCTATAAACTTAACTGTTATAAGAGACCACTGATCCAACAATTGGTATCAGAGCATCTGGTTTATCTGATCAAATATTAATCTAACAAATTGAGAATCAGACACAGGCTCTTATTGATATCCAATAAAGGATTAAAAGTTCACTTTATTTTACATCCATCACTTTATGTAAGTGCATTATTCATGTATGTCCCTAGCTAGTGATCCAGTATTGAATGTCGAAGGTTCAGATAATCAGAAAATGACCAAGACTTAAGCTGGAGGATACATTCGACCAGTCAGAAGGTCGAATGTAGCTTGTCTAGGGTCGAATGTAGAGTGGTTGATTGTGACACCCCGCATTTTCATGTTAACTCTTTTACTAAACTCTAGTTAATTTCCATAATCATACGTGACTAAACACTTAACTAGGCTTAGTTTAGAAGGTCTTTCGATATATTATGGGATAATAACATATGTTGGATGATATTAACGTACGTCATAACTAGGAAGGTTTTGTCTTGACACACACACGAGTCCTGTATCCCGAACGTTGGTGATTTGTCAAGCATACATAATCATATGATCTATTGGGTGATGATGAATGTGAATTAACATGCGTATGTGAATTACGTGTTTATGAGAATTACATGTTTATGTGGATTACTGTTTAATAGATAGTCAGTACGTAAACCCTACGAATTATGTGCATTCTGTAATTAACATGTTATGAGATGGTAAAAACAATAGTTTTTACATAAGTTAGTGTGAATAATATTATCGAGACTATTCTCGGGATTAAAACTGTATTAACGGGCCGTTTATCAAGAAAAGGCCCATAAACCCGAAACCTTGGCCCATGATCCAATTCCTTTAATATTATTATATATATAAAAAAAAATAAGAAACCCTACCCCAAACCCTTGTTGCGCCCTAAACCATCACCACCACAATCCTCTCAATTTTCAATCTTCCAACAACTTTCCTCTCTAATTCAAGTTAGTTTGGGTGTAATCTTCGAGCATTTAAGGATCATTGCATTGAAAGGTATGATTTTACATGTTTTGTAATAGTAGTAATGTATTGAAAAGTTTTAAAAACCCTAGATGATGAATGAATAAAAATCGGCTATGTGTATATTTATGCGAGTTCCTGAATGCTATTGTGAATATGATGAGAATTGTTGTTGATAAATCATAACTAGGGTTTTTGGTAGGTAAACATATGGATTTAATTGTGTTAACATGGATTTGATTGTGATAATATGGGTTACTATATGATTATAGGTTATTAAGAATGATTAGGGTTCATGAGAAGCATGTTATTAGAATTCTGATTTTCTGACAGATTCATTGTGACGAATTGTAGGGGCTGTAATGGGTTGGTAAATTGATAGTTTTGACGATTTCTTTGCATGATTGTGATGTACATAGTCTTAGCTTTTCATAATGTGCAAAACCATCAGATTTGGACATCGGTTGAGTCGTTTTTGGAATTTTAATTGATTAGGGGTCATATCAGATTTTCGGAATTGAAAATTTGGTCAACTTTAAATGGTCATAACTGGAGATTTACAAAGAATTAAGTTATGAAATTTTTACAGTAGGTCAACATTGGAAAAACTAGGCTTTTCCAAGTGGATTCACCCCGTTTGGATGAATACACAATTTTTGGGAATTTTTCTACTAAACTGACCTGTTGTGGAAAATTTCTGGACATAGTTGTGTTGTACGAATTTTTATAATTTTTGTGTTTGGTTTTGAGACAAAATAAAAATAGGGATTTTCAAATGAATCCCCATGAATACTCAGTAAAAATTTGGGATTTTAATTCATCCGTTAAGTGGGTTAAATGACTCGTTTTTCACAGCGCACAATCTGTCCTAAAAACGCAGATTGTGTACGAGGTATTTATGTGACTATTTGAAGTTGTATGTGGTATGTAATTGACATGTACTTGTGTGGAAACTTGCATGAGATGTATTTGATGTGTTAAACTTATAATAATCACCATGATCACCAACGGGATACGTAGGACATACCTGTGCATGTAGAGTCACTAGGTGTCACTACACGGTTTTGAACTTTTAAAAGTATCGAATAAACGTACCATGTGGTATATTGGTTATGCACGTGTACTCACATAGTGACACATATAATAGGGAGTCGGTAGCGAGTCTCTATTACGTTGGAGTTTGAATATTTTTGCTTGCAACCTAAGGTGAGTTTCACTACTCTTTTCTCAAAAGCATGCGTCTCGGGTTGAGACAACGTACTTAACTTTTTCTAGTCCGGGTTGGGACTACTACTTTCTAGTCCGGTTTGGGACTACTTACACATCCCGGGTTGGGATGCTATGGATCCTTGTGTGGGTCGGTTTTTGCTAGTTCGCAAACTGTGTCCTTGATGAACTAAACCAACACTATCATCTGTAAGTCCTTCACATACCGAATGAGTTGCCGGGTTATGGCAAGCGGGTTATTAGTTGATAGCGATATTAGGTCTGACAAACCTCACACCGGCTCGGGGAGTGCGGGAGTGAACTATAACTTAACAGATTTTATCATTGTTGATAGGCAATGATGTAAGGCATGCGGCTCACATTTGTGGCTACACGTACATCAGCAGTTCGGTATATCGGTGTTAGTTATCATGAATGGGTTAGCTACCCTTGACATGCGATGAACTAGTGTTTACACGGTTCTTGGAACCAACTCAATTACTTGTTTACATGGTTTTGGAAACCAGCGCAGTTACATACTCATTTACTTTACTTAGTGAACTCACCAACATTGTTTGTTGACCCACGATTTACATGCTTTTGCAGGTAGTTAGCTTCCGGTGCCAGGATTAGAAAGCACTGCACACTTCACTGCATTTGGGGTCTTGGGCATACACCTAAATTACATATTATGCTTTTACGTTTTCATTCATATGATTTTAATTTTGGGCGTGTTGTTTTGCGCATGGTTCTAAAAGATTTAAATTTGGTTTACGCTTCCGCAGCTTAACTAAACTTGATTTTTGAAAACGAACTAAATGGTTTGGGCATTTAGAGTTCGTTCATATGACTTATGGCTATGGGATCCTGGTATGTCATGCGCCTCGCGGTATAAACCCCGCAGTGGAAATTTGAGGGTGTGACAGATTGGTATCAGAGCCATTGGTTGTAGTGAACTAGGACTGCATGTTGAGTCTAGTCTATAATCATCATAGCATAAGTACACTCACAACTTAAGTGCACAACTAGCTTTTAGCTACATATATCTACAACACATGATTTCGAGAGATATGTTATCTTCTAGTTCTAGACCTAATTCTAAACACGTCAATGGTGGGAACCCAGGGTTACACCAGGTGGCGCATTACTGGGAGTAGTATCCTAACAAACCTCGTGGACGAGGAAACAACAATTGTACAGGGGAGAAAGCCCTTGCGAGCGTTGTAGCGCACGTACACAGGAAAGCTGCACGATGCGCATGACATGATACCATTAAACCGAATCAAATTCAAATACTGAGACTTATCCTTTTTTTCACTGAGCAAGTAGACAATTAGTTTCTGTTCCTTGTTACTTGATCTTTCTTACTTCCATTTGAAATTCAAACGGAACTGGGTTACACATATAGAACTTATTTCTTACTTTAGTACCTTACACCTAGTATGAACGGGCGGACGTATGACTGCATATCCCTGTTACTCATAAGTATATGGTAGATTCATGGGAACACATCAGATTGGGGCTTGTTACACACACTCTTGGGGAGTTACGAAGGTCTGCGATGCAGTGCAACATCTCAAAGGAAGACAAAATCTAATAGTGACTGACAGTCACGATTGGAGGAACGAATGGTGTTGTTGACCATTGAGCTGACTTACACAGGACCGGAGAAGGAGACTGTACGCGATGAGAACCATATAACATTGACATCGCGAAAGAGGAAGGATAAGGGATGGAAGGGGAACCTGAGCAGGACGAGCACATGGGAAGAGATGATGAATGATCTACTATCTAAGACAGAGCGTGGCGACGATTGGCTCTTACCTTTTCTTACCTATCTTTTCTTTCTTTTTCCTTTACTATCTTAGATAAGACTGAGTTCTTATGATCAACGATAGGGTGGTTGAAACCCTCGCATCTTTCCAAGCTAGTAAAGATCCATCTTGCTAAATCAATCGTTTCCCTGACTTCCACATTTGAACTTTCTTATTCCTTGAACGCACATGCCACAACAACAACCTACCATCATATTTTCAAGCCTTTTATTGGTCGTAAACCTCGATAACACTAACGGAACTGAAGGAGACCGTCTGATTGCTTCGATAGTATAAGTCATTTCCATGCGCATTTGCCCCGGGCAGGATGGGGTAATGTATGCTACATGCACATTCGATGAGTTACAGATATTTGGATGGAGAACATAACACCCTGTGATGGAATCTAGAAATTTGACGGATGGGTCTGAGATCGACGTCTACACTACCAAGCTACAAGAGTAGATACTTTGTGCTCAAATCTAATTAACCAACTTTACCAGCGGATCGAATTTCATACCAAAAGGGTGGGTCCCTCATATTCATGGCTTGGCCACTGCAGCTCACCTACCCAGAATCTAGCAAATCTTTCACCTGGCTCGCAAACTCATTGATGAAACTGTTGAGCATGGTACTTTTCCGAAGCATGGAGCTTCATCTTCTACTTTTGGCGGTAACAAGAGAACGTGGGATAGTGTGAGGTACAAGTCCTTCAACAAACAATAACCACAACGGTAGCAACAACAATGGGGCTCGTGGAATTGCAATTGTGATTGGCTCTGGGGAAGCTAGGACTGATAACAATGTCGTGACAGGTACGACACTCTTGCTTCTATTTTATATGATACTGGTGCGGACTATAGTTTTGTGTCATCAAAACTTAGCAAACAACTAGGGATGGTTCCTACTCTTCTTGATACCCCGTACACCATAGAGCTAGCTGATGGGAAGCCTGTTGAGGTAACCCACACCCATTGTGATTGTAAGCTCGAGTTGTATGGGCAATCGATTGCCATCAACATTTTACCTATCACCCTTGGAAGCTTTGATCTCGTGGTTGGCATGGACTGGTTGTCCAAGCATCCCGCTGAAATTCTCTGTCGGGAGAAGATTGTTCGTATCCCTCTCCCAGGTGGAGAACTTTTATCTATACAGGGTGATCATGGTGGTGCCATGGTGGGCATCATCTTCTCTTGAGAGCCCAGAAGTGTATTCGTAAGGGCTATCCAGCCATTTTGGCTAACATATCTGACACTGGAGTTGAAACTGAAACTGAAACTAAGATTGAGGACATCCCAGTAGTCCGAGATTTCCCAGATGTCTTTCCAGAGGAACTACCTAGACTTCCGCCTGTTTGTCAAATGGAGTTTCAAATTGACCTTGTACGTGGAGCAGCTCCAGTTGCACGCACACCATACCGCCTAGCACTAGGCGAATTTCAAGAACTGTCTACCCAACTCCAAGAGCTATTGGATAGGGGCTTTGTTAGACCTAGTTCTTCGCCATGAGGAGCTCCAGTTCTGTTTGATAAGAAGAAGGATGGGAGTTTCCGCATGTGTATCGGAAGTTGAACAAAGTAACGGTTGAGAACCGCTACCCTTTGCCTCGTATTGATGACTTGTTCGACCAGCTTCAAGGGTCGAGTTTCTATTCTAAGATTGACTTGAGGTCAGGATACCATCAACTGAGAGTCCGAGAGAAGGATGTGGCGAAGACAGCCTTTCAAACTCGTTATGGACATTATGAGTTTTTGGTGATGCCATTTGGGCTAACCAATGCACCGGCTGTGTTCATGGATCTAATGAACCGCGTGTGCAAGCCTTATTTGGACAAATTCGTCATAGTGTTCATAGATGACATACTGATTTATTCCAGGAGCAGGGAAGAGCACGAGCAACACCTGCAGCTGATCTTGGAACTCTTGAGAAATGAGCAGTTGTATGCAAAATTTTCTAAATGTGACTTTTGGATTCAAGAAGTCCAATTTCTTGGACATGTGGTTAACAAGGCAGGAATACATGTCGATCCCGCCAAGATTGATGCTATTAAAAAGTGGGAGGCTTCAAAACTCCCACAGAGGTGCGCCAGTTTCTTGGTCTTGCGGGATATTATCGTAGATTCATTGAGGGATTCTCTAAGATCACTCAACCCCTCACTGCTTTGACACAGAAGGGTATTACTTACAAGTGGGGAGATGCCCAAGAATCTGCTTTTCAATTATTAAAGTCGAAACTTTGCAGTGCACCTATACTATCACTACCTGAGGGTACGGAGGACTTCGTGGTGTACTGTGATGCATCTATCCAAGGGTTAGGGTGTGTGCTGATGCAGCGTGATAAGGTGATCGCGTATGCCTCACGTCAATTAAAGGTTCATGAGAAGAATTACACCACCCATGACTTGGAACTGGGAGCTATGGTTTTTGCTCTAAAGATCTGGAGGCATTATCTCTATGGGGCGAAGTGTACGATATTCACTGACCACAAGAGCCTCCAACTCATATTCGATCAAAAGGAGCTGAACATGCAACAGCGTCGATGGGTCAAGCTTCTGAATGATTATGACTGTGCCATCAATATCATCCAGGGAAAGCTAACTTAGTAGCTGATGCCCTCAGTCGTAAGGAAACGAAACCCAAACGAGTGCGAGCTTTACAACTTACCGTACATTCTAATCTTCCTAATAAGATACGTGAAGCCCAGGGCGAGGCTTTGAAAGAAGAAAACATCGGGTTTGAAACTTTACATGGTGCGGATAAGCACTTGGAACGGAAGACGGATGGTCTTCAATACTTTATGAATCGAGTCTCGACACCACGTTTTGGGGATCTCAGACAACTGGTGCTCGATGAAGCTCACACCTCTCGATATTCGGTACATCCTGTTTCGGACAAGAGGTACCAAGATCCTTAAACTCTCTACTGGTGGCCAAACATGAAAGCTGAAATAGCCACTTATGTTAGTAAGTGCTGGACTTGTGCGAAGGTTAAGATTAAATATCAGAAACCTTCAGGCCTACTCCGGCAACTAGAAATCCCTACGTGGAAATGGGACGGAATTTCTATGGATTTTATCACAAAGCTTCCTAAAACGCCAACGGGCCATAACATGATTTGGGTTATCGTGGATCGTTTAACCAAATCGGCACACTTTCTGGCAATAAAGGAAACGGACTCGCTGGAGAAACCAGCAAATCTCTACGTCAAGGAGGTAGTCTCTAGGCATGGGGGGTGCCTACTTCTATTATATCTGATCGCGATGCGCGATTCACTTCTCATTTTTTGACTACTCTCCAAAACGCTTTGGGAACTCGCTTAGGTATGAGCACGGCCTATCACCCGCAGACGGATGGACAGAGTGAACGAACCATCCAAACAAAAGAAGATCTGCTACGAGTGTGCGTGGCGGATTTTGGCAACAGTTGGGATAAGCACTTGCCTTTGATTGAATTCTCGTATAACAACAATTACCACACTTCGATACAGTGTGCGCCTTTAGAGGCACTTTATGGAGGCAAGTATAGGTCTCCCATCTGCTGGACTGAAGTTGGAGATAGCCAGCTAACAGGTCCCGGACTTGTGCACGAAACTTCTGAGGAGATAGTGCAAATCAGAAATTGGATGCCTGTTGCTCGTGATCGACAGAAAAGTTACGCTGATAAGCGTAGGAAACCTTTGGAATTCCAGGTTGGGGACAAGGTTCTATTGAAGGTGTCACCTTGGAAGGGGGTGATACGCTTTGGAAAAACGGGGAATATTGAACCCACGATACGTTGGACCATTTGAGATTATCGAAAGGATTGGTCCGGTAGCTTACAAGTTAAACTTGCCTGATGAACTCAGTGGAATGCGCAACGTATTCCACGTATCAAACTTAAAGAAATGCTTATCGGATACAACACTGGTGGTGCCACCGGAGGAGATCCAGGTGGACGATCAGCTACGATTCATGAAAGAACCGGTGGAGATTCTTGAGCGGGGCGTCACGTGGGAACGCATGGATCAAATGCGGCTTAAATACCCACATCTCTTTACCGAACCTGAAACTATGCATAAACCAAACACTAAACGTAAAGCAACTATCTCAAAGTGAGTTTCAGGGCGAAATTCCTTTCAACTTGGGGATGATGTGACATCCGGGAACCAAGCACACATTTTTCTAGCTGACTTTACTGTTTACTTGCTGAATTTCGGGACGAAATTCTTTTCAACTTGGGGATGATGTGACACCCCGCATTTTCATGTTAACTCTTTTACTAAACTCTAGTTAATTTCCATAATCATACGTGACTAAACACTTAACTAGGCTTAGTTTAGAAGGTCTTTCGATATATTATGGGATAATAACATATGTTGGATGATATTAACGTACGTTATAACTTGGAAGGTTTTGTCTTGACACACACACGAGTCCTGTATCCCGAACGTTGGTGATTTCTCAAGCATACATAATCATATGATCTATTGGGTGATGATGAATGTGAATTAACATGCGTATGTGAATTACGTGTTTGTGAGAATTACATGTTTATGTGGATTACTGTTTAATAGATAGTCAGTACGTAAACCCTACGAATTATGTGCATTCTGTAATTAACATGTTATGAGATGGTAAAAACAATAGTTTTTACATAAGTTAGTGTGAATAATATTATCGAGACTATTCTCGGGATTAAAACTGTATTAACGGGCCGTTTATCAAGAAAAGGCCCATAAACCCGAAACCTTGGCCCATGATCCAATTCCTTTAATATTATTATATATATAAAAAAAAATAAGAAACCCTACCCCAAACCCTTGTTGCGCCGTAAACCATCACCACCACAATCCTCTCAATTTTCAATCTTCCAACAACTTTCCTCTCTAATTCAAGTTAGTTTGGGTGTAATCTTCCAGCATTTAAGGATCATTGCATTGAAAGGTATGATTTTACATGTTTTGTAATAGTAGTAATGTATTGAAAAGTTTTAAAAACCCTAGATGATGAATGAATAAAAATCGGCTATGTGTATATTTATGCGAGTTCCTGAATGCTATTGTGAATATGATGAGAATTGTTGTTGATAAATCATAACTAGGGTTTTTGGTAGGTAAACATATGGATTTAATTGTGTTAACATGGATTTGATTGTGATAATATGGGTTACTATATGATTATAGGTTATTAAGAATGATTAGGGTTCATGAGAAGCATGTTATTAGAATTCTGATTTTCTGACAGATTCATTGTGACGAATTGTAGGGGCTGTAATGGGTTGGTAAATTGATAGTTTTGACGATTTCTTTGCATGATTGTGATGTACATAGTCTTAGCTTTTCATAATGGGCAAAACCATCAGATTTGGACATCGGTTGAGTCGTTTTTGGAATTTTAATTGATTAGGGGTCATATCAGATTTTCGGAATTGAAAATTTGGTCAACTTTAAATGGTCATAACTGGAGATTTACAAAGAATTAAGTTATGAAATTTTTACAGTAGGTCAAAATTGGAAAAACTCGGCTTTTCCAAGTGGATTCACCCTGTTTGGATGAATACACAATTTTTGGGAATTTTTCTACTAAACTGACCTGTTGTGGAAATTTTCTGGACATAGTTGTGTTGTACGAATTTTTATAATTTTTGTGTTTGGTTTTGAGACAAAATAAAAATAGGGATTTTCAACTGAATCCCCATGAATACTCAGTAAAAATTTTGGATTTTAATTCATCCGTTAAGTGGGTTAAATGACTCGTTTTTCACAGCGCACAATCTGTCCTAAAAACGCAGATTGTGTACGAGGTATTTATGTGACTATTTGAAGTTATATGTGGTATGTAATTGACATGTACTTGTGTGGAAACTTGCATGAGATGTATTTGATGTGTTAAACTTATAATAATCACCATGATCACCAACGGGATATGTAGGACATACCTGTGCATGTAGAGTCACTAGGTGTCACTACACGGTTTTGAACTTTTAAAAGTATCGAATAAACGTACTATGTGGTATATTGGTTATGCACGTGTACTCACATAGTGACACATATAATAGGGAGTCGGTAGCGAGTCTCTATTACGTTGGAGTTTGGATATTTTTGCTTGCAACCTAAGGTGAGTTTCACTACTCTTTTCTCAAAAGCATGCGTCTCGGGTTGAGACAACGTACTTAACTTTTTCTAGTCCGGGTTGGGACTACTACTTTCTAGTCCGGTTTGGGACTACTTACACATCCCGGGTTGGGATGCTATGGATCCTTGTGTGGGTCGGTTTTTGCTAGTTCGCAAACTGTGTCCTTGATGAACTAAACCAACTATATCATCTGTAAGTCCTTCACATACCGAATGAGTTGCCGGGTTATGGCAAGCGGGTTATTAGTTGATAGCGATATTAGGTCTGACAAACCTCACACCGGCTCGGGGAGTGCGGGAGTGAACTATAACTTAACAGATTTTATCATTGTTGATAGGCAATGATGTAAGGCATGCGGCTCACATTTGTGGCTACACGTACATCAGCAGTTCGGTATATCGGTGTTAGTTATCATGAATGGGTTAGCTACCCTTGAAATGCGATGAACTAGTGTTTACACGGTTCTTGGAACCAACTCAATTACTTGTTTACATGGTTTTGGAAACCAGCGCAGTTACATACTCATTTACTTTACTTAGTGAACTCACCAACATTGTTTGTTGACCCACGATTTACATGCTTTTGCATGTAGTTAGCTTCCGGTGCCAGGATTAGAAAGCACTGCACACTTCACTGCATTTGGGGTCTTGGGCATACACCTAAATTACATATTATGCTTTTACATTTTCTTTCATATGATTTTAATTTTGGGCGCGTTGTTTTGCGTATGGTTCTAAAAGATTTAAATCTGGTTTACGCTTCCGCAGCTTAACTAAACTTGATTTTTGAGAACGAACTAAATGGTTTGGGCATTTAGAGTTCGTTCATATGACTTATGGCTATGGGATCCTGGTATGTCATGCGCCTCGCGGTATAAACCCCGCAGTGGAAATTTGAGGGTGTGACATTGATAGGAAAGGCTACATTCGTCCACATGAAAGGGGCGAATGTGGAAAAGTTCCACATTCGACCATACGATAGGGGCGAATGTGGAAAGCCTATATATAGGGAAAGTTATTTTAAAAGAGTTAGTTTTCATTTGAGCTTTTCCCTAAAGTGTGTATGTGTGTTTTTCTCTGTTATAGGTCTAAGATTTCATTTGTAAACATCTTGATTTGATCTAATACAAAGATTAAAATTATGGAAATTGCTCGATGATTTGTTATCTGTTTTCATCACGTTCGATCACGTTTATTTCTGAATCATTTTGCACAATCGTTGGGGATTCCGCACCCTACGGTTGATATTCGTGAGATCACGTTTCTTGATTACGATCCGAAACGAATTCTCAATTGGTATCAGAGCATAGGCTCGATTTCACGATTGCAAATTGATTTGAATTGGTGAAAACAGATTAGAATTCAGGTTTTAAAGATCAAAACCCTAGAAATTTTGAAGCTTTACATAAAACATGGTTTTTGATTAAATTGGAGTTGAATTCGGTGTTGATTTCAAAAATTCTTTCACAAAAACTTGTCTAAAATCAATTCCGCACAAAACCTATCCAAAATCATTACATTTGGTGAAAATTTTGTCAAAAACCGTTCAGATTCGTGTTCTTGAGGTTGAAGATGATGAACAGGTCTGCAAGGGTCGAATGTGCAGAAAATTTGTGAGTACGTGAGGGCGAAAGTGGGATTTTAGGTCGAACCAAGGATTTTTAGAGGTCGAAAGTACATCTTTTTGGTCGAACCTAGATCTGTGTTGTGTTGATTTTCCACTTTCGGGTCAAAGTTCCACTTTCGGGTGATCGCGAGGTCGAAAGTGAAAAGGAAAGGGACGAAAGTGAATAGTTTCTGGTCGAAAGTGGGTTTTGTCAGATAAATTCTACATTCGGTACAGGATTTGAGGACGAAAGTGAAGGAATTTCCACATTCGTACCCCCGCTATCTCAGAAAGGGACGAACGTAGAATTTTAAGGTGTAAAAAATTTCGATTTCAGAAATTTTTTGAAATATTTTTTGTTGAAAAATGATAAATTACTTGGCCATATCAAGAACTGATGAGCAGATAAGAGCTCAAATAGAAGCTGAACCACAACAATTACAAAGACAAAATTCTAAAGTTGAAAAATTTTGGGGTTTCCAATGACACCGAGACCTAGTGTTATACTAGCTCCAGCTGTGCAACCAACTGATGAAATGGTACATGTTGACAAGTGTGTTAACAGAGAAGGTGTTCAAAGTAATGTTGTGTGTTTAGTCGAACAAATCCCTTTAAAATACCAATTTTTCATCACATATATCGAGGGTACGAATGTGGGATTAAGGCTACATTTGACCGTTTGGTAAGGTCGAAGGTACCAAGATTGATTGAAATTCCACATTCGCCCAGCAATGAGGTTCGAATGTGGAATTCGTGAGGTCCGAATGTGGAACATTTCCACTTTCGACCTCGAAATCCTACGTTCGCCCTCACGTTTTTCTGCAAGTGGTCGAATGTGCAGAAAAACGTGTTCTTCTTCAATATTTTCTGCAAATCAGTCCATAATCACTCTAAAACTTCGAATTTGATGATGAAACTTGTATAGAAAGGTGCGGAAATGAAAGCCTAACCCTCGAATTAACAAAAACATGGAGAAATCACATGATTTTGGGTTCAATTAAGAATCTAGGGTTTCTAGGGTTTCAACCTTTCAATCAAAATCTGAATTTTAACGTCTGAAATCATGAAATTGAGCTGTGATTGATTCAAACGACTGTTAGATCGTTCAAATCGGTACCATAGCTCTGATACCAATTGAGAATCCGGTTAAGAACCGAATTCACGGATCGATTAAGGGAATTTAGCTCGGTTTCAGACGGGAGATTTGAGACGAGACAGAAACATACGATAACAACGTCATCACAGATTCGTATTAATTCAGAAACGGTTACAGACACTGTCATCAGTAGGATAAACATCTATCTCGGGGCTGGGGGAGGTCGGACATGACCTTCCCCTTGAGAGCATTCAAAGCACAAACTCAAATCATCCAAATGAAAAACAACACATGAGATTGCTATTTATAGTCCAACAACAAAAGCCACCTTCGCTCCTTTGTATAGGTCGAATGTGGAATATTTCCACATTCGCCCTTTACCTAGGTTCGAACCTGGACTTTATGTTTTGGCCTATATTTACAAATGCATCAGATCCATAAAATGCCCTTATGGATCACCACAATCTCATGTAATACAATACAAGACTCAACCCTAGTCTATTCGACAGCGACGTCCACATAATAGTGCATCAACACTTTAAAGAAGTATTGAGAATCCAAACTTCTTAGAAATGGACCCTTATAATACTGGATCTGCCAATAAACCTCCTATGCTGGTCAGAAATGAATATAATATCTGGCAAAGAAGGTTGGCACACACCATATCTCAGACTAATACTGGGTGTTGGAGGTCTGTAATCTTTGGACCTCACAAACCAGTAGTAACTGATCCAGAAGGAAAAACTGAAAGACCAAAAGACCCTAAAGACTACACTGAAGAAGATTTCCAAAAATTTGAGCTAGATGCAAAAGCTTTTTCTATGTTGGCTATGGCTCTCCCAAATGAAATTTATGCTGGACTTTTACATTGTGAAAGTGCCAAAGAGCTGTGGGATAGTCTAAAAGAACAGTTTGAAGGAACTGAAGAGGTGATAACCAACACCAGAGAAATCCTAGCACAACAATATGAAACTTTTACTCATGTAGATGGTGAAACATTAACTCAACAATTTGAAAGATTTTCATCACTCATCTCTGAGTTAAAACTTAATGGTCAGACCTATTCAAATGCATCTATGTTACATAGATTTTTAAGGTCTTTACCTTCAAAATGGGAAACTTATTCTATAGTTCTCAGAACAAGTTCAGATTTTAACACCCTAAACCTAACAAGGTTACATGGTAAACTGTTGACTTTTGAAAGAGAAATCAATCAAAAGAAAAAGTTACAAGAATCTGATAAAACTGCTGATGACTATACTCCAGGTAGCACAGCCTTATTAGGACAGGAATCACCATCTTGTTCTAATAATTTTGGATCTTTTGATCACATTGACATAACAGTCGGGATCTCATCAGATGGATCATTCCCAGCTTATGACAATGAAGACCTAAGTCAAACTGCTGATAACATGTGTTTTATCATGGATGACTTAAAATATTTTAGCAGTGATGACTTAGAAGAAATGGATATTTTACACCAACTAGCCTTGTTAAGCATAAAAACTAACAAATTTTATAAAAGGTCAGGAAGGAAATTTCCAGGACTAAACAACTCTACAAAAGTTGGTTTTGACAAATCTAAATTGAGATGTCATAAGTTTCAAAAGTTGGGACACTTTGCTAGAGAGTGTAGAAGCTATAGCTTTAACCAACCAATGTCTGGAAATCAATTTAACTCCTCATATAATAGGAATAATGGAAATCAAGGGAGTGCTCATTTTGTACAGGCACAAGCTCCACAAATCCAATATGTGCCACAAATACAATATGTTCAAATGCCTGCTCAACACCAGGGCCAACAACAAATGCCTCCTTTTCCAGCTGCTCAATAACCTCCACAAACTCAACAACCCCCTCAACAAAGTCTATTCACTTCAGGGTATGTTGACTGGAGCAGTCTTCCTTTTGATACATCTGAATGCAGTCCAGATGCAGACAACAAAGTCTATGATATCAACTGGGGAGAACCTGATAATGGCAGAAAGAACTTTGCCTTAATGGCCTTTGAGGGATACTCCTCCAATTCTGCTCTAACTCAGGTATCACAACAATCTCTGTTAAAGCTTTGTTCAAAATCTTGCAAAGAATCTTTTGCTTTAATTAGACAAACAAATGTGCATTTACAAGGCAAATCAAATGACATGGAGATAAAATACACACAGATGAAGTGTGATTTAGAAAGAAAACTTGTTTTAGAAAATAAGGAAATTTCTAAATTAACAGATAAATCCATTGAAACCCAGGCACAAATTAAAAGCATGATAAACAACCTAGGCAATGTCAGAAAAGAGCTTGCTGACACTAAGGTTGACTGTGAAAAATGGGTTGAGTCTTGTAAGGGATACCAAATGCTGCTTAACAAGCAAACTGCTGCAAATGTTAAGTTTGGCATAGGGTATACCCATACTGAATCACCAACTGATTTCACCCACAAAACTGACAATGATGGGAAGAAATTGATTCAAACTTCTGAAATGGAGGAGTGCACATCCTTCCATCAGAACTTTCTCAAAAATGAAAGTTCTGCAGAAGTGAAAACAACTGACAATAAACCATCCGTAGTTGCATCTACATCAAGAGTTGAGACCCTGAAAACTACTTATGACCTATTGAAAAATACTGATATTGTCAGTAATTTGCCTTCCAACTCTCTTGCTGAATTTAAAAGGAAAGAGAAGGCAAAAGCATGTGAAATATGTGGTCTATTCAACCACATGACTGAACTTTGTAGATATAGAAAGGCAAATAAGTTTAATAAGAAAAATCAACAACTGGTTGTGGGAAAACAAATAAGAAAAGATTATGAAAACACTTTCTTACCCAACAAACAACAACCAAGCAAAACCTTTTCTCAGAAAAAGACTAAATCTCAACAACAGTCTTTTTCTCAAAGTTCATCTTCAGAAGTTATACCTAACCTATCAGTAGTTTCACAAACTACTGAGGTTAAAGATTTGATAAATATGGTTAAACTTCTGATGACCAAAGTTGATGGTGGTCACCAAAAAGATGCCACCATTGTCCCTAATGAAAAATTCATTGCCAAAAAGACATGGATTTCAAAAATTGGTCCTCAACAAACTGCACCTGTTCTCAAGAGCAAACCCAAATCCAAATTGGCTTAGGTTCCCTAATCTAATTAATTTGCTATTTTGTGCAAAAGGTCTTCAGAAGGTTGAATATCATTTGGTATGTTGATAGTGGAGGCTCAATGCACATGACTGGATGCAGATACCTGATAAATAATTTTATCAGTAAAAGAGAAGGATCTGTGTCCTTTGGGAACAATGCAAAGGGATATGTGATAGGATATGGCAATGTATCCTCAGGCAAAATGCAGTTTGACAAGGTCAATTTGGTTGAAAACCTTGAGTACAACTTGCTTAGTGTCTCACAGATGTGTGACAAAGGATATTCTTCCTTTTTCACCAAGACAGCATGCAAGATCATATCCCCAGAAGGCCAGAAGTTGATAGAGAAGATCATTGTAGATCATACTTTGCTGATTGCCAAAAGCTGTGGCAATGTCTATGCAGTGGACATTGAGAAAGACAAAGTACTGAACAACACTGCCTGTTTCTTCTCAAAGACATCAACTTCAGAAACTGATCTCTGGCACAGGAGACTTGGCCATATGAACTTTAAAACCATAAATAAAGTCACAAAAATGGGCTTGGTCAGAGGTCTACCTTTGAAGGAATACCAGTGTAAAGAACACTGTGTTTCCTATCTAAAAGGTAAACAACATAAGTCCTCCTATAAGTCTATTGAAGAATCAAAAACAACTGCATGTCTTCAACTACTCCATATGGACTTATTTGGAACAGTCAAAATCATGAGCCTTGGTAAGAAGAAGTATTGCTTGGTCATCATTGATGACTACTCAAGATTCACATGGGTCTTCTTCTTATATTCCAAGGATGAGGCAGCTGAAATAATCAAGTTCTTCATTCTACAAGTAGAGAAGCAATATTCTCTCTCTGTCAAAGTCATCAGGAGTGACAATGGGACAGAGTTCAGGAACAAAACTCTGGATGAATTTTGTTTGTCTAAAGGGATTGTTAGACAATTCAGCATTCCCAGAACTCCTGAACAAAATGGTGTGGTAGAAAGGAAGAACAGGACATTGATTGAAGCAGCAAGAACCATGTTAGCTGATTCAGGCCTACCTTTGTATTTTTTGGCTGAAGCAGTCAACACAGCTTGTTATGTTCAGAATAGAGTTCTTATCAACAAGAGACATACCAAAACCGCCTATGAAATTCTTCATGGCATAAAGCCCCTTATCTCTTTCTTCAGGGCTTTTGGATGTCAATGTTTTATCCTCAACATCAAATACTCTATCTCTAAATTTGATGCTAAAGTTGATTCAGGTTATTTTCTTGGTTATTCTCCAATGAGGAAAGCTTACAAAGTCTTCAATTCAAGAACCAAGATAGTAGAAGAAACACTGAATGTCAAGTTGGATTGCGCGTGATGTACTTGGTCAAGATGACATTCCTGGGTACTGATGCTACGAGACTGCAGTGCATTACATTGTCGACTTCACATTGGCGTAACTAGGTGATCTGGTTGTAATTCAGCGACCTGCTGAATTCGCAAATGATATACGTGGTCTAGCTGACTTCCTGCGTATTGATGCTGAGGGTCCGTAGTGCATTACTTGGTCGGTTCACGAAGGATATTGTATTTCTAACTCAATGCAATAGTGCATGTATTGAGGGGGAGACCTGTGATTCTGACTGTTGATGTGCAAGAGATTTGTGGATTCGCCAACAACGTCCAAGGGGGAGATTGTTGATGCACTTTCTGTGGACGTCACTGTCGAATAGACTAGGGTTGAGTCTTTGTATTGTGTTACATGAGATTGTGGTGATCCATAAGGGCATTTTATGGATCTGATGCATGTGTAAGTATATAGGACAATACACAAAGTTTACGTTCGACCCAAGGTAAAGGGCGAATGTGGAAACATTCCACATTCGTCCAGTGCAATGGGGCGAAGGTGGACTTTGGTCCACATTCGTCCAAAGCAAAGGTGCGAATGTGGAAACAGTCCACATTCGCCCACAGCAAAAGGGGCGAAGGTGGAAATAGTATTGGACTATAAATAGCAATCTCATGTGTTGGTTTTCATTTGGTGATTTGAGTTTATGCTTAGAATGCTCTCAAGGGGGAGGTTATGCCCGACCTCCCCCGGCCACGAGATAGATGTTTATCCTACTGATGACAGTGTCTGTAACCGTTTCTGTAATAATACGAATCTGTGATGACTTTGTTATCGTTAATTTCTGTCTCGTCTCGAATCTCCCGTCTGAAACCGAGTTGTTTATGCGTATTCGATCCACGAGTTCGGTTCCTAACCGGATTCACATTATAAATTTTTTTTAGTGCAGTAATCGATTTCTCATGATATTTTACTACCACTTTAATGTGACATGAGTTGTCTTACTATGTATGGATTTAAGTTGGTTGCATCGTTAGAACTTTGCACGTGAACATAGAGAATGTCACTTGATGCCTACAAATTCACATTATGAATCTGTTATATATAAAACTATAACCTAGATTGATTGGCTGTGGACTTAAATAGGTTGTATAATTTCAATATTTTATGTAAATAGATTGATTAGATATTAGGGTTTGATCGGATGTGGTTGGGTGTTTTTAGATGAATTTTTATTAGCGGATTAAATGGAACTTTATTGGTGGATGTATGGTTTTCATGTTGGTGTTCATGTCATATGGATTATAATATTGTTCTTTAAATGCTCATTCGAATTTTATGTTTGATCTTACTTTGGTTGGTCAAAATGGATTGCATGTTTATAGAGATCTTTTAGTTGGTTACCAAGATTGTGGCATTAATTATAATTGTTTTGGTTTGACCAATTTGTTTTTATAGAAAATTCGAATTTAAAATTGATTTATTTGATTTGGTTTGACTATTTTTTTTACACTATAGATTTCAGTTAAACTTTTTGAAAATATTCGAATACTAACTGTTCTATTGAGTATTTAATTTCAGATTTTTATATCTATAATTTTAATTTTTAGTATTCAGTTAGTATCATAAAAAATCAAAATTTGAATTTAACATAATAATGGCAATAATTAGAGTTAATTAATACATTTATTACATTCTAATTAAAATTTTGAATGATCTAAATCTTTTAAAAAAAAATTAATTTTGAATTTAAATTAATAATGGTAACAATTACACCTACTTATTAACTTTAAATTAGGGACTTTTTAATAAATTTAAAATATGACAATTAATAATTTCGATTATATATTTCTCAAATTAGTTACAAGTTAATATTCAAATTTTAAATACTATAATTTAAAATTATAGATTTCGGTTAAAATTTAAAAATATTCGAATACTAAATGTTCTATTTAGTTATTTAATTTCAGATTTTAACATATATAATTTTAATTTTTAAATTTCGGTTAATATTAAGAAAATTAAAAATTTGAATTTAAGATAATATTAGTATAATTAAACTTAGTTAAAACTTTTGATACATTTAATTCAAAATTTTGAATGTGCCGACTTTTTAAATTTAAGCTAAAAATTGTAACCATTACACCTATTTTTTATCTTTAAATTATGATTTCCTAATATATTAAAAATATAATATTAATATAGATTTTTATTAAACTTTTAATATTTATAATTTTTATTTTAAATATTGGTTAACATTATAAAAATTCAAAAACTTGAGTTTAAAGTAATTATGATAACATTTAGATTTAATTAACACAACTAAGACATTTAATTCGAAATGATTTGAATCGTTTAAAAAATATTCAAATTTGTTAATTTTAGTTAATAATGGTCACAATTAGACCTACTCAAATTATAGATCTCCTAATATATTTAAAATTTAACAAATAGAAATTTAATTTCTCAAATTTGTTACAAGTTCAAATTCAATTTTGAATATTGGGATTTCAAATAATAGACTTAGTTAAAACTTTTGATACATTTAATTCAAAATTTTGAATGTGCTGACTTTTTTAATTTAAGCTAAAAATGGTAACCATTACATCTATTTTTTATCTTTAAATTATGATTTCCTAATATATTTAAAATATAATATTAATATAGACTTTTATTAAACTTTTAAAATATTTGAATACTAAATGTTCTATTTAAGTATTTTATTTTAATTTTAATATTTATAATTTTTATTTTAAATATTGGTTAATATTATAAAAATTCAAAAACTTGAGTTTAAGATAACTATGATAACATTTAGATTTAATTAACACATTTAATTCAAAATGATTTGAATCTTTTAAGAAAATATTCAAATTCGTTAATTTAAGTTAATAATGGTAACAATTAGACATATTTATTACCTTTAAATTATAGATCTCCTAATATATTTAAAATTTAACAAATAGTAATTTAATTTCTTAAATTAGTTACAAGTTCAAATTCAATTTTGAACACTAGGATTTCAAATAATAGATTTCAGTTAAAATTTAAAAATATTTGAATATTTAAGTATATAATTTTAATATCTATAGTTTTATTTTTAAAATTTTGGTTAATATTATAAAAATTCTAAATTTTAAATTTAAGATAATAATGGTAACAATTAGACTTAATTAATGCATTTTATTCGAAATTTTGAACGATATGAATCGTTTAACAATTCAAACTTTTGAATTTAAGTTAATAATTATTACAATTACTCCTTCTTATTATCTTTAAATTAGAGATATCCTAATATATTTAAAATTTAACACTTTCGGTTATAATTTATCAAATTAGTTACAACTATAATTAACAAACTAGTTTTTTTCTTTATCCTAATTCAAATCATTACATATATATATTCCGGATTTATAAATCATTTATCATTTGATTCACATCTAGAGATGACAATTCTTAATCAATATAAAGACATTTCAAGCATAATTATTTAAACATTTGGTTTTGAAAGTTATTATTCATTTCCAGGTAAGTAAAACATCTTCCTAGCCACTTTTTATGATATAGTTTCATGGTTGTTTATTAAATTTATCGTGGTTGTACTCTAGTGTAATACACCTACGTATGTATAATATATAAACTTTGATATATGCACATATATATTTTATATTTGTTTAAAAAAAACAAAAATGGTTTTAAAATATAATATAAACATAAGAACTTTCAATCGAAGACGGTTACTTTTTATGATATACTTGCATTTCTAAGTTTTGTAAGATATATAACTAATAACTTATCATCTTGGTGCAACTTCAAAATAATAACTTGCATACATAACGTTGATATTGCACACACTTCTTCTTACTATAAACCTTCTTTCTGACACCATATGTAGTAAAATGGGCTCACTTGCATTTTGTTTAATAACTCAAAACATCATTTTATTTTTTTCGGCAAATTGTTTGTGGCAGTTGACTTTGACTAGGATTAGATTATTGCCTTGAAGTAGATTTTTTTAGTATATTCATCGTTCATGCCTTTTTTATTTTTCCCAATTAGATTATTTACCTTTGTTTGCCTCAAATATAAACATGATACATCGAAGTGATCGCGAGGTCGAAAGTGAAAAGGAAAGGGACGAAAGTGAATAGTTTCTGGTCGAAAGTGGGTTTTGTCAGATAAATTCTACATTCGGTACAGGATTTGAGGACGAAAGTGAAGGAATTTCCACATTCGTACCCCCGCTATCTCAGAAAGGGACGAACGTAGAATTTTAAGGTGTAAAAAATTTCGATTTCAGAAATTTTTTGAAATATTTTTGTTGAAAAATGATAAATTACTTGGCCATATCAAGAACTGATGAGCAGATAAGAGCTCAGATAGAAGCTGAACCACAACAATTACAAAGACAAAATTCTAAAGTTGAAAAATTTTGGGGTTTCCAATGACACCGAGACCTAGTGTTATACTAGCTCCAGCTGTGCAACCAACTGATGAAATGGTACATGTTGACAAGTGTGTTAACAGAGAAGGTGTTCAAAGTAATGTTGTGTGTTTAGTCGAACAAATCCCTTTAAAATACCAATTTTTCATCACATATATCGAGGGTACGAATGTGGGACTAAGGCTACATTTGACCGTTTGGTAAGGTCGAAGGTACCAAGATTGATTGAAATTCCACATTCGCCCAGTAATGAGGTTCGAATGTGGAATTCGTGAGGTCCGAATGTGGAACATTTCCACTTTCGACCTCGAAATCCTACGTTCGCCCTCACGTTTTTCTGCAAGTGGTCGAATGTGCAGAAAAACGTGTTCTTCTTCAATATTTTCTGCAAATCAGTCCATAATCACTCTAAAACTTCGAATTTGATGATGAAACTTGTATAGAAAGGTGCGGAAATGAAAACCTAACCCTCGAATTAACAAAAACATGGAGAAATCACATGATTTTGGGTTCAATTAAGAATCTAGGGTTTCTAGGGTTTCAACCTTTCAATCAAAATCTGAATTTTAACGTCTGAAATCATGAAATTGAGCTGTGATTGATTCAAACGACTGTTAGATCGTTCAAATCGAATTTAGCTCGGTTTCAGACGGGAGATTCGAGACGAGACAGAAACATACGATAACAACGTCATCACAGATTCGTATTAATTCAGAAACGGTTACAGACACTGTCATCAGTAGGATAAACATCTATCTCGGGGCTGGGGGAGGTCGGACATGACCTTCCCCTTGAGAGCATTCAAAGCACAAACTCAAATCATCCAAATGAAAAACAACACATGAGATTTCTATTTATAGTCCAACAACAAAAGCCACCTTCGACCCTTTGTATAGGTCGAATGTGGAATATTTCCACATTCGCCCTTTACCTAGGTTCGAACCTGGACTTTATGTTTTGGCCTATATTTACAAATGCATCAGATCCATAAAATGCCCTTATGGATCACCACAATCTCATGTAATACAATACAAGACTCAACCCTAGTCTATTCGACAGCGACGTCCACATAATAGTGCATCAACACTTTAAAGAAGTATTGAGAATCCAAACTTCTTAGAAATGGACCCTTATAATACTGGATCTGCCAATAAACCTCCTATGCTGGTCAGAAATGAATATAATATCTGGCAAAGAAGGTTGGCACACACCATATCTCAGACTAATACTGGGTGTTGGAGGTCTGTAATCTTTGGACCTCACAAACCAGTAGTAACTGATCCAGAAGGAAAAACTGAAAGACCAAAAGACCCTAAAGACTACACTGAAGAAGATTTCCAAAAATTTGAGCTAGATGCAAAAGCTTTTTCTATGTTGGCTATGGCTCTCCCAAATGAAATTTATGCTGGACTTTTACATTGTGAAAGTGCCAAAGAGCTGTGGGATAGTCTAAAAGAACAGTTTGAAGGAACTGAAGAGGTGATAACCAACACCAGAGAAATCCTAGCACAACAATATGAAACTTTTACTCATGTAGATGGTGAAACATTAACTCAACAATTTGAAAGATTTTCATCACTCATCTCTGAGTTAAAACTTAATGGTCAGACCTATTCAAATGCATCTATGTTACATAGATTTTTAAGGTCTTTACCTTCAAAATGGGAAACTTATTCTATAGTTCTCAGAACAAGTTCAGATTTTAACACCCTAAACCTAACAAGGTTACATGGTAAACTGTTGACTTTTGAAAGAGAAATCAATCAAAAGAAAAAGTTACAAGAATCTGATAAAACTGCTGATGACTATACTCCAGGTAGCACAGCCTTATTAGGACAGGAATCACCATCTTGTTCTAATAATTTTGGATCTTTTGATCACATTGACATAACAGTCGGGATCTCATCAGATGGATCATTCCCAGCTTATGACAATGAAGACCTAAGTCAAACTGCTGATAACATGTGTTTTATCATGGATGACTTAAAATATTTTAGCAGTGATGACTTAGAAGAAATGGATATTTTACACCAACTAGCCTTGTTAAGCATAAAAACTAACAAATTTTATAAAAGGTCAGGAAGGAAATTTCCAGGACTAAACAACTCTACAAAAGTTGGTTTTGACAAATCTAAATTGAGATGTCATAAGTTTCAAAAGTTGGGACACTTTGCTAGAGAGTGTAGAAGCTCTAGCTTTAACCAACCAATGTCTGGAAATCAATTTAACTCCTCATATAATAGGAATAATAGAAATCAAGGGAGTGCTCATTTTGTACAGGCACAAGCTCCACAAATCCAATATGTGCCACAAATACAATATGTTCAAATGCCTGCTCAACACCAGGGCCAACAACAAATGCCTCCTTTTCCAGCTGCTCAATAACCTCCACAAACTCAACAACCCCCTTAACAAAGTCTATTCACTTCAGGGTATGTTGACTGGAGCAGTCTTCCTTTTGATACATCTGAATGCAGTCCAGATGCAGACAACAAAGTCTATGATATCAACTGGGGAGAACCTGATAATGGCAGAAAGAACTTTGCCTTAATGGCCTTTGAGGGATACTCCTCCAATTCTGCTCTAACTCAGGTATCACAACAATCTCTGTTAAAGCTTTGTTCAAAATCTTGCAAAGAATCTTTTGCTTTAATTAGACAAACAAATGTGCATTTACAAGGCAAATCAAATGACATGGAGATAAAATACACACAGATGAAGTGTGATTTAGAAAGAAAACTTGTTTTAGAAAATAAGGAAATTTCTAAATTAACAGATAAATCCATTGAAACCCAGGCACAAATTAAAAGCATGATAAACAACCTAGGCAATGTCAGAAAAGAGCTTGCTGACACTAAGGTTGACTGTGAAAAATGGGTTGAGTCTTGTAAGGGATACCAAATGCTGCTTAACAAGCAAACTGCTGCAAATGTTAAGTTTGGCATAGGGTATACCCATACTGAATCACCAACTGATTTCACCCACAAAACTGACAATGATGGGAAGAAATTGATTCAAACTTCTGAAATGGAGGAGTGCACATCCTTCCATCAGAACTTTCTCAAAAATGAAAGTTCTGCAGAAGTGAAAACAACTGACAATAAACCATCCGTAGTTGCATCTACATCAAGAGTTGAGACCCTGAAAACTACTTATGACCTATTGAAAAATACTGATATTGTCAGTAATTTGCCTTCCAACTCTCTTGCTGAATTTAAAAGGAAAGAGAAGGCAAAAGCATGTGAAATATGTGGTCTATTCAACCACATGACTGAACTTTGTAGATATAGAAAGGCAAATAAGTTTAATAAGAAAAATCAACAACTGGTTGTGGGAAAACAAATAAGAAAAGATTATGAAAACACTTTCTTACCCAACAAACAACAACCAAGCAAAACCTTTTCTCAGAAAAAGACTAAATCTCAACAACAGTCTTTTTCTCAAAGTTCATCTTCAGAAGTTATACCTAACCTATCAGTAGTTTCACAAACTACTGAGGTTAAAGATTTGATAAATATGGTTAAACTTCTGATGACCAAAGTTGATGGTGGTCACCAAAAAGATGCCACCATTGTCCCTAATGAAAAATTCATTGCCAAAAAGACATGGATTTCAAAAATTGGTCCTCAACAAACTGCACCTGTTCTCAAGAGCAAACCCAAATCCAAATTGGCTTAGGTTCCCTAATCTAATTAATTTGCTATTTTGTGCAAAAGGTCTTCAGAAGGTTGAATATCATTTGGTATGTTGATAGTGGAGGCTCAATGCACATGACTGGATGCAGATACCTGATAAATAATTTTATCAGTAAAAGAGAAGGATCTGTGTCCTTTGGGAACAATGCAAAGGGATATGTGATAGGATATGGCAATGTATCCTCAGGCAAAATGCAGTTTGACAAGGTCAATTTGGTTGAAAACCTTGAGTACAACTTGCTTAGTGTCTCACAGATGTGTGACAAAGGATATTCTTCCTTTTTCACCAAGACAGCATGCAAGATCATATCCCCAGAAGGCCAGAAGTTGATAGAGAAGATCATTGTAGATCATACTTTGCTGATTGCCAAAAGATGTGGCAATGTCTATGCAGTGGACATTGAGAAAGACAAAGTACTGAACAACACTGCCTGTTTCTTCTCAAAGACATCAACTTCAGAAACTGATCTCTGGCACAGGAGACTTGGCCATATGAACTTTAAAACCATAAATAAAGTCACAAAAATGGGCTTGGTCAGAGGTCTACCTTTGAAGGAATACCAGTGTAAAGAACACTGTGTTTCCTATCTAAAAGGTAAACAACATAAGTCCTCCTATAAGTCTATTGAAGAATCAAAAACAACTGCATGTCTTCAACTACTCCATATGGACTTATTTGGAACAGTCAAAATCATGAGCCTTGGTAAGAAGAAGTATTGCTTGGTCATCATTGATGACTACTCAAGATTCACATGGGTCTTCTTCTTATATTCCAAGGATGAGGCAGCTGAAATAATCAAGTTCTTCATTCTACAAGTAGAGAAGCAATATTCTCTCTCTGTCAAAGTCATCAGGAGTGACAATGGGACAGAGTTCAGGAACAAAACTCTGGATGAATTTTGTTTGTCTAAAGGGATTGTTAGACAATTCAGCATTCCCAGAACTCCTGAACAAAATGGTGTGGTAGAAAGGAAGAACAGGACATTGATTGAAGCAGCAAGAACCATGTTAGCTGATTCAGGCCTACCTTTGTATTTTTTGGCTGAAGCAGTCAACACAGCTTGTTATGTTCAGAATAGAGTTCTTATCAACAAGAGACATACCAAAACCGCCTATGAAATTCTTCATGGCATAAAGCCCCTTATCTCTTTCTTCAGGGCTTTTGGATGTCAATGTTTTATCCTCAACATCAAATACTCTATCTCTAAATTTGATGCTAAAGTTGATTCAGGTTATTTTCTTGGTTATTCTCCAATGAGGAAAGCTTACAAAGTCTTCAATTCAAGAACCAAGATAGTAGAAGAAACACTGAATGTCAAGTTGGATTGCGCGTGATGTACTTGGTCAAGATGACATTCCTGGGTACTGATGCTACGAGACTGCAGTGCATTACATTGTCGACTTCACATTGGCGTAACTAGGTGATCTGGTTGTAATTCAGCGACCTGCTGAATTCGCAAATGATATACGTGGTCTAGCTGACTTCCTGCGTATTGATGCTGAGGGTCCGTAGTGCATTACTTGGTCGGTTCACGAAGGATATTGTATTTCTAACTCAATGCAATAGTGCATGTATTGAGGGGGAGACCTGTGATTCTGACTGTTGATGTGCAAGAGATTTGTGGATTCGCCAACAACGTCCAAGGGGGAGATTGTTGATGCACTTTCTGTGGACGTCACTGTCGAATAGACTAGGGTTGAGTCTTTGTATTGTGTTACATGAGATTGTGGTGATCCATAAGGGCATTTTATGGATCTGATGCATGTGTAAGTATATAGGACAATACACAAAGTTTACGTTCGACCCAAGGTAAAGGGCGAATGTGGAAACATTCCACATTCGTCCAGTGCAATGGGGCGAAGGTGGACTTTGGTCCACATTCGTCCAAAGCAAAGGTGCGAATGTGGAAACAGTCCACATTCGCCCACAGCAAAAGGGGCGAAGGTGGAAATAGTATTGGACTATAAATAGCAATCTCATGTGTTGGTTTTCATTTGGTGATTTGAGTTTATGCTTAGAATGCTCTCAAGGGGGAGGTTATGCCCGACCTCCCCCGGCCACGAGATAGATGTTTATCCTACTGATGACAGTGTCTGTAACCGTTTCTGTAATAATACGAATCTGTGATGACTTTGTTATCGTTAATTTCTGTCTCGTCTCGAATCTCCCGTCTGAAACCGAGTTGTTTATGCGTATTCGATCCACGAGTTCGGTTCCTAACCGGATTCACATTATAAATTTTTTTTAGTGCAGTAATCGATTTCTCATGATATTTTACTACCACTTTAATGTGACATGAGTTGTCTTACTATGTATGGATTTAAGTTGGTTGCATCGTTAGAACTTTGCACGTGAACATAGAGAATGTCACTTGATGCCTACAAATTCACATTATGAATCTGTTATATATAAAACTATAACCTAGATTGATTGGCTGTGGACTTAAATAGGTTGTATAATTTCAATATTTTATGTAAATAGATTGATTAGATATTAGGGTTTGATCGGATGTGGTTGGGTGTTTTTAGATGAATTTTTATTAGCGGATTAAATGGAACTTTATTGGTGGATGTATGGTTTTCATGTTGGTGTTCATGTCATATGGATTATAATATTGTTCTTTAAATGCTCATTCGAATTTTATGTTTGATCTTACTTTGGTTGGTCAAAATGGATTGCATGTTTATAGAGATCTTTTAGTTGGTTACCAAGATTGTGGCATTAATTATAATTGTTTTGGTTTGACCAATTTGTTTTTATAGAAAATTCGAATTTAAAATTGATTTATTTGATTTGGTTTGACTATTTTTTTTACACTATAGATTTCAGTTAAACTTTTTGAAAATATTCGAATACTAACTGTTCTATTGAGTATTTAATTTCAGATTTTTATATCTATAATTTTAATTTTTAGTATTCAGTTAGTATCATAAAAAATCAAAATTTGAATTTAACATAATAATGGCAATAATTAGAGTTAATTAATACATTTATTACATTCTAATTAAAATTTTGAATGATCTAAATCTTTTAAAAAAAATTAATTTTGAATTTAAATTAATAATGGTAACAATTACACCTACTTATTAACTTTAAATTAGGGACTTTTTAATAAATTTAAAATATGACAATTAATAATTTCGATTATATATTTCTCAAATTAGTTACAAGTTAATATTCAAATTTTAAATACTATAATTTAAAATTATAGATTTCGGTTAAAATTTAAAAATATTCGAATACTAAATGTTCTATTTAGTTATTTAATTTCAGATTTTAACATATATAATTTTAATTTTTAAATTTCGGTTAATATTAAGAAAATTAAAAATTTGAATTTAAGATAATATTAGTATAATTAAACTTAGTTAAAACTTTTGATACATTTAATTCAAAATTTTGAATGTGCCGACTTTTTAAATTTAAGCTAAAAATTGTAACCATTACACCTATTTTTTATCTTTAAATTATGATTTCCTAATATATTAAAAATATAATATTAATATAGATTTTTATTAAACTTTTAATATTTATAATTTTTATTTTAAATATTGGTTAACATTATAAAAATTCAAAAACTTGAGTTTAAAGTAATTATGATAACATTTAGATTTAATTAACACAACTAAGACATTTAATTCGAAATGATTTGAATCGTTTAAAAAATATTCAAATTTGTTAATTTTAGTTAATAATGGTCACAATTAGACCTACTCAAATTATAGATCTCCTAATATATTTAAAATTTAACAAATAGAAATTTAATTTCTCAAATTTGTTACAAGTTCAAATTCAATTTTGAATATTGGGATTTCAAATAATAGACTTAGTTAAAACTTTTGATACATTTAATTCAAAATTTTGAATGTGCTGACTTTTTTAATTTAAGCTAAAAATGGTAACCATTACATCTATTTTTTATCTTTAAATTATGATTTCCTAATATATTTAAAATATAATATTAATATAGACTTTTATTAAACTTTTAAAATATTTGAATACTAAATGTTCTATTTAAGTATTTTATTTTAATTTTAATATTTATAATTTTTATTTTAAATATTGGTTAATATTATAAAAATTCAAAAACTTGAGTTTAAGATAACTATGATAACATTTAGATTTAATTAACACATTTAATTCAAAATGATTTGAATCTTTTAAGAAAATATTCAAATTCGTTAATTTAAGTTAATAATGGTAACAATTAGACATATTTATTACCTTTAAATTATAGATCTCCTAATATATTTAAAATTTAACAAATAGTAATTTAATTTCTTAAATTAGTTACAAGTTCAAATTCAATTTTGAACACTAGGATTTCAAATAATAGATTTCAGTTAAAATTTAAAAATATTTGAATATTTAAGTATATAATTTTAATATCTATAGTTTTATTTTTAAAATTTTGGTTAATATTATAAAAATTCTAAATTTTAAATTTAAGATAATAATGGTAACAATTAGACTTAATTAATGCATTTTATTCGAAATTTTGAACGATATGAATCGTTTAACAATTCAAACTTTTGAATTTAAGTTAATAATTATTACAATTACTCCTTCTTATTATCTTTAAATTAGAGATATCCTAATATATTTAAAATTTAACACTTTCGGTTATAATTTATCAAATTAGTTACAACTATAATTAACAAACTAGTTTTTTTCTTTATCCTAATTCAAATCATTACATATATATATTCCGGATTTATAAATCATTTATCATTTGATTCACATCTAGAGATGACAATTCTTAATCAATATAAAGACATTTCAAGCATAATTATTTAAACATTTGGTTTTGAAAGTTATTATTCATTTCCAGGTAAGTAAAACATCTTCCTAGCCACTTTTTATGATATAGTTTCATGGTTGTTTATTAAATTTATCGTGGTTGTACTCTAGTGTAATACACCTACGTATGTATAATATATAAACTTTGATATATGCACATATATATTTTATATTTGTTTAAAAAAAACAAAAATGGTTTTAAAATATAATATAAACATAAGAACTTTCAATCGAAGACGGTTACTTTTTATGATATACTTGCATTTCTAAGTTTTGTAAGATATATAACTAATAACTTATCATCTTGGTGCAACTTCAAAATAATAACTTGCATACATAACGTTGATATTGCACACACTTCTTCTTACTATAAACCTTCTTTCTGACACCATATGTAGTAAAATGGGCTCACTTGCATTTTGTTTAATAACTCAAAACATCATTTTATTTTTTTCGGCAAATTGTTTGTGGCAGTTGACTTTGACTAGGATTAGATTATTGCCTTGAAGTAGATTTTTTTAGTATATTCATCGTTCATGCCTTTTTTATTTTTCCCAATTAGATTATTTACCTTTGTTTGCCTCAAATATAAACATGATACATCGAAGTGATCGCGAGGTCGAAAGTGAAAAGGAAAGGGACGAAAGTGAATAGTTTCTGGTCGAAAGTGGGTTTTGTCAGATAAATTCTACATTCGGTACAGGATTTGAGGACGAAAGTGAAGGAATTTCCACATTCGTACCCCCGCTATCTCAGAAAGGGACGAACGTAGAATTTTAAGGTGTAAAAAATTTCGATTTCAGAAATTTTTTGAAATATTTTTGTTGAAAAATGATAAATTACTTGGCCATATCAAGAACTGATGAGCAGATAAGAGCTCAGATAGAAGCTGAACCACAACAATTACAAAGACAAAATTCTAAAGTTGAAAAATTTTGGGGTTTCCAATGACACCGAGACCTAGTGTTATACTAGCTCCAGCTGTGCAACCAACTGATGAAATGGTACATGTTGACAAGTGTGTTAACAGAGAAGGTGTTCAAAGTAATGTTGTGTGTTTAGTCGAACAAATCCCTTTAAAATACCAATTTTTCATCACATATATCGAGGGTACGAATGTGGGACTAAGGCTACATTTGACCGTTTGGTAAGGTCGAAGGTACCAAGATTGATTGAAATTCCACATTCGCCCAGTAATGAGGTTCGAATGTGGAATTCGTGAGGTCCGAATGTGGAACATTTCCACTTTCGACCTCGAAATCCTACGTTCGCCCTCACGTTTTTCTGCAAGTGGTCGAATGTGCAGAAAAACGTGTTCTTCTTCAATATTTTCTGCAAATCAGTCCATAATCACTCTAAAACTTCGAATTTGATGATGAAACTTGTATAGAAAGGTGCGGAAATGAAAACCTAACCCTCGAATTAACAAAAACATGGAGAAATCACATGATTTTGGGTTCAATTAAGAATCTAGGGTTTCTAGGGTTTCAACCTTTCAATCAAAATCTGAATTTTAACGTCTGAAATCATGAAATTGAGCTGTGATTGATTCAAACGACTGTTAGATCGTTCAAATCGAATTTAGCTCGGTTTCAGACGGGAGATTCGAGACGAGACAGAAACATACGATAACAACGTCATCACAGATTCGTATTAATTCAGAAACGGTTACAGACACTGTCATCAGTAGGATAAACATCTATCTCGGGGCTGGGGGAGGTCGGACATGACCTTCCCCTTGAGAGCATTCAAAGCACAAACTCAAATCATCCAAATGAAAAACAACACATGAGATTTCTATTTATAGTCCAACAACAAAAGCCACCTTCGCCCCTTTGTATAGGTCGAATGTGGAATATTTCCACATTCGCCCTTTACCTAGGTTCGAACCTGGACTTTATGTTTTGTCCTATATTTTACAAATGCGTCAGATCCATAAAATGCCCTTATGGATCACCACAATCTCATGAAACACTATACCTAGACTCAACCCTAGTCTATTCGACAGTGACGTCCACAGAAAGTGCATCAACATCGGTTAAAAACTTCTGATAAATACCTTTTTCAAACACTTATCCATTCAAAAAGCAAAATTCCCTATTTCTCTCTCAAAGCAAACACAAAACCCCTTCTCAAACCTAAAAGTTACTGTTCGATCAAAAGAAACCATGGCTCTTGTACTGAAACAGGGACATAATCAACGAGGCTACTTCGAGAAGGATGAAGCCTGGTCCCAATACGACGAAATCATTGATTTGGTCGTTAAATCCCAATATCACACAGCTTTCACCGTTGATCCTCCCATTCATGTAGAAACTCTTAATGAGTTCTGGGCAAATGCAGAGTCGGTCACAGTGAACAATAAGGTGATTTCCCTCAAATCAACAATTCAAGGGAAGCACATGGCAATCACACAGGAGTCACTAGGAATAAGGCTTGGCCTTAATGATGCTGATGCTCCAGAGCATATTCCTACTTCTGACATTCATCTAATCATGACTGAGTGTGGTTATCAAGGTACTTTGTCACATGCAACAGTTTACAAAAAATATTTTGATCCAAAATATAAACTGTTATTTCATTATATTATTATGTGTCTAAGTCCCAAAACTGGATCATATGATCAGATGCCTTCAACTTTTCAACCTATTTTTCATTCTATAATAAATGAAACAACTTTTAAGGCATCTTCATTATTTTTCAATGAGTTGGTGTTGCATCACCAAAACGACAAAAATAAGTTTTTACTGTACCCAAGATTTATTCTACAATGCATAATAAAGGAACTTGGTGAGGGAGTACTTGTGGGGGAGTCAAAAACTTTAAATCCATTGACTTCACAAGTATTCTCAAGGCATAACAAACTGGCACTTTTGCCAGAAGATGACCAAGGGGAACAAGAAACAGTCCCCAAGGAACCCACATCTTCAAAACCCAAGCCAAAGAAAGCCAAGAAACCTAAACAGCAAAAACAAACACCCACCAACCCAAAGAAAAAGGTAGTTCAGGAAGTTGAGATACCTTAAACTACTGATGTGCAATCTGCACTTCAAAAGGATGTGGCTGAAACATCCTCTCAGTCCACTCCATCTCAACCACCCAAAAGAAAACCTGTTACAGTTACCTTTCATAGAAAAAGACTTAGAAAAACTGTAACTACTGATCCTTCTTTTGAATCTGCTGACCCATTACCCATAACTACTGATCCCTTACCTACAACTGCTGAACCTGAACCCTCCCATACAACCATTGAAATTGCCCAACTTCTCTCAGGACTAAAAGAGAAAGTCCCATCCAAACATGTCATTCCCCAAGAAACACATCAAACAGGGGAGATGCCTTCAGAAGTTGACATGGATGTGGACCTCATTAGTCCTAACCAAGGAGATGAGGATGAACCAAGGTTTCTAAGCCCAAACTTAGATACCTTAGGTACATTTGAGGTTGCTTCTACTCATTTATCACCCAGTGGTGGATATGAGGACAGAAGTAACATCCCTAAGACCTCAAATGTGGCAACTACTGATGAAGGCTTAATGCCTGAGGTAGGAAAACCTTAGTACCAAGACAAAGAGGTTCATGAGAATACTAGTTTGGGTCTAGCTCATGATTTAACTGATGCTGCCCTCATTGAGGACACTGTCAGGGATTCAGATGATTCCATTAGTTTGGATGATGATTCACAAACTCCACAACATGAATTGATGGCTCATATTGAAGGTCCTGAATCTGATGTCTCTAAGCTCAAAGAGCTGATCAGAAAAGATCAGGTTAAAGACCACTTAAACCCCGATTCCCCTAAAGTGGCATCTTCAGTACATTCTGAAGATCACCCAAAAACACCCCCTTCACTTAAAAAGCCTACCCAATTCTCTGGGATATCAAGCATAGACTGGAACCACCTATGCAACCTAGATGGTCCCCTGTACCAGATGATGACAAATCTTATCACTGAACAACTCAAAACTTTCACAACTTCTTGGGATTTAAAAGCTAATGAACAATTTGAATTGCTGAACAAACAACTTGCAGAGCTAAACAAGAAGATGGATGATAATACAAGACAGCTTGCATCATTATCTCTACAACTTCTCATTCTTTGAGGCTTCCAGAAGTGGATGAAGCCAAAAAGGGGGAGAAGACTAAGGAACCAATGGAAGTGTCTCTTGAAGCTGAAAAGATTACACACAGACCAAGGAAAGAGATACTTCAAACTTCTGATCCATCCCAATGGCATAATGAAGAAACTTCTGATGACATTATTCAAACTGCTAAAGACAATCCTTCAGTAGTTGTGACTACAATCAAGCCAATCAACCCTTCAGAAGTTCTATCTTCCAAGACTGATCAAGGACAGTCTTCTAAGGCACCTGAACAAAGTCCAACACCAATACCAATTCCGAAGCCTGCACCTGTAACTACTACAACCATTTTAAACCCTACTCCAATCTCTATGTCCAAAGAATTACTAGAGAAGAGTTTAAAAGAGGCAATCAAGAAGGCTAAGGAAGACAAGGTATGGAAAAGCCTGGAAGCAAGGGATGATCTAAGTTTTGATGAAAAGCTTGTCAAGTATCAAGAAAAACTTGATGAGTTAGAAGCTGAAGACAGAGCCAAAGAAGCTGCTGCTGAAGAAGACAAAAGAGCACAGCTTATGCTAATGATCACAAAGAATACAAAGGCTAAAAAGGCTTCTCTGAATAGACTCTCTACAGAAGAACTGACAAGAAGAGCTCAACTTGTAGCTGACAAGTTGGCAACAGATAAAGAAAGAAAAGCAAAGAGAGCTGAAATAATTGAAGAGTTGGTAGCAAATGGATTTGGTCCAAAAACTTCTGTGTCAAAATGGAAAGAAGACACTCTTTATGACACATACAAGAAATTCAAGGCTAGCAAAGCTGCACATCCAGAGAAGTACAAAACTCCTGAAGTTTCACAAACTTCAGTAGTTAAGAGATCTTCTGGTGCATTACAAAAGCCTGCTACCAGAAAGAAGAAGTAAGAGGAAACTGTAAAGACTGACTTCAAGATGGTACTTTTGGAAGGAAGCCAAGTAGTACATGGAGACTTTGATATTGAAGAAAAACCTCTGCTTACACAATTCAGGGACCCTACTACATATGCTTACCAGATACAACAGTCCATCAAAGAACAATCTCACACTAAGGTTGTTACAACACATCACTTACCCAACTTTGCAATACCTAGTGTTGTGAACACTGAAGAGAGCAGGGACTCCCACCTGAAGGTCACTGAAATTGAAGATATTCCTCAATCAGGACAAACCTAGGAGACTAGCTTGGTCTCCTATGCCTCAGACTTTGACAGGTCCAAGGTAAACATAGTAAAGTGGTCATTCACTGATTCTAACTCAGTGAAAGTGACCAGAAGAGATCGTTCAAGCAAGGTCTATAAAAATTCAAAGGAGTTGAGCATACTGTCAACAAAAGACCTACTCACCATACAACATCTAGAGCCTGAACAAGGATCTCCCACAGAGCAACAACAAAACCAGCTTAGTATCTCCATGACTACAGAAATCTGGAGAATACTGGAAGCTAGGAAAAATGAAAGTAAATAAAGATTTGGATTTGGTTTTGGCTTCATCAATCCAGGGGGAGATTGTAGGGACAAAAAGGATTGAAGAAACCACTTTTGTTACCAAAGTTCAAATCATATTTCTGCTAAATATTCTAAGTATGGAACTGCTGAAGAAGTAAAGACAGAAGTTCTGAAGTAGAAAAAGCAAATTGCTGAAGAGTTAAAGCATCAGAAGTTCTGAAGTCTAACCAGACATTTCACTAAAGAACTACTGAAGACAAACTACTCATCAGTAGGTTGTCACTCATCAGTACTTTCACATCAGAAGCTTCTAACTGACTCAGCAACTTCAGTAGTTTAGTATTATATTGTTTTGTTAAAGTCTTTGAACAAGTTTCAATGCTACAGCCTGTTGTAAGCATTATCCTAAGCATTATCTTAACTTATTATAATCTTGTATTACTTAGCACAACAGTTTGTACTCGTCTATAAATAGATGGGTTTATCCCACCATTTTAGACATGTGATTTCACTTAATTTTAATTGAATTCCTTCAAAGCTTTTATAACTTATTATCCATTTCACATCTGAGAATCATTCAATTCTTGCACTTACTGCTTTATACTTTGAATTGCTTTTGATTCTCATTAACTGCTATAGTAAAGGGGGAGTAATAACTCCTGTAAAAGTGATACTTTAACTTAGAACATTTATCATTCTGATGTGCAAATAACTTTGATAATACTACAAACACATAAGTGTTCTATAAACTTAACTGTTATAAGAGACCACTGATCAAACATTCTCGAATAGACTAGGGTTGAGTCATATGTTTTATAACATGAGATTGTGGTGATCCATACGGGCATTTATGGATCTGATGCATTTGTTTAAGTTGACCAAGAAATCAGGAATTTGGTTTGTGCTTTAATAGGGTCGAACCAATTGGCAATCGCCATCTAAAACCGAGCTGAAACTATTTAAACGATCTAGGAAACGGTACCACAAGTGGTATCAGAGTCTTGGCACAGATTTGAATGATCTAACAATCATTTGAATCAATCACAGGTCGATTTCATGGTTATTAGACGTTAAAATCAGATTTTTGAAAGGTTGAAACCCTAGATCCGCTAATTGAACACCGAATCATTAGACTTTTGCAAGTTTTTGATCAATCGATGGTTAGGTTTTCATTTCTGCACCTTTCTGTGCAAATTTTATCATCGAATTCAAAGTATAGACTGTTTTTGGATCGATTTGTAGAAGTATGAGTCAAATGAACATGCTTATCTGTAAAATTTCGAATGAAAAATAATTGATTCGTGCCTTCGTGAGGTTGAACCAAAGTTTTTGACTCTCCTTCGTTCCTTGGTTATTTGATTCGTACTAAGTATAGGTCGAATGAGAAAATTTTGAATTGGTTCGTGCTCTGCAGAATTAATTCGTGCCTAAACATGTTTCGTGCATGCTAATTGGTGTTCGTTCGTGATAACATGGGTACAAATGAATATTTAGGAAATTCATTCGACGCTTTGAAGGTATGAATGGAAATATTAGAATTTTAAGGGGTTAAATTTCGAAAATTTTATTGTTGGATCAGTGGTCTCTATTGCAGTTTATATCCAAGAACACTTCAGTCTTATAAGTTTATCAAAGTAGTTTGCACAGCGGAATAATAAGTATTCTAAGTTAAAAAGTCACTTTTAACAGGAGTTAAGACTCCCCCTCAATCAATGAACTAGGAAGTTAAAGATGAGAATCAATAGTGGTAAATAAAGCAGTTAAAGCAAGATGATTCTTAGATGTAAATGAAATGGATAAACAATAAAGTAAATTGAAGGTAATAGTTCAAGTGATTCTTAATAGATATATTCATGTGTCTAAAATAGTGGGAGTAACCCCTCTATTTATAGACGAAAGATTACATAGATATTAAGTAACAAAAGCTTATAATATTGTTTAGATAAGGCTACAACAGGCTGTAGCATCGAAACTTGAACAAAGACTTTAAGTTAATTAATATACTACTAAACTGCTGAGATTAAGGGCGGTTAGAATCTTCTAATCAAAGTGCTGATGTAAAGTGCTGATGAGTCTTCAGCAGTTCTTCAGATATTATGTCTGGTTTATCTTCAGAACTTCTGATGCATTTTACTCTTCAGAACTTCACATGTTTTCTTCTTTCAGCAGTTTCGCAAAATAATAAGAGGATATAAGACAAAGGTTTATTCAGGCTTATCAATCCTCTTTGACCTTACACATTGTCGACTTCACATTGGCGTAACTAGGTGAGCTGGTTGTGATTCAACTGAGCATGCTGGTTAAGTTCGCAAATGATCTATGATACTGACTGATGATGTGCAAGATGTATTTAGATTCGCCAACAACGTCCAAGGGGGAGATTGTTGATGCACTTTTGTGTGGCCGTCGTTGTCGAATAGATGAGGCTTGAGTCATATGTTGTATCACATGAGATTGTGGTGATCCATAAGGGCATTTATGGATTTGATGCATTTGTTTAAGTTGACCAAGAAATCAGGAATTTGGTTCGTGCTTTAATATGGTCGAACCAATTGGTTCGTGCCTTTGAGGGGTCGAACCAAATTGGTCTATAAATAACAATCTCATGTGTTGAGTTCATTAAGATTGTGAGTTTGTGCTTAGAATGCTCTCAAGGGGAGGTCATGCCCGACCTCCACTGGCCCCGAGATAGATGTTTATCCTATTGATGACAGTGTCTGTAATCATTAAAGATGCAATACGAATCTGTGATGATGTGATTTTCATCTATTTTTGTTTTGTCTCCAATCCCCGTCTAAAACTGAGTTGAAACTGTTTAAACGATCCAGGAAACGGATTTTAACCGTTTCCACGATCTCCAGAACCAATTTTCAGTGAAAAAGTTTTCTAAGTGTTGAAATTTTTACATCAATGGATAACATTTGGGGATGTCTGATGAACAACCGGCCTGCTATGGCACAACAATAGCAAACACCGATGAATCCTTGGGCTGTAGCAGCTGAGAGAGGAAAACTGCAACCACAACCGATGACAAATTACTCGGTTGTTTCGGGCCAACTCAACCCGCTGTAAGACCTCCTACACAACCAATGCCAGAATATTGGGGTGTTGCAGCAGCCGCAGCTGTTCAGAATCAAACCACCACTGCCATAACAACTTTGATGAATGATTTATCAACGGGAAATGGTAACCGTCCACCGAAGTTGATGGACATGATTGAGTATCCGTCGTGGCACAAGAGGTTAAAGATTCATTTGGAAGGACTAGATGGTGGAGAGGCATTTCAAATGTTACAAAGAGGGTATGTGCAACCGATGATCGAGAATTCAAACACTCTAGTTGCACTTGATGATTTACTCGATGCTGATAAGAAGAAGTATGTTGCTGAGAAGAAGGCATATTCATAGTTGTCTAAAGCATTGACCACAGATCTATCAATTTGGACTGTGTACTACTTCAAAGCAACTGTGGGATGCACTCAAAAGTAGGAATGACGGGAATGAGAAGACTCGAAATCTGAGAATGGATGAGCTAAAGAAGGAGTTTGAAAACTTCAGCTTTGTTGGAAATGAGAGGTTAAAAGAGTTAAGTGCTAGATTTTTCCATTTATTATCTGAACTTTCAAACTATGAAATTGTTTATCCTATGTCGGAATGTGTGGAGAAATTTGCAGATGCTTTACCAGTCTATTGGAGTCAGCGTGTGGAGGTATTGAAGGAAAAAGACTCGTTTCCATTCTGGACATTGAATGAGTTTATCCAAAGGCTCGAGAACAAGGAGATCCAAGAGAGAAGGAAGGCAAAGAGGTCCCAGATTCCTCAGAATCCGAAACTGTACTATGAAAGTTCCTTATCTTCATACATTCCAAGTGTTGGACAGAGTCCGGCACCACAGATTGCTTTTGTATCGAGTGTTGAACCGACCAATGCTGCTAGTTATTATGGTGTGTCTTCAGCTTTATCTTACACACCCACTCAGTCTTCTATGCAATCTGTTCCATGGATGGCAGCTCCAACGATGAATATGTCTCAACAATCTTCATCCAATGTTGGACAAGGACCATCAAGCTCAAGTTCGTCGTGTTAGAGACCTCTAACATGGGCTATGTAACTGTGGAAGTTGCACAAAAGCATGTTGCCTTGGTTTCTACCATGGTAGCATCTTATAACGGACTTGTAGCTAGGAAAATTGGAAACAACAATTTGACAAATGAGGATTACTCTCAGATCGATAAAGATGAGCTGGAACTCATTGATATCCAATGGGCGTTTGCTAGTGTGGTGAGGAGAGCGACTGAGTTTATGGAGAGAACCGGTCGAACTGATTTTGCTACTTATCCTAACACCACTTACGGGTTCAACAAAGCAAAGGTGACTTGTTACAATTGTGGGACAAAATATCACTTTCCCCGTGAATGCACAAAACCTAAACAACAAGGAAACCGAAATCCATTTAACACCAACTACATAAACCAAAATCAAAACCGTCAAACCAATTCTAAAAACCAAAACCGTATTTCTCATAACTCTACCCATAGAAAAACATCATCACCTAAGCAAACGCAAACCACACCAAATTATGAAAGAAATCTCGTTCCAATAACCACTTCCACCAATCAAAACCAAAATGAGAATCGAGCATTGGTTATTCCACAAGATGAAGGCTTTAATTAGAACGACATGCAATTGGGTGTCGAGGAGATTACTGGAGGAAATGTTGCATGTTTTGCACAAGAGGTTGAGAATGAGGAAATAGTGAGAGTAGAAGAATTGGTGAATGAAGAGCCGGTAGTTGAAGAAACCGTATCTGAGACGGTTGATGAAGTTATTAGTGAAGTTTCTGATGCTTAGGATTCAGATTATTCAGATTCTGAGAGCGAGTCAGATTCGGAAGCAAGTCTAACTTCGTTAGACAATGATGTTTATCAGTCATTAGCTGAAACAGATTTTCTTCTTGGCATGAAATCGTGCTTGGTGGATGATGCTTACACCAGAGTTGACTATTCTAAATTCTTTTCTAAGAACGAAGCTCATTTTGCTCTAATGGCTATGACTCATTTTGCTCTAAATTCTTTTGTGTTACTTTATTAGGAAAGTGTAATAGATTAGAAGGTGAGAATTTAAGTTTGAAAATTGACTTGGCAAGTGCTAAACAAGCTGTTGAAACCTATAGGAAGAAAGAGCTTTCAACAAAACAATTGAAAACTATAAAAAGGATGTTTCTGAATTAACCAAAACTCTTGCAAACAAACAAATTGCCATTAACAATTACATCAATGAAATTGAGGAAACAAAGCTTGAAATGGCTAAGGTCAGGTGTTTATATGAAAGATGAACAAAAAGTTGGAAAGCTACCTCAATGTGGCATATGTTTTGGACCACATTGTGCAAGTGCCTAACAAAGAAGGTGTTCCAACCAGTATTAGTTATAAATTTGTTCCATCTCCAGTTCTGTTTGAGAACCACAACCTTGATGTTGTGACATCGAAGAGTTCAGATAATTCTGCTTCCACATCAGAAAATGAATCTAACACCTCTAGTGTGGGAGATCCGCATTCTGATGAGACCGATACTAGGTGTGAACAATGAAAATGTGGTAGCTGTACCCAATGATTCTGATTCGGAGGAAGATGAACTGAAAAAGAATGTTGATATTCCTTTGGAAAATCACATTCAGTTTGATCCTTCACCAAAGGTTCTAGTTCCTCCTAAGGTTGAGACAAAGCCTATGACATCATAAAAGAAAATTGATGAAAAAGAATCAGATGACAAACCAGTCAAAATATTCTATCGGATGCAAGGATCCAATTAGATATTTGCTGATTCAAAGTATCCTATATAGTTTGTGAACTATTCTAAAATTGCTAAAATCTGGCAAGAAAGCACAATCTGGATTCCTAAATCTAAAAGAACAAATGATTTTCCACCAGAACTAATAAGAAAACTGTATGGTGATGAATCTAAAAAGGCAAAAGTTCATGTGACTGAGTTTGTGAAACCGGTTAATCATGTTAATGCATTTATGGAACCAACTTACTCACTGGAGCCTGCTCCTGAGAGTTTAAGACGCAGGTATATTGATGACCAATATCCGGTTAACACATTTGCAAATCATTATGATAAGCAAAAGTTTGAGGAATACCGTGCCTGTTTCAAATGTGGGGAGAGATGACATTTACTTGCTCACTGACCATATGTGAGACACAAAAGGCGTGAGGTTGAGGTTAGACGAGACCAAAGGAATTCGAATGTTGTTTATCCTCAAAATCAGTTTTATCAACAAAGAGGAAAACAACCAATTGTCTATGACAATCGAAATAAAATTGCCATGGAAAAGACTATGAAGAAACCAATGGTAAACTGAGTAAATGACAAGCAAAAGGTCTATCCTAAACCACCTGCTAAGTTGGTTGCTGGACCTTCGTCTGTTAAATCAGATAAGGTTACCAAGAATGCTCCTCCAAAGGTTGTTTCAAAGAAATCCAAAAATGTTAAAACTGAAATTCCAAAACAAATAAGAATTTTAAAACGACCCGAGCAGGCTTGGTTACATAAGGGTTCTTCTAGTGGTTCTACCTCAACTTCACAAGAATATGTGAAAATTGTTTTAGAAAAGAAAGTTGAAGAAGATAAAGTTGTTTCTGTAAATGCTGATACTTCAAGACCCAAGACCATCAAGACTTGGGTCCCCCAAAAGAACTAACTGTTTACTTGAATGGTGCAGGGAGTTCTAGTTGGCCCTGTTAGCAGTCTCTGGATTTTTGACATTGGAGCTTCCGAGCACATGACAGGGGATATGACTCTCTTATTCGATATTAAAAACATCAATGGAGGTTATGTTGCTTTTGCTGGAAACAAGGGAGGTTATATCATGATGGAAGGAAGTGTTAGTAATGAAATAGTAAGTTTTGAGAATATATCTTATGTGAAGCAGATCGACTACAATCTTCTGAGTGTTTTGCTGATTTGTGATAAGAAGTTTTCTGTATTCTTTGATGATAAAGCTTGCTACATCCTGAAGCCTGGTTTCAAAATTCCGAAAGAGTGGATTATGTTGAAAGCTCAGAGAGTAAACAACTTGTATATTCTTGACATGACCAAGTCAACAACAACACAGAGCCAAGTTAAATATTTTTTGTCAAAGGCTATTGAAAAAGAATCTATCATGTGGCAGCGAAGGATGGGTCACATTCATCTCAGGAAAATGAAACATCTTGTTAAGAATGGACTCGTTGACGATGTTAATGTGAAGCATTTTCATTTAAATGACAAGTGTGTTTCGTGTAAGAAGGGCAAACAGCACAATCATTCCCACAAACCCAAGAAAGTTAATTCTGTGACTGTCCCACTTGGACGTTTACACATGGACCTCTTTGGACCTGTGAAGTGTAAAAGTATTTACGGAGACTTGTACTGTCTTGTGGTTACTGATGACTATTCAAGATTCTCGTGGGTGATGTGAATGCAACACAAAAGCGACACGTTTAATAACTTGAAGATTCTGTTTACCCGTTTGGAGAACATTTATGGTTTGAAGATCAAAAGAGTCAGAAGTGATAATGGGACGGAGTTTAAGAATTCAATGATGGATGCACTGTGTGAGGAAAAAGGTATTCATCATGAATACAGTGCAGCTTATACTCCACAACAGAATGGTGTTGCAGAAAGAAAGAACAAGACTCTAATCAAGACGGCAAGAACGATGCTTGCAGATTCTAATCTTCCGGTTATTTTCTGGAATGAAGTTATTCATGCAGCATGTTATACATTGAACCGTGCGTTGACAGTGAAGAAGTTTTCAAAGACTTCTTATGAGCTACTCAACAGACGACAACCGAATTTAGACAAAAGAACTAAATGTGTTGAAGAGTGGTCTAATGTGGATGTTCAAAGATACACTCAAAATGCTCCTGGCATAGGACCCGATTACATGAAGTTTAAGGTGTATCAGATGGATGTTAAGAGTGCTTTTCTCTATGGTGTGGAAAAGGAAGAAGTGTATGTTGGGCAACCACTGAGTTTTGAGGATCCTATCCACCGGGATAAGGTCTACGAACTGAACAAGGAGTTGTACGGTCTGCACCAAACCCCTCAACAGTGGTACGAAGAGCTCAGCACATACTTACTTTCAAGAGGTTTCATGAGAGGAAAAGTTGACTGTGCCCTGTTCACGAAAAGAACAGAGGGTGATTTACTCCTGGTACAAATATATGTTGATGATATTATATTTGGGTCAACTAACGAAAGTCTTTGTAGGGAATTCGAAAAGGTCATGCGGGAAAAGTTCGAGATGAGCTTAATGGGAGAAATGCAGTTCTTTTTAGGATCACAGGTTGATTAGACGCCGTCGGGGATCTTCATCCACCAGACAAAATACGTATCCGAAGTCTTGAGCCGATTCTACATGGAGGATTCAACACCGATCAACACTCCCATACAATCTAATCACGGGATTGGAGTTGACGCTAAGGGGAAATCGTTAACCCTTACATTTATAGAGACATCGTTGGATCATTGATATATTTGACCGCTTCCCGCCCGGATATAACGTTTGCTACATGTCTTTGTGCAAGATACCAGTCGAAGCCAAAACAATCTCACCTTACTGTAGTTAAACGAATCCTATGTTATCTGAAGGGTTGTCCGTCATGCGGGTTATGGTATCCTAGTGATGATAACTTTGACCTCATTGCTTTTAGTGATGCAGATTTTGGTAGTTGTGAAATTGACGCTAAATCCACAACGGCTGGATGTCAGTTTCTAGAGAGTCAACTAATTACATGGCAATGCAAGAATTAGACATCAGTTGCACTTTCAACGTGTGAATCTGAATATGTGTCAGCCTCGAGTTGCTGTTCGCAAGTGCTTTGGATTCAACAACAAATGTGCGACTACAGTTTGCAATTTCTTAAAATTACCCCCATTCATTGCGATAATGAAGCAGCCATTGCACTCACAAAAGACATTGTACATCATTCTAAGGCTAAGCATATCCGAATATAGTATCACTTAATTCGTGATTGCTATGCTAAAGGATTGATTGATATGGTGAAAATCCACACTGACTATCAAAGAGCTGATCTTCTCACCAAATCTTTTGATAAATCTCGCTTTGAATTTTTGTTAAAGGCTAATGGTATTTAAAAAAAAAAGCAAGATTGAAATCCTCATTGGTTTATCAATTTTTCTTTAGTGTTTTTGTTTTCAAAAATTAAAAATCCAAAAATATGTTTTTAATTTTTGGGGAAACTTATTACAGAGAAACCAAAAACATTGAAAAATTTGAAAAACCATAAAAATCAGAAAATCCAAAATGATTTTCCTGTAGAAAAAAAGGAGATGATAGTACATCAGTGAGGATCTATCACATGCTAAAGATTTGTAATATCTAAATTTAACATGTGATGACTTTGTGTGATGTGTTGGTAGGCTTCGTAGACCTATTAATGCGTGCCTTAGTGTTACAAACATAACGAAGTACTCGCTTTGTGGCTGAACACCTCCGGACATATGGTCATGGTAACGTAATTTCGTTTGATAGGGTTGCCAAAATCAGAGGTTTCGGGTCATTATGTTAATTGTCATCTGGGAGAACCTAACTGATCTTTTGTCGTATTGATTTACGGACCCTGATTCAGTCAGGATATCTTAAAAGAGCTGTAAATGCCAAAACCCAAGTTACTGAATGAGGAACCTAAAATGTATGACAAAGATCAAAGATCATTTAATGCATCATATCATATCTATGATGAAAATCATGATTGATATAAGCCTCAACATGGTAGAGTGCACATGTTACTTTGTAGCATTGATTTGCTGACCTGTACACCTCAGTGCCTCATACCTTGTAAATTGCGGATAACAACAGCATAATCACGTGTTACGATGAAGCTTTGTGCAAATTCCTTGATACGGGAGTATGTCGTGTGTGTGTGTGTGTGGGACCCATAAACATGCTAGTTTTAACACATCTAATGCGTAGCATTTTAAAACACTGCATAACGGTCTGCATGTGAGTTTATGTGGATAACAATATCAGCAATTGTTGAGTCTCACAGGTATTTAATGTTAAAATGTTAAAGAACAATGGTGTGATTAGATTTCTCGAATATTGATATGATCCTCTTACCAGAAAATCATAAAAAGATGGTCTGTATATATTTACTTACTACTTTCTGTTTGATTTTCTTCATTATATGCAAAACTCAAAAAGATTTTTGGTGTGTTTTAGCATAAACTTCTAAAAATCAAAAAATTTTACATTTCTGTGTTATTTTCGATAGCCGATAGTGGAGGACGATCATTTTCTGGAAGTTTGACATACCAATCTGAGTTTTGTATCTTAAAAATCAAATTTTTTGAAAGTTTGGAGGTTTAAAGGTTTGAAATTGACAAAACGTGGATCGAATTGGATATTTTGGTGAAAATCAGTTTTCCAAAATTTCCATTTGCCCTTTTGTTAGGTCGAATGAAAATTTTGTGTTTGATTCGTGCTTTTTGAAAGGTCGGATGAAAATTGGTTCCTTTGAAATATTTCATTTGAACCTAAGGATTTTGATTCGTGCTTTTATTAGCCTGAACAAGAATCTTGGAACTCCATTCGACCTCACTAAACGTCAAACCAAAACCCTATATATAACCATCTGTTTCATTCGAACCCCACTTTCTCATTCGATAGTACTGTTCCAATACCCTTATTCGTAAAGCAGACCTTTTGATTTCGTTTTTCAGACTTTGTAATCTTGTTTCCCTTGATCTCAGGTACTTGTAGATGGAGTTTGAATCATTTTAGACCATCAAATCGTTCAAAATAGGGTTTTTTTGCACACCTGAACCCTAACATGATTACCAGGACTATGATTGTTAAACATGGACATGATTTGATCATTTACAACTATTAATCAATAGTTTTATGGGATAAGGATCCAAAAATTAGGTGTTTAACAAACAAACAAAGTTTTTGATTAATCTAAACCCTAATTTTTAGTAAAAACAATTGATTAAGGGTTTATTGTTAAAATTGGTGATTAATCAGTGATATTCAATGAGTTAGAAGATAATATAACAAGATTCAAGGATTAAAACAAGCTAAATCAGAAAATTGAAAATTTGAATTTGAAACAGTTCATTCGAACCTTTTGTTGGGTCGAATGAAGTTTTATATGTTCATTCGTGCCAATAGAATTTGGTTCAGACCCTCGAAAGGTCGAGCCAAATGCTTAAAATGACAATATTTTCAATTTGTCGATTTTCAATCCTTTTAAGAAGAAACATAACTGTTGTGCTTATATAGGTGAAATTGAAGATAAATATGAAGAGTTTTAAGGGATTGTTAAGTATTTGAGGATATCCCGGATTGTATTTGCTATCGCACAACCACATACCATATATAAAGATCACCAAGAAGAATTCTGGAGGAATGCTAAACTTGATTTTTATGATGGAAAGTCTGTGATTCACAGTAAAGTTCAGGACAAGATTATGATTGTTGAAGAAGAGGACTTTAGGAGTGTGTTAAGGTTGAATGATAAGGCGACAGATCCATTCAAACTACCATGGTGTGTACAGAGGGGATGTTTTCTGAGGATAAAGTATCTGGGAAAGATTACTAACTGCCAGTTGTTCAAGTCAAACGTATACCCGTCATTCAAGTATTTATTTCATGTTATTATTCACATCTTTGCCCCAATTCGAGGAGGATTCGATGTATTACGTGATACCACTTATTGCATGGCGGTGGCATTAATCCTCAATAAAGAATTCAACATCTTGGGAATGTTGTTTCACATATGAAGGAATTGTTTGATGGTACAAAGACAGATAAGTTCCTTATGTATCTAAGATTTCTACAGATGATCTTTGATGATAAGTATCCGAATCTTGTGAAAGATCCCACTAAGATCCTGAATCAAGAACACATGGATGTGATGACTTTGAACAGGATCACGACTTATAAGGGGAAGTTAGAAAAAACACCCACTAGAAGGTTATTCGAACATTTGATCAATCCTGGTTTTAAAGCTACTGAGAAAGATGGATGGAGGCATAATGGAAGTGATTCTGATTATGATTCTCCACTTGTTCCTGTGATGAAAGGGGAGAAAGTTAAACATCGAGTTGTGAAGAAAGGTTTAAAGTCAAAGAAAGGTAAAAAGAAGACGTTATTGATTGATGAGGATACGGAAACTGAAGAAGAATGGATTTCTGATAATGATAAATCTGATAAGGTAGCGAATCCTAAGGCCACTAGTGATTATGCTACTCCTTCGATTGTTGATGAATTGGTTGCTGCTCAGTTACAGCGTGGGTATGTTGTAGAGAATGCGGATTTGATACTTGAAGAAGATCTTGATATTCTTGGTTCTCCAGTTGCTCCAAAGTCAACCAAGCGTGGGCATATCAAGACAATGTCTAAGAAGGAGACTAAGAGGTCGAAAAGGCAAAAAGATGCTGAGATACTTTTGAAGGGAAAGAAAATTCCAACAGCTTCATCTACACCACCAGTCACATCACCAGCTAAGAAGAAACAAAGAGTTGAAAAGGAAGTAGAAGTAATAAAGAAGAAACCATTAGCATTCATTACACAACAAAACCCATCAGATGCTTCAAAGTCCTTGAATTTATATCCAGTTTTGAGAAACCATCATCTTCCACACCACAACTAGAAGCTTCACAACCGACTGCTGTTATTTCTGATGATGCGTTGACTTTAATGCAGCAGCAAATCTCTTGGTTGGTGAAAGCATTCGATATTCAAAAAGCTGCTAAAACAAAGAATGAAGGTGAAATAAAGGAGCTAAAAGAGAATGAAAAGGATATGCTCAAGATAATCGCCAAATCAAAGGAAAAAAAAGATGACTAGAGAAAGCGTTACGAAATGGAATTTATTCAAGCCTTAGTATCCTAAGCGTATTATTCATAAGAAGATCAACCCCATGACCAACTTGTCGTTTGTATCGTTGAGGTATAAGCCGCCTGTTTGTATGAAGCGAATTGCCTTGATGCTGATGGAATAGAATATCAGCAAGAACTTCGCTTTCTGGTATTATGATTGGGGAGCAGGTGAAGCGGTGATAGCGATTGACAATGGAGATAAGAAGAAATTGTGTAAGAAGATCCGGATATTTGATCCTATGTGGCTGGTGAATTGCTTGAGGAACGACATTGTGTCACACCCTCAAATTTCACTTGCGGGGTTTTACCGCGAGGCGCGTGACATACCAGGATCCAAGTCAACGATCACAATAAAAAAACACTAAATGTATAAAATGAAACCAAAACATTCTGCTTTGATCCATAAACCAGCAGCGAAAGCATTTCTTGTTTACAACCAAAAGACATTTTACAGTTTGAAAACATTGTTTAACATGCAACATGACTCTAGACGCCGTGCAAGACTCCGTGCGCCTAGTCCATTAACTGCTACCTTAGCAACCTGAGAAAACATGCCAAAAGAATGTCAACATATAATGCTGGTGAGTTCACAGGTTTTATAAAAGAGTTTCCGTAAGTTTGAAAAGATCATTCCCGTTAATACTATGTTATCACAACGTTAGCTAGACGTTAAGTATTTTTACTACTACGAGTGGGAAACCATTACTAACATGTAACTCCTGTTTTTGCCCAGAATAAATGAGCCATCGTCATCATCGGTGACTCCGGAACTAGAGACAATATGCACCCGCCGGCCTCCAACCGACGAGTGGGGTTTGTCAGTCCCAATAGATCTATTCACATTTCCCCAATATGTGTACCCACATACTCATGGTTTCCCTCTGGGACTCCCTGATGAAACGCCCGTATAGTAAACATCCATAACCATAGTATAACATGACCTTTAATTTGTAAGTATGAAGCATGTTTCTCCCCCGAAAGTAAAACAGTAAAAGCGGGGCTGTGACACTCACCTTAGATTGCGTTACTTGAAAATAGTTAAATCGATAAGCTATGATAGCCCCAAATAGCGGCGACCTATCACAAGACGTATATAAGTACTCAGACTAATAACCCATAGGTTAACTAGTCCCCAAATGTCCAGACCATAACCATGTACATTTGAAAACACCTTTGACTGTTAAACCGACCACACCAGACAAGACCCGACATCCCATTGGTGACCCGACACTCCACATGTTAGCCAAATACAAGGTATCATGCAACATATGCAGTTAAACACTTAGCATGCGCAAAAGTTCACTAAGTCTAGCATAACGCTCAATAAATGCATGAACAAGTCCGAACACGTGTTACCAAGTCATTAGGCATGCCACAGGGTTCCTATCATGTTCCTAGGTGTCAAATCATGCTTCGGGATGTCAAAATACACTTACAACAGCAGCACACGCGATTAGGAAATTAACATGCAATTAGGAAAGTCAACTGGTGAGTAGGAGAAGTCAAACATGCGATTAGGAACCTACTCGCTAATTTGTACATGCGAGTAGGGCTACTCGCCCAAGCATCATGCGAGTAGGATTCCTACTCGCCTCCTGCAGTTGTGTGTCGCCTTTTTGCGCGTTTCACCCTCCAAATCAGATCCGAAACATGTAAAAACACCCAACATAAACCTAAATCATTAACCAACCCATTCCAAACAAAAACCCCCAATTCATCACTGGTCTAACACCCTATGTGCAATTATTTCCAAAAATAGCAAAGTACTATATTTCATTAAATATGCATATCTTTCCTTATATGGCAAATAATAAGGTTTCATCACCTACAATCTTGCAAATCATCATTTCTCTGTTATAATACCCTCCTAATGTGAATCCTAACATCAAACAATCATCAAATCATATCATAACACCCTAAATCTTCAAGAATCACTCAAATGGGTCAAAATGCATATTATCAACAATACACAACTATGAACTCCCAAACTCATCAATAATCATGCTAACAACCTATTTATCTCAAAAACATGTCAAATACACAAGAATCCACATGTTTAAATCATAAAAATCCTATCTTTGCATGATAACATCACATAAAACAAGCATGAAGGTTTAGGCTTATGTAAAAATTGTTTTAATAAGTTTTTAAGGACACAAACACTTAGGAACTAGGTCTGGACCTTTAGGGAGCAAAACAATAGCATTACAAAGGTTTGGGATGAAGAACACACCTTGAATCTTGTTAAAGAAAGGAGCGTATGCTTGGAAATGGTGGGTTTTGAAGCAAAACGAGTTCCAGAGGTGTGTTATGGTGTAAGGGAGGCTTGGGATCAGTTAGGGTTGCATAAATGATGTTGCACAAGTCAAGGGTTGTATTTATAGGTCTTTCTAGTCGTCAAGAACAGGGCATGCGATTACGGGGCTGCAACAGGCGAGTTGGAGCTCTACTCGCCCCTTAAACACACGATTACACCCTACTCGCATGTTTTAACATGCGAGTAGGCTATCTGGTATGTCCTAATCGCCTGATAAGTTCCCCTAATCGCCTCCAGCATGTAACTTTGGGTTTTTGCCACGTTAAACACTATTTTAACAAATATAAACACGTATTCACATACCGACAAGTCATATAATGATTATAAACACATAATGCGTGATAACTAACACATTCACATCCGTTCACCAATTCCCGGGACTCGAGACTTGCGTGTGTGCGTTAAACCCGGTGATTCCATGAATCACCAATCCCTGTACACATGGTTATGGACCGACTCCCAATGATCCCGTGGATCATTGTAATGACTCCCGATGATTCCCCGAACCATCGTAACGACTCAACTGACCCAGTTAAGTATGTAATATGCATGACTCGCTAAGGTAGACTTACTAGTTTGATCAATGTTACTAACCTGAGTTTGCCGGGTGTCACACATTGAGACGTTATACTTTAATCCGATTCACTATGACGCACTAGACATCGAACAAGCATGGAAATTCCAAGCTGTTATGAAGTTTTGCTTTGCTTTCGAGGTACATTCAGACTATGATTACAAAAAGATATTTGGAAAGTATGCTATGAGGTTGAAGTAGCCAGTCGAAGTGAAAGAAGCGGCAAAGACACTTAAAGCTAAACAAAAGCTGCAGGGATTGGAAAGAGATAATCAGAGCAAAGAATCCGAGCAATAGACAAGGGGGAGTTTGTAGACGCATATTTCATATATGTGTCTGTTGCTTTCGGATTGTAGAAGGTAAATGTCTAAGTTTTGAAGTTTTTGTTAGTTTTGGATTTTGGTTTGGGTTATCTTGAGGGCGAGCCAAAATCATAGAGGGTCGAACTAGTTTGAATTATGTTTATTATTTTGATTCGGACTTAGTAAGGGTCGAATGGCTTGGTTCGAACCCATGAAAGGTCGAACCAAATGCCTATATATAGTTTGAAGTTAGTTTGAGTTGTAACAGTTGGTCATTTCGAGTTAGTTATCAGTGTGTGTTTTCAAGGTGTGATCTGAAAGTCTGTGTTTTCATTATTCAGATTCTGTAACAGTTATAACATCATTAATGTTAATGAAAACATGTTGAAAATGGAATTTATCGTGTATTGATTACGGTTTTCATCATTTTGCATGATAATATTACGGTTTCCGCACCTAATACATCAGTACTCGTGTTGATCATGTGTTTCTTTGTTTAAATCGGATCCTACAAAGATACCATTTTCAATTATTAGATACGATTATAATAAAAGCTTACCACATTATTTTCCTTAACAAAAACCATAGAGCTCAAAATTAATACTTAAAGTCTAAAACCAACATGTTTGACATTAAATTTTAACAAAATAAAGGAATAACAAAGTAACCATTAACTACCCCTCTACAGCCTTGGCCATGCTAAATGTAGCTGCCAGTGCTATGCCTCCTATCAGGATCGTTTGGAGGGCACTCCAACCTGGTTTGTTCCCGGTTTTTGGGCCACTGGTTTGTCCCGGTTTGGCAAACCAAAAGTCCTTATTGTTTTAACTTTTCATTTGGCCTTTGATAAGTTGTTTTGGAAAAGTAAGATTTGTTACTTTTCAAAACTCTTTAATATTTACCCAACATGCCTTCCTTTACAAAATAACTTATTGACTTATTGGCTTTTCCCGTCACATAAGCTAATTCAAACACCTTTTTAAAAACTCCTTTTTAAAAATCATAAGTTAATTAGTCCTTTTCGACTAAAATAAGTTTATCCAAACATGCCCTTATATGAGGTAAATAGTACTAAAGAGCAAGAGTATTGATTGATTATTATGGGCCAATAAAAGAGTCAACCAAAAGCTTAGGTTTATGAGTGTTATGAAGGGGTTACATGTTGAGAGGAATATAAAGTGTGTGTTACATACATATACAATGGGCATTATAGAATGTACACAAGGGCATAAAGGGAACAAAATGACCAAAGATTGGAGGTTTGTGAAGGGACCCTTCAATTCCCATCTTAAAGTTGTGTAAAATTACCTTTTTAGACACCTTTGGTCCTTCATAAGGTACTAGTGGGTTGGCCCGCGCGATCCAGCGGGTACATAACCCCAAATCTAATGCTACCGTATGCAATATAAAAACCGGTTATATGATAGTAGTGTGACGTGGTCCGACCCATGAAATGTCACCTGCAAGCTGACTAAAAATCCAAACGGCATAACGCAACCTTCAATATGACCTATTACTAACCCAATACAAAAAAAAAAAGAGAATCTAATTGACAAATAGCTTATTAGAGGTGACTATATTGGAAAAATCTAATTGACATAGAACTCCACTAACAGGTAAAATTATGTTAATTTAAATATAAAAATGGCTAAAAAGAAAAAACATAAGTACATAAATAAACCCAAAACCTGTTGTTTAATCAAATGTTCTTAATGCTACTCTTATTTTGAGGAATGATTCAAAATTTTTAATGTTAAGTGATTTAGTTTTTGAATTAAGTTCTACCAAGTATAAATGATGTTACCTAATTAGTGTTGCTATAATGAGATGTATACAGTATGGATTGTGCTATAATATAAATAGCAAGAAATTCTCTTACGATCTATACATAATCCTCTATTTATATTTCACCTCATCTATACTTGAATTTGATAAAGCAATGTGATTTTTTATAGAAACAAAAGTTTTGGAAAGCCCGAGATGCTTCTGAATAACAGCAAATGTATCTGAGTAACAACAAATATATTGCTTTTCATTGTTTTTACAAGAATCACATATGCTTCTAAACCATCAAATTTTACTAAAGACAAGTTGCTTGACTTGTATATTGTCATATTTAAGTACAATGTATGTACATGCAAGATGAAGACATCTGAGCCAAGAGAAAGAAACTGACCTTTTAACAATAACGAAGTAATGTTCGATGCTTATCCTCACCACAAACCTGATGTGATAAATTCCACCTTTAAAAATCATTCATTTTTCCAACTCAAAACAAGGAAAACAATGATTAAAAAACAAGAATAATATACGGGGCATTTGTAAACAGGGTCAACCTCGCATCATTTCAATACAATGTGGTATATTAATGTCCTCCATATTGACATGTATATATGTTCTAATCTAACCAAGGTAAATGAGTTATAAACCAAACAAAATGCATACCCCTGGTGTATAATGTTTACTTTCTAGTGGAGCCAACTTATCTGGGACATTCATGAGCTTGTCGATTTCATCAAACATTTTGACAGCTAGAATGTGTGATCTCACGGTTGCAGACGAAGAGACCCACTTGGTACAGCAACATCAGGATAGGTTCAACCAAATTAAAGTTGATGGGGTGATTGACATGAAGATGCAGAGTCGACATTATCAAATTAAATAGGAAGAACATCGACCTCTTTGAGGAGAAACGATTCAACTTGCATAAATTGATGATCACATTGTATATTATTGAATCTTCATGAGGAAACAAACAATGAAGCGACGATGTAACATATTTTGTGTGGAGCTTGAAATCTTTTAATTGTCATCTTAAACTTGATGTTAAATTACCACTTTATCTATCTAGTTTAATGTTATATAATGGCACCATAAAGGACTTAATTAAGAGCATTGTTTTATTGAAATTGATTTGGTGTTATGAAAGGAGGTTACATGTTGAGTGTGATATATAGTGTGGATTACACACATATACAATAAGCATTATATCTTGTACACAAGGGGCATAAAAGGAAAAAAAATGACCAAAGATTAGACATTTGTGAGGAGACCCTTAAACTTCCATCTTAAAACTTTGATGAAATTACTTTATTAGACACCATTGGTCCTTAATAAGGTAAGTAGTAGGATGCCCGCGCGTTGCCGCGGGTACTTATGTTTTTTTTGCTAACGTTGCGTGACAGGTTTTACATAACTTATTTTTATTACCAATTTGCTATGACAACTAATATATCAATTCACAAAGAGTAATTGAGTATAAACAAAAACAACAATATAAAATATGGTAGACGACATTATGGATATGTAAATCGCTATAAGACTGCATATCATGTTTTTGTTTCTATAGTTATTAATTTGGTAAAATGTTTATGTGGATCATGTCCCTTAGCAAGTACATCTTCGTCAATCGGAGATATAATTTTGATCATCCTAGCAAGCAAAGTAGATAGTGAATCATTCTGGAAAAGAACTTACAAAAAAAAAACACAAAAAATAAATTTTGAACTAACGTAAGTTATAAATCACAATTAAGTCTTATTGTGTGCTTATATGGAGACTTTAACTTTGACACACATGTCTTTCTCTTACCAGGCCACAGGATGGCTAATGATACATCTTAACAGTGGAAGTACTCGTAGGAATGAGTAACATTTACTTGGTTGAAGACTTCTCTATTGTATTTCTCATTGACAAGTTTCAACATGCCTATCATAAAATAAAAAAGATATATAAACTGGTTTTAAAAGGGCATGTCAAGTGGGCTGGGTAATGGGGTTAAATAGATGGTCAAAGTAGGTATATTTCATATCAAGATGTTATGTCGGGTCGGGCTTGTTGACCATCAACACTTACTTGTCTATTTATTCCAAAAGTAAAATACGAAATCTAATATAATATAAATGCATAAATTATTATAATGCCAATGGATTTAATTATTTTTTAAGGAATTACATATGAGAATGGAATGTTTTAACTATTTAAAATCATGTATTCAAATGGAGGATCGTGCCATAAGCCAAAAAATAATCAAATTCAATCGGAAGAAACCACATGTGTTCCATCACATCTAGAGGTGGTTATTTCACAACCGATCTACTTAACGGCTAAAAAAGCTAAATAAAATAAACAAGTCAAATGGGTCAAAAGTCATCTAAAATGTATTTATCTAAGCATAGGAGGTGAGTTCAAGCATTTTAAAATGACAAAATTACCATATTGTCCATCTAAAAGGCTTTATAAATGTAGAATTTTTTTAAAATGCCTCATGTTTTAAAATTAAGCTGTTAAAGTCATATTATCACCTTTCATGCAGTTGAATTGAATGTATGTCTGCACCACCGGGAATTCCCTAGGAAGCAAGTCATCACAATTCAGCCAAGTTTATTCTCTTCATAGAAAGCTGCATTTTTAAGCAGCAAATAAGGGGAAAAAATGAAATTGTAAGCTTTCCTATTTTTGTTTTAAACAACTTAAGGATACAATATTATGTGTTGTATTTATGTGAAATAGCAGTTAAATAAGGAAACAATTTTAGATGCAAGTGTAAAAACACCGAACGAAAACATAAGGAATCAGTGATAAGCCGTATTGACATTTGACACAACATAAAGTTCTAGTTTTTTGTTTAATTGTTGTACAGAACATCAACATAAGAAATCAACAATAATTATTTTCCTAAACAATAGATTCCAAAATTTAGTTTGCAATTTTAAATAAGCCCTATATATGCACAAATTCTTTATAAGTCATAGCAATGCATAATAAGTGCAAGAGTAAACCAAAAAAAAATATTTAAAGGAATAAGTTGATAGTTTTTTTTTGTTGGAACAACTAAACAATTTGATGAGGTATGAATGTTGGTACTTCTTATGTAACCGACCAGACTCTATTGTTTTTTAAAGACCTTTGATGTGTTCTACCGTCTTTCTATCTTTTTGTTAGAAATTAAAACCATAGCAACAACCTAACTTAGGGCAAAAAAAAAAAAAAAAAATAAAGAGTTGCAACTTTCCTACTCGAGGTAGCCCGTAAACATACGCAGGAAGATGATGTAAATGGGTGGGTCTATGATAACATGCTTCATGCACTTCTGAGAATTCAGATTAGAGATGTAAGCTTCTTGAAACCACCAAATAGGATACCCTAATCAAGATACAAATAAAAAATTAATTCAATCTATAATTCATCTTTAGAAATATTTATAAAAAAAAAGTCTATAATTCAAGACTTTTATATATGTAGGAGAATATATACTTGATATATAATAAAACGCTTTTGTTGAACCGTTGTTTTTTATACTTATTTAAAACAATCACTTATATAAAACACAAAACATAAACAAAGAGCATGGTAGACTAAGAACACTATATAAAACATGTGAAATAGAAGCAAGTTTTGTTTAAGCATTTCATCAAGCACTTGGTGTGCGGTTTAAAACCATCAAATTATAAGCAAAATGCTGGATATGAAACCTAATACATGTACATAGAACAACCAATGTACAAATATAATGCATATCCAAAAAAATGTACATACAACCGTATATATTAAAACTTAAAGAAAATCCATAATAAAAAAACAACCTAAAAATTGATTTCCAAAAATATCATCAACACAGACCTACATAATATATTTGTGAAGATGCGATTGAATCAAAAAAACACTAAACAAAAAATAATAATGATATTAATGTGTGAAGATGATACCTTCAGGTTTGAATTGGATTTGAAGGAGGCTTTTTATATAGATATTTTCACATTGTTTTTGTTATGGCATTGAGCTAAAAAACTCCTTTATAAAGGGTAACTGAAGCAACGATGGGTCACATTCAGTTGTTGCGTCGCATTCATAGAGATTGAATTGGGTGTTTTAAGGATGAGCATTGAAGTGGGTGTTAAAAACCATACTCTTCCCATGCCAACATTCAATTGGTTTTTTATGAACAAGGGTTACATTTTAAGAGAAGTATAAACTATGTATCAAATACATATACAATAAGCATTAAAAGTTGTACACGAGAGGTATAAAGGAAAGTAAAAGACAAAAAAATAGAGATTTGTAAAGAGCCCTTTAAACTCTCATCTTAAAATTTGGATAAAATTACTTTAATGTCCACCTTTAGTACTTAATAAAATAATAGAGATAGAGATAATATAATGGAGATTTTAAATCCACACCGTTGACCACCATGGGACTTGAATTCTTTGCCTCATTAGAACGGATACTTTACCTTTTTTTTTTTTTTGAAAGTTAAATTTCAATCAAAAGCGCACCAGCCGGTCCTCAAAGCGAGGACCCCCGGGCCAAAAAACAAACGATTACGACGAATTCAAAGGGTTATTACACCAATCATTCCAAACTAAATCTTTGAATCTAGACCTATTGCGACACCAAAAGAAAGAGATCGCTTTTATGTGTTCAGCGACTTCTACTGCCCTTCGTTTAGAATCTTTGAATATCCTGTTGTTTCTCTCGGTCCATATCGCCCAAATGGTTGTAATCACAATGCCCCTTAGAATCTGTTTCCCAGCCGAAGAGCTGTTATGGAGGTCAGCCAAGCTTAGCAAATCTGTCACTTCAAAGGCGAAAATAGGCGGAAGGCGACACCACGACCCAACCCGGTACCAGATCTCAGCTGCAAAGCTGCAGCCGGTAAATAAATGGGCTGCAGATTCTGCACCGAAGCTGCAGAAAACGCACATGTCGTTCTGTAAGTCAACACCACGATGCATCAACGCTTCTTTTGTTGGAAGACGATTAATAGCCGCTCTCCATGCCACGACTTTACATTTCAGAGGTGTCCACCCTTTCCACTTCATACACAAAGGCTGCATTTGTGTGTCGGCCGATTGCATTAGAATTTTTTCTTTCTTAACCGAAAAAACTCCATCCGGGGCTGCTGTCCATTTCCATCTATCATTCCCTCCTAACCAGCCATAATCAAAAATGTCCGAAAGAAGGTTGATGAGATCCGAAACCTGATCAGCATCCTGAGGACTAACTTGCCAATCCCACGAACACACTTTAACCCCATCAACGACATGAATCCTCTCAGCGACAGTTGCCCATTTATGTCTCTCAATTCTGAACAGATTTGGGTAAACAAAGCGAGAGGGTATATTGTGCAGCCAAGGATCTGTCCAGAAGGCTATCGCCGAGCCATTACCCACTGTTGCAGCGAAATAACTATTGAGCGAGGCACCGTTTCCAGTTTTCTTTTCACCGACTTTTACAATTTGTTTCCAGCATCCGCTAGCCGACGGAGAACATGGCAAAAAGGACCAGGTTCTGCTCGTACCATGACAGCCCAAAACGACCCGTTTCCAAAGGCTACAATCTTCATTTTTAAAACGCCATGTCCATTTAAGGAGTAAGGCGTCATTAATGTGTTGTAGCTTTGTTAAACCCAATCCGCCCATCTTCTTTGGGGTAGTAATTGTGCTCCAAGCCACCCAATTGATCTTTTTTTCAACACTTGAACCCGCCCATAGAAATCTTCTAAGAATCGTCTCCATGTTTTCGATAACCGCTTTAGGAGCCTTGTATAAAGAAAAATAATAAATAGGCAAGTTCTCAAGAACCGACCTAATGAGAATAATACGCCCTCCGATGGATAAATGCCTCGTCTTCCAAGAGGCCAACCGGTTTTTGATGACGTCGATCACCCCATTCCAATTGTTAATTCTAGACATTTTGGCTCCAACTTTGATCCCCAAATAATCGAATGGAAAGGCGCCTCTTTTACAACCCAACACCTCCATCATGTTATCAATTTCATTGTCTCCGGTACCAACCCCAAAAAGATTAGACTTGTGAAGGTTAATACGCAATCCCGAGCATAAGTAGAAAACTCTAAGGATCCGGGCCGTACATTGAATGTTTTCACGCGACCACTCCCCCATGATGAGAGCGTCGTCCGCGTAAAATAAATGACTAAGATCCACATCATCCGAAGTTAGCCGAATACCTTTAAGAATCCCGAGAGCTTTAGCTTTATCTAGCATCCATGAGAGACACTCCATAACAATCAAGAACAAGAACGGGGAGATGGGGTCGCCTAGGCGAAGGCCTTTTTCACAATTAAATTGAAACGTAGGCGACCCGTTTACGAGAACAGAGGCCGAGCTGGACACGAGAATTCCTTTAATCCATAAGCACCATCTAGGCGGAAAACCCATTTGCTCTAGCATAGATAAAAGAAACTCCCAATTTACATTGTCGTAAGCTTTTTCGAAGTCTATTTTCAACAAAAAAGCTTTTTTCTTTCTTTTATTCAACCAATCCAAAACTTCATTGACAACAAGCGGACCGTCAAGGATAAAGCGACTAGAAAGGAAAGCCGATTGGGATTCCGAGATCACCTTCCCCAAAATCTTTTTGAGCCGATTGGTAAGAATCTTCGATATCACCTTGCTAATTAACCCGGTGAGAGTAATGGGTCTATAGTCTTTAAGGCCCAAGGGGGATTTCACCTTAGGATCAAAGTAATGAAGGCCGCACCGCATCCCGGACTTATAGTCCCTGTCTCATAAAAAACCTTCATTATATTAACGAAATCAACTTCCAAAGCATCCCAAAATCTTTTAATAAAACGAAAATTGAACCCGTCTGGGCCGGGGGCCTTATTAGAACCGCAATCGAACACTGCTTCCTTTATCTCCTGTTTGGAAAACTCAGCAACCAAATTCAAACCCTCTTGATCTGTCAGCCTCTTCAATCCTGTACAGAAACATTTGGGCCGGATCTTCATTTTTTCTTTAAAGTGCTCTCTATAAAATCGAAGGACTTCTCTTTTAACTAAAGCCGGTTTGGAGATCCATTCCCCATTGACATCTAGACCCGGGATAGCGTTTCTCGCTTGTCTACCTTTAATAATATTATGAAAAAACCTCGAATTTTCATCACCAAGGGCAGCCCATTTAATTCTCGATTTTTGCATTAAATCCTTCGACCGCAAAACATCTATTTCTTGAAGAGATTTCACGCATTCCGAGCAAACCCAAAGCTCAACCTCCTCAAGCTCTTTTTGTTCCATCATTAACTCAAGCTCTTCTTTCTCTTGTTGCATATTTAGCACCTCTTCCATTTCTTTTGATTTGCTAACTTTGCTCCATGCCGAAAGCTTATTTTTCAGCGTTCTAAGCTTTCTATTCAGGTTCAAATCGGGCGGTCCTGACGAAACCCAGCCTTGCAAAACAGAATTAATCACCTCCAGACAGCCCTGTTTTTCTAACCACGAGTCGAACCATCGGAATGGTTTCGGCCCAAAGTTAGTGTCAATCAATGAAAGGAGTAATGGAGCATGATCCGAGCGCTCTCTGCTAAGAGCTCTAACATGAGCGTTGGACCATTTATTAAAAATCTCTTCGCAAACAAAGACCCTGTCAATTCTGCTAAGTTTACACATACCTCTTCGGTTGACCAAGTATGTAAACTTCATACCTTTAAGATCAAATTCTTTCAATCCGGCTTCATCCACAAAATCGTTAAAATCCCGAGCACATACAGGGTCAAAAGTCGAATTTTGTCTTTCACTCGGGTCCCTAACAGCATTAAAATCACCAAAGATAACCCACCACCCTTGACCCGAATTAACGACCTGAATAATTCTCTCCCACAAGGATCTTTTTTCGACATTGTTATGGGGAGCATAAACATTCATTATATTGATTCGAGTCTTCCCATCTGCCAGAAAACCCGAAACCACAAGGAAATGCGTGTCTTTTACAACCGAGTCCTTTAGCAAAAACTTTGGGTCCCAAATACTTAGCAGACCACCCGAATTACCTACCGAATCAACGCTTTCACAATCGAAACCCAGACCTCCCCAATATTTAGAGACCAAACCCGTAGAGATGTTACCACACATAGTTTCCTGAATCCCAATAAAAGAAACCCCGTGCTCATTCTTCAGCCTATTAATCCTTCCCGGTTTGCCCCGAGACCCAACCCCACGAATATTAATCGACAAGAGATTCATAACTTACCGGATTGTAAACCCTCTTGAATCACCGACTGATGAATTAAACTTTCACGATTGTTAAGATTGACTCCTAGCTTTTCCCCCAACAGTTTTGTAGCTTCAATCTCATTAGTCAATGCAAAAGCATCGATCTCCGAATCTTCATTATCTTCCTCCACAGCCTGCTGCGCTGGTTGACTATTAAGGTCAATAGGTGGTTCTGTATTATCTGGGACAGAGGAAGGCAACTGGACGACACCAGCGCTTGAAGCAGCATTAGTCTGTTCCTTATTATTAAGGCCCAAAAGAGAGTCCAATCCAAACAAATCTTCATCATTCCTGGGCTTTTTGGTGACCTTGAGACTCTCGTTACTGCTAGTGTAAAAAAGGCTGGCCCGGCTCACTTCAGCTTTTTTGCCTTTTTTCCTTTTTACAACATTCGAAGTTGAGGGACTATTATGTAAATTATCACACGAATTTTCGAAGTCAAAGTCTGCAGCAGGCACAAAATCTTCTAGAATCTTGGAAACATTTGAATCACCCTCCTTAAATGGCAATGATTGGGAAAAATCATTGTCATTTAATGCGTCATTAACTGTTTCCATAATTTTTTGCGCCTCCTCATTAATGATTTCCGGCGACGTAACCATTCTATCAGCGACCGTTGACGGCGACAATACCGGTCTAACAACAACCGGCTCCTCTTCTTCCGAAGCCCCGTCGTCATCCTCCGCCATATCATCATCCTCCGAATCACTCCCTTCCGACTCGTCATCAGCTTTAACGAAATCAGGGACCCAGTCACCAAGCTCTTCTGTCACCATGACCCGAAATTTCCGACTTTTCCAGTTGAGGGTGATCACCTCGGATATCCGCTTCCCATCTCCGACGAGAACGGCCACATAAGCAAACGACAGGTCACGATCCGACTCCGATACATTACTTTTGTGGACGAGCTTACCAACAGAACTACCAATCGTATCTAAGACCTGGTTGGAAAGAAGGTGCAAGGGAACCCCCTGAACCTTAATCCACGCCAGTCGTTCAAAACTTAAGCTTTGTCCCCTCCAAACTATGATGTCCGAAAACCTGTTTTTCATCTGAACGGCTACATCCCGAAACGCCAAAGCCGATACAGAATCCTCAAAGGTCAGCAACACATCCAAACCTCCAAGGTATTGCACCATGCCTTGGTCTGGACAAATGGTTTTCAAAATAACGTGAATATTCTTCAAGGCATCGACATCCACCATTCTAGCAACTAGTGCTCTATCATGCACCGTAGAAAAAGAATTAAAATTATCGGCAACATTAATGGATTTCCCAGCAATCAGGTCCCTAAAAGAACGAGAACCGGTACTAGTTCCTCCATTATTTGCCACATTAGAACTTTCACCTTCCTTGTGCTTCATTCTTTCATTCAAAACTGGACCTTGGCTACCTCCACCTGTGTTGATCTCACCGTCTTCTAACACGAAACGTGCAACGTTGAACCAGAGTTTACAATCCCCTAGACGAGTACCACGAAGGTTCTTCAATAGTTCATCTTTGTCTTTAACATCCAGCATTGATAAGAAACCAAACCGATTACCTCCCTTATCTCTTTTTCTTGCTATATATAAATCGAATATCTGCCCAAACGGACGGACAAGAGTTGCCAGATCCGTCCCACTGCATCCTTCTGGTAAATTGGTTACGAAGATCTTTGTAATACGAGGTTGGATATTCTCCGGTATAGGAACCCTCCGGCGGCGGTGGTCCATGGAGAGAGTTTTTAGGTGAAAGAGTTAACAACTAATACCGTTTCGGATACTTTACCTATATACATTGATACCGACTACAAACCATAAAATTAAAAATTTAAGTTTAATATCTCAGTTAGACCTGTATAGCTTATTGGATAAGAAATAACTGTTTTGCAAAGAACAAGTTGTTCTTACTATGAAAAGAAATTGATTATTTTTTATATTAACAGACTAGATGGATTCCTTTATACGTGAACCTAATAATCAAAACGATTGGGATTGGGATGAAGTATTTTAATTCTTCGTGAAATTGCAATACACATCTTTTTATTAAAATCTGTGGTCGTGAAAGGTTCCACTCAAATAGAATGTGTTAATTACATCTTGTGCACAGCATTTTTATAGGTAAGTTTGATGTTATCTATTACACCTACCTTAGGGTATTTTTTTAACGAATAATTGGAATCACTCACGGACCACTGAAGTATCATCGTATCACCAGTGTTACCACGCGATCATATTACACCACCAAATCACCAATTTAGGAGCAAACTCATAATTATGAGAAAACCAACTTGTGAGATTCGAACCCAGAACCTAATAGTCCCTAAGTCTTATCCCAGCACCGAAATTCCGCTGCGCTATAATGCCTACTTAGAACACTCCCTAAATTTCAAGTGAGACTAGAACCCAACACCTCTTGAATAAGGGTCATATACTTTGGTCACTAGACCAAGCTAGTGGTTGTTAAGGCTATTTTTCAAATGAGTGAAAAAAATAGTACAATAGTTTTATAATGTCACACCCCGCCAAGGCGGAAACACGGGATGTAATGACCGAAATGTTTTCAAGCAATCACAACAATTTATTTCAAAATAGTACCACCGTGTAGATGGACATTGTCATTGATTATTTAAAAACGTCACCATGGCGTTAACAAAAGAGAATACATGCCTATTACTCTCATGACTAAATAAAAATAGGACAATAAGATGAAACCATCATAGTGGTACCACACAGTGCTTGCCCGAACCTCTCCCTCAAATCCCTGTGGCCCTCCATCTAGTTACCTAAAACACATGCATAATGAGTTTTGTCAACAATAATGTTGGTGATATCATGGGTTTTGTTTGTGATGAGCAAAACCAACGTGTAATGACCAATCATATGCTAGCTAGGCAAATGATCATTGTGCGGACCATGAGTCCTGTAACCAAACCTCTTGACTGTTGTGCCTCGCGCATTGTATACTAAAATACAACGTATGTATCGTAGAATACTAACACTCTTTTGCATGTGGCAGGTTAGAGCGACTAACCAAGAGTGGGGGTGTCAACCCAATAGATCTATTAAAGTGTTCCATGGCTAGTTGTTTAGCTAATGGTTACAGTGAATGATGTACGAGGACTAATGAGCTCATGAACCATGTAAAGGATCGTTTTATGTATAAACAGTGAATATGATCATACAAGTCTCTATTCCAGGTGCGGAAACACTAGAACAGATACAAAATGATAATTGATGAATCAAACACACGGATTAAGCTTTTCAAACGACATTTTCATTAATTACTTTGAGAAATGTGATAGCAATAACGATTACAAGTAATTCTGATCAACACTTCAATAATACACACACTAGAGAGCTCTACTCTGACTTACTAGACTCGAAATGATCAAAAGTTGACAATAAAAACAAAGTTTTTTTCTTATATAGCCTGCACATTCGCCCCTTTCGTAGACCACAATAAACTTTATTATTACAATCCGAAGCACTAGTCGCACAATATGCATCAACAAACTCCCCCTCGACTATTGCTTGGATTGCCTTCTCGCTTCATCCATGACCTTGTTCATAATCTTCACACGATGTTGTTTTTGTTGATCTTTCGTCATTTCTGGTTCCAACTTTCTTTTCGTCGAACGCTATGGCACTTCAGTAACCTTCACCTTCTCACCAAGCTTCTTCTCAAGGTTGCTACCAGAATTGATATCATAAGCAAAGCACACTCCAACCACCTGTTGATATTTCTTTGCTTGATCTGCATCATTGGGGTCACTGTAGATAGGATTGTAGTACAACATGATGATGTCTTCAAAAGTACAGTTTATGAGCCACATTGGGTCAAAAACATGTATCTTCTTGTATGCATCCTTCCCGTCTCTCAACACTATCACCGCTTCAGCATTCCTCCAATCATAATACCAAACAATAAAATCTGCACTGAAATGTTGTTGTATTGGCATTAGCGGTATTTTCTTCATCACCACAGGAGATTTGTATATCAATGTCACCTTCTTTCTTCCCGTCTTTGGATCAACATCTCTATGAACCTTCCTTTTCGGGTACTGAGACTTGAACATATCCCACTTCGTTCTGCTCTCCCAGACAAGCTTAGCAGCAAACCATCCAACTGCAGTATTATTCACTGAAGCACCGGTCATTCTGAACCTACAGATATCTCTCACCGCCCAGTACGGTAGAGTAAGCAAATCATAGAATCTGTAAAAGTACAGAATTCCAGTTTCCCACTTCACAGCAATACACTTAAGACTTCTTAGATACTTCCAACCCAGTGCTCTGCCTTTGAACTTCTGGTTGTGATATCTATAGAAACCTCCCTGTGCTTCTGGTTTCGGTCTTTTCTCATCATTCTCCTTCAGCTTCTGCAACAAAGTCTTCAGTTCATCACTTTGTTCAGATGATGGTTTCTGATTATCATCACCAAACACATTCTTCACAAATTCTTTGCTCTTCTGCTCAGCTTTCTTTTTAGCTTCTCTCATATGTGCTTCAGTAAAGTCTGGAAAAACTTCATTTTCATTTGTGTCTCTGAAGTATTCAGGATATTCTTCATGTGTTATATCCTCTATTTCAACCTCCTCAGTCTCTGGAGTCTGCTTGTCATCAGAATGATTTCCAACATCCTTTTCAGGAATGTCTGGAATCATTTGATCAGCCATGATCTCCTCTAGTGTCTTACCAACGCACTGCGCAATTCCTTCAAGTATTTCTTTTAAAGCAGCAGCTGACACTTCACCTTCTTCAAGATCAGGATCATTGTATTCCAATTCAAATCTCATATCTTCAGATTGAAATATATCAGCAAACTTTCCAGTAAACTCTATTGTCCACTCTCTGTTATTCAACATCTCCCTATAGACATTCTTTGCATCATCTGATAAGGCTCTGATTTTCTCTGTCCAGAATATGTTATCATCAGCATCAACATTATCTCCTGATTTCTTCGAACTAGACTGACCAGAACTACCCTTCTTGGTCTGTCTCTCTTCAAATGTAAACTTACTCGTATCATCGTTATCATCATCATCACTACTACTCTCATCCTCATCATCATTCTTTTTACCACCTGCTTTCCCCTCAGCATCATCATCATCATCATCAGATCCATCATCTGATTCATCATCATCATCTTCATCATCAGAAGACTCTTCATAATCTACTTTTTCTTCTTCTTTTTCTTTGTCCTCCTCTCCTTCTTTTAGTTTAGGAGCTTCACCATACAACTTGTCAAGCAACTCACTCATTCTTTTGTTTTCTTTCTTCAACTCTCTATTTTCTTTCTTCACTCCCTTAATCATTCTTCTATTACCATTGCACTTCTCATCAATTTCATTCTTTTCTTCTTCAAGTTGTTTCAGCTTTTTCTCAAGCTCATCTTGATTTGCCTTAGATGCTACAACAATCTGCAACATCTTTTCTTCATTTTTCTTGAATTTCTCTATCTGAGCATGCTGTGCAGTTATCATTTTCATCATATCTTCCAATTGTTTGTTTACTTTCTTCATCACATCATCAGAAACTGTGACTTTTGTCTTGGAAGATTCAGCAACAGGAGTTTTCACTTTCTTCTTGAACAAGTTCCATACATTTTCTAAAGTAGAATCTAGATCTGGAACTACTTCAGGTTCTTTTGGTTACTTTTTCTGCTTCTTGGTAGCTGGTGAGGAAACCTATGAGGATGTGCCAGCATCTGGGACTTTCTTCCCTTTCAATAACTTCTCAATCTCTTTCTCTCTTAGTTTCTTCGTGCTCTCTTTTGCATCTCTTTTAGCCATTGACTTATGTTTAGGCTTCTTCAGATTCACAACTACTGTAGATCCTTCAAAATCTTCAGTATCAAGCCCTAAATCACCTTCAAGATCAATCGGCTCTTTCTGCAATTGTTTTTCAACAGCTTTATTCAATGATTCACACTCTCCAGCAACAATGGCCTTGCGCTTGGAGTTCTTCCTCAACAATTCAGCATCAGAATCCCAGTGTTCATCTTCTTCTGTTTCTTCAGAATCAACAGAAGATTCTTCATCAACCAAACAAGTACCTTTCTTTGCTGTACTTTTCTTTCTTGTTTTCTGCTTCTTAGCAGGTTCAGCTTCATCTGTCTTTGCCTTACCCTTCCCTTTGGCTCCGGCATTTTTCACTTGACGTTTTCTTTTAGTTGTTGCATCAGCATGTACCAGTGGACCATCAGTATCAGATTCACTATTAGCATGTCTAGCTTTATCCTCCCCTGGGTCAGTGTAACCCGGATTAATCAGATGACCAAAAAGATTCTTATACGGAGGCTTCTCATTATCAGGAATACCTTTATAACCTTTCATTCTAACCAATGTCCTGATGTTCATGTGATCCTGTCCCAAAACCATTGTAGGATCCTTCTTCAACTTTGGATACATGTGATCAAAAATCATCATCAAGAATCTGGGATACAACAAAAATTTCTTCGACTTCTGACCTTTCAACATCTCTAACATATGGTCCAGAATCATCCCAGCTATGTTGAATGGTTTATTCAACGTTAGTGCAACCATCAACGAGCTCAGACTCTTTCTCATCACGTCATAACCTCCACTTACTGTCCCAAACACGTGTATGATAACATAAGCAAAGTATTTGAATTGCACACTTAGCTTTCCTTTATGTAACGCTCCATCAGTAATCGGAGCGTTGTACTTCATTCTTAGAAAGCAAACTCTTTGCTCAGTCCATGATAGACGTCTTGGATCAATACAATCATCATCTTTAATCTTCAGTGCATCTCTGATGTCATCTTCTGTAATCAAAGCAAACTTTCCCTGAATCTGACTCACTATAGCAATTTTATCTTCCCAGAAATCATAGCGTGCATTTCTCCAGAACTCTTCCACTATGTCTTTGTAGATGATAGCAGGTGTTGCAATGGCATGAATTATCCTGCTTCTTCTGAGAAAGTCTATAATTCCCGTGAACTCGGTATTCTTCTGAACCTCTCCTACAAACGCACAACAATTGTGAGCAGGTTTGAATGGCCATGCTTGAACTACATTCTCCCCTGGAGCTTCTTGTACTGGAACTTCTTGTACTGAATCTCCACATTCTCTGCTTGTTGTTCAGCCATTAATATAATCTGTATTACACAAACAAGGAAAATACATCAAAAACAATAAAAAACGACAAACTTTGAAATTTTTGGTTTTTCAGAATCCACATTCGCCCTAAAAATAAGTACGAATGTAGAATATCATAAGTACGAAAGTGAGAAAACAGGTTCGAATGTGAAACTATTGGCTCGAAAGTAGAACTAAATTCACATTCGTCCATAAGATTCACTTTCGTCCATTAAAAATCACCTTCGACCCATTAAAAGTCAGGTTCGTCCCATTCGAACAGGTCGAATGTACCTGTTTATGCCTAAAATTCAAAGTATTTTTCTTTGATGTTTTTAACCACTGATTTTGATTCAAATGTCCCCTAATACGACCGACTAACCATTTTAACCAATCAATTGTGTTTAATGTTTAGTTTTTATTGGTTTTCAAAGTGTTCTAGGGTTTAACCAAAACAATCTATCAATTAACACATAAAATTGATGTAATAACCCTAGATTTTGTACCCTTCTCCCCCTAAAACCAATAAATACTAAATCCTAATCAAAAAATCCTAACAAAAACAAATCAGCACAGGTCTAATAGAACGAGTCTAGGGTTAGGTGATAAAAACCCCAATTCTGGCTTGATCACAGGGTCATTACCTGTGTAATAGGGATGAAAAGGATCAGAATAAAGTCAGGAACAAGAATCAAGAACAAACAGAATCAAGGCAACAAGGGTTTAGGGTTTTGAAAATTTTTGAAAAACTGAACGAATGAAGGCTCGAAAGTGAAGTGGTATATATAAAATAGTCTACATTCGACCGTTGCATGTGGGCGAATGTGAGATATTTTCCACATTCGTCCCTAGTTAAAGACCCGAATGTGGAATAGAGGTTCGAATGTAAAAATTTTCATTAGAACACCCACCTTCGTCCATATATAAGGTACGAATGTAGAAAAATTTTCCACTTTCGACCCAACTAAGGGGCGAAAGTAAAATGGAAAATTTTAAAATTTTACCAAATCACGAAATCGAATCCCGTTCAAACATTTTTCAACATATTAATCCTCAAACATGCATTATTTTAGTTTTAAATGATACAAAACTCAGATTGGTTCATCAAATCTCAGAAAATGACCATCAAACACCATCGGTTATCTAAAAATAACACAGAAATATAAAGCTTTTGGTTTTTCTGAAATTTATATTAAAACACACCTAAAATCTTTTTGAGTTTTTGTATCTTTTTGTAAAACAAAAATAAAATGCACAAATGTAAAATAACACAGTAAATGTTTTGTGATTTCCGGTAAGAGGATCATATCAGTTAATGAGAAATCTGATCACATCGTTGATCTATTTTATATTATCATTAGAAACAATGTGTGATCCGGCAACTGCTGATATTGTTGTCCACATAAACTCACATGCAGACAGTTATGCAGTGCGTTAAAATGATACGATATTAAGTGTATTATACTAACACGTTGTGGTTCCCACACACACGACATACTCCCGTATCAAGAAATTGCACAAAGCTTCCTCGTAACGCGTGATTATGCCAATGTTATCCGTTTAGTTACAAGATATATAGCACAGAGGTGTACAGGTCAGCAAACGAATGCAGCAAAGTAACATGTGCATATATACCAGGTTGAGGCTGATATAAATTACTGATTTGCATTAGTAAATTAACACGACGCAATTAATGATCTTTGATCAATAATAAACATGAAGTTCCTCAATTCGGAAACTTTTGGTTTTGGCATTAAAGCTCTTTTAGCAAATATTCTGATTGAAACTAGGTCCGTAAATTAATACGACAAAAGTTCAATCAGAATATTCCGGATAACAATAACATAACGACCCGAAACCTCAGATTTTTGGCAACTCTATCAAACGAAATTACGGTACTAAGACCATATGCCCATGAGGTGTTCAGCCACGAACGAGTAGTTCGTTATGTTTGTATCACTAATGCACGCAGTAATAAGTCTACGAAGCCTATCAGCACATCACACGAAATCAACACACGCCTCATATTGCATTACATATCTTTAGCCTGTGTCAGATCCCCACTGATGTACTATCATTTCCTCTTTTTATCCTGGAAATCATTTTGGGTTTTTCTATTTTTATGGCTTTTTGAAATTTTTCAATGTTTTTGGTTTTTCTGAATAAAGACTCCCCCTAAAATGTAGAACATATTTTTGGGTTTTTGAAATTTTCTGAAAAACTGTAAAAACTTAAAGAAAATTTGAAAACTAAAAGCGATAAACCGAGGTGATGATCAGTCTTCTTTTTCGTTTATACCGTTTACTTTTAAGAGATAATCGAATCTGGATTTATCAAAAGCTTTTGTGAAAAGATCCGCCCTCTGATAGTCAGTGTGGATTTTGACCATATCGATCAGCTCTTTTGCATAGCAATCACGGATAAAGTGATACTTAATCCGGATATGCTTAGCTTTCGAGTGATTGACCGTGTCTTTAGTTAATGCAATTGCGGCTTCATTATCACAGTGAATAGGGGTTTTAAGAAATTGCAAACCGTAATCCACCATCTGCTGTTGAATCCAGAGAACCTGTGTGCAACAACTCGAGGCTGCTACATACTCTGCTTTGCAAGTAGATAATGCGACCGAAGTCTACTTCTTACACTGCCAGGTCACGAGCCTGCTCCCTAAAAACTGACATCCAGCCGTTGTGGATTTGTTGTCTTTGTCACAGCCGCCCCAATCTGCATCACTAAAAGCGATAAAGTCAAAATTATCGTCATTAGGGTACCATAGTCCTCTCGACGGACAACCCTTCAGATATCTAAGGATACGCTTGACCGCTGTTAGATGACTTTGTTTCGGCTTCGATTGGAAACGTGCGCAGAGGCATGTAGCGAACATTATGTCTGGCCTCGATGCAGTGAGATACATCAGAGATCCGACGATTGCTCTATATGTAAATGGGTCTGTCAGCTCCCCCTTAGCGTCAACACCAATCCCGTGATTAGGTTGTATTGGGGTGTCCATCGGCTTTGAATCTTCCATCTGGAACCGGCTCAAGACTTCAGATACGTATTTCGTTTGATGAATAAAGATCCCTGTTGGTCTTTGATCCACCTGCAAGCCGAGGAAAAACTTCATTTCTCCCATCGCACTCATCTCAAACTTTTCCTGCATTACACGTTCAAAGTCTCTGCAAAGAAGTTCGTTAGTTGAGCCAAAAATAATATCATCTACATAAATCTGGACGAGAAGCAAATCATCCCCTGTTTTCTTCGTAAACAGTGTGCAGTCGACCAAGCCGCGTTTGAATCCTTTGGACATTAGGTACGTGCTTAGCTCCTCATACCGTTGGCGTGGAGCCTGGTGCAACCCGTACAGCGCTTTGTTGAGAACGTAAAGCTTATCCTGGTGGATAGGATCTTCAAAGCCTGGAGGTTGACCGACGTAGACCTCTTCCTTGACCACACCATAGAGAAACGCGCTTTTGACATCCATTTGGTACACCTTGAATTTCTTATACGAAGCAAACGCTAGAAACATTCGGATAGCTTCTATGCGTGCCACAGGTGCATATATCTCGTTGTAGTCAATTCCTTCAACTTGATGATATCCTTGAACTACTAATCTGGCTTTGTTTCTCACGATCACGCCTCTGTCATCTTTCTTGCATTTGAATACCCATTTTGTACCAATCTTCTTCCTATTTGGAGGTAAATCCGTAAGTGTCCAGACGCCCAACTTCTGAAATTGCAACAACTCCTCTTGCATCGCCTCGACCCAAACATCATCCAAAAGAGCTTCTTTGTATGTCCGCGGCTCAACCTGCGAAACATAACATGCAAACAACCAATCATTTTGACAACCAGATTTTTGTATTTTTGCATATAAAGCTAAAGCACCAAAACTTTCTGGTGTGTTAACACCACGTAGTTGTCCTCTCGTCATAACACTTCTACCAGGGTCACCGATAACTTGCTCTAGCGGGTGAAAACGATGAATCCGAGATTCCGGATGTTCAGGTACAGTCACTCCCGTCTGAGTAGTCAAGTTTTCCACTGCATCCAGATCATGACCCGTGTTGGACGATGAAGCAGCATCTGGATTTGGGTTCACTGGCGGTGCCTCTGTTGCATGATCAAGAATAGCTTCATCAAAATCTCCATCATCCCCCGATTCTGAAGTATCAAGTGTAGTTGAAGCTTCTTGAAAAATCTCTTCTTCTGCTACAGAAGCATTAGTATCATTAGAAGCTGTTGGAGGAGTTACGGTGATCGGACGCACCAAAGGTAAAGTCGCTGCGTTTTCACACTCGTAAAGTAATCGTATAACAGCCTCTTTAACCAAGCTATCTAGATTGAATGATTCAAAGAAGTCTTTGTAATCAAACATCCAATCAGGATCATTTCCTTGCACGTTTTGAGTATACCGTTGAACCTCAACATTTGCCCAATCCTCCACCTGTCGAGTTCTTTTGTTGAATACCCGTTTGAGCGGGGTTGCATATCCAACAAAATATCCCTCTTCAGCTTTCGGACTAAACTTTTCTCCTGGATTCAACATCGTACACGGAGCCCCAAATGGTTCTAGATACTCCAAGTTCGGCTTTCGTCGGTTCAACAGCTCATAAGAAGTTTTGCCATACTTCTTCACTGTTAAGACCCGATTCAGAGTATAACAAGTTGCATAGATCGCTTCGTTCCAGAACATTACCGGAAGATTTGAATCTGCGAGCATTGTTCTTGCCATTTCAATGAGAGTCCTGTTTTTCCTTTCAGCGACACCGTTCTGTTGAGGGGTATACGGAGCAGAATATTCATGATGAATTCCTTTGTCTTCACAAAGAGCATCCATCTGCACATTTTTGAACTCCGTCCCATTGTCACTCCGAATTCTTTTGATCTTAAGACCATAAACATTCTCCAGTCGAGTGAACAGAACTTTCAGATTGTTAAACGTGTCACTTTTATGGTGCAAACACATCACCCATGAGAATGGTGAAAAATCGTCGGTAACCACTAAACAATAAAGCTCTCCGAGATGACTTTTACGTTTGACAGGTCCAAATAGGTCCATGTGCAACCGCTCAAGTGGCATTTTGACCGAGTTTACTTTCTTCAGTTTATGGGATTGTTTGTGTTGCTTGCCTTTCTTACAGCTCACACACTTGTCGTTCAAATGGAAATGTTTGACATTGACACCTTCGACAAGCCCGTTCTTCACCAAATGATTCATTTTCCTGAGGTGAATATGTCTCATTCTTCTATGCCACATGATAGATTCTTTCTCTGTAGCCTTTGATAGAAAACAGGTCACTTGACCCTGAGTTGTCATCGCCTTTGACATATCAAGAATATAGAGATTGTTAACTCTTGGTGCCTTCAACATTACCCACTCTTTTGGAATCTTAAAACCTGGTTTGAGGATATAGCAAGATTTGCATCGAAATACACAGAAAATTGCTTGTCACATATCTGACTGACACTTAGCAGATTGTAGTCGATTTGCTTCACATAGGAAATTCTCTCGAAACTCACTATCCCGTTACTCACACTTCCCTCCATTGTGATGTAACCTCCTTTATTTCCCGCAAACGCAACATATCCTCCATTTATATTCTTCACGTCAAACAATAGTGCTAAATCACCAGTCATGTGGCCTGAAGCTCCACTGTCAACAATCCAAAGACTGCTAACAGGGCCAGCTGAAGCTCCCTGCATACATCAAGTAAACACATTAGTTCTTTCGGGGGACCCAAGCCTGTGTGGTCTTGGGTCTTTGAATATTAGCTTTCAAAGATGCATCAACATTTGGTTTTGAATTGATCTTTTTCTGATCGTTCAAAACTTTCTCATCTTTTTCATTTGATTTTGAAGTAGAGGCTCCCGGAGAACCATTAGGTGTCCAAGATTGTTCCGAACGTTTTAGAATGCGAATATGAGATTTTGGAATCTCAGTCGATTTCTTAGTATCGTTCACAAATGAAATTTTCTTGATTACCTTCTCTGATTTAACCGAGATAGGTCCAACAGTTGATTTAACAGCAGGTTTAGGTGGAACCTTTTGTCTATCAACCATTGTGTTCACCATAGGTCTCTTTAATGGTTTTTCCATTGCAATCCGGTTTCGACGATCATAATGGAAATGACGATTATCCCTATTTTGATAAAAATTGTTTTGATTGTAAAACGGTGCTGGTTGAGGAACAAAACGTTGTTGAGGATAATGATGATTGTCAACCGGCTTTCTAATGGATTGCCTTATTTCAACCTCGTGCCTTTTGTGTCTCACATACGGGCAGTGAGCAAGTAAATGTCCTCTCTCCCCGCATTTGAAACATGCACGGTACTCTTTAAACACGTTCTGAGCATGCGGCTTAGCAAATGTATTGATGGGATATTGATCATCAACACATCTGCGTCTTAAACTCTCAGGAGCTGGGTCCCTAGAGTAAGCTGGCTCAAGAAAACCGTTCGCTTTCTGCTTTGGTTTGATGAATTCAGTGACATGAATTTTTGGTTCTTTTGGAGTATCCAAATACAACTTCTTTAAAATTTCTGGTGGTACTTCATTGGTCCTTTCATGTTTAGGAAACCATATGGTACTCTCTTGCCAGATTTTCTCAATTTTAGAATAATTTGCAAATTTTATTGGATATTCCTCGTCAGAGATAATCTTATCGGATCCTTCCATCCGATAAAATACCTTGACGGGTTTGTCACCTGAATCCTTCTTAACCACTTTCTTTTCTGATTGATCGACACGATGTGCATTAGCCATCGGATGACAAAGCTGAGAAGGTGACACTGGTTCATTAGTGATAATGTGATTTTCCTTTGGAATATCACTCACTTCTCAGTTTTCTCACTTTCAGTGTCAGAATCATCAGTTACAGCAGTAACTTCCTCATCATTCAAACCTAAAATCGGTCGTACATCGGATTTTGGATCTCCAACACTAGAAGTGTTAGATTCATCTTCCGATGCAGAGTCAGATTTTACTGAGCTCTCCGGTGTTACTTGATGACAATTGTGATTTTCAAACAACACTGGAGGTGGCACAGCTTTGTAATTTGCGGTTTGTGATGGTTCATCAATGATATGGTCAACCACATATGCAATGTGCTTATAACTTTCAAGCTTTTTGTTGACCTTTTCTGCAAAGCACTTCATGGTGGCCATTTCTAACTTAGTGTTTTCAATTTCATTTATATAGCTGTTAATTGCCAATTGTTTTAAAGAAAGTGTTTTCTTTAAGTCAGAAATGTCCTTTTTGTAACCATCCAGCACTTTGTTGAATTCCCTAATTGAGAAGATTGACAGTTAATCACAGCACTCTCAAGTTGTATCCTGAGTTGATTATTCTCATCTATCAATCTATCACAAGTACCACAATACTTATCACTATGAATATCGGTTGTGGATTCAGAACTTACCTGCTTCGGAGGATCTGTCATAGCCATGAGAGTGAAATGAGCTTCCTTTCCAGCAAAGAACTTGGAATAATTGATTCTGGTAAAGGCATCATCCACTACACGACTTCTGGGTCTTTAGAAAATCAGCTTCAGCCAGCAATTGATCAATGTCATCATCTAGAGAATTCACACTTGCTTCCGAGTCTGATTCACTCTCCGAATCTGAATACACTGATTCACTTTCTTTAGGAACATTTGTGACAGAGTCAATAATAATTCCTGAACTCTTCTCTTCATTGTGATCTTCAACTGAATCAGTCATCACAACATTCATCTCTTCAATTGACTCCTCAATCTCATTTGCAGTTTCTTCAGCTTTCTCAACTATCTCCGACTCCTCTAAATAAATTTGTTGAGCAACACAAGCTACATTCCCACCAGGTCTTATCTCTTCAACACCAAGTTGTATATCAGTCCAGTCAAATCCCTCATCATTTTGAATCACCAAAGCTTGATTTTGATTATTAGTCTGTGGTTGCTCATTTGGTGTTGTGATAGGAATGATAGTTCTGTTAGGATTATTTGGTGTTTGAGTTTGAGTCTGATTGGGTGTATTTGGTTGTCTAGAAGAATTGTTCTGAGAGGTGTTTTGTCGGTTTTGATAATTGTTTTGGTTTTGATAGTTGTTGTTGTTTTGATTTTGATAAGAAACTTGGTTTTGAGATTGACGATTCTGGTAGTTCGAGTTGAATGGGTTTCGGTTACCTTGTTTTGAAGGTTGTGTATACTCTCTTTTAAAATGACCTTTACCACCACAGTTAAAACATGTGACTTTTTCTTTGTTGAAGCCATATGTTGTATTTGGGGTAGTGCCCAAGTCAATTCTCCCAGTTTTCTCAATGAATTCTGTTGCTCGCCTCATGATGATTGCGAAAGCCCACTGTATATCGATAAGCTCCATTTCTTCTTTATCGATTTGAGCATAGTCCTCATTGGTTAGATTGTTGTTACCAATTTGACTAGCTACTAAACCATTATATGAGGCCACCATTGCTGAAACCAAAGCAATGTGTTGTTGAGCAACTTCCACGGTGACATTATTCATGTTGGATGTCTCCAACACTACTGGTCTCTGATTAGCCTGATTCATTTGAGACATGTATTGTTGTTGTTGAGGTTGTGGTTGGTTTGCAGAATAGCATGCTGCTTGTTGCATAGGAGAAAATGGTGAAACGAAAGAATTTGGGTATGATTGTGGTGATGGTGTGTAAGATGAGGTTTGAGCAAGACAGTTGATCGGGTTTTTGGGTGGTTCCATCACACTTGAAACACATGCTATATGAGGAGCAACTGTCCCACCAAGACTTGAATTTCCCACAGTAGATGATGTACTAGCATGATACAACTCTGGGTTTTGAGGAATTTGTGATCTTTTAGCTTTCCTCTTCTCCTCAAGCTCTTTGTTTTCCAATTTCTGGATGAATTCATTGATAGTCCAGTACTTGTAGGCATCTTTCTCTTTAAGTACCTCAATGTGTTGATCCCAGTAAGGTGGTAACGAATCAGCAAATTTATCCACCAGATCTGACATTGGAATCTTGATTTCATAATTTGATAATTCAGTTAACAAATGACAATATCTGGGAGTCAACTCCTGCAGTGTTTCATTCCCAACATAACTGAAGTTCTCGAATTCTTTCTTCAGTTCCTCAATTCTCAACCTTCTCGTCTTCTCATTACCATCATGACGATTCTTCAACATATCCCACAGTTGTTTGGAAGTAGTACACGATCCAAACTGATGTAAAAGATCATTGGTAATCGCTTGGGTTAGTTGAGAATATGCCTTCTTTTCCACCGCAAACTTCTTCTTTTCGTCATCAGACAAACTCTCAAGTTGAATCTGTTCACCGGTATTCTCTAACACTGGTGCCACATATCCCTTTGCAATCATCTGCCACGCCTCAGTTCCTTCAAGTCCCATTCCTTCTAAATGAATCTTGAATTTCTTCTGCCATTGGTTATACTCCTGCATCTCCATCAGCTTGGGTGGTCTGTTCCCGCTACCTGAAGATAAATCATTGATTAGAGTAGATATAGTATTAGTAGTTTGAGTGTGTACCGCTGCGGCTGCTACACCCCAGTAATCAGTTGCTGGTTGTTGAGAAGATAAAGCAACACTCTGAAGAATCGAACTCGTCATTGCTAAATAGATGATTGGTTGCGAAGACTGAGTATTCGACTTCTGAGTAGCTACAGTCCACGGGTCCATGGTAACTTGTTGTTGTTGTGTTGTACCCGGCCTCGGTGTAGTCGGAAATCCCCACATGTTGTTTTCGAAGTTGGAAATACGACACACTTGAAAATTTCACCAAACAGATTCTACGTTCGCCGTTGTCTGAGAATACGTGAGTACGAAAGTGAAAAATCCCTACTTTCGTCCTCTAAAGCTGATACGAATGTAGAATTCAAATGACCAAACCCACTTTCGACCTGAACTTCTTCACGTTCGTCCCTTTTCTTTTCACTTTCGACCGCCCGATGACCCGAAAGTGGAACTTTGACCCGAAAGTGGAAAATCAACACAACAAACTCCTAGGTTCGACCAAAAAATGTACTTTCGTCCACTGAAAATCCTTGGTTCGACCCTAAAATCCCACGTTCGACCCTGAGCTCTCTAGGTTCGACCCATTCATTTTGAAAAACGGTTATTCTTTGAAAATCAGTTAATTTGATCTGAATTTTTCAAAAGTTAATGAATTTTGATGATCTTAATCAGGTTTTGAATCGGAATTGATTTGGAACAAGTTTAATACTTCGAATTCTTGATTTTATCCATGAAATCTAATCCAAATCCTTCAATTTTCATCAAAAACCATTGTTCATTGAAAACAGCAAAAATTTGATCAAATTTAGGTCCAAATCAGTTCAAAAACTATCAATTTGTAGTTGTATGATCTCTATTGGCTCTGATACCACTTTGTAAAGGATCGTTTTATGTATAAACAGTGAATATGATCATACAAGTCTCTATTCCAGGTGCGGAAACCCTAGAACAGATACAAAATGATAATTGATGAATCAAACACACGGATTAAGCTTTTCAAACGACATTTTCATTAATTACTTTGAGAAATGTGGTAGCAATAACGATTACAAGTAATTCTGATCAACACTTCAATAACACACACACTAGAGAGCTCTACTCTGACTTACTAGACTCGAAATGATCAAAAGTTGACAATAAAAACAAACTTTTTTTCTTATATAGCCTGCACATTCGCCCCTTTAGTAGACCACAATAAACTTTATTATTACAATCTGAAGCACTAGTCGCACAATATGCATCAACAAACCAAAATGTCTCATGTTCCACATGGCAGTCATGATAGAATGTACACACACTTGAAAGTGATACTAGTATTGATGCATGTATTTCCCCCAAAATGAAAAGTAGTAAAATGGGGCCATGAAAACTCACCTGATAGTAGTGTGGGTGGTCTAGGAAAGACTGTAGATGATCACCGTCCTGACAAATGATGCCCTATGATCATTATGGACATGATAAGTGGTCTAGCCTTTGTTTATCATACAATTTGTTCACCCAACATTTGTGATTTTGGTTGTAGTGTAATTGATTTGTGATAGTTAAGCATTTTAACATATGTTTAAACCTTTATACTACACTATTGAGGTTAACACATGCTCCGGCCTAGCTTAACACATGTTAGCTCATGGTAGCAGATGTGTTCCTATGGTGTAAAGGACAATGCCGACTATCTAGTGAACTATCTTGGTTGCTTTAAGTTTGTTCGAGGCTTGAAGTGTTATATCATGATGTATCGTGGGTCTTGTAACAAGTTTTAGCTTTGATTATCATGTTACTAGCCTTAGCTTTAAACTTAAGACAAGTAAACTTAGATTAGTCAAACCCGAAGTGATCTAAGTTGCACATGGTTCCAAAATACAATTGAACTACTCTAGGTTATAACAAAGCCGATTATAGAATTGTTAAAACAAGATCATATGAACAAATGCTAGTATAGAGACAATGTGCCTAAGATTGATACATCTATGAGCATTGTTTTGTATTCTACTTTCTTGCAAAGAGGTGTGTGCCTAGTAATGGTGTTCTAGGGCCGAGTATCGGGTGTAACAAGAGGATATATCGAATAAAAGTAGATTATAGTGTAATGTATCTTACCTAGAAGGCTTAGAGAGCCGTGGGGTTGCTCCCTTGTTCCTTGATTCTCCTAGGCTTGGTGCTCCTAGTCTTGGCCGATTGTTTTGCTTAGTGTGGGTGTAGTGTTTGTGTTGAGTGTTGGTGCAAGGATTGAGAGTAAATGGTGAGGCCTATTTATACTAGTTTTATGGCAAACTATCATCTATGGGTTGGAGTTCATGATTAAAGTTTCTTACTAGTTTGGTGAAAGGTTTGAAGTGTTCTTGTCCATAGCCGATTGGATGAGAATGGATACAAGAATAGGTGTTGTTCTTGAATAGGCTTGTGCATTATTTAAGTGTCCTATTCTCTAATTTGTGAAAGACATGTGCCTATTTAGCTTAAGAATTAGGCGATGGGGTAGACAAGACAAAGAGGAAGGGTTGACTGGTTTAGAAACATGTTAAGGTTTTAGAAGCTACCTATTTTAGTGTAAGTGTTGGATAGTCAACTCAATCTCTTGTTCCTTGCCTATGTGAGCCGATTTCTAGACTTAGATATATGTAGAAAGTCGTTAACTAGGTGTTCAAAAGACTATGCTTGTCTTGTTTCCTTCTTTGGTGTTAGTTCACAACTAAGCACAAGGCATGTGCCTTCTTGGTTCTCGGCCGATAAAGGACAAATGAGTAGGAGTGTAGCTTAGTTTTTGATGGTGATGTATCATATCTAAGTTGTTATCACAAGTTCCAAGGTGCATGATGCTTAACAATGGTGCCTAGGGAATTGGTTTTCGGCCGCCACCTTGTATGCAGGTGTGCTCTTGGATAGTGAGATTTCCTAGTTCAAATTTTGTTTCTGTGTGTTCTATGGTAGCCGCAAATCTAAGTTGGATAGGAATGTTTGTTCTATACTAGATGTGGAAAGGTGTAGAGCCTTGGATAGTGTCATGAACTTATGTTTATCTAATTAGATATAAACTTAGGGTGATAGTGTATTCTCATGACTTAGGGATCGGCTAAGATAGCTTAGAAACCTTAGGTTCATATAGCCTAGTGTTTGCTTGATGAGATGTTTCCTTGGAAATGATGGATTTGGCCGAAATCATGGGATCAAAGGAAAGGACTTTTCATTCATGAGTTGGCTTAGATATAGGATTGAGTAGGTGTCCATGTATTCGATCATATGTATGTATACATATAGGGAACCTAGACAAGGTAGATAGGTGCAAAGTGATCTTATCTTATGTTTGTTTGATCTACTATGATGCCGTGTGTATGTATGTATATAGATATGTGTATACATACCTTTTTGGTTATGGTTTGTTGTTGATTTTGTTAAGTTGAGACATAGGAATGTCTTTTGGGTGTTGGATGTTGATATTAACATGTACTTTGTTCACTAGATGTCATATGTTTAGTAATTGAAAACCTTTGATAGTTCTTGTTTTCTCATACATGTGTTAGAAATGCATTTGTCATCTGTTAGGGTGTATTAATCTCTTGAAAGGCCTGTTTAAGAGATTATTCGGGTGTTGTATGACTAAACAAGTGCCCAATGTGGAGTTATCTGATGAACTCTGGCTTTACTAGACTGGGGGGGTATAGTGTATGAAAAACTCTCTAGATATGCACATATAGTAAGCAATAACGGAACTATGTACAAATTGTTGACCTGCTTTGTTGACTATTGTCACATTCTCCCCTTGTTTTGGGAATTTCGTCCTCGAAATCGAGTTTCCCTACTAGTTTCGGTAGTACTAGGGAAGAGAGCTGGGTACTTGTGTCTCATCTGGTCTTCGCGTTCCCATGTAAACTCGGGACCACGCTTTGCATTCCATCTGACTTTCACAAGTTTAGTACGGCTCCTTCTCAACTTTTGGACTTTCCAATCAGTCAACTCGATTGGTTCCTCGACAAAGTGGAGTTGGTCATCGATGTGAATTTCGTCGGGAGGAATGATCAAAGACTCGTCGGACAGACATTTCTTAAGGTTGGATACATGGAAAGTGTCGTAGACACCGCTTAGTTTTTCGGGCAACTTAAGCTTATATGCCACTGGACCAACCTTAGAAAGTTTCTCGAACGGACCAATGTATCGGGGGTTAAGTTTTCCATGCTTGCCAAATCGTGGTACACCCTTCCAGGGTGAGACTTTTAAGAGTACCCTATCACCAACCTGAAACACGAGGGGTTTGCGGTGACGATCGGCGTAGCTCTTTTGAGGATCTCGAGCGGCTTTCAAGCGATCACGGATCTGAAAGATCTTGTCGGTGGTTTCTTGAATAAGCTCGGGGCCAGTCAAGTATTTGTCTCCAACTTCTGCCCAACACAGAGGAGATCTACACTTACGACCGTACAAGGCTTCGAACGGCGCAGCCTTGATACTGGTATGGTAACTGTTATTGTAAGAAAACTCGACCAATGGCATGTGGGAATCCCAATTTCCACCGACATCGATTACACATGCTCGAAGCATGTCCTCCAATGTCTGGAATGTGCGCTCACTCTGTCCATCCGTTTGAGGATGATAGGCGGTGCTCATGTCTAAACGAGAGCCTAATGCGTCCATCGGTCGGAAATGATTGAAATAGGCACTCCATGCCTAGTTACAATCTCCTGGATATACACCTTGGCGAGTTTCTCCAATTTGTCAGTCTCCTTGATTGGCAAGAAATGCGCGGATTTTGTCAGTCTGTCGACAATTACCCAGATCGTATCATGACCACTGGACGTCTTGGGTGGCTTAGTGATAAATAGGAATGTCTGGTTGCTGAAGCAGACCAGATGGTTTCTGATACTCTGCCTTGACCTTTGAACAGGTAAGACATCGGCTGACGTACATAGCGATTTCACCTTTCAGGTTGGGCCACCAGTACAGTTCCTTCACATCTTTGTACATCTTGTCAGCACCAGGATGAACCGAGTATCTAGACTTATGGGCTTCTTCTAAGATTAGGTCGCGTAATCCACCAAATTGTGGCACCCAGATCCGATTGGCAAAGTAAACTATGCCGTCAGACCTTGGTTCCAACAGATTTACCATCTTGAATAACGATTCACTCTTTAGGTTCTCACCTTTCAGAGCTTCCTGCTGAGTCTCACGAATACGGGTAGTGAAATTCGTATGGATAGTCAGACCTAATGCACGTACACGTAAAGTCTTAACTCGTTCCTTACGACTTAACGCATCAGCCACAACGTTGGCCTTGCCCGGATGGTATTTAATCTCACAGTCGTAATCGTTCAGCAGTTCAACCCATCTGCGTTGCCGCATGTTCAGCTCTTTCTGATTAAAGATGTGTTGTAAGCTCTTGTGATCGGTGAAGATGGGGCACTTGGTGCCGTAAAGGTAATGTCTCCAAATCTTCAGAGCAAAGATTACTGCACCTAGTTCTAGGTCATGCATCGTATAGTTCTTCTCATGAACTTTGAACTGTCGGGATGCGTAGGCAATGACCTTACTCCTTTGCATGAGTACACATCCAAGACCTTGATGCGAAGCATCGCAATAGACTACGAAATCATCGGTGCCTTCCGGAAGGGAAAGGATTGGAGCACTGCACAAACAGTCCTTCAATACTTGGAACGCATTCTCCTGCTTGACTCCCCAATCGAACTTCTTGTCTTTTTGCGTCAAGACAGTTAGTGGTTGGGCAATCTTAGAGAAGTTCTCGATGAATCGTTGGTAGTAACCAGCTAATCCCAAAAATTTTCGCACCTCGGTGGGTGTCTTAGGCACAGCCCAATCCTTGATTGCGTCAATTTTTGCGGGATCGACTTGTATACCCTTCTCGTTCACAACGTGACCGAGAAAATGGACTTCTCGAATCCAGAACTCGCATTTCGAGAATTTGGCGAACAGTCTTTCGTTCTTGAGCAACTCTAGAATCAACCTCAAATGTTGTTCGTGCTCTTATTGAGTATGCGAGTAGATCAGGATGTCATCTATGAAGACAATGACGAACTTGTCTAAATAGGGTTTGCAGACGCGGTTCATAAGGTCCATGAAAACGGCAGATGCATTTGTCAACCCAAATGGCATGACCAGGAATTCTTAATGTTCGTAACGAGTTCGAAATGCCGTCTTCGGGATGTCGTCTTCCTGAATCCGCAACTGGTGGTATCCTGATCGTAGATCGATCTTCGAGTAGTAACTGGATCCCTGCAATTGATCGAACAGATCGTCGATCCTTGGAAGCGGATACTTGTTCTTGATCGTCAACTTGTTCAACTCCCGGTAGTCGATACACATGCGGAAACTTCCGTCTTTCTTCTTCACGAACAGAATTGGTGCTCCCCACGGGGAAAAGCTCGGACGAATGAAGCCTTTGTCCAACAACTCCTGGAGTTGGTTAGACAGTTCCTGCATCTCGGATGGTGCTAGCCGGTACGGAGTGCGGGCTACTGGGGCAGCTCTTTGGACAAGATCAATGCGAAACTCGATCTGTCGCGGTGTTGGCAATCCTGGTAAGTCCTCGGGGAAAACTTCAGGATAGTCTCGCACCACTGGGATGTCCACAAGCTTCCGTTCTTTGGCCCTTGGTTCAACGACGTGTGCCAGGAATGCAACACAGCCTTTTCGTAAACACTTTTCCGCCTTAATGCAGGATATAACTCGAAGAGTGGGTACACTCTGGCTTCCTCGAATCGATAGGGTGTTACCATTTGACAAGGGGATTCGAACCAACTTCTCGTGACAGGCTATCTATGCACGATGTTTGGATAACCAATCCATGCCAATGACTACATCGAAACTTCCCAAGTGGATGGGCAGTAAATCGATATGGAAATCATGGCCGTCAAGCACTAAAACACAACCCTTAACGATGTCCTCAGACGAGATTAACTTACCGTTAGCTAACTCTATGGTATATCGGGTATCCAACTTACTAGATTCTAATCCTAGGGATTTCGTAAAGTCGGTGGATACGAAACTAAAATCTGCGCCTGAGTCAAAAAGTACCGAAGCGAATTGGTTGTTAAGGAGAAACGTACCCATAACTACGTTAGGATCGTCGCGTGCTTCGTTGGCTCCCAACACGAACGCTCTGCCGCGGGCCTGATCCTTGACTTTGGGACAATCCTTTCGGAAATGGCCAGTTGCACCACATTCAAAGCACTCGTTCTTGGCAGGAGGAGTGTTTGTGGCTTTGACCTTACAGTTAGCGGTTGAGTGACCACGACGATTACAGTTCTTGCACAAGATACTGTCACAGGTGCCTATGTGATGGTAATTGCACTTACTATAGTGAGGATGGGGCCCGTTGTACTGGCGCTTGGGTTCCTCAACTATTGTAGCAGCAAAAACTTTCACGGCATCTTGTGGCTTGTGAGAAGAGTTTCTGCCTTTTCGGTGGTCGGAACGTTTGCGCTTGTTCCCGGAATTCTCAGTGGCAACTGAAACCTTCTGGTTCAATGAACCCATGCGAACAGCGTCGTCGGTCAAACTCTGAGCTAGGGTAACCGCAGCCTGGATAGTGGATGGTGCTGATACGGTAACCATACTGCGAATGTTGGGTGACAGACCCCAGATATACCTCTTGACTCTCTTGTACTCGGGCGTGACCATGTGTGGGACTAGTCGAGAGAGTTCATGAAAATGAGTGGTATATGCAGTTACGTTAGCATCCACCATGGTAAGATTCCAGAACTCGGCTTCCAGATTCTGGAGTTCACTCATATGACAGTACTTTTCCATGACCATTGATATGAGATCGGCCCAAGCGAGATGTATGTCGCTTCTCTGCCTAAGGTTTGTACCTGTAGATTCCACCAAGTAAGGGCTTCATCCTGAAAAGTACAAGTGGAGTACTTCACCTTTTGTTCCTCGGAGCAACCGCTTATATCGAGGACTGATTCGGTCTTCTCTATCCATCGGACAATTCCTACAGCACCTTCATTACCACGAAAGGTCCATGGTTTGCATGCCATGAAAGTTTTGTATGAACAGCCATGAATAAAGTTCTCGGATTAGTGATCTAATTCACTTCCTCTACGACGACCGGTACTCCCGAACCTCCACTAGAGTCAGCCCGAGTTGTATCGTGTTGAGCAATTGCTGCAGCAATCACTCTGGCTAACACAACGGGTGTGGTCGGTAGGGGTTCGCCTGTGGTTGTCCGTGCTGACTGTCGGGTAGGCATAACTAAGAAGAGAACACAATAAACATGAGAGACGCATAGTCACATATAATCATATATCAACCAACACAAGCATACATGTGTCAAGCTAGATTAATATAACAACACATCATAACTCCATACATAACTCCCAAAAATTAGTTAAGTTTTAGTACAAAATGGGCGGTCGAACCGCAAATAGTTTTGAGTGTCATGTCATAAACAAAACATCACAAGTTAACATAAGTTATCATAGCATAATCATAACATCATAAACTACGAAGAAGGGGGTGGGAAAGCAGCAGCTAAAGAAACAATCGCCTCCCTTATACGTCGATCTGACTCCGCCGCCCTACGCTCCAACACCTTTAGTCGTCTCCCAATCTCAGCTCGCTCCATCACTGCAGTCAGTCTCCCCTGCTCGGCCTTGGCCCACTGGCACTCAAGCTCACGGATGCGGTCTCCTAATGCTACTAGCTGAGCGTCATGGGATATGAGGGTACTACGCTCAGTGCAAAGGGGTCTCCCTGATGAGTCTCCCAAACTCAGAACCTCGGGATCATCCTCCTCATCTCTGTGTGCTAAGCAACTCGAGAGGCTAGTAAGGTAAGGTCGTTTGCGGGCCTGAGAGCGCCGCTGCAGTCTCCTAGGGGGCTCGGTCTCCTCTAAGGGCTCTGGTAATGGGTCATTGGGCTGGGTAGGCTCAGAAAGAGAAAAGATAGGAGCTCTAGCAGGTATAGCAATGATGAGAGATGGTCGCACCCTCTTTCGAGGTGTACACTTCTTGAGTGTACCTCCCGAAGTGTCCAAACGATAATAAGGGTTGAGACTAGCCGGAAGGTGAGAAACAGAAGGGGTGACAGAAGGACGGGGGTCAGCAATAGCTATGGGTGGGGTATCATCGTCTGCCTCGTCATCGGAAGTACGTCTAGGGACTGGAAGCGGGTCAATGTCCATCTCAGACTCAGAAATCCACCCATTATGGTGGGACTCGGTGGCTGGCTGGGTGAGAGGTAAGTCATCCTCCTGGGAATCATCTGCCAAATAATCTGGCTCCGACTCAGGTGAAGAAACGAGATCAATAGTGATGACCATGTTTCCCTGCCATGACGTGCACATATATGTAAATAATCATGTATGTAAATAAACAAACCATCATACTCGTATGTCTTCGTGGAGTGGCTTGGGATTTGAGAGATGCAAGGTGTGATGTCGTGGTACATCATGAAAAGGTTTCGAAAAATGTTTTTAAGTTATAGTTGATTCAAAAGAATCTAGTTCGCTATAACCTTGTGCTCTGATACCAATCTGTCACACCCCGCCAAGGCGGAAACACGGGATGTAACGACCGAAATGTTTTCAAGCACAAGGTTCAAGCAATCACAACAATTTATTTCAAAATAGTACCACCGTGTAGATGGACATTGTCATTGATTATTTAAAAACGTCACCATGGCATTAACAAAAGAGAATACATGTCTATTACTCTCATGACTAAATAAAAGTAGGACAATAAGATGAAACCATCATAGTGGTACCACACAGTGCTTGCCCGAACCTCTCCCTCAAATTCTTGTGGCCCACCATCTAGTTACCTGAAACACATGCATAACGAGTTTTGTCAACAGTAATGTTGGTGAGTTCATGGGTTTTGTTTGTGATGAGCAAAACCAATGTGTAATGACCAATCATATGCTAGCTAGGCAAATGATCACTGTGCGAACCATGAGTCCTATAACCAAACCTCTTGACTGTTGTGCCTCGCGCATTGTATACTAAAATACAACGTATGTATCGTAGAATACTAACACTCTTTTGCATGTGGCAGGTTAGAGCGACTAACCAAGAGTGGGGGTGTCAACCCAATAGATCTATTAAAGTGTTCCATGGCTAGTTGTTTAGCTAATGGTTACAGTGAATGATGTATGAGGACTAATGAGCTCATGAACCAAAATGTCTCATGTTCCACATGGCAGTCATGATAAAATGTACACACACTTGAAAATGATATTAGTATTGATGCATGTATTTCCCCCAAAATGAAAAGTAGTAAAATGGGGCCATGAAAACTCACCTGATAGTAGTGTAGGTGGTCTAGGAAAGACTGTGATAGTTAAGCATTTTAACATATGTTTAAACCTTTATACTACACTATTGAGGTTAACACATGCTCCGGCCTAGCTTAACACATGTTAACTCATGGTAGCCGATGTGTTCCTATGGTGTAAAGGACAATGACGACTATCTAGTGAACTATCTTGGTTGCTTTAAGTTTGTTCGAGGCTTGAAGTGTTATATCATGATGTATCGTGGGTCTTGTAACAAGTTTAAGCTTTGATTATCATGTTACTAGCCTTAGCTTTAAACTTAATCCAGGTAAACTTAGATTAGTGAAACCCGAAGTGATCTAAGTTGCACATGGTTCCAAAATACAATTCAACTACTCTAGGTTATAACAAAGCCGATTATAGAGTTGTTAAAACAAGATCATATGAACAAATGCTAGTATAGAGACAATGTGCCTAAGATTGATACATCTATGAGCATTGTTTTGTATTCTACTTTCTTGCAAAGAGGTGTGTGCCTAGTAATGGTGTTCTAGGGCCGAGTATCGGGTGTAACAAGAGGATATATCGAATGAAAGTAGATTATAGTGTAATGTATCTTACCTAGAAGGCTTAGAGAGCCGTGGGGTTGCTCCCTTGTTCCTTGATTCTCCTCGGCTTGGTGCTCCTAGTCTTGGCAGATTGTTTTGCTTAGTGTGGGTGTAGTGTTTGTGTTGAGTGTTGGTGCAAGGATTGAGAGTAAATGGTGAGGCCTATTTATACTAGTTTGTATGGCAAACTATCATCTATGGGTTGGAGTTCGTGATTAAACTTTCTTACTAGTTTGGTGAAAGGTTTGAAGTGTTCTTGTCCATAGCCGATTAGATGAGAATGGATACAAGAATAGGTGTTGTTCTTGAATAGGCTTATGCATTGTTTAAGTGTCCTATTCTCTAATTTGTGAAAGACATGTGCCTATTTAGCTTAAGACTTAGGCGATGGGGTAGACAAGACAAAGAGGGAAGGGTTGACTTGTTTAGAAACATGTTAAGGTTTTGGAAGCTACCTATTTTAGTGTAAGTGTTGGATAGTCAACTCAATCTCTTGTTCCTTGCTTATGTGAGCCGATTTCTAGACTTAGATATATGTAGAAGGTGGTTAACTAGGTGTTCAAAAGGCTATGCTTGTCTTGTTTCCTTCTTTGGTGTTAGTTCACAACTAAGCACAAGGCATGTGCCTTCTTGGTTCTCGGCCGATATAGGACAAATGAGTAGGAGTGTAGCTTAGTTTTTGATGGTGATGGATCATATCTAAGTTGTTTCTACAAGTTCCCAGGTGCATGATGCTTAACCAATGATCTACCTACACAATGGTGCCTTGGGAATTGGTTTCGGCCGCCACCTTGTATGAAGGTGTGCTCTTGGATAGTGACATTTCCTAGTTCAAATTTTGTTTCTATGTGTCCTATGGTAGCCGCAAATCTAAGTAGGATAGGAATGTTTGTTCTATACTAGATGTGGAAACGTGTAGAGCCTTGGATAGTGTCATGAACTTATGTTTATCTAATTAGATATAAATTTAGGGTGATAGTGTATTCTCATGACTTAGGGATCGGCTAAGATAGCTTAGAAACCTTAGGTTCATGTAGCCTAGTGTTAGCTTGATGAGATGTTTCCTTGGAAATGATGGATTTGGCCGAAATCATGGGATCAAAGGAAAGGACTTCTCATTCATGAGTTGGCTTAGATATAGGATTGAGTAGGTGTCCATGTGTTCGATCATATGTATGTATACATATAGGGAACCTAGACAAGGTAGATAGGTGCAAAGTGATCTTATCTTATGTTTGTTTGATCTAGTATGATGTCGTGTGTATGTATGTATATAGATATGTGTATACATACCTCTTTGGTTATGGTTTGTTGTTGATTTTGTTAAGTTGAGATATAGGAATGTCTTTTGGGTGTTGGATGTTGATATTAACATGTATTTTGTTCACTAGATGTCATATGTTTAGTAATTGATAACCCTTGATAGTTCTTGTTTTCTCATACATGTGTTAGAAATGCAGTTGTCATGTGTTAGGGTGTATTAATCTCTTGAAAGGCTTATTTAAGAGATTATTCGGGTGTTGTATGACTAAACAAGTGCCCAATGTGGAGTTATCTGATTAACTCTGGCTTTACTAGACTTGGGGGGGTATAGTGTATGAAAAACTATCTAGATATGCACATATAGTAAGCAATAACTGAACTATGTATGAATTGTTGACCTGGTTTGTTGACTATTGTCACATATAAAGAGTAAATAGCCTAAACAGTCCCTGTGGTTTGGGTCATTTTACCAGTCTAGCCCAAAATCAAAATAATTGCTTGAACAATCCCTTGAGTTTTACAAAATAGGCCAAAATAGTCCGATTACTTAACGGGTTTAACTCAACCTCATTAAGTCAGGGGCAAAATCGTTAAGTCACCTCAATTATTCCCTTACTGTTAAAATATAATAATTAAAAAAATCAAAGAAATATATAATATTTAAAAACTTAAGTGGGACACACCACCCACCTCATCTTCTTCAATATACCACCCACCACCATCTTCACCTTTCGCCACCACCCACCATCTCCTCCACCTTTCACCACCACCACCACCACCACCATCCACCCACCAACCTGAAACCTTTAGATAAAAAAAACACCCTAAAAATAATCTTGTTACCTAAAAAAAATTATATATAAAATAACACCCTCATCGTCTCTGATCATACATACCCATGGCTAAAACCCGTTCCACAAGAAAAACCCTAGATTCATTCACCATCAAATCAACCAATAAACCCATCAAACGTACCCTTAATTCATCATCTCCCTTTAATTCTTTCTTATAATCCCTTTTTTTATCTAACGATTATGTCTTTTGTTGAAAACAGCTGGCAATTGTGTGTTGATGAGGCCTGCACAACCATCCAAGCCATCCTACATGGCAAAGGTAGAAAACATAGAATCAGATGGTAAAAAAGGTAATATTAAGGTGCACGTGCAATGGTATTATCGGCCTGAGGAATCGATTAGTGGCCGGAGAGAGTTTCATGGCATCAAAGGGTTGTTTTTTTCGGTCAACGGGATTTGATTACGCCGACGGCTGATTTGGATTTGATGATGGCGGCGATTGATCCGGCATTAATATCTTGAAATGGAGAATAGTTGCTACCATAATTGCTTGTTCCACCTTTGCAACCTGAAAACTGATCCGGCCGATTGTCACCACGACCAACACACAAACTGTGAACGGCGTCGTTGCACCACCTTTGATTATTGGGTTTTCACAGTTGCCACATCTCATCTTCAATATGGTTATCCCTAAACCATTTTCTTTGATTATTGGGTTCTTTATTCTCGAAAATAAAGAATTGGCTGTAGTGTTTGGGTTCTAAAGTCTGAAATGTGAGAATTAGGGTTTGGGTAAAATGTTCTAGAAGAAGATGATACATGAGAAAAATGGAGGTGGGGTGGGGTGAGGGTAGGGATGGGGTTTATTTTTTAGAGGTGACTTGATTTTACCATAACTTAATGAGATTGAGTTAAGCCCATTAAGTAATTGGACTGGTTTGACCTATTCCGTGAAACTCAAGGAATGTTGAAACAATTATTTTGATTTGATTTTAGGCTGGACTTTGCTATTTACTCATTTTATAAATAATGTAAAACACTATAATTCATTTAACAAATTTAATGTCTTTATCGATAAAGATATGTTTGTGTGTACATCAACTCACAATTTTAGAAGAATTTTTTTCCACCTAGACACATCCATAATTTGATACAAGGAACAAAACAAATACATAAAAATTAATTTACAAGTATATAAATTCAAAAATAAATCTATAAAAGTCCATTTGTTACTTGGAAACACAATATCAATCAGATACTCATAGCATCCACTTTTAAACTTCATATATTCACCCTGCTGTCCTCGTCACATATGTACACCCCTAATTTTCTATCTATTCATACGACCAATGTCACGTGTTAACACATAAACAAGAGAGACCAACATGAACATGTCTAGAACGAGGAATGCTAAAGGGTGCTCGTGGACGTAAATTTGATTTGTACAACATGCCTAGTTGCCGTTCGGTGTTTCACCCGAGTCCTGTCAAATCAACCAATACCGCAATCATAAACGATGTTTTCATATGATTGAAAATAAAAATCATAAACTAATTTATTCTTTTTGTACAGATCAACTTAAACACGATCCATTTAATAAAACATGTCAACCCAAACATGACAACCGAAAACCCAATTACATGCGTCGTGTTTCAGTTAGGTTTTATTCATGGTCAAATGTTTTATTTAAGTGTCAGGAAACTGCTGTCATTAGAGAGATTCATTTGGCCAAATGTTTTATTCATGGTCCTACTTTTTGGGCTAGATACAGTGGTACTATCACCTAGGAGAAACTTTAACTACTATGCTATAAAAGTTGTCTATTTGCCCCTCATTTCCCAACCATTGCTGGTCCTATATTCCTACTAAAGAAGAAAGTGTCCAAAAATGTAGGCCTTTTTATGTAATAGATGATTGGATTAACAAAATAAATTATTATTTCAAAAGCTATTGTATTTTATTGGAAAGGAATCTTGAAATTATTTGTTTACTTTTGACATGTATTGTCATGACATTATTTGGGAGTTTAACTTAGAACATGATAATGGAGCGATTCTATAGTCTAAACCAATAAAATGCATACACGTCATCTCGTGATTTTTTGTGTAGTATACTTGAATGGTGATATGTGAAAATCTCACAATAGATACAAGACATCCCAATGTTACTAAAAATCTTGTTATTCTTAGCATATCATGAAAATTTTGTGGTAGCCTGTCTTTCATAGATATAGAGTTTTTTTTTTTTTTGCAGACTATCATAAACATGCGTTTAATGTGCATCAACTATTGTATATTTTGGGTTAATTATGCAGTAACTAGTGTGTACTAATTCTTGTGCATGCGTTAAATGTGCATCAAACATTGTACATGTTGTAGGAAAACTCACTAGATTTTCGAGGCAAAAGGGGAATATCATGAGAATTTATCCAGATAAAAAAATATAGCTAAAGAGTGCGCCATATCGTGTGATTTTATCCGTCATTAATTATTGGTTTTGACGTTTTAAATTGTCATCTTACGGTTTGCGCTTACAAACGACTACAAGTAAATCTATCGGTCAAAATATCATTTAGATCATTTCTATGGTCAATGAGGCCATTCAGGCGATTTTCTAATGTTTTTCTTAATTCCTTCCCCTAGAAATAAATTAGAAGCTGTAGGAATAAAGTGACTACAAATAGTTCAATAAGCTTTTACCTGGATTTCCTGGAGTAGTCCTTCAAGTTCAATTTTGAATTTAGAAAACGAAGGGCGCTTATCAGGATCAGAATCCCAGCCTTTCTCCATCAACTTCACCAGTTTCGGGTGCGTATTTGCTGGAACATCTGGCCGAAGGCCCTGCAATATTCATCAACCCGTCCGTGTCAAACTATATATCATTAATCTCTTGAACAAATACATATTAAACACTGCTTCCAATTTTACTTATTTATTGACTAATAATAATAAGTATAATAATAACGTCAATAAAAACGATAGTAATATCATTATTAGAAATGTGGAAAGTCTTGACCTGTCTTACTCCCAAGGCTGCTTGCAATGGTGTCATGTTTTCATAAGGAACCTACAACCTCGAATATTTGTTAAATTATACGTATAAGATAACTAGTTTATAAAAGGTAAAAACCATGATTGAACAAATATTAGAATTGTGTTACCTTGGCTGTCACGAGCTCCCACAAAACAATCGCAAAACTGAAGACGTCAGCCTTTTGATCATATAGTTGATGATTTATAACCTACAAGCCGAGAGAATGTATAAAAACGATGGGATGAAATCCAAAAGATGATGATTATAGAACGGAAATTAGAGTATCTGAATGTTAGTTCAATCATACAGTGTAAAGAAATTCAACCAAAGGAAATCGGAATACTCCTCTCAAAATCACAACCACCAGCCTACCACATTCCAATTTCTTAAATTTACAAACCAACAAGATTGTTATGTCAACTAAATGCATTACAGATTTGAGTCCTTTGACAGATTCCAACTCCGAATTCCCAAAAGCAAGAAAGACAAACCTCAGGAGCCATCCATCTGTACGTTCCAGTCTCAGCGGTCATAACTCCCCCTTGAGTCAGAAATCGAGCCACCCCAAAATCCGCCACCTTCACTACCTATGATATTTATAAAAGAGAGATATTAACAAGCTGAATGAAGAAGCTAAGTGCAATAAGAACCATAAAACGAATAGCTAAGATCATAATACATAAGCACCGTAAAATTTTCCTAAGAGATGGAAGTTTCATTTAAGTTATTTTCCAGGTCATTGTTACTCAAAATGGAGAGGTCTCCTTTGACCCCTTGAGGGCTACTCGCCCAGCGTAAGCTGTGGTTTATTTGGTCTGATGGTCTAGCACGATATTGGTGGGGCCCTACGAGTTTTCTCTAATGGGTTCTCACGGCCTCACGGGTACCAAAAAACAGAGGTTTTTAAAGCTTAGTTGTTTTGGTCTACCGAAAATGGAAATCAGACTATGCATTTACTAAATTTCCTTTTTGGGTAAATATCGTTTCAATTTAGCATTCTTCAATAGGATGAGGCTGACTTTCCTCCAAAATGACTTCATTGAACATGGCAACTTGAGCAGATATGTGGTTCAAATTTGGAAGGTAATCTATTACTCTTACATCATATAATAACGATGCCTTGCTGTTCTAAAAAATAAAAAATAAAAAATAAAAATGATGCCTAATGATAAAAGTAAATAGCTACTTTGGTGGCACCGTTATTTCTGCTAATTGTACACATATAGTTAACAATATACTAGTTTCCAAGAATCGAAACTCATGTTGGGAACACTTACATGTTGACTGTCCATAAGTAAATTTGCAGTCTTAAGATCCCGATGTATTATGTTGTTTTTATGCAAGTACTCCATTCCTTTGCAGACATCTATAGCAAACTTTACTAACTGGGGAAGCATCAATGTGTTATGGTTCTTATGAAGATAGTCATAAAGACATCCTCCAGTCATGTATTCTGCAAGCAACACCGCACGTTATTTATATCCTTGTAGAACATGAACACTGGCTGTTTCAAGCATTAGGAAGAATGTCAAATACACACACATATAAACATATGTGTGTGTGATGGAAGAGAAAGAGAGTTAAAGAAGTTTTTACCGGTTATTATGCACAAAGGAGGTTGCTTTGTGCACGCACCAATAAAACGAACAATATTGCTGTGTTTAACCTCCCTGCAAACACACAGAGGGGTGTAAACAACCCGAGCTGTCTATGAGCTACTCAAGATTGGCTCGCTAAAAGCTTGAATTCTCAGCTCAAGCATAATGGAGCTCATTTAACAAACGAACTCATGTTTCATGCACAAAGCTTGACTGGGCTAACGAGCCTATTATTTATATAAATATAATAATTTTATTTTCCATAATATATATGTGTGATAAATATTAATATAAATATAATTATATAAATAATATAATTAAATATTTAACAAGTAGTTAATGAGCCAAGCTCGAGCCTGAAAATTTTTGACACCCAAGATCGAGCTTTAGCCATAGACCTCAAAACAAGCCGAGCTTGAGGTTAGGCGAGCTTTGGCTCAACTCGGCTCATTTACACCCCTACAGATATGACCAGTGGCGGATGTACCCAATAAGCATGGTGGGCTGGTGCCCACCGTGCGTTCAGCCAAATAGTCAAAAAAGAGGTTGGCCTTCTGTGGAAAAGTAATGCAATCTTAGTTTCAAGGAATAATAATAATATTTTTATGGGTGTGAATATGACACATGAAAATAAGCTACGTGCCAATATATTAGTTAAGACATTAAATACATTACATGTATTAAACTCTTCCAACATTATTTGTTAATTGGTTTTAAAAGCTCAAGTGATATGTTTTCTCACTTAAGCAGCCACAGATTCACTAATTTTTTTTTCTTATTTAGTCAATTGATATATTTTGTGTTTTTTTTTTTCAAATGTTATCAAGTTGTTGTATAATTAACTAGATTATACCCCGGGAACGGCCTGGGGTTGAAAAATCTAATATGACATATTAATTTTACATATGAAATAGAATGATGCGCTTTACAGTTACATACATGAAAGCTTCGGGTAGCAGCTAACCTAAAACAATTAAAAATATATCTCCAATGTTAACGCCTAACCTTAAACAATGTATGACTCTAATATTAATATCTAACCTAAAACAATATATAACTCCAATGCTTACGCATGTTAAAAATAGAACTCATATTTACTGATTTGAACATAATTAGTAACTTGCCTATACATGATTAATGATTTACCTAAACGCTTTGTGTTTTTTTTCCTGTTTTAACAAAACCAAACAAAAAATAGTCGTTTTTTTCTCCGTTTTTTATATAGCACTATGGTACTCGTTGGAAAGATAATAAAACGCTCGTTAATTTGGTGTAATTTTTTTCTTTAAAAAATCTCGTATATAAAAGATATTAACGTTTAAAAATTATGGGATGACACATGGCACACTCAATGAGGAGAATGCCTCTTAGTGCCATGTCATTAAAATGGCTTTCTTTTATTATATGTATAGATTAAATAAGTATGAAGAGCTTTATAGTAGCATTAACTGGATAAGTATGAATTGGTTTTACCTCATATATTTTGACCCGACTCGTTTTGACTCACCTTCTTTTAACCCGACCAAATTGTTTAATATTATGTGATACATATAAGCAAATCATGGTTAAAGAATATGCAAACCATAATTGTTTTGTGAAGATTATTTCAATTATAAGCATAGAGTCACAAATCATAATATGCAACTGCAGTTATAATGAGAACAATACCTGAGCATGGCTACTTCATGAGAGAATTCATCCTCTAATGTTTGATTTAAGTGTTCAGATCTCAGAATCTTGACAGCAACATCCTGACCCAGGTACTGTCCACGAAATCTATCCAAGAGCATAACATAATGCCATATCAAGATACTGACAACAAAAATATAATGGCATGTAGCAGTAACTAGAAAACATTATCCAATTACAAATCTCCACAAGATCCAGATGCAATTCTTTCCCCAATCTTCAAGAATCTTCTATCAATTTCTGCGTCTACAAAATCAGCTTCTTTCTCTACAGCTGATTTGGCATGTGAAGAACCAGACCAAGAACCCTACAAGAACATAACAATTTCTTTCCTTTTTACCCTCAAAGAACATAACAATTTCTTGCTATTGAGAATTTAGGTGACACTAATTACAACATAGAACTAATAAACATTTTCTAAACTCCAAGAGAAGTAGCAAAGGTCATTCAAATTTCCTTGCACACATGTAGGTTCACTCCTTGACTAAAAATTGGTCTCAACCAAAGGCCCATTGGCACAAGAATATCGTTAATATTCGATTTTTATAGTCCAAATGATAGATTTCAAAGAGCATTTTAGTTTTAAGATGCACACTTAAATCCTGATCCCTGAGCAGGGAGTGAGGATAGTAGACAACAACCCTGACTATCTTTTACTTAATGATGTGTGTCAAGCAAGCTTAAGAAAGAACATTTTGCAACTGAGTAACAAGATCCATTCTTTAAACTTATCCCAGTAAGTACATTCAGCAGTTATCAAAACAAAGTTACAGCATGAACATATGGTAAAAGTGTGAAACTCATAATAAACATACAAAATCGCAAGAAATGAAGTACCTCGCTTCTAGCAATTGCTTTCTCCAATGCTTCATGTAAAGCCTCCGTTTCCTGACCATAACATAAAAAAAACCATAAACGTTGGAGCTAAGTATAGACCACTGTCTTAAAGAATTAAAAAAAAATACCAGACACTTTAAAGTAAATCAGAATCAGTACCTTAAAGGGCCATCCATCTACCACAAATACATCCAAAGAATACCCATCAGTGGTTGAAAACACATGTGCTTCACGTATGTTGAGATCTATGTCAGAAAGCAAAGCTGAAAGCTACATGGAAGAAAAGAGATAAATTATGATCGTGCTTTAAGATATAGCAAGAAACGGATATGTTTAATACGTTAACATCATCCCTACAGTGCATGTAACTAGGAAGTAGGAACAATGGTTGACATTGGCACAACCCTGTAGTATCTTATGAAGCTGGAGTTACCATCAAATAGCATGTTATTGCTTTCATGTATCTCATCCCATAATTTCAAGGTCATAGTTTTAAGGAATACGGAATATAATAAGAATGAGGAACATTTGCCCGCTATCTTGATGTAATTTTTCACGATTATGTTTTAATAAAAAATCCTTGTTATCTAAAAAAAAAAAAAAAATTGCTTATCAAAACAGCAACAGAGATAATGCGTCTTCAATACCTAATGGGACACAATATCAATAAAGAAAAGTTAAAATAGCTATGGTGTAGTTTATTTTGCACATGGGGATCATTATGAGTATGGGTTTGATAACAAGGTAGAATGGAAATGGATTTCTAAACTCAGCCCTATAGGTATGTACCCACCTCACACACATACCCGACACTACAAGCCCCATACCCTCAGAATTAACACCCTATATGTTCTTCGAACACTTTCTAGATAAACCTAAAGGGCTAATACATTTCTCTTGGTTATTTGAAGACATCAGGGAATCAAAAACACTGACTTCGAATTGAGTAGGATATCCTAATTTCATCATTAACTCAACTTCCAAACTGAAATGAATCAAATTTTAGATGGATAAAAGCATGAAAATAACAGTGACCAATGAAAGGTTTAAGAAGAAGGCACACAAAATGCTGATTTGCCAAAATGTCAATGCTGCAACAAAATCAGACAAAAGTAAAATAGCTACTCTTTCACCCAGATACCTGACTGAGGAGCTTAGGCTTGTCAAGAGCAGAAAATATCACTTCATGAATTGGCACATCTGGAATATCCACTCTGCATGTATTCATGACATGGCAATTTATTCCCCTCATATCAAAACAAATCTATGATTCTTATATAGAAAAAATAAAAAACAAAAACACAGACAAGCATTGGATTCACGCTGCTGTGCAAGATTAGTTCAAAACAGAAGCATATAACTCGAATCTAAACATCATGCAAGAAAGGTCACCAACACTGAGTACAACTACAAATCTACAATATATATTTCTGCATTTCAAAACCAATATTATGTTTAGAGCCTAAGAATGTCTGCATGTTTACATAGCACTTCAATGAAAAAGGGTAAGAAAATGGTTCATTTCTCTCTTAGTCTCTCCCTACTCTTTCTTAGATTTTATCTCCTCACTTCTGAATTTTTTTTTTTTTAAAGTATAAAAATGTGCACATGCCACACATGCATTTACAAGTGCATATATTGTATGTTCACATATCAAGACAAAAGACTATAAATATCATATGTTTACAAATAAGTACTCTAAAATATTGAAATCTACATGCATTGTAGTCAATTTATATTTTATACAATAAATAGTACAAGGGTGAAGGGTGAAAATGCTTCTCACTAGTAATTAGTAAACACACACTATAACAAACAGTGTATTCAATAGTGAATACAGATATAACTCCTAATGATTCAACAAACAAACCTGTGAATAATTAAATTGGTTTCTAAATATTTTTATTTCTCATTCAAATCCACCCCAATTTTATACATATATAAAGATTCCAAAGAACCTAATAAACCAGGGTCTATATAATTCTGTAATTTTCCAATATTTTTGTCTTGAAGAGCTAAGATGGCTTTTTAAACAGAACAGCATAATGGGTGAACAGTAAGAGATTGCATACACTAAAACTCTCCTACACAGTACCTTCTAGAAGATTCTCCTTCAATATTCTCTCTATCCTTATCAAGGCCACTTTTTCTGACCTCCAAATTTAGGTCCTCAAGTTTAAAGCAAGGTTCAAAACCACCCTCTGTTAATTCTTGGTGGTCACCATCATCAACATCTGTTCTAGTCCCAAAGTTCTACAAAGAACAATTTTAGGACCAAGCTTAGCTTAGAAATAATATTAAGATAACATACAGTGGAAAGGCGCATATCAAATCATAAACAGTATTCAGGCTATAACAAACAAGAAGACAGATTTCAGACAGGAATATTATATATGTTTAGTTTTATTTTTAGTAAATGTAATTAGGAATAAAGATTCACAGTGTAGTTGATAATGTGTAGTGTGAAAAATTTAATTAAAACCGTTACCTCCAATAAACGAACATGAAAAACTAATCGATTCTCAGGATCTCTTGCAAGCACAAGAAGCTTTTGATGCAGAAGCACATCTTCAACTCTATCCATGTTGACATCAAATGCATAACTGATACATTATGAGTGTTAGAAACCGCCTATTTGTTATGATTTGGCGATAACTACATTATGTAATTTAGTACACACATGATCCCAACATGCATCATAAATCTCAAACATATACAAATTTAATACACACATATTATCTACCCAATTTTTGCCAAAAACAAAAAACAAAAACAATCTCGGCGTAAGCTTCCTGTTTTAAATAAGATGATATTCCTAACAAATTTAATCTTCTATCCTCTAGATTAGCACTAATTCCTAAATTGATATGAGTTTATGAACATATAACCACACCTTTCACATCGTTTACTAATTCTCCCCTAAGAGTGTGGGGAGTGGGCGTGGGTTTGTGGCATGGGCGTGGGGCACTCACTCAAACCCAAAACACCACCCCTCCATAATAATAATAAGGGCGTTGCCCCTTTGGCGTGGCATTCTTCACCGGCGTGAGGCGGGGCATGTGATGAGGTGGAAGATTTTGATTGGCTGATTTTTTTAAGTTATACACACAAACTTTTCAAAACCCAAGCGGCTCCACTGCCCTTACCTTTTGAAGGCTTGATTGTGGACCCTACTACTGCCACATGGCAACTCATGCCCCCAACCTAAGCCCGGCACTCCCCATAGTCTAAAAACATGAAAAAACATGAAACTGAATAGACATACACACACTAGCCATAAACTTAACATAAACAAATCATCACCGAATTTGATCCCAGTCATCCAAAACCAAAGGTAGCGTCCGTTTCACGGAATATAACAAAATTGAATTGGAACCGGAATTCGCACAGGAACTAGAATTTGATTTGGAACTTACTTGTTTCCGTTTCACACAACGGAATAGAATCTGGATGAAATTGGAATGTAGATTCCGTTCCGTACATTGTTGTTCAATTCCACTTGCCTATTTTTGTCGAAACAAACATAAGAAACGAAATATACATTCCAATTCCATCCGGATTCCATTTCATTCCGTGAAACAAACAACGCATAGCACACATATCAACAACAAATGAATTCAATTATGAAACAACAAGCAAACTTATTAAAATAAATAAATAAATAAATATATACCTAGGAGGAAACCGATTGAAGTGAGCTTCTAACTGGTGACGAAACTCAGGAAGATTAACAGCATCTTCATTACCTATCTCCACCAACCGATTAAACACGTCATTGACTATCTCATTACCGCTAAAACTTCCATAACTCTGAGGCGGCGGTGAAGAGCTCTCACCTACTCCTTCAATCAAATCCATAAACTCTATCTCTATATCTGTTCCGTACGTATATATATTTATATCTATATGTATGTGTGAAGAGTGTATTTATGTGCATATATTATATGAAATTAAGGGATGAAAAACGTTACAATAACATCGGCTGAGGTGGATATTATTATAATTATTATTATTATGAAGGGTTAGTTGACGGAATATGTAACGGAAGAAGGTAGGATTTGAGGATTTGGACAACTGTTTTGAGAAACTTTTTGGATATTGGCAGAAAGGGGGCCTGGTGAGTGTTGTCGTCACTGTGTGTGTTTTATGGTGTTTTTTATGTGAGAGAGAGAGAGAGAGAGTGTGTGGAAGGGAAATGACGGAAATGGGTCTGTAGGTGGGTTTATTTACTGGGGTTGTATAAGCACGGCCTCGTTTACAAATTACAAATTACAAGGATGTGGATGTCCACATTTCAAAATATACAATTTTTTTTTTTGAATGATATTAGGGTTTCGTATATTTGATTTAAAGTGTGTTCATGAATTATTGAGGTTTCAAGGTCGGTTTGGTTCATTAACACCAATTGGTATGGTTTGGGGGAATAAACTCGGTGTGCTGATTTGGCTGGTTCCCTGATCGGGTACCCGCCCCCTTCCCATTTTTATTTTGGTGACTTCGGTGGAAATCCACCGTTTGTGCCTAGTGATGTTATTGGTTGAGGGAAATGAAGGGGGAATGGGGAATTGGGGGAAACCATTTCCTTGGTTTGGGGAAGGGAAGGATGAAAATGATGTAGCGTTGACGTGGCATTTGAAAAAGTTAGAGGAGATGCATACCACACCATATAGCCTAAGTTGGATGAAATTATTGAAATTAAATTGGAATTAGGAGTACAAGTAGGATTAGGTTAATTGAAGGAATTGTAATTGGAAATTTCTTTCGCAATTAAAGGAAGGCGTCATTGATAAATTAGCAACCATACATTTTTTTTAACGGCCAACAAAAACTTCATTAACAAATTAGCAAGGTGCTAGCAAACAAAATCCGGGATACATTGTCCGTAACTACAACCCGACAATAAAAAAAAACAATCAACCAAAACGAAAGTACAAAATACACACAAAACCCCAGCTATCCCATTTTTGTTGCATCAAACCTACCCCAAGACTCCTAAGACATATCCGCCATTCTTGACCGATTTGTAACCCAGAAGTAACTTATGACCTTGATTTCTTCCATGATCTTTCCAACCGATACTTGTTTATTATTAAAAACGTGCTCATTCCTAGCTCTCCATATACTCCAAAACGTCGTCAACACAACCGCATAAAATGCCTTCCCCACACGAGGCCCACTCTTAGCCGTCAAATGGTAGGATAATAAGTCTTGAGCATGGAAGGCAAAAAATCAGGAACATGACACCATGAAAAAACGAGTTGCCACATGTCCATTAACTTCGGACATCCCGTAAACAAGTGATCCACCGACTCTAGATTCGACTCGCAAATGCTACATACATGGGTGATAATCGGAATATTTCTCCGGGCCAAAGCTTCGGTTTGGGAGTCTGTCATGAAATACACGCCACACGACGATTCCAACCTTCTTAAGAACCCAATTACATCAAACGTTGACACCAGAAGAGAATTGTTTGCTTCAAATATCCACTCCTTCAAATGGTATGATAATAAGTTTATCATACATGACACCCAAATAGGCCATCCCCCGTCACGTGACATCCTCTTCTTTATTTCCATCCAAAAAAATTTTCACTCTCATGTTTCCCCCACAATTTTAAAACGTTAATAACTTTTATATATGATAGTTTTTTTTTTTAAATTTACACCAAATTAACGAACGTTTTATTATCTTTCCAACGAGTACCATAATGCTATACAAAAAACGAAAACAAAATTACTTTTTTGTGGGTTTTTATTCATACAGAAAAAAACACAATGTGTCAGATAATTCATTAATCATGTCTAGGCAAGTCATTAATCATGTTCAAACTAGGAATTCTATTTTCATCAAAAACATAATAGGTTAAAACCACTCATTTTCAACAAAAAATAAAGTCACACATTCAAGACCCTCATCTCAATCACGCCCTATAATAATTGTTTCTAGCTCTTCTCCTCATCTAAACATACATCTTCTTTTTAATATACATTTTTATTTTTATTCAAATAATTAAAATTTATAGTACGAGTACATTAATTTTTATGTTACACCATAACACACATTTTATTATTTCATATTAAATTTATCTATCCCGAAAAGCTTTCGGGATATAATCGATTTATATATATAATTTAAAAAGAAAAACTAATATGCAAAGAAAATTTGAAATCGAGTAAAAACATGATTCACGTGGCTCAAAGTAGTCCGGTACTACTCCAATAGATTAAAAAATGTATGACTTTTCACATACATTGTTCAATAAAAAAACTATGAATTGAAATCACATTTTTTTAATTGAGATTATATTATTTTATTTACATATAATATTGTGAAAACATATTTATTTTTGGGTTAAGCAGTTCCAATCTATATGTTGATTGCTATTACTTGCAAATAAAATCAAACATAGGTATGAAAAGACTCGTTAAGCATATAAGTATTAGGATCTAAACAAACGAACCAATAAGAGTAAATGAGAAAAGAAACAAAACCGACATACGTTTAGGTAGTGTTTGATATGATGGAATGGAATGGAGAATGAAATAGAGAATGGAATGGACCATTATGAGGTAATGAAAAATAGTGTGTTTGGTTGGTTAAATGAATGGAATCACCCATTCTACAATGCATTATATTCCCTCAAAACTATTCCATCCACACCCCATATTTTTTTTTTCCATTCCATCCCTTATTCACACTTTACTAACAACACCATAACCCACCAACCACCACCACCATCGTCACCACCCACCACCGCCGTCACCACCCACTACCGTCACCCACCACCTACCACCGTCGCCCGCCACCGCTGCCGCCACCACCCACCACCGTCGTCACCACCCACCACCGCCGTTGTCGCCACCCACTACCTTCACCCACCCACCACCGTCGCCACCCATCGCCGTCACCCACCCACCGCCGCCATCCAACACCACCCAACGTCGATCACCACCGTCGCCCACCACCGTCACCCACCCTCGCCGTCACCACCCATCATTGTCGTCGCCGCCACCAACCACCACCACCCACTACCTTCACCCACCCACCACCGCCGCCACCCACCATCACCCACCATCACCGCCATCCACCTCTACCCATCGCCATCTTCGCCACCGCCCACCACCGCCGTCGCCACACACCACCACGCTACCGCCACACACCACCACATACCATCACTACCACAAACCACCACCTACCACCGCCAGTACTCACCATCGTCGCCCACCCACCATCACGGCCATCCACCTCCACCTTCCACCGTCACCACCACTGCCGCCGCCACCCACCACCACCGCTACCCGCCACATATCACCACCCACCATCACCGCCACTGACCACCACTCATCACCGATTTTATTCATTCATCTTTTCCAACTTATCCAACAACATAAAGTAATGTTTTGTTTCATTCACACATGGCAACCAAGCAAGACATGGAATGGTAATGATCTATTCCATTACCTTGTTCATTCCATTACCTCGTCCATTTCATTCCCTCATCCATTCCATTACGTCATACCAAACAGACCCTTATTATGCTGCAACTAGGGTTAGCTTTTTTGGGTTAGGCTATTGTAAAAATGACCTTAACGTAAAAAGGGTAAGAAATATTAGTAGCCATTAGCGTCATGGTATCCATATCTGAATATTGTTCTATAGATGCAATAATCTGTAGGAACCTTTCTGGTACGGAGTCCAGCAATTTTCGTACCAAGACTGACTCTTCAATTTTCGTTCCTAGGGTTTTTGACTTTGTACTAATCGCACTTAGCCTACCAGCAAACTGGTCTATAGTTTCTGTCTCTCTCATTGATAGCATTTCAAATTATGTGCGTGATGATTGAAGTCTTGCTTTCTGGACTCAGTCAACTCCAATAAATCTTGTCTTTAATGCTTCCCAGATTTCTCTTGCTGTAGAATGTGATGTCACCTGCATCACCATATCTTCTGGAATTGCCTGAAAGAGATAGGCAATCGCTGTCCTATCCTTCTTTACATCTACCGTTGACTTTCCTTCTTCAGGTTACACTACTTCCCAAAGATTGTTGGCATTCAATATTGCCTTAACACGAACAGCCCAAATCGTGTAATTTTAGATGTTAACATCGGTATTCGGAGGCTAAAGGTGAGAGTCTCCTTCGTGACTGTCTCATTTTCCGTTATTGTGGGTTTAACGAGCGTCTTCTGTGGACTCTTGTTTTTATTTTTCTTCCCTATTGTCCAAATCTAATATGGACTACCCCACACTTTAATGGAACTTTGCTTGACTACTCTTGTCAAACTCTACTATGATATCTTGAAAAATACTATTTTTTTAACAAAGTTTTGATATTTGTAGGAGCCTTTAACAAAGTACCAAGACCTTTGTTATAATATTCTCGTATATCACTAATGTTCCCTTCAAACAATCTCTAAAGTCAATCCTTTTGACTTTCCAAATCCTCCAAAATGTGATTAGTATTCTTCTAATAACACTCAATCCTTAAACACCCTTAAAAACAAACCACTTTGTTTTTTTACTTCAAATTTTTGACTCCAATCCTTTTCTTTTCCTTTTCTATTTTTTTTGTTCAGTCAGTGATAAAACCCAAATAAACAAACACTGATATACTAATCTTTCCACAATACCCTCAAATAATATTATAATATTTTCTTGTTTGACTTTAAAAGTCAACTTCTTCTTTCTATGTTTCCCACGGAACTACTTCTGCCCAAATACAAAACACACTTCCTTTTGTGTTTTATAAAACTGATGGAACAACAATCACACTTTGTGTTCCACAATAAACGTCTGAATTCTTATCACAAGACCCAAACGATCGAATACGAAAAACTTTGGTTTCGGTTCTTTCTCCTTGAACCCGATAATGAAACTTAATCCTTGATATGTTTTTCTTTGTAAAACGACTCTGTTTTGTATGTTCGAACGTTCGGAAACAACAGTTGAATGATAATAAACTTGTTTTGATTTGGAAAAAAAATTGGCGGGAAAAAAAATTATCAAACAAGAACAGAGTATAACTTCGGATTCGATTTTTCTGATTTGGATTAAGATATACGTATTCGATTTTTGATAATAATTAAGGGAAGGGATAGATATAACCGTTCTAATCGCGTTCTAAACGATCCTTCTGTGAAATTCGGTGACTCGCCGGAATCTTTGGACTCGCCAAATTCTTTCTTTTCCCAACTGTTCCTTCTTTAAACGGTTCTATAACTTGTGTATTGATCTTTCTTCAATCCTGGTTGGCCTTAATTCTGTGTTCGGATAACTTGATGATCGTCTGTGCCTGTCTCTGTTTTTCGGAGGGAAACAGGGGTTATTATACGATCATCTTCTTCTTCGTGTATTATGTCACCGATGGAACAACTTGGAAACCCAATGCTCTGATGCCAAATGTGAGATCACAGGATCGGATTGAGGGTAGGATATTTGAGAGAGAATTCTTGAGATGCAAAGAATCAATACATACACTAAATGAAATGATATGTTGGGTATTTATACATGATGAAAGGGTGTGACCCTTTGACTAACAACCGACACACCGTTGGTTATATAACCAACACACCTAATACAAACTTAGGATATCTAATATACTTAGGATATAGTGATATTATATGGAAATCAAGTAATTACTTCTAACAACAGGACACTATTTTTCATTACCTCGTAATGGTCCATTCCATTCCCCCTTCCATTCTATCATACCAAACGCTACCCTAGGGTTTATGGTTGATGTTATTTATGATGTATTTTTCAAGTTTTGATCAGGTTTATGCCTTATGAATGTTGTATGATGTTTGTTGGGTGTTATTGATTGATTATATGCGTATATGACTTGTTATAATTAGGGTTTTAACATGCTTAAAATCTGGACAGAATGTTAAAGTCGACTTGTAGGGTCTGTAACGTGGATTTAAAATACTTGTTTTGATGATTTCTTTGTATGAACATGTTGTACAAGGTCTTATATTTATCATAATGGGCAAAATCATGTGATTTGGACGTTGGTTGATATGTTTTTAGAATTTTATTTGATTAAAGGTCTAATCTGATTTTCGGATTAATATTTTGGGTCAACTTTAAATGACCATAACTTGAGTTCTACAAAGATTTAGGTTATGAAATTTGGAAAGTAGGTCGACATCGGAGAAACTTGGCTTTTCCAGGTGGATTCATCCCATTTGGATGAATACACAATTTTTGGGAAGTTTTCTACTAAACTGATTTGTTAAGAATGTTTTCTGGACCTAGCTATATTGTGTGATTTTTCATAATTTTTGTGTATGGTTTTATCATGAAACAAAAATATGGACATGACCTATAGACTCCTTGGAATCTTCAGCAAAATTTTGGGAGTCTAATTCATTGTGTAAGTATTTTTAATAAAATTGTTTTCACAGTGCATAATCTGTCCTAAAAACGCAGATTATGTTATGTAAGCTTATGTGCCTAATTGGAGTCTTGTATGACTTGATATTGACGTGGAATTGTATGAGCAATTATATCAGATGTAATTGAAGTGTATGACTAATGTTGATCGTAACGTTCACCAACGGGTTCGTAGGGACTACTTGTGCATATAGAAACACTAGGCATCACTTACACGTTTTCGTATTTTAAAACATCTTGGACAAACGGGTTATATGGTGTATTGATTATACACATATACTCACTTAGTGACACATGTAATAGGGAGTCGGTAGCACGTCCTTATTTGCGAAGTTTGGATTTATAGCTTGCAACCTAAGGTGAGTTTCACTACTTTTTCTCGAAAGCATGCGTCTCAGGTTTGAGACTAACTTGGTAAACTTTTTCTAGTCTGATTTGGACTACCATACATCTCTGGTTATGGGATGCTTTGACTCCTTGTGTGGGTCGGGTTTTGACTCTTTGTGTGGGTCGGGTTTTGACTCCTTGTGTGGGTCGGGTTTTTGATTCCTTGTGTGGATCGCGTTTTTATCAGTTTTGCAACTTTAACTGTCCTTTGTGAACTAAACACACTCTATCACTCTAAAGTCCTTATTATATTATTGGTTTAATCGCTGGAGGCGAATGGGGTATTAGTTGATAGCGCTATTAGGTTGTGCAGCAACCTCATGCTTGAGGTGCTTGGGTCACAAGCATGAACTTCTGACCACATTTTTCCTACTAGTGTTGATAGACACTAGTACTAAGGCAAATTAACAACTTCTGTATGTTCCCAATAATCAGCTGTTTAGTTACAATGAGTGGGCTAGCTACCCTGACAAGCTTAAAACTGATGACTCTTATGACTTTTGTATTCGACAACTTTACACTCATTTAAACTGTGAACTCACCAACATTGTTTGTTGACCCACTATATACATGCTTTTGCAGGTAGGTAGCTTCCGGTGCCATGATTAGAAAGCACTGCACATTTCACTGCATTTGGGTCTAGTGCATACACCTAAACTACATTTTATGCTTTCTTTTATATGGTTTTATCTTGGGCGCGTTGTTTTGCACAAGGCTTTAAAATATCTATGTTGGTTTACGCTTCTGCAACTTAACTAAACTTTTTGGTTAAACACTAAACTTGATTTTTGAAAACGAACTAAATGGTTTAGGCCTTTAGAGTTCATTCATATGACTTATGGCTATGGGATCCTGGTGTGTCATGCGCCTTGCGGTATAAACCCCGCAGTGGAAATTTGAGGGTGTGACGAACTAAAAAGAAAAGGATGAAATGATCGAAGAAGCTAAAAGGAAATATTTTGGTTTCCCGAGTTGATAGAGATGTGTAATGTTTGGGATGTTGTACGTCAGAAGGAAGTACTTACAACTACAAGTGACGAAACAAATCAGAATGGGCCAGAAAAACAAATGTTGATCAAACAACAAAGGATGCCACCATGAAAACGCTGATAAAGTTGATGAAATAAGAGACACATCAGAAGGAGAAAATGAGACAGTTAATGAAAATAAGGAAACGGGTAGAGGAGTTAATGATGAGAATGCAGACGGGCACAAGGATTATGGTGTTGATGACTTGGTGGTTGAAATAGCTAATAATGTAGGTGGGAAGAAGGGTGAAGTGCTGGATGAAGGAAAAAGGTGATGTTGCAAAGGGAGGTGAAGATGCTGATGTGAGTATTGTCATAGCAATAGTGCCACTATGTCAAGTCGAAACATAATAAGAAATAGAGACACCAAAAGCTCAATCAATTCCTGAAACTACCTCCTTTACAACTCAATCCAAAGGCAATAAGGGAAAAGGAGTTGAAGAAGAAAAAGGACGACCAAACAAAGAAAATCACCCTGCTGCAGCATTAAAGTCGCCATACCTTAACTGGGTGGTATGCATAAAAGAAAGCATAACGCAAGATGAGCTGAAAATATGAGCGTACATAATGGCACCAACCAAAGATAAATTGTAAGTTGGATTTTGATATTAAAATTTATCATACAATTCACTTTATACAAATTCCGTGTACTTAATAAATGTAGCCCACTTGTATATCAATCAGTGTGGTTGGAGGCCCTAAAAGTGGCGTTTGAAAGTTTGTATGATAGTTTGTGGCTACAACATGGTATCGTAGACACATGGTATGAGATTCTATACTATGAAGAAAGGAAGAAGGATGAAGGCTTAGTTTTTAGGTTGTTTTGCCTAACTCAGATGATGGTAAGTTTATACTAAAAAACGCAAGTTATATGTTATTAAACGCAAGTTCAATTATTGTATTATTGTAACATTGCAGTCAGATGAGTATTATTTCAAAGGACATAGTTGGATGAAAGAATGAGTTCCGTGGGAAAAATCACATTGAACTAACAGAGAAATTGAATGTCAAAAGGCCAGATGAATTTGACATAATCATACAGCCATTGCTGATAGAAAAACACTTCTACATGGTATTTTTTTATTTAAAAAAATAAACCATTGAGCTAAGTGACAACTCAAAATACTAAAAAGATTTCAAGGAAAGATATAAAGAGGTGCCTGAAGTCCTGGTACAATTTAACTATAAAACTAAAAACTCAAACCACTTTTATTAAAGGTATCTAACTTATATTTTATCAGCAATGATTGCAACAAGAAATATTATGCAACTGCTTGAATAGAACATGCAACAAAACAAGGTGATACAGAAGCTGCAGAGTGCAAAAATACCCAAGAGAGAGAGATGAGGTGGAGGACAATTAAGAACCAAGTTGACTACAGGGTGTTTATAATGCGTCACATGGAAACTTAAAATGGAGAGAAAAATGGTCATGTGGCTTCCACCCTGAAGGACACGGACCAAGATAAGCAACTTGCATCATTGAGGAAGAAATATTGTGCGAAGATAATACTTTCGGAGTACAACATGGCAAAGGATGATATAGTTGAATGTGCAAACAAGTTTGACACCTACTCTCAGGAAAAGTAAAGTGAAGGCGAATCTGTACGACAAACTGAAGAAAAGACAGGATGAATTCATGAAAAGAAACTGATTGTTATATGCATATTTTGTCAACTTGTTGAATGCAAGTAGTAATAACTATAATACGCAAGTTATTTGATAATATGAAATTATATTACGCAAGTTGTTTTATTAATAAACTCAAGTGATAAAGTAATACATTGCATGATAAAGGTAAACAAACACAAGTTATTTAACTAACTCACACATGTATAGAAAACATCATTTCAGACTAGTTTATCACCTTTGTCATAGAACACAAGTTATTTAAACAACTCATGCAAGTATAAAAACATAAATTCATACTAATTTATTAGCTTTGTCATACACGCAAACATTATTAAAAAAATATATGCAAGTAACGTTTATAAGACAAACAATACATTACCAAACACATTAAAAACGCAAGTTATTAAAAATTAAATGTAGGTATAAAAAACGACGGTTTATAAAGGACAAATTATAGTGTTGTCATGTCAAATTGATAAAAAAGGCCTTTTGACCATCTCGGTGAACAAAATTAATAGTTATAAATGTAAGATACGAACACCATCTGATAACTATACACATCCACCGTATAAACTCACACATCTACGCTATAAAATCAGACCATCTCAACACATTTAGGGTACCATCTTGTTGGATCAGTTTATTTTAACAGCTCTTATTTATGAACACTTGTTTAGATCTATCAAAATATATTTGCACAACGGAATTAATACAAGTGTATCAAGTTAAAGATTCACTTTTAACAGGAGTTATTACTCCCCCTCAATCAATGAACTAAGTAGTAGATGAGAATCAAAAACAGTAAATGAATATAACAGTAAATGCTTTGAATGATTCTCAGATATATTGAAATGGTGAACTACAAAAGTTTTGAAGGATTCATGTCTAAAATAGTGGGATGAACCCATCTATTTATAGACAGACAATTACATACAAGTTGAGTACACAAAAGATTATAATACTGTAAGATAATATTACAACAGGCTGTAGTATTGGAACTTGTACAAAGACTTTAAGAAAACTAATATAATACTAAACTACTGAAGTATAAGGGCGGTGCGAAGCTTTTATCAAAACAGCTGATGTGTGACAAACTACTGATGAGTAGTTTGTCTTCAGTAGTTCCTTAGAGACTTTGTCTGGTTCGTCTTCAGAACTTTTGATCTTTACTCTTCAGTACTTGATATCATCTTCTTCTTCAGTACTTTCAGTCTTCTTCTTCAGCAGTTTCTATACTTAGAATAATATTGCAGAATATGAATTAGACTAAGGTAACAAAAGTGGTTTGTCAATCCTCTTTGCCCTTACAATCTCTCCCTGGATTGATGAAGCCAAAACCTTATCTAATCTTTATTTTTCTTTTTCTTTTTCTTCAAGTATTCTCCATATTTCTGCAACCATGGAGACCTTGAGATGGTGATCTTGTTGTTTAGTAAGAGATCCTCTTGTAGGTTCAAGATGTTGAATTGTGAGAAGGTCTTTAGATGATAGATTCTTCAATTCTGTTGTGTTTTTAAAGACCTTGCTTGAACGATCTCTTCTTGTCACCATCACTAAGTTTGTATCAGTGAAGGACCATTTCACAATGTTTACTTTAGATTGGTCAAAGTCTAAAGTTAAAAGGACAATGCCCTTTTCTTGGTTTATACCTGATTGTGGATTTTCTTCTATTTCAGTGACCATCAGGTGGGATTTCCTTCTTTATTCAACATTAGCAACACCAGGCATCACTAGGGTTTGGAATATGATGTTCTGTGATTACCTTGGTATGCTGTTATTCTGTTATAGTTTGTTGTAGTTGATAGGCAAAGGTAGAAGGATCCTTAAATTGTGTAAGCAGAGGTTTTTCTTCAACAAAAAAATCGTCATGCACCACTGTGTTTCCTTCTAGCATGACCATTTTGAAGTCTGTTGTTTTAACTGTATCCTCTGTCTTCTTCTTGGCAGCAGCAGGCCTTGGGGGTTTTCTTGAATGATCAGAAGTTAAAACTACTGAAGGTTGTGAAACCTTGGAAGTTTTTAACTTCTCTGGATTATATTGTTGTAAGGCCTTGAATTTCTTGTAAGTGTCTAGAAGAGTATCTTCTTTCCACTTTGACAGTTGAGCCTTTGAACCATAATCATTGACTGCCAGTTCTTGTATGATTTGGGCTCTCTTCATCTTCCTTTCTTTCTCTGAATTGTGTAAGCAGAGGTTTTTCTTCAACAATAAACTCATCATGCACCACTGTGTTTCCTTCTAGCAGGACCATTTTTAAGTCTGTTGTTTTAACTGGATCCTCTATCTTCTTCTTGGCAGCAGCAGGCCTTGGGGGTTTTCTTGAATGATCAGAAGTTAAAACTACTGAAGGTTGTGAAACCTCAGAAGTATTAAACTTCTCTGGATTAGATTGTTGTGCGGCCTTGAATTTCTTGTAAGTGTCTAGAAGAGTATCTTCTTTCCACTTTGACAGTTGAGCCTTTGAACCATAATCATTGTCTGCCAGTTCTTGTATGATTTGGGCTCTCTTCATCTTCCTTTCTTTCTCTGTGGCAAGCTTGTCAGATACAAGCTGTGCCATTTTTGTAAGTTCTAAGGTTCAGAGTCCCTTGAGTGAGTGTTTCTTTGTCTTGCTGTTTTTGTAGATGTAATTCATTAATTGTTGTCTTTTATCTTCTTCAGCAATTTTGTCTTGTTCTTCTAACTCACTCAGTTTTTGTTCATAAGCTTTTAGCTTATCATTAAAGCTTAAGTCATCCTTTGCTTCTAGGCTGTTCTAGGCCTTATCTTCCATAGCCTTCTTCTTTGCTGCAATTAAACTCTGCTCAATCTGTTCTTTGGAAAATGAAATAGGAGTAGGGTTTAACACAACTTTTGGAGTGGGATTAGGCTTTGGAACATCAGCTGGAGTTGGTTCAGTTGCCTTAGAAACTTCTTCTATTTGAGTATAGGGAGTGTCAACTACTGAAGGGTTGATCTGATCATCAACTACTAAAGGATTGTCTTCAGTACTTCCTGGAAGGTCTTCAGCAGTTTCTCCAATAATGCCTTGGGAAGCCTTTTTAGTTTTTTCTCTAAGGAGCCTTTCTTGTTTTTCATACAAATCTTGTCTTTCTTTCAAGGCAATTTCTTGTCTTGTCATGTCATGGCAGTCTGTTTTTGGGCATCCTTGAGATTCTGTGCCTCTCTAGCCTTTTTAGCAGCTTCAAGTGACACATTTTCAGTTTCTTTGACTTCTCCCCCCTTTTTGGCTTCATCCACTTCTGGAAACCAAGGAGCAGGAGGTGTCACACTAGTTAAGTGAGCAAGTTGTCTTCTGTTATCTTCTATTCTTCTTGACAACTCTCCTAGTCTGTGATCAATTGCATTATCAATCATCTCCAATTGAGTTTTATTCTTCAACTCGATAGCAGTCATAAATGTTTGAAGATGAGAGGATATTAGCTAGTGGACCATTTGGTATAAGGGACCTTCTGGGCTGTATAGGTGGTTCAGGTCTATGGTAGATGACCCAGAGAATTGGGTAGGCTTTGAGTGTGGAGGGTGAGTTTTGGGGTGATCCTTAGTGTGAACTGGGGATGCCACTTTAGGGGAATTAGGGCTCAAGTGGTCTTTAACCTGATCCTTTGTGACTGAATCCTTGAGTACAGAGACAATGGATGCAGGACCTTCACAGTCTGTCGTCAATTCATGTTGTGGAACAGTTGAATCATCATCCAAACTAATGGAATCATCTTAATCCCTGGTGACATCTTCAATGAAGAAGTCATCAGTTGTATCATGAGCTAGGCCCAACCTAGTTTTCTAATGAACCTCTTTGTCTTGATATTGAGGTTTTCCTACATCAGGCATAAAGCCTTCATCAGTAGTTGCCACATCTCAGGTCTTAGCTATGGTACTACTGTCCTCAAATCCACCACTGGATGGTATATGAGTAGTAGCAGCCTTAAATGTACCTAAGGTAACTAAGTTTGGGCTTAGAGACCTTGGTTCATCCTCATCTCTTGGGTTAGGGCTGGTAACATCCACATCCATGTCTGTTTTTGTGGTTTTATCCCCTGTTTTATGTGGTTGTTGGGGATTGACATGATCAGATGGGATTGTTTCTTTCAGCCCAGAGAGAAGTTTGGCAATTTCTATTGTTGTGTGTGATGTTTCTGGTTCAGCATGTTTGGGATCAGTAGTTTTAGGTAATGGATCAGTAGTTTCAAAGGAAGGGTCAGTAGTTATTGTCTTTTTGGTTTTCTTCCTTTGAAATTAAATGGTTATAGGTGCTCTTTTGGGGGGTGTGAGATGGATAAGACTGAGAGGATGTTTCAGTCACATCTTTAACAAGTGCAGAACGCACATCAGCTGATTCAGGCATCTCAACTTCCTGAATTGCCTTTCTTTTTGGGTTGGTGGGTTTGGATTTTTGTTGTTTGAGCTTCTTGGCCTTTTTAGGAGTGGGTTTGGAAGATGTGGGCTCCATGTGGACTGTTTCTTGTTCCCCTTGGTCATCTTATGGCAAAAGTGCCGGTTTATTATTGTAGGATCGATTTCGAGCTTAAATCTGATTTTGATGATTTAATATAGATGAACACACACAAATAAAACAATGAAAACCCACTAGCTGATTTGCATAAGATAGATAACAATAATAGCCCCCAAAATCTCTAGAATGTGTGTTTTTGATAAAACCCTAATCTCTATCTATTTATAGCCCAAACATGCTTAGGCTAATTACACTTTAAGTCCCTAGAGATCAACTTAAGGATATAATCTATAATAACTAAAACTAATAAATATATTTAGCTACAAAATATATTTATTTAACCGGACCATCTTTGTCGACCACAACTTGAACTTCTCATTAATTCTTCTCCCGATCTTCTCTTGTTGGTTTATACATTGACATCGTCTCGTTGACTTTGACTCGTTGATAACATTAGACTACCAATTTGACCCAACAATCTCCCCCTTAGTCTCATGTTATCAATCTTTTGTATCGTCTTCAGAACCGTCAATCTCTACATACTTTGATCTTCAATTTGGAAAGCTCCAGCCTCAAATTCCAGTACCCAACAATATTCCCCCTAAACTGATGCTTTCCATATTTTCTTTGTTGAAGGTCATTCTTATCACTTTGTTCTTTGAGAATTCTTATCTCACAATCTCCCCCTTTTTGCATGCATCATCTTTGACAATCAAGAACAAACTTTGTCAACTCTCGTTAGCTTGAGTGGTTTAAAAGATGTAGGAGGAGGATTCCTAACTCAGAGTCTTCTGCAAACTTGAGGAAACATGTGCTTTAGTCTGGTATCTTGCTCAACTGATGATCGGCCATCATTGCAGCAAGTAGTCGAAGAAACCTAACCACAATCACAAACAAACTTCGAATTTTCTTTAGACAGATTCAATATACAGACAAAACGGTATTCATCTGTGGTGTGCAATCAAGTAAGTATCTCAAACGGCTTGAGACACAAATAATGTGACATGGAAGACTTAAAAATAACTGTACACAAAAAAAGTTTTGTTTTTTTTTTAGTTTTTTTTTTTAATTTTTTTTTAAACAACCATCAACCTTCGAGATATAGAAGGGATCAAATATGGGATCACACTAACTTGAAAAGCCTAGCCACGCTTCAACTTTCTTGAGGATAGCTACAACCCAAGAACGATTGTCGGTATGTTTGTCCTCTTAAGTCCATGCCTCTCGTCTTTCAACATACGTTTGGTGATGAGATTATCATGTTTTTGGTAATATTGACGAAAATTTTGTGGACCCCACTTGTGCTAGGTATAAGCCTACCAATCCTCAAGGTTTATTGAGATATAATGATGAGAGCTTCAGGTCTATGTTTACACATAACAGAGAAGATGATCATTATGTCAATCAGATGATGAGAGCTTCAGGTCTATGTTTCCATAAGCAGAGAAGTTGATCATCTGATTGCTTGTTGAGCTATCTATATATGTTTGCACGTCACTAACATTGCGTGTCTTTTGCTGCTCAATTTGATTTGTTGGCCCCGCATTGGTAGCCTGCACTCTTAGGTGTCTTTTGAATATATGCACAAAATTTTCTGTGTCTTTTAATCTCTCAACCTATGTATAACCGGACTCAGCTTGTGCAGACCTAAAACACAGTGGGAATCCATATTTTCGTGTAGATTTTACTGTTATTCACCTGATAGCAGTTTACTCAATTTGAAGGCTGAACCTACCGACACATCATTAACTTGTAGCTGTAACGTCCTTCAGATCCTACTCATGTGCAGACATAAACAAGTTAGTTCCTATCATTTCCCATATAAGATCAGGATTATATGCAATAATCACATCCCACGGTTGAGAAGTATTTTAATACTCTCCCTAAACTTTTTATCTTTTTTGTACATCTTCTATCTTTTGAATTTGTTTTTCGATAAATCTTTAAAAAAATATTTACGAAAAATGAAGTCTTCCATATCAGGCACACATAACCATATGTCAACAAGAAAATGTGTGTGTGACATCGGTGTCGATTGTGCAATCAGGTTAGATACCATAACCAAACCTGTGAGATTTCCGCTCCAAACCTATTCATGAAACAACCACTGTCAGTAACCGGTGTTACTAACAGTCCTCCATGGCAGTTCCTGCACTCATGAGTAAATCAATTAGATAGAGGAACCCAGGCCATCGTGGTCCTGGTTTGTCCTTTTCCATCAATATAAGTAACTTTTTTGAAACACCATACATTTTCCCTCATTAATTTCTTTTTCAACTTTTGGTTTGATTCGCCAAACCTGTGTTGGTTTTAAAAAATTGTTTGTAAAAGATTTAATTTTTGAAACAATTTTTTGTTTAAGACCCGGAGGAATAGATTGTGGTTTTGATGTTTTGATCCTTTTCATCTTTGAATCATGTGAAACCGGCTTCACATGTAGAGATCTTGATGGAATATGTGTCATCCTAACATTCAAAGATGTGTGCATTTTATCCTTTGATCCAGAGAAGCAGTCAGCATTACATTTACCATCTGGATTGTGTTGTTCTGGACATTTCTTGAGCACATGACCTTCTTTGCCACACCTAAAGCAAGCTTTGAATGGCTTTTGATGCTTTATTGTCCCGTGTGATGCAATTGGGGATGTAGATTGTTTTTAGCTTGATTCGGCTTGTTGAGAAGCATTGGGTTTTACAACACCTTTTGACTCTGTGATCTTTGACCCCTTGTGATTTTCATTCATCACTGATTTATCATCTGAAGTTAAGCAATCTTCTATAAACAAATCTTCTTCCGGTGAATCTTGATGGACTTGATTTGTAGTGTCAACTTTATCATCAAGTTTTGACACTGAAGTTTCTGAGTCATTTGAGCTTTCCCATTCTCTAGATGAACGAAACTCCGAATCACTTTGTGAATCATCGTTGCATGATGTTGACGGAGTAAACTCTGGAATTTCTTGAGTTAAGAACTTTCCAAACCTGTTATTTTCAAAAGCGGGCACAAAAACAGGTGGAGCACAAATAGTTTTATCATCACAAAATGCAGATTTTAAATCAACACATTCATGCACAATATCATCATGACAAACATCCGAACGTAAGATAGGTTTCTGCCTATCACAAACATTTACCACACCATTAGAATCAAGATTAGGTCTAGTACAATCATCAGAATTTAAAACAGTGCTTGTTTTATCGTTGTTCCAAATAAACCAATTAACTGTAGAGTAATTGGCTCCTGGGTGACCCAACCCCAAGGTCTTTCCACCACAACTGTCATCATCTTCCACATCCGCCTTTTGTGTCACATTTGCATTGCTTTTAATCATATTAGTATTGGACTCAGATTCGACACATTCCTTTTCACACAGATCATTTTTAGGATGAGGTTTTGGAATTGGTATATATTCACTTTGGCTCAGGGGTAAAAATAAAGATCTTTCGATCCCATTTTTATCCTTATATCCAATTCCATCTTTAACAAAAGATTGTCTTGAACAATCTACTAGGTCAGCATGAGCCTGCTTGCTTACATTCCATTTGTCCACTATAATTTGAAGATGATTCGTTTCATTTCTAGACATTTCCAATTTTGTTGTTAGATCATTTATTAAAAAATCTTTTCTGAGAACAAACTCTTTTAGAGTTTGCAATTCAGCGAGAGTTGCATTTAACTTTCGCTGGTATGCCAACTCATTTTCTTTCATTTCATTGTTGATTTTTTGAATATCATCTCTTTCTCTTAAAACTTTACGATTGTGAGACAAACAGTAAGCAACTGCTGTTACACACCTAGGTGTGCACAGTTTTGTCTTAATTTCAAGAGGGATGCCTTTTACCAGATCCTTCTCTGCATGATCTTTGTTTGATTCCTCATTCACAGCTTTACCTGTCATGTTTCCTTTCCCAGTCTTGTTGCTTTCAGTCTTTTCAGCAATCAATGTTTCTTCCACAGCTTCCTTCTTACCTTTTTCATCCACATCCCGCTCTTGGCTCACCATGCTCTTAAGTCCAGTATTGATTAACTCAGCTCCTTTGAGAATACTTGCAGAAGAACTTGCCTTTGATTTGGTCTCCAGGGGAGCACCCTTGTTACAAATCTTTGCCATAAGAGCTTTGTTATTGTCGACTTCTGCCACCGTAACTTCTTCACCCCAGTCACAATCCTCCCCAAATGCCTTTGGTGCTTGCGTTTTAGCAACCTCATTTTCATCTGTTACTGCCACCAATCCTTTTGTAGGCTTGATCTCATTTCCAGAATTTGCTGAGGAATTATTAACAGTCCCGGTTGAAATAGAGGATGGAGTGGAGCTTTTCGCACCAATAGGAGCAGTGAAAGCCATGTTTTTAGATGTTGATGTTGGTGGACTTGATATTGGAACGTAACCGACTTGATTCATCTCTCCCTTTGTGAAATCCATTTCAAACGACTTTAAGGTATTTATCACATCTGACAAAGTCATTGGATAAATCATGAAGTCCTTTCTGACCGTCATGAATTTCAAGCTCCATTCCTTTGGGAGTGAATCGAACAACTTCTTGATTGAATTGCGGTTGTTAACAGGAATTCAGACTTTCTTCATCTTTGTGAGCATATTCATGAAACGATCGATATGATTGGTTAAACTTTCATCACGAATGCTTCTAAACATGGCATACTCTTTCTGAATCATATCTTGCTTGTTTTGAATCATTTCAACATTTCCTTCATAGTAATCACTAAGAGCAAACCACAAAGATTGAGCAGTGGTATACTCTTCGAACATGTTAAAAACATCCTTCGATAGAGCCGTGGTAAGAGCATCGTAGGCTTTGTGATCACGTTGAATCAACTGCTTGTCAAGTTCTGTGAACGTTGATGGATCATCATTGTACACCTCACCAGCATCAATCGTTCTCATTGGGATATGGGGCCCAAGTTGAATAGAAGTCCACTGAGTGTGATCATTGACAAAATAAAATGCTTTCATCCTGTTTTTCCAAGTCCCAAAGTCCTGAGCACTTTTCAATTTTGGTAGATATGTTGCGGTACCAGTTTCAAATTCTGCTTGGGTTATTGATGTCATGTTTCTTAGAGACATTTTTTTTTTAATTCTCCCCTCTTTTTTTTTAACTCCTCAAAAGCCGGTTTGGATCACACCAAAAAAAAAATACACCTCAACTCTTTTCTTTGTATTCTAGAAGTTTTAAAATGAGTAGCTCCAAATAAAACGTTAAATACCCAACCCAATTTAAACTTTTAAAAAATTTTGTTGATCCAAACAAGTTTTCACAACGCCCAAAATTTTTAGTACTTTTGATACACGACCCCTAAATACAACTCAATACTTTAGGCCCGCAATTTGAACTGTTGAGATCCGACGAAAAGATTAATTTTTTTTGTTTGTTTTCTTTTAATAAGAGTTGGTCTTCAACAAAAAATTTTGATTTCAAAATTTACTGTCACAAAATTAAAAAGTGATTAAATCACTTTGAATTTCCAACGTATAAATTAGTTGTTTTTTTTTAATATATAGAAATGCTGTTATCATTTTCAAAACAATTTTGTCATACACGAATCCAATATAATTTGATTTCTAAAACCCACCACTGACTTATTAACCAAAAAAAAAATACTCCAAGCCCCAACTAGAAATTCATGTCCAAGCCCACGACCCTTTAAGAAAAACACAGTCCAAATCAGCTGGCCCACTAGTTTTGGTGTTTTTTTTTTAAACTCAGAAACCCTAAAGTTAAGACAAATAACCTAAAAGTTTAGAACCACCAGCCGTTACTCACTCCTTTTTCTCTCTCTAAAGCTTATAGTTTTCTCTTTGTGAAAACACAACAAAAGCAACAAAACTGTGTGTGGTGTTGGTCAAAGTTGCGATGGTGAACAGTGTATAGAGGGTGGAAGATGGGATGTGTGACGGTGGTGCAAAGGTGGTAGGTGGTTAAAGGTGTGGCCGGAGGTTGTGGGTTACTGTGGTGGTTCGAGGTGGTTTAACAGGTGATGGGTTAGTAGATCTGAAACATAAAAGAAAAATATTCTATTTCTACACTTTCTTTCCTCTTTTTTTTTATTTTAATATTAAGTACGCAGCCTGAAAATGGCCGGACGATAAAGACGCCGGAAAAATTTATAAACACCGTGACAAAGTCGCAGCAGACAAAGTCACTGACCCCAAAGTCGCCTTTGGTAAATACGCCGGAAAAAATAAAGTCGCCGGAAAATAAGTACGCCGGAAAATAAGTACGCCGGATAATAAGTACGCTGGAAAATAAGTAGGCCGGAAGGATTAAATACACAAACAAATACGCCCAGATCAGTTTGAAAACTCCAAAAACACACAAAAAAATTCCTTCTAATCAGATCCAAAACACCTCCGAATGATTTTAAAAACCACTTTACTACTCCCTAATCACACCATGAAAATAAACCAAACTATTAAAAAAGAAAACAGTTAAGATCCAGATTTAAAAAAATAGATAAAAGTTAAAACCAAACTCTTCAAAAAAATATATAAAATCTTCAAAGATCAGATTTTAATGATAAATTTGTAGATGATTAAATCTCAAATTCGAGTACCAAGCTCTGATACCAAATTGTAGGATCGATTTCGAGCTTAAATCTGATTTTGATGATTTAATATAGATGAACACACACAAATATAACAATGAAAACCCACTAGCTGATTTGCATAAGATAGATAACAATAATAGCCCCCAAAATCTCTAGAATGTGTGTTTTTGATAAAACCCTAATCTCTATCTATTTATAGCCCAAACATGCTTAGGCTAATTACACTTTAAGTCCCTAGAGATCAACTTAAGGATATAATCTATAATAACTAAAACTAATAAATATATTTAGCTACAAAATATATTTATTTAACCGGACCATCTTTGTCGACCACAACTTGAACTTCTCATTAATTCTTCTCCCGATCTTCTCTTGTTGGTTTATACGTTGACATCGTCTCGTTGACTTTGACTCGTTGATAACATTAGACTACCAATTTGACCCAACAATTATGCCTTGAGAATACTTGTGAGGTCAATGGATTTAATTTTGTTGCCTCACCCACAAGTATCCCATCACCAAGTTCTTTTATTATGCATTGCATAACGAACTGTGGGTACAACAAAAGTTTCTTTTTAGTATTTTGGTGATGCAACACCAACTCATTGAAGAAAACATTTAATGCCTTAAAAGTAGTTTCATTCACAATGGAATGAAAAATAGGTTGAAAAGTAGAAGGCATCTGATCATATTATCCAGTTTTGGGACTTAAGCACATGATTATATAATGAAACAAAAGTTTGTATTTTGGATCAAAATATTTCTTATAAACTGTAGCATGTGATAAATTACCTTGGTAACCACACTCAGTCATGGTTAAGTGAATATCAGCACTGGGAATGTGTTCTGGTGCTTCAGCATCATCAAGACAAAGTCTTATTCCCAAAGATTCAAGTGTGATTGCCATCATTTTCCCTTGAATTGTTGACTTTAGGGAAATAACTCTGTCATTCACTATTATTGCCTCGGCGTTTGCCCAAAACTCATTTAGAGTTTGAATGTGTAGTGGAGGGTCAACAGTGAAAGCTGTGTAGTACTGGGATTTGACGACTAAATCAATGATTTCGTCGTATTGGGACCAGGCAGAGTCTTTAACGAAGTAGCCTCTTTGATTATGTCCCTGTTTTAGAACGAGAGCCATTGTGTGCTTGATTGAACAGTATTTTTAGATTAGAGTGGGGGGTTTTGAGTTTGCTTTGAGAGAGAAAGAGGGAATTTTGCTTTTTGAAAAGGGTAAGTATGAGAAAGGGTGTTTATCTGAAGTTTATAACCGCCTAGGTCAAACTTCGGAAATGGGAAAAGTCTGATTTACCCTTTTTGACCAAACTGCTCTCTTCAGTAGTTTTGAACAACTGATGAGAATAAGTTTTTAAACACATTTATAACTTCTGATGATTATCAGTAGTTATTCAATTTCTGAAAATATCCCCTTCTAATGTTTTTGAACATCAGTAGTTTCTCTCTCTTTTTGTTGGTCATCAAAGGTTTGAGACAGATTAGTAAACAGGTAAGTGAAAGTAAAATATGTACAGAAAAATGAAAACACTTACAAAATTTACTCAAAATTTAGCATTCCAAGCATGGATCCTAACCTCTGAAATGTTGATGTGTCAAGAGGTTTGGTGAACACATCAGCTATATGATTAGTTGTTGTCACATGGTTTACCTCAATCTTGCCTTTTTCATAGCAATCCCTGATAAAATGATGCCTGATTTCTATGTGTTTTGTCTTTGAGAATTGAAAAGGGTTTTGAATGATGCTAATGGCAGATTTGCTGTCTACTAACAGTGGAGTCTTGGTCTCTTTGATTCCATAATCAAGAAGTTGATATTGAAGCCATTGAATCTGTGATGTACATCTTGCAGCTGCAATATATTCTGCTTCAGTAGTTGATGTTGCCACAGATGTTTGCTTCTTTGATTGCCAGGACACCAGACTGTTTCCTAAGAATTGACAACCACCAGATGTTGATTTTCTTGACATTTTACACCCTGCATAGTCACTATCTGAAAAAGCTGTTGACTTGGTATTGCTTGAAGCAGGATACCAAATTACTAATGTAGGAGTTCCTTTCAGATATCTGAAAATTCTTTTGACAACAATTAGGTGTCATTCCTTTGGAGCTGATTGATATCTAGCACAAACACATGTTGAAAACATAATAACTGGTCTTGAAGCAGTTAGATATAATACGGAACCTATCATACATCTATACATAGTTTGATCAACCTGTCTTCCTTGATCACCTGGTTCAACTTGTGTGATTGGGGTCATGAGAGTGGAACATGATTTATTGTCTTGTAAAGAAAATTTGTTCAAAAATTCTTTAACATATTTGGATTGATGTATAAAAGTTCCATTTGATTGTTGTTTGATCTGTAGTCCCAAAAAGTACTGCAGTTCTCCCGTAGTACTCATTTCAAATTTTGATTGCATGAGTTTCTTAAATACATCACACAGTTTTGTATTGGTTGAACCAAAAATAATATAATCAACATAAATTTGAACAAGTAGGATGTGATTTCCAACATGTTTGATGAAAAGTGTTTTATCAATGGAGCCTCTTGTGAAGTGATTTTTGAGTAAAAAGGTGGAAAGTGTTTCATACCAAGCTCTGGGAGCTTGTTTTAGCCCATAAAGAGCCTTGTCAAGTTTGTACACCTAATCAGGATGAGTAGGATCCTCAAACCTAATGGCTGACAAACATACACTTCCTCCTTTATTTTTCCATATAAAAATGCACTCTTAACATCCATTTGAAAAAACCTTAATTTTGTTGGAAATTGCATAAGCCAAAAATAACCTGATGGCTTTAAGCCTTGCAACTGTTGCAAAGGTTTCATCATAATCAATTCCTTCTTCTTGAGAATAACCTTGTACCACCAGTCTTGACTTGTTCTTGATAATCATACCAGCCTCATCTTGTTTATTTCTGAAAAACCATCTTGTGCCAATTGGTAGCTTGTTTGGAGGTAAGGGACAGATTTCCCAGACCTGTTGCTTCTTAAATTGCAGCAACTCATCTTACATAGCTTGAACCCAACTGTTGTCTTTGATGGCTTCCTGATACTTCTTTGGTTCCAATTGAGAAATGAATGCTGAGAAAAAGTAGAAGCTGGAAAGCTGGTTTCTTGTGAGTACCCTTGATGCAATATCACCCATGATTTGATCCAATGGATGATCTTTATGTTCAATCAATTGTTGTAAACCTGTGATTGGAGTAGGCTCTTAAACTTCTTCAAACAAACCACTGAGGTCAATAATGTCTGAATCAGCTCTTTGAATGGTTTCAGCAGTTGTGGGAGCTGAATCAGTAGTTTGAGTTTGTTCATCAGCAGTTGTTGAAGTAGAAGTTTGTGAAACTTCTGATGGTTTGAAAGTTGATTTAATGACTGTATTAGGAGTGCATGATGGACGACCATCATCATCCGATCACCATAATAAGTAGGTTTGAATGAAGTAATAGTCTTTTCAGGTCCGAAATTAAAGTTTTCAAGATCAAAGAGTTCAGCAGGATGTGCTGGAATGAGAGTGTGTTTAGACTCATTGAACTTGACATTGAGTGTTTCTTCAACTATCTTGGTTCTGGAATTGAATACCTTGTAGGCTTTTCTAGTGGAAGAGTAACCAAGAAAATAACCTGAATCAACTTTAGCAGAAAACTTTGAAATAGAGTCTTTGATGTTCAGGATGAAACATTGACATCCAAAAGCCCTGAAAAAGGAGATAAGGGGCTTAATGCCTTGAAGAACTTCATAAGCAGTTTTGGAATGTCTTTTGTTGACAAGGACCCTATTTTGAACATAACAGGCTGTGTTGACTACTTCAACCAGAAATAAAGAGGTAGGCCTGAATCAGCTAACATGGTTCTTGCTGCTTCAATCACTGTTCTATTCTTCCTTTCTACAACACCATTTTGTTCAGGAGTTCTGGGAAAGCTGAACTGTCTAACAATCCCTTTAGACAGGCAGAATTCATCCAGATTTTTGTTCCTTAACTCTGTCCCATTGTCACTTCTGATGACTTTGACAGAGAGAGAGAGTATTGTTTCTCTACTTGTAGAATGAAGAATTTGATAATATCAGCTGCCTCATCTTTAGAATATAAGAAGAAGACCCATGTGAATCTTGAGTAGTCATCAATGATGACCAAGCAGTATTTCTTCTTACCAAGGCTCATGATTTTAACTGGTCCAGATAAGTCCATATGGAGTAGTTGAAGACATGCAGTTGTTATTGATTCTTCAATAGACTTATAGGAGGACTTATGCTGTTTACCCTTAAGACAGGATATACAGTGTTCTTTACACTGGTATTCCTTCAAGGGTAGACCTCTGACCAAGCCCATTTTTGTGACTTTATTTATGGTTTTAAAGTTCACATGGCCAAGTCGCCTATGCCAGAGATCAGTTTCAGAAGTTGATGCTTTTGAGAAGAAACATGCAGCGTTGTTTAGTACTTTGTCTTTCTCAATGTCCACTACATAGACATTGCCACATCTTTTGGCTATCAGCAAAATATGATCTTCAATTATCTTCTCTATCAACTTTTGGCCTTCTGGTGAAATAATCTTGCAAGCAGTTTTGGTAAAAGAGGAAGAATATCCTTTATCACACATTTGAGAGACACTCAGCAAGTTGTACTCCAAATTTTCAACCAGATTGACCTTGTCAAATTGTACTTTACCAGAGGATACATTGCCATATCCTAGCACATATCCCTTGGCATTGTTCCCAAAGGACACAAATCCTCCTCTTTGACTGATAAAATTGTTTATCAGGTATCTGCATCCTGTCATGTGCATTGAGCCTCCACTATCAACATACCAAATGCTATTTAGCCTATGGAGACCCTCTGCACAAACAACAAATTAGTTAGATTTAGGAACCTAAGCCAATTTGGCTTTGGGCTTGCTCTTGAGAACAGGAATAGTTTGTTGTGGACCATTTTTAGAAATCCATGTCTTTTTGGCAATGGATTTATCTTTAAGAGCAATGGTGGAACCTTGTTGAGGTTCACCATCAACTTTGGTCATCAAAAGTTTAACCATGTTTATCAATTCTTTTGCCTCAGTAGTTTTCAGGTTCTCAACTCCTGATGTAGATGAAACTACTGATGGCTTAGTATCAGTATTGTTAACTTCTGTAGAACTTTCATTTTAAATTTTAAGAAAGTTCTGATGGAAAGATGTGCAGTCTTTTTTATCAGAAGCTTGTTTTTGAACTATTCTACTCCCATCATCAGCAGTTTTGGGAGTAAAATCAGTTGGTGTTTCAGTATGGTTGTACCCTACGCCAAACTTAAATTTGATGCAGTTTGTTTGTTAAGCAGCATTTGGTAACCTCTACATGTCTCAACCCAATTTTCACAATCAACCTTGGTGTCAGCAAGCTCTTTTCTAACATTTCCTAGGTCTTCTATCATGATTTTAATCTGTGCCTGGGATTCAATAGCATTATTTGTTAATTTAGAAATTTCTTTTGACTTTGAAGCAAGTTTTCTTTCTAAATCACATTTCTTTTGTGTGTATTTTCTTTCAGAGTCATTGGCTTTGCCTTGTAGATGCACATTGGTCTCTCTTATTAAAGCAAATGATTCTTTGCATGATTTTGAGCAAAGTTTTAAAAGAGACTCTTTTGATACCTGAGATAAGGCAGAGTTAGAGGAGCATCCCTCAAAAGCCATTAAGGCAAAATTCTTTCTGCCATTAGCCCATTATCAGGTTCTCCCCAGTTGATGTCATAGAGTTTGTTGTCTGCATCTGGACTGCATTCAGATGTGTCAAAAGGAAGACTGCTCCAATCAACATACCCTAAAGTGAATAAGCTTTGTTGAGAGGGTTGTTGATGTTGTGGAGGGTGAGCAGCTGGATTGGAAGGCATCTGTTGTTGGCCCTGTTATTGTTGGGCAGACATTTGAACATATTGTATCTGAGGCACATATATGATTTATGGAGCTTGTGCCTGTACAAAATGTGCACTTCCCAGTGTTCCGAAATTCATATTATAACTGGAGTTTGATTGATTTCCAAACTGTGGTTGGTTAAAGTTAGAGCTTCTACACTCTCTAGCAAAGCGTCCCAACTTCTGACACTTGTGATATCTAAGTTTAGATTTGTCAAAACCAACTTTTGTTGAGTTGTTTAATCCTGGAAATTTCCTTCCTGACCTTTTATAAAATTTGTTAGTTTTAATACTTAACATGGCCAGATGGTGTAGTATGTCCATTTCTTCTAAGTCATCACTACTGAAATTTTTTAAATCATCCATTATAAAACACATGTTATCAGCAGTTTGACTATTTTCTTCATTGTCATAAGCTGGATGTGACCTTTCTGATGAGATCCCGACAGTTATGTCAATGTGGTCAAAAGATCCAAAATCATTTGAACAAGTTGGTGAGTCTTATCCTAAAAGAGCTGTACTACCCGGAACATAGTCATCAGCAGTTTTACCAGAATTTTGTAACTTTTTCTTTTGATTAATTTCTCTGTCAAAAGTTAATAATCTTCCATGTAATTTTATGAGTGGTAGGGAGTCAAAATCTGGTCCTGACCTGAGAACTATAGAATAAGTTTCCCATTTTTCTGGTAAAGACCTTAAAAATCTATGAAGCATAGATGAGTTTGTGTAGGTCTGACCATTTAACTTTAACTCAGAAATTAATGAAGAGAATCTTTCAAATTGTTGTGTTAAAGTCTCTCCACTAACATGAGTAAATGTTTCATATTGTTGAGCAAGAATTTCTCTGGTGTTGGCAATCACCTCATCAGTTCCTCCAAATTGTTCTTTGAGGCAATCCCACAGCCCTTTGGCACTTTCACAGTGTATGATTGGGCGCCTACTCACACTTTTGATGCCTTAACGATATCATACGTGCCCTACTCACACACGCTCACATCCCTCCTACTTTTTGGGTTGAGGCACTTAACACCGCGGCTTATCTACATAACATTCTCCCCCCACCCGTCTCAACTACAACACACCCACCTTTGCCTTATACCTATGCCACCCCACCTACGATCACCTTTGGGTTTTCGGTTGTGCTTGCTACCTAACCTTTCCGCCACTGAAACAAATAAATTAAACCCACGTTCTATCCGGTGCATCTTTCAAGGATACCCGCCCAACTTTCGAGGTTATCGCTGTCTAGATCCTTCAACTGGTAAAGTCCATATTTCCCGTCATGTGGATTTTGACGAGTCCACGTTTCCTTTCACCACACCTACCTCACCTACCGCTTATACCTTTTTAGATGATGACCCTCTACCACCTTTCGATTCACCAATAGCAGCCCAACACATCTACCCACCCATCCCAGCCCACCCACAAATGCAGGCCCAACAAACCATCCCTCGCCTACTGCTCCTCCCCAACCTACCGGGCCGTCCACCTCCTCCAGCCCACCAATCGTCCCTGGCGCAAATCCCTCCCAACGAAATCAACGTATCCCACACTCTAACCCTCCTACTTCGACGAATTCACTACCCCAGCCACCCAATGACCCACACACTGAACCGGACCCACCCACTCAAAACTATCACCACATGACCACTCGAGGGAAGGACGGTATCCTTAAACCAAATCCTAAATATACTCTCACAACACCTATGGCCGAACCAATCTCTCCTGTACCTACTTCCCACCTTAAAGCCTTAAACGACCCTAATTGGAAAAAGGCTATGTTAACTGAATATAAAGCATTAATTGATAACGATACTTGGGAATTGGTTCCACGGCCCGCGGACCACCCTATCATTCGGTGCATGTGGCTTTTTCACCACAAATTCAAGCAAGATGGCAGTTTAGAATGGTACAAAGCCCGACTCGTTGTTAATGGAAAATCACAAACAGTTGGCAGTGATTGTCATGATACGTTTAGTCCAGTTGTTAAACCAGCCACTATCCGCACAGTACTATCTATTGCTCTTAATAACAATTGGCCCATTCATCAGCTTGACGTTAAGAATGCATTTTTACATGGAACCCTACAAGAGATAGTGTACATGTTTCAGCCACCGGGGTTTACTGACACAACGAAACCCCATCATGTTTGTCGGTTACGTAAATCTTTATATGGACTCAAGCAGGCACCCCGGGCATGGTTCCAACGATTCTCCATTTTCATCACCTCTCACGTCTTCAAAGGCAGTGTTTGTGATAGTTCATTGTTTGTGTTTCGACGGGGCAGTCACACAGCTTACCTATTACTCTATGTTGATAATGTTATTCTAACAGCTTCCTCAGGTACACTGCTGAACAACATTATCAGCCTACTCTCACGAGAGTTCGCCATGTCCGACTTAGGTTCTCTGCATCATTTTTTGGGAATATCAGTTCGGCGTGACACTCAAGGTCTATTTTTATCTCAGTCACAATATGCTCGTGACATCTTGCATCGGGCCAACATGACAGATTGTAAACCTTGTAACACACCTGTTGACATTGCTTCGAAGCTCAGTGTCGAAGATGGATCCTTGTTATCAGATGGGACTGAATATCGCAGTTTAGCCTGGCCCCTAAAATATCTTACATTTACTTGGCCCGACATCTCCTACGCAGTGCAACAATGTATGTTTATTCATGCATGCTCCTCGGGATTCGCATTTTGCATTCTTGAAACGTCTCCTCCATTACATCAAGGGTACTATCGATTATGGGTTACGCCTGACACCATCCGCTACATCATCTCTTATCACCTACTCTGATGCGGACTGGGTTGGTTGCCCTGACTCAAGACGCTCTACATCCGGATTTTGTGTCTTTCTCGGCAATAACCTCATTTCTTGGTCCTCTAAACGACAGCAAACCGTGTCACGCTCAAATGCCGAGGCGGAATACCGTGGTGTTGCCAATGCCGTGGCCGAAACAAGCTGGCTCCAAAATTTATTATTAGAATTGCATATTCCCATTACACGAGCAACTGTGGTTTATTGTGATAATATTTCAGCAGTTTATTTGTCGGACAACCCAGTTCAACATCAAAGAACAAAACACGTTGAACTTGACATTCATTTCGTTCGAGAAAAAGTCCGCTTGGGTCAAGTTCGTGTTCTTCATGTGTCCGCCTCTGATCAATATGCCGACATCTTCACTAAAGGTCTCTCGAGACAATTGTTTGAGAGTTTTCGGTCTAGCTTAACCGTTTGTCTTCACTCCCGGTCCAACTAAAGGGGAGTATTATCCGAAGATATATCTGTTATTGTTATTATTATCATTAAATAGATTACTATATTATTGCTTTGTAGATAAGGTAAGTTACCTTGTATAGAGGAGGTTAGTTAGGGTGACACATCTTTATATTGGCTGTACATTGCTTTGTATCGGTCATTCACAATTATCAATATAGAAGATTTCAAATTTTCAATGACAACCACCTCAATGTTGAAATTAAAATATCAAATGACGACTTTAGACAAAGCGTTTAACTTCTAAACCTCTCTTAGTAAAGCAAGAACTTTCAAAATCAAATCTACAAATCATAACTTCTAAACCTCTTCCAAGTAGTTAACATATTTTATTCTACGTAGACATGGTGGGCCAACAAGGAAAATGACCGGTATTAGGTTGGGGGATGTTTAAGATTATAGGTTAAGGGTATGTTATGTTGGGACTTAGGTTTTAAGTTTAGTTTTAGCTTTAGGTTTGGATTTAGTTGAAGGATTGGGGGGTCTTCAAGCTCCTGGAAGGACCTGCACAAGGGTAGCAGACACCGTTAGCCTTAACGCAGGAGGGGGCCTCCTGCGTTTGGACTCCGGCGTGAGAATAAGTGTCTATTCTTTTGGAGTTGGGAATAATGAAATAGAGAGTAATAGAGTAGAGAGAATGAGTAAGAAGTGTGTGTGGAATGTCTACCCAAGAGTCTCCTTATATAGGCAATGAGATTCTGCCTAGGAGCTCCCTCAGGGTAGCCTCCTTTCCATACCTGGTTGTGTTTGACCCTCTATCGGCTCCCTGCAGTGAGACTTTGCCCTTTTTGGGTGTTTTCAGCTTTTATCATTTCCAATGCAAGTCATGGAGCTGTGTGATGTTTTGTTTCTTGCAATGATAATAAGCCAAAACCCACTTTTGTCATTTCCAAGACTTTTACTGTTTGCTTTTGGCCCTGAGGCTTCCGCATGGCAGGTACGCTGCCCTATATCAGCTCCAGTAAGTCAGGCCACCTCCTAATCAACTTGGTTTTACTTATCTTTTTCGACGAGGGGTTTAAACGCTGTCGTTTTAGGACCCACGTCATCAGCCCCCCAGTCATAAGCATTTGTAAAGAAGTTAGAAGTGCTTGTGACTTGTAAATTGTCGTTTTCCCCCGGTGGCAAACTCGTGTTTGTACCGGGTAGCTTTTTAGACCCCAAGCTCCCCTATGGGAGCATTGGTATCATGCCTTTTCCTTCATTAAATCTCGTGCAAGTTCCTGGCCATGCATTTGTCATGATGGTCATATTTTTAAATAATATAGCTATCCATCATTGCTTCCTTGGGAGTAGGCATGTGTCCCATCAGCTGCCCTTAATGACTGCTGATTTGACAAGGGAGCAGGCTGACGTCATCCTATTGGTTAGCTGAGGGACGGTTTGCCTTGGTAACCGCCCAAGGTTAATTATTTCAAATTTGAAATTTTATATAAAGGGGTAATCCCCTCTTTTACCCTTCAATCACTTCCATAATTAAAAAACCGTCTTCTCTCTCCCACGATCCTCTCCAACCGGCGATCCCTTCTTCTTCCTATAAATTTTGGTAAGCATACTCTCCCTTCTTCACACTTGCTTTTTTCATTATGTCGAAAACCGACCTTGCTTCTCAGTTTACACGTCTGTCCAAATCGGATGCCGAAAAGTTCTGTACTGAAATCGGCATCCCCTTGTCTTTTGATCCTTCCGTTCCAAAGGGGAAAACCCCTGTGTCCTCTGTTCCCACCGGCAAGGTGGCCGTGTATACTCGGCAGTTCGACCAGGGGAACCTAAGGTACCCTTTTTCAAAGTTTTTTCTAAACGTTTTAGAGTATCATCAGCTTTCTCTTGATCAGTTATGTCCTTCTCGGGTCGCTAGGGTTTTACACTTTGAGATTGTGTGCCGTTGCCTTGGTTATGAGCCTTCTGTGGCCATGTATCGAAGGTTCTTCAGATTGGCCAAAAACGGTAACTGGTTCACTATTGAGAAGACCCAATGTGAACCAGCCCTGATTTCTAGTGTCATCGGACTTGTCTCTCCGTGGAAAGACAAGTTCTTCTTCTTGAACGCTGATTTCCTTCCCTTCAAGGCCCCTCGAAGGGCTTCGGATGCTCCTTTGAATGAGAAAGAGCCTGATCCTGATACCCTTGATCAGGAACTCTTGGAGAAACTTCGTAGCTTTCCTACTCGTCTTCGAACTTTTCCTGAGGATTTCTTGGTGATGATGGGGTTAAGTGTTAACTGGGATGATCCTGAGACAGACCCGGTGATCTATCATGGTGGGGAGGGTATGTGTCTCCCTGGCTCCTCTTTGGTACCCTTCTTTTAATTGTTTTGTCTAACCGCTTTTTCCTTTTGTGCAGAAATGAGTACTCTGGACTTCCTAGCCCTAGATGATATCACAGACGTGAAGTTCAAGGTGAAAAGTGTTGCTGAGGGCCAGAATGTGGTTGTGAGGACTGAACATGTCCGTTTTCAAGGCGAATATACTAGTGTGGTTACTTCCTCTGTTGCTGCTGCGGAGCCCTCTAGGAAGAAGTCTGTCACTGTCCGTCGCTCCAGTAAGCGACTGCAGACTTCTTCCACAGGTCAGGGAAGCTCTTCTGCCATCCCCTTGGTTCTGGAAGACGAAGACCAGGATTCAAGCCTTATAGCTTTAGCCCTGGGGTACTCTCCTGCCCCAGGGAATGGGAAGCTCACTTTGTCTTCTCCCAAGAAGGATGATTCTGTTTTCAAGAAGCCGAAGGATGTGGTGATTAAAGGTGCTGGTTCGAAGTCGTTGTTGTCTGAAGGGGGTGAGAGTTCAAAGGCTGTTGTCAAGGAGGTTTCTGAGGCTCCTTCCCAAAAGGAGCCTGGTGAAGGGGTATTTGTGCCGGATTGGGATATCAAGGCTTCTGATGTGTTGAAGAAAGCCTCTGTTTGTCGTGATCTCATCGACCACTGTGTTCCTGATGCTGAGAGGGAGTTGCACAAAGAGTGGATGGATAAAGATGTGATGAAGAAGATGTACTATCACTTCGGTCAGTTTTTATCTTTGTTCCCTGATGGTATGGCGAGATGGGGAGAGTTGATGTTGAGGAGAGAGCAAGTTGAGAAGGTTTATGATGAGCATGAAGTGGAGTTGGTGAAGGCCAAAGAAGATTTGGCAAGGTTTGTTGCACGAGAGAAGGATTTGGTGCATGAGTTGGCTGTGTCTAGGACCCAACTCAGTTTGGAGAAGGAAAAATTTGATAAAATGTTTAAGGGTCTAAATGATGAAAAGGCTAAGGTGGCGGAGGAGAGGGCAGGTCTGGCTCGGGCAAGGGAGGCAGTTAAACAGGAGCAGGTGGCGGTGGAAAAAGTTGGGATGGAGCTCCGGGTCCAGGTGGACCGTTTGACTGAGGAGAAAGAATGGTTGATCTCCAAGGGTGTTGCCCGTTTTGTTACCAACCTCCTGCACTCTCAAGAATTTAATGCCCCTCTGGCAGATATTTATGCTAAAGCTATATCCTTTGGTCGCCATGGAGGGATTCAAGCTGGTTTCAAAGCAGCTCAAGAGGGTCAGGTGCTAGAGGAGCTGCCGTCCTTTAAGCCTTCATCAGGGGAAGAGTTTGTGAACGCCGTAAAGGCTATGGAGCTGGCCACTTATCCTTATATCTCAGCTATTGCTAAATCTGCTGAGCAGCCCCTCTCCATCTTGCAAAACTTGGAGCCGGAGGGTCTGAAGAGGGATGTGGCTGACGAGGTGTTCAACTCTTATGTGTCCAAAAGGCCTTTAAAGATCATGCTGGATGGTGCTGACGGTGGGGAGGGTAGTTCAAAACGGACAAAGCCTGCTGATCCTTCAAAGACTCCTAACTTGGAGCAGGTATTTGAGAGTCCCTCCCCCCTTCAAGCCTTAGAGGTTGAGTCACTCCCCCCCCCCCCAGCGAGGATGATCCATTTGCAGGTCTTGACACAGATTCCCTCTATGATGATTGTTGATGCACTTTATGTGGACGTCACTGTCGAATAGACTAGGGTTGAGTCTAGGTATAGTGTTACATGAGATTGTGGTGATCCATAAGGGCATTTTATGGATCTGACGCATTTGTAAAATATAGGACAAAACACATGTTTACATTCGACCTAAACATAGTGGGCGAATGTGGAAGCTTTCCACATTCGACCATTACAAATGGGCGAATGTGGAAATGCTCCACATTCGACCATTCAAAAGGGGCGAACGTAGAACTTGGGTTTTGGACTATAAATAGCAATCTCATGTGTTATTGTTCATTTTGGTGATTTGAGTTGGTACTTTGAATGCTCTCAAGGCGGAGGTCATGCCCGACCTCCCCCGGCCACGAGATAGATGTTTATCCTACTGATGACAGTGTCTGTAACCGTTTCTGTAGTAATACGAATCTGTGATGACGTTGTTATCGTATGTTTCTGTCTCGTCTCGAATTCCCCGTCTGAAACCGAGTTGTTAATGCGTAATCGATCCGCGAGTTCGGTCCGTAACCGGATTCTCAATTGGTATCAGAGCGACTGCACATGGATCTTTTCGGACCAGTCAAGCGCAAAAGTCATCTTGGAGAACTTTATTGTTTAGTCGTCACTGACGATTACTCAAGATTTTCATGGGTGATGTGTTTGCAGAATAAAAGCGACACCTTTAACAATCTAAAAGTTCTGTTCACTCGATTGGAGAATCTCTACAATGTGAAGATAAAGAGAATTCGGAGTGACAATGGGACGGAGTTCAAAAACGCCAAGATGGATGAACTTTGTGAAAGCAAAGGGATACATCATGAATATTCGGCTCCGTACACCCCACAACAGAACGGTGTTGCTGAACGAAAAAAAAGGACTCTAATTGAAGCGGCTACAACAATGCTTGCTGATTCAAATCTTCCAGTAATGTTCTGGAACGAGGCGATTTATGCAGCAAATTACACACTAAATCGGGTTCTAACAGTGAAGAAGTTTGGTAAAACATCTTATGAGCTGTTACACCGAAGGAAGCCGAACTTAGAGTATCTAGAACCTTTTGGGGCGCCATGCACTATGTTGAATCCAAGCGAGAAGTTTAGTCCTAAAGCCGAGGAGGGTTACTTTGTTGGATATGCAACCCCGCTCAAACGGGTATACAACAAGCGAACTCGTCGAGTGGAAGACTGGGCTAACGTGGAAGTTCAACGATATACTCAAAATATTCAAGGCACGGGTCCTGATTGGATGTTTGATTACAAAGATTTCTTTGAATCATTCAATCTAGATAGCTTGGTTGAAGAAGCTGTTATTCGATTACTTTACGAGTGTGAAAATGCAACAACTTCACCGTTGGTGCGTCCGATCACTGTGAACCCCCTACCAGCTTCTAATGATACCAATGCTCCTATACAAGAGGAAGAAGTGTTTCAAGAGGCTTCAACTTCATTAGACACTTCAGAATCTGAAGATGAACAATTTGAAGAAGCTTTTCTTGAACAAGCTGAAGAACCAGAGGCACCGCCAGTGAACCCAACTCCAACTTCAGATGTGGCTTCATCATCAAATACGGGTCATGATCTGGATGCTGTAGAGAACTTGACTGTTCAGACGGGAGTGCAAGTACCTGATTATCCGGAATCTCGGATTCATCGTATTCACCCGCTGGAGCAAGTAATCGGTGATCCTGGAAGCAGTGTTATGACCAGAGGGCAGCTTAAAAGCGTTAATTCGCCAGAGAGTTCTGGTGCTTTAGCTTTATATGCCAAAATTCAACAATCTGGTAGTCAAAATGATTGGTCGTTTGCGTGTTATGTGTCGCAGGTAGAGCCAAGGACTTACAAGGACGCTTTGAAGGATGATGCCTGGGTGGAAGCTATGCAGGAGGAGTTATTACAATTCCAGAAATTGGGAGTTTGGACGCTCACGGATTTGCCGCAGGATAGGAAGAAGATTGGCACCAAATGGGTGTTTAAGTGTAAGAAGGATGATCGTGGGGTTATCGTTCGTAACAAAGCCAGATTGGTCGTGCAGGGTTTCCATCAAATCGAAGGGATTGATTACAACGAAATCTATGCACCGGTAGCACGAATCGAAGCTATACGGATGTTCCTTGCGTTTGCTTCATACAAGAAATTCAAAGTTTATCAAATGGACGTTAAGAGCGCATTTCTGTACGGGAAAGTCAAGGAAGAGGTTTATGTCGGGCAGCCACCAGGCTTTGAGGACCCAATCCACCGGGATAAGGTCTACGTGCTAAACAAAGCTTTGTATGGCTTGCACCAGGCTCCGAGACAGTGGTACGAGGAGCTAAGTACATACCTCATCTCCAAAGGATTTAAGCGCGGCCTCGTCGATTGCACCCTCTTTACGAAGAAGACGGGAGATGATTTGCTTCTAGTACAGATATACGTAGATGATATAATATTTGGTTCAACTAACGAGCTTTTATGCAGGGAGTTCGAAACTGTCATGCAGGAAAAGTTCGAAATGAGCGCAATGGGGGAGATGCAGTTTTTCCTAGGCTTGCAGGTGGACCAAAGACCCGACGGGATCTTCATTCACCAGACAAAATATGTCTCCGACATCTTGAGCCGGTTCCAGATGGAGGACTCAAAGCCGATGGATACCCCGATTCAACCCAATCACGGGATTGGAGTGGACGCTAAGGGGGAGCTGACGGACCCATTTACATACAGAGCAATCATCGGATCTCTGATGTATTTGACGGCGTCTCGACCAGATATTATGTATGCAACGTGTCTCTGTGCCCGTTATCAATCGAAGCCGAAACAAAGTCATCTGACGGCGGTCAAGCGTATCCTTCGATATCTGAAGGGTTGTCCTTCAAAAGGACTTTGGTACCCTAATGATGATAATTTTGATTTCATATCTTTTAGTGATTCAGATTGGGGCGGCTGTGACAAAGATAGCAAATCTACTACAGCTGGTTGCCAGTTTTTCGGGAGCAGGTTAATCACCTGGCAATGCAAGAAACAGACTTCCGTAGCACAATCTACCTGTGAAGCCGAGTACATTGCAGCCTCGAGTTGCTGTTCGCAAGTACTCTGGATTCAACAACAAATGGTGGATTACGGTTTGCAGTTTCTTAAAACCCCTATTTACTGTGACAACGAAGCCGCTATTGCATTAACTAAAAATTCGGAAAATCATTCTAAAGCGAAACACATCCGGATCAAATATCATTTTATCCGTGATTGTTATGCTAAGGAATTGATCGATATGATCAAAATACATACTGACTACCAACGTGCAGATTTGTTTACAAAAGCTTTTGATCGTTCACGCTTTGAATATCTTTTAAAAGTAAACAATATAAAGGAAAAACAAAACTAATCGGCACCTCGGTTTATCATTTTTTAGTTTTTAGTTTTTATATTTTGCTAATTGGGCATTTTTCTTTGCTAATTGGGAATTTCTCTTTACTATCGTAATCCTCAAAGAAGTTGATGCTTTCGAGGGGGTTGTTTAATCCTCAAAGAAGTTGATGCTTTCGAGTGGATTGTTTCTTTCAAATTTTTTGTTTATTGTTTTTCAGAAAAATCAAAAATCCCAAAAATATGTTCTTTATTTTAGGGGGAGCAATTTTATCAGAAAAGCCAAAAGCATTTTAAAATTCAAAAAGCCTAAAAAAAATTAGAAAATCAAAAATGATTTCCTGGTAAAACAGAGGAAATGATAGTACATCAGTGGGAATTTGACACAGGCTAAAGAATTGTATAGTATAATGAGGCGTGTGTTGACTACGTGTGATATGCTGATAGGCTTCGTAGACTAAATATTGCGTGCATTAGTGATACAAACATAACGAACTACGCGTTCGTGGCTGAACACCTCATGGGCATATGGTCTTAGTACCGTAATTTCGTTTGATAGGATTGCCAAAATCTGAGGTTTCGGGTCGTTATGTTATGGTTATCCGGGATATTCTGATAAACTTTTGTCGTATTGATTTACGGACCTAGTTTTATCAGAATATTTGCTAAAAGAGCTTAATTGCCAAAACCGGAAGTTACCGAATTGAGGAACTTTATGTTTTAATTGATCATAGATCATTATTACATCGTATTGATCATCTGATGCAAATCAGTGATTAATATCAGCCTCAACCTAGTGTATACGCACATGTTACTCTGCTGCATTCAATTGCTGACCTGTACACCTCTGTGCTATATACTTTGTAACCTTTACGGATAACTCTGGCATAATCACGCGTTACGACGAAGCTTTGTGCAATTACTTGATACGGGAGTATGTCGTGTGTGTGGGCACCACATCGTGTTAGTCTAATACACCTAACTCGTATCATTTTAAAGCATTGCGTAATTGTCTGCATGTGAGCTTACGTGGACCACAATATCAGCAATTGCCGTGTCACATACTGTTTCTAATGATAATATTAAACAAATAGATCAACGCTGTGATCAGATTTCTCAGAAAACTGATATGATCCTCTGACCGGATTTCACAAAATGTTTACTGCTTTCATTTATTTTGATGCTTTTTATTTTGTTGCAATTTACTTTTATTGTCAAAAAGATACAAAATCCAAAAAGATTTTAGGTGTGTTTTGATAAAATTTCAGAAAAATCCAAAATTTTTGCATTTCTGCTTTATTTTTTTGATAACCGGGGATGCTTGATAGTCAATTTCTGAGATTTGACAACACCATCTGGGCTTTGTATCATTCTAAATGTGAAAATTTGTGTTTTGGAAGTTTAACGGATTGAAAAATGTTGAACGGGATTCGAATTTGTGATTTGGCAAAATTTTAAAATTTTCTATTTCACATTCGCCCTTAAATGGGACGAATGTAGAAAATTTTCTACCTTCGGGTTGCTTCTAAACGGGCGAATGTGGGTTGGGTACTTGATTTCCACATCCGGGTGCACGTTTCACCTTCGGGCACATTCACTTGTGGGCGAATGTGGAAAATTCCCACATTCGACCCACCAAACGGACGAAGGTAGCTTCTTTATATATGTCACTTGCAGATTCGACCAGTTATTCAATTTTTCAAAATTTCTTCAATACCAGACCTTGTTGATTTTATTTCTCTTGCTTGTGTGTTTTGTTCCTTGCATTTCACTGATCGTTTCCATACCAATATTACAGGTAATGGCGCTGTAACATGATCAGAATCATAAGTTTTCTCATCGGACCTAGGGTTTTAGGGTTCATGTATTTTTAGTGATTGTTAATGTGTAATTTTGATACATACTCATTCCATATCAGTTTTAGGGGGAGAAGTATAAAGGAATTAGGTTTTTAACATCGTTTCAGGACTGATTGATCGATTGAATACATAAAAACCCTAATTCTTAATGAAAACTGATATAAAATGATATTTAGGGGAAATTGATGGTTTGCGAGTCTTAGTCGGCCATGATAGACCATGAATGAATCAAAATCAAGGCTTAAAAACATGATTGAAAAATTTTTAAATTTTGGGTATAAACCAATTCCACCTTCGGTTCGTCGAAAGGACGAATGTGGAATTGGGTGGACGAAGGTGTCTTAAAAACGGGCGAATGTATATTATTATTCAATATGATTTCACATTCGGCCAACAGATTGTACATTCGACCACAGAAAACTACATTCGACCAGAATTTTTGGGCGAATGTGGAATTCAAAATCCTAAAATTTTTAAAATTTTGACGATTTCGTGTTTTGACGTTTGTTTTTGATTTTATGTTTCAGATGGCGGAAGAACAAGAGAATATAGAGATTCCTGTTGAGACTGCTGTTCCTGACCCTGTCCCAGAACCTGTTCAGGAAGGAGAATCATCAAGCGGTAGTAAATGGCCGTTTGAGAAGAATCATAACTGTTGTGCATATCTGGGAGACGTGGAGAAGAATGTGGAGTTCACAGAGATAATCAAGTTTCTGAAAAGATGCAGAGTTGTTTATGCTTTGGCTACACCAACTATTATCTACAAGGATATAGTTGAGGATTTCTACAACAACGCGAAGTATGATTACTTTGATAATCAGACGATCATAAAGAGCAAGATTCAAGGAATGGAGATGTTTATTACAGAAGCTGACATCAGAGAAGCTCTCCAGATCAAGTTTGAAACCAGTGAAGATCCAAGAGAACTCTCATGGACTGAGCAGAAAGCCTGTTTCCTTAGGATGAAATACAAAGGACCGATCACTGATGGTTCTATTTACAAAGGGAAACTGGGCGTGCAGTTTAAGTATTTTGCTCATGTCATTATACACGTGTTTGGATGTGTTAGTGGAGGCTATGATGTAATGAGAAAGAGTTTGAGCTCATTAATGGTTGCGTTGACTCTCAACAAACCATTTAATGTTGCTGGGATGATTTTGGATCATATGCTGGAGATGCTGAAAGGGTTGAAAGTTAAGAAGTTCATGCTTTACCCTAGATTCCTGATGATGATCTTTGATCACAAGTATCCAAACCTGAAGAAAGATCCAACACAGATACTTGCTATGGATCACATGAACATTAGAACCTTGGTTAGAATGAAAGGTTATAAAGGTGTGCCTGATAATGAGAGACCACCTTACAGGAGGTTGTTTGGAGCCTTGGCTAGAGAGGATTACAATGATCCTGGAAAGAACACAGCAAGGCATCCTGATAGTGATAGTGACAACGATGATCCTTTAGTATATGCTGATGCTAGTACTAAGAGGAAAAGGCAAGTAGTCAATCCTGGAGCCAAAGGGAAGGGCAAAGGAAAGACTGATCAGGGAAGTTCAAAACAACAAGCTGTGAGAAAGAAGTCTACTGCTAAGAAAGGTACAAGTTTGGTGGATGAAGAGTCTGTAGATTCGGAGGAGACAGAGGTTGAAGAACAATGGGATTCGGATGCTGAAAATGTCCGGACCACCAAACAAAAGGCCACTTTGGTTGGTGAGTCTGAATCACTAAACAGATCTATTGAAGAAGCTAAGAAGAGCAAAAAGACTGTTAGTGCTGAAGATGAAATGTTTACTGTGGATTTGGACGAGTTGAATGAAGGTGAAACTGTAGTAGTTAACTTGCCCAAGCCTAAACACAAAACCATGGCCAAGAAAACCAGTACCAAGCAACTCAGAGAGAAGGAATTAAACCAACTCTTGAGAGGGAAGAGATTACCTGAAGCTGGAACGTCATCAAAACAATCTTCACCAGCCACAAAGAAGCAAAAGACTAAGGAGGCAACAACATTACCAGTGGATCAATTCAATATAGCACTGGATAATGTACTTGATATGTTCACAAAGCCTCAGAAAGGGATAGAAGCTGAAACTGAGCCATCAAAGTCAAAGTCCAAGTCAAAGAAAGTCACTGTGGATGACGATGTTATGAAACAAGTGAACAAGAAGATGGACGATATGATGAAGATGTTAGTGGCTCAGCAAGCAGAGATAGCCAAGTTCAAGCAGAATGAGGAAAAGATGCTTCAAATTGTAGTAGCTTCTAAGTCAAATCAGGATGAGATTGACGAGAAAGTAAAGAAGCTTGAAGCAAAGAACAAGAAGCTTGAAGGAAAGTGTTTGAGAAACAAAAACAGATTCAAGGCGATTAAAGAAGATAATAAGGAGTTGAAGGCTGAGAACAAACGCCTTAGTGAGCTGATAGACAACCTGTACAATGTTGCACCCAAGCTGAAGGAGGGTGAGGAAGACAAAGAAAAAGAAGTTGAACAGGTTGATTTTGAACCGTCTGAATCTGATAAAGAGGAGGATGATGATGAGGATGAAGAATCGGAAAAGAGTGATGATGGAGATGATGATGATAATGATGATGATGATGATGCTGAGGGTTCTGGAAGTCAGAAGGAGGATGAGAGTAGTAGTGATGATAATGATGGAGGAGACGATACGTCTAAGTTTACATTTGAGAAAAGACCACCTTCAAAGAAGAAGAAAGACACTGGTGAGTCAAGTTCGAAGAAGAAAGGAGAGAATGTGGATTCGGATGAGACTGTGTTTTGGAATGAGAAGGTGAGGTCCTTGACTGATGATGCTAAACAAGTATATAAGGACATGTTAGAAAGAAGAGAATGGACGATTGAGTTCACAGGTCGTTTTGCTGAAATATTCCAAACTGATGATATGCGATATGAATTGGAATTTAACGATCCTGATTTGGAAGAAGGGGAAGTACCTGCATCTGTGGCAAAAGAGATATTGGATGGACTTGCACAGAGGGTAGGGAAAACATTTGAAGAGTTCATTGTTGATGAGTCGATTCCACATATTCCTGAAAAGGATATTGGAAGTCACTCTGATGATAAAGACACCCCTGAGTTTGAAGAAGTTGAAATAGAAGATATAACACATGAGGAATATCCACAGTACTTCAGACAAACTGATGAAGACTTGGTGTTTCCTGACTTTACTGAGATTCCTAATACTTCTGCGAAGAAAAAGGCAAAGAAGAGAAGTGCTGAGTTTGTAGAGAAAGTATTTGGAGCTGATATGCCAGAATCTTCAAATAAGTCTGATGAATTGAAGAATTATTTGAAGAAGTTAAGATTGATGGATGAAAACCGACCGAAGCCTGAAGCTCAAGGAAACTTTTACAGATTTCATAATGCTAAGTTCAGAGGTAGAGCTCTCGGGTGGACATACTTAGGCAGGCTGAAGTGTCTAGCTGCTAAGTGGGAATCAGGAATCTTGTACTTTTACAGATTCATTGACTTGCTAACTCTACCGTACTGGGCGGTTAGAGATTTGTGCAGAGTCCAAATGTCAGGCGCTTCAGTTAATAATTCTCATGTCGGTTGGTGTGCAGACAAGCTGGTTTGGGAAAGCAGAACTAGATGGAATAGATTTAAGCCTCAATATCCCCGGAGGAAAGTTCACAGGGATATTGATCCCAGAACCAAGCTGAAACGGGTTACCTTGATTTATAAGGCACCTGAAGTGATGAGAAAGATACCTTTGATGCCTATGCCTCAACACTTCAGTGCTGACTTCATTTTCTGGTATTATGATTGGAGGAAAGCAGAAGCGGTGATTGTGTTGAGAGATGGAAAGGATAAATACAAGCATGTGCATGTATTTGATCCTATGTGGTTGATAAATTGCACCTTCGAAGACATCATCATGCTCTTTTATAATCCGATTCATCATGAGCCGAACGATGCAGATCAAGCAAAGAAATACACACAAGTTGTTGGTGTTTGCTTTGCTTATGACATAAATGCGGGTAGTAGTTTGGAGGGTAAACTTGGCAAAATGGTGAAGATGGCGAATGTGTCAAAACCGGTGAAGAGAAAATTAGAGCCTGAGATGACGACAGAGCAGAAGAAACAGCTCAGAATCAAGTTGCTGAACAAAGCCATGGACGAAGACAGAAAACGATCTAATCAATAGTCGAGGGGGAGTTTGTAGATGCGTTTTGCGACTAATGATTAGATAGTTAACATGTGTTAGAATAGGCTGATGGGGCGAAGGTAAACAAGATTGGGCGAAGGTGATTAGGAAATGGGCGAAGGTAGATGAGCTATGGACGAATCTGGAATGGAACAAGACTAAAGAACACATTCGACCACAAGAAGTGGGCGAATGTGGAAAGGCTTTACATTCGACCAGTCAATCTGGGCGAACGTGCAGTGCCTATATATAGATTTTGTGATTTTGTAAGATTAAGAGAGTCATTAGGTGTGTGTGTTATCAGGTGTTGTTCCAGAGAGGTTTGAGAGAGTTTATGTGTGTGTTAGATTAACTGAATAGACATTGTAATCAAGTTTTTGAAAGAGTTAATCTATGAAAAGTATTGAAAATGAATTGTTGATGTAACGATGTGTCTGATACTTCAACAATTATTGACTGAAGATGCTAGGAAAAGAGATGAATGTGAAGAGAAGAATGTGTTAATGCAATCACAGTCAGCACAGATGAAGAATTTCATAGAAATACTAATGTTCGAGTGGATTGTTTTGCACATAGTCACATTTGAGATGTTTAATTGGGTACTGACAGTTAGACTTCTCCAGTTGGTGTGAAGGGTGATGCAAAGGTTAAGTGCAGATATGAGACGTAAATTAGTGGTGGTATCTACGTGTTATGTTGAATATCTGATCGGTCAGTATGGAATCCTTCTAGTAGGGGTCTTATCAGGCTAGTTGGATTGCGCGTGATGTACTTGGTCAAGATGACATTCCTGGGTACTGATGCTACGAGACTGCAGTGCATTACTTTGTCGACTTCACATTGGCGTAACTAGGTGATCTGGTTGTAATTCAGCGACCTGCTGAATTCGCAAATGATATACGTGGTCTAGTTGACTTCCTGCGTATTGATGCTGAGGGTCCGTAGTGCATTACTTGGTCAGTTCACGAAGGATGTTGTATTTCTAACTCAATGCAATAGTGCATGTATTGAGGGGGAGACCTGTGATTCTGTCTGTTGATGTGCAAGAGTTTTTGTGGATTCGCCAGCAACGTCCAAGGGGGAGATTGTTGATGCACTTTATGTGGACGTCACTGTCGAATAGACTAGGGTTGAGTCTAGGTATAGTGTTACATGAGATTGTGGTGATCCATAAGGGCATTTTATGGATCTGACGCATTTGTAAAATATAGGACAAAACACATGTTTACATTCGACCTAAACATAGTGGGCGAATGTGGAAGCTTTCCACATTCGACCATTACAAATGGGCGAATGTGGAAATGCTCCACATTTGACCATTCAAAAGGGGTGAACGTAGAACTTGGGTTTTGGACTATAAATAGCAATCTCATGTGTTATTGTTCATTTTGGTGATTTGAGTTGGTACTTTGAATGCTCTCAAGGGGGAGGTCATGCCCGACCTCCCCCGGCCACGAGATAGATGTTTATCCTACTGATGACAGTGTCTGTAACCGTTTCTGTAGTAATACAAATCTGTGATGACGTTGTTATCGTATGTTTCTGTCTCGTCTCGAATTCCCCGTCTGAAACCGAGTTGTTAATGCGTAATCGATCCGCGAGTTCGGTCCGTAACCGGATTCTCAATGATGTTGGTAACCAGACCTTGGCTTCCACCGGTGAGGATGATACCACCCCTGAAGCCGAAGATTTAGCTACCCCCTGATCCACCCTTGCTTAGTCTTTGTTTAGTTGTTCAAAAATGTTGTTTGTGTTTTATCTTTTGATGTACTCAGCCCTTTGGGCTTTTTAGTGGTTTCTAATGGAATGTTCCCCCTGTCAGGGGTGATGCCTTTATTATGCTTAATGTTTGGTTGTCTTGGCTCTGTTGCTTGTCGTTTATAGTGTTTGCAATGTCTTTAACTTTTTTCCTAAAGGTGGATGCTGCAGTCACCCAACTTAGGATACTTAGCTAAGGAACCGATGCAATGCTTACCCTATCAGCTTTTTCAACCTTTTCTTTAAATGGTTTCTAAGTGTTATGTTCGTTTTTGTGTATTGTGAACATGTGGGAGCTGTCTTGGTGTGAGGAGCTCACCCTCTTTCATGGGTCTAGGTTTTCCTTCTAAGGACTTGTCCCATGGAGTCGTGGATTGTATTAGGGACTCACCCTGTATACAGGAAGGTCACTTAGCCTTGTTACCTGTTGAGCAGTTGTGGCTTAGGAGCTCATTCCCGTTTCATGGGTAGGTATAGCGCCAGATCCCATGGAGCCTGGTTAGGAGGGGCTCACCCTTTGATAAGATAAGCGACAAGTTAATAAAGGGAAACATAGTTCATTCATTCATTGATCATGATTTTTTGAATACAAAGAGACGTTTACAACCATCAAACATAAAAACTTTTTAGGTGCTTGTCACTCCAATGTCTTGGAATCATCTTGCCGTTTGGGTCAACTAGCTTATAGGATCCTCCCTTGTGGGCTTCCTTGATGACATAAGGACCCTCCCATCGGGGACCTAGCTTCCCCACATCCTGCTGCCTGCTGGCTTCGTTGCATCTTAACACGAGATCCCCTGGCTTGAAGGACTCCTTCTTTACTCTTGTGTTATAGTAAGCCTCAAGCTTCTTCTTGTACCTTGCCTCCCTGATAGAGGCTTGGTCTTTTGATTCTTCAAGGAGGTCCAAGTTGAGCAGGATCTCGTTTTGGTTGCGTTGAGCATCTTGGCGAGCACTCCTCCCTGAGCTTACCCCTATTTCAGCAGGTATAACAGCTTCGCTTCCGAAGACTAGGCTATAGGGTGTCTTTCGGTGACTCGTTTTCTCCATGGTTCTGATAGCCCATAGGACGCTTGGGAGCTCATCAACCCATTTCTTGCCATATCTTCCCAGCCTTGCTTTGATGCCTTCGACAATGCTTCTATTCATGCGTTCCACTTGTCCATTAGACTGGGGGTAGGCTACAGAGCTGAAGACTTGTTTAATGCCTAGCTCGGAGCACCAGCTGCTGAAGGGCTTGTTGGCAAACTGCTTCCCGTTGTCGGTTACCATCTCCCCCGGCAGCCCATATCTGCAAACTATTTGTTCCCACACGAAGCTTATCACATGCCTCCCAGATATGGTTGCCAATGGCCTCACTTCCGGCCATTTGGTGAAATAGTCGACGGCTACGAGGAGAAACTTCAGTTTTCCAGGAGCTTGTGGAAAAGGGCCCACCGTCCATTCCCCACTTGTGAAAGGGCCATGCTGAGATGATGGGAACAAGATCATGCTTGGGGTTAGTCTTCACCGGTGTTTGCAACTGACAAGCTTCACATCTTCTGATTGTTTCGAAGGCATCCTTGTGCATGGTGGGCCAATAATAGCCCAAATTCATGAGCTTGGATACCACGGAGCGAGGCCCGGCATGCATGCCACATATGCCTTCATGTACCTCCCTGATGAGGTAGTTGCTTTGATTAGGACCAACACACCTTAGCAGGGGTGCCAAGTATCCCTTCTTGTAAAGCTTGTCATCTTCGATCACATACTGCTTTGCCTTGATGGTTAACCGCTTAGCTTCTTGTTCATTTTCAGGGAGCTTCCCTTCTTTTAGGTAGGACATAATGGGTGTCATCCATGTTTATTCGGTTTCAGTGACAACATCTTGTACCTCTTTGTCGTCAATGGAGGGTTCTTTCAGCACCTCAACGAGAACCTTCTTGGTTAGGTGAGCAAATGTCAAGGAGGCCAGCTTGCTGAGAGCATCTGCCTGCTTGTTCTTGGTCCTTGACACTTGTTCCAAGGTGAAGACTTTGAACTCTTTGATGAGCTCCTTGACTTTGTCTTTATACCTAATCATGGAGGGTTCCTTGGCTGTGTATCCCCCATTCACTTGCTTGACCACTAGATTCGAATCAACAAAGACCTTTAGCTCCTGGACCTTCATTCTCTTTGCCAATCTCAACCCAGCCAGGAGGGCCTCATATTCAGCAACATTGTTGGTGCAGGGGAAGTCTAGACGAAGGGCATAAGTGTATTCAGTTCCGTGGGGGTCCTTGATGACGAGACCAGCCCCGGAACCTTCTACACTTGAGGCTCCATCGGTGAAAAGACACCATTTCCCCTTGAGGTCAGGTTGTTCTTCAACCTCATTCATTTCTTCTTCGTTCTGCAGGATGGGCAGCTCAGTAAGGAAGTCAGCAAACACTTGCCCTTTGTAAGCTCTCCTTGGTAGGTATTCTATCTTGTGCTCCCCTAGGCCAATGGCCCATTTTGCCAATCTCCCCGAATCTTCTGGTTTTTCCAAGATGGACCGTATGGGTTGCTCTGTGATGACCTTTACTGGGTGAGCTTGGAAATACCTCCTTAACCTCTTGGCAGTGTGCACAAGGGCTAACACCAGTTTCTCTATGGGAGTGTAGTTAACTTCAGCGTCTTTGAGAGCTCTACTGACAAAGTAGACAGGAACTTGCTCTTTGCCTCGATCAACCAGGAGGACTGAGCTCACTGCCTCCATCCCTGCAGACAAATAAACTGTTATTACTTTCCCTTCCTCGGGTGCTGCCATTTCGGGCAGGGAAGCTATGTGTTTCTTGAGTTCCAGGAAGGCAGCCTCTGCCTCAGCTGTCCAACGGAAGTCCTTTTTGTCAACACAATTTTTGAGTGTTTTAAAGAAAGGTAAGGACTTTTCCGCGGACTTAGGCAAGAAACGCTTTAGGGCAGCAATTTTACCGTTTAGGCTCTGCACTTCCTTCTTGGTAGCAGGCGACTTCATTTCAAGGACAGCTTGGACCTTGCTTGGGTTCGCCTTGATGCTTTGTTTTCCAACGATATGGCCAAGAAACTTCCCCTCCTCGAACCCAAAAGAACATTTAACAGGATTGAGCTTCATATTTATCTTTCGAAGGTTTTCGAACGTCTCTTGGATGTCTCGGATCATGGCCTCCCCAGATTTGCTTTTGATGACAAGGTCATCCACATAAGCCTCCATATTTTTCCCAATTTGTTCCGAGAAAGCCTGGTCCACCAACCGTTGGTAGGTGGCTCCGGCATTCTTCAACCCAAAGGGCATCTTCTTGTAACAAAAGATCCCCTTGTCAGTATGGAAGGCTGTTTTCTCTTCGTCTTCCTGCTTCATTTGAATTTGATGATACCCCTTGTAGGCATCTAAGAAGCACTTGTATTGGAAACCAGTGAGAGAGTCTACCTTCCAATCGATCTCGGGTAAGGGATAGCAGTCCTTGGGGCAGGCTTTGTTGAGATCTTTGAAGTCGACGCACATTCTCCAAGATCCGTCTTGTTTGGCAACCATGACAGGATTGGCCACCCGAGTGTGATACTGGAACTCCCTCAGGATACCTGCTTCAACGAGCTTCTCCACCTCTTGGCAAGCAGCCTGGCTCCTGGCTGGGGCCAGGCTCCTTTTCTTTTGAACCACGGGCTTGTATGAGGGAGCTATGTTAAGGGAGTGTTCAGCCAAATCTCTAGGGACGCCGGTCATGTCCCCAGGGCACCAAGCAAATATGTCCCTATTCTCCTGCAAAAGGTTGATTAGTTCAGACATAATCTTATCAGGGAGCAGGTTGTTTACTTTGATGGTCTGCTCCTGATAGGCAGGATTTATGCTGAGCTCCCGGATGGGACCAGTGCTCGACGTCTCAGGTGCCCTGGGATCTCTCGCTTCTTCTACAGAGGCTATCAGAAGGGCCTCAGCCGTTGGCTTCAGGGTTGCAATTCCGTTGGGAGTGGGGAGCTTCATCAAACCATGTGTTGTCGAAACTACAGCGCCGAAGGTAGCGATCCCCATCCTTCCAATGAGGACATTATAACTTGAGGGGTACCTGATGACAGAGAAAGTTAACTCTTCTGTTCTTGACAAATCTCCATCCCTGAAACAGACGTTAAGTGTGAGCTTCCCTAGGGGATGTACTCGTTCCCCAGAGAAACCCACTAGAGAAGCGTCTGTTTGCTTGAGCTTGGACTTGATTTCTGGGCTTAGGGATTCGAAGCATCGTTCATACATCATTTCTGTGGAGGCTCCACAGTCCATGTACACCCTGTCTATAGGGAAGCCATCTAGTTCAGCCTCCACTATCACAGGTGTGACGATCAGTTCATCAGGAGCAGGGGGAAGACAAATGTATTGCTTGTTCTAGGGCTCAGTGCGAGCCTTTTTGGCCTGCTGGGACCCTTCGAAACTGACCATGTTGACCTCCTTATCTTTCCGTCCTTCATCTTTTCTTCCTTTAATGTCTTTGATCAGGTGAGCTAGCTCCCCTAACTTGACAGCCTCCTCTATCCTTTTCTTCAGCTGGTAGCAATCGTTTGTATGATGCCCTGTATCGTTGTGAAAGGCACAATGCTTACTGGCATCCCTCTTGTTAGCCGGTTTGGACAAAGGTCGGGGAGGTTGAAATGTGTACTTAACTTCTTCTGTGGAGAGTATCTCCTGAGGGGTCTTGGTGAGAACAGTGAAGACTTGTCTTTCTTTCTCCTGGTACCTCCCTGATCTTGGGGATCGTCTCCTTTCTTCGTTTCTTGGATTGTCATAGGATCTCCCCGATCGTTTCTCATGGTAGGGTTGAAAGAGAGGTCTTCGGGAGCTGGTTGAACTGTCTCTCCAGCTCCCTCGATCCCTCTTCCTAGTGTCTTGCCGAGTTAATGCTTCTTCTCCCCGGAGGAAAGCTTCAGCTCTTTCAAATGCTTCCTCCATGGTTTGGGGAACGTCTTCATGGAACCTTCTTAACAACTTTTTGGGACGTATGGCCCCCATAAAACCTGACACTCGGATCTTCTCGGTAGCACCACTGTACTGCAGACCTTCCCTTTTATATCTTTCAATGAAGCTGCGGAGGTTTTCATGCTCCCCCTGTTGGATCTGGTGCAGTATGGCAGTATCCTTGGTGCATTTCCTCAGGGGGTTAAAGTTTGAAACAAAACTCTTCCTCAAATCATCAAAGGAGGAAATGCTTCGAGCTGGTAGCCCACAGAAACACAGACGAGCTGGTCCCACCAGGGTTTGCATGAACATGTGGCAGCACTCGACGTTGTTCCATTTTTCTACAATAGCTGCTCCAGAGAAGACGTTTAAGTGGTCATCAGGGTCCTCCGTACCGTCATATGTTTTCACATTGGCTGGCATTTTGATCTTGTTGGGGAAATCAAAATGAGCGATGTGTTCAGCAAAATATTCTAACGACTTGGGTCGGTAAGGCTCCGAAGGTATAGCTTCTCCCCTTGTTTCGGTCGTAGAGGTTTGAACCATGGGTTGAGAGATCCCCAGACCTTGCCCTCCCGCAAGGGAGGTTACAGGCATTTGGTTCAGAGGTGGAGGGTACTGCCAAGGATACCCTCCCGGCCACGAGGGGAAGTAAGGGGGAACATAGGGCGAGTACTGAGGCTGTGAGTAGCCGGGATACACTGTTTCTGGAGGAATAACAGATCCTCCAGCAAGACTTCCTGCTGCCGCGAGGGAGGCAGCCACAGCACTGCTGGCCAGAGGTAATGACCTCAAAGCTTCTTCATAAGGGAGTAATGTTGAGGTCCCCGGGGAGAGCACAGAGTTGCTAGGACCTCCTTCTCCTGAGTAAATACCTCCCTGACTGTTCAGGTATGGGTGAGGATTTGTGTGAGGATTTGTGTTGGCACGTTGGGTAGCTAGGGAAGTAGTGGTTCCCAGCAACGGAGGAACAGGTGAGAGGGTGACAACAGGTTCTTCGTCGTAAGACAACCTGACCCTAACTCCTCTGGACCTTTCCTCTCGTACGTAACCATTCAGGAGGTCTCGGAGTTGCAAGAAGTTTCTTCGTACTCCCTCCGGGGTAATATCCATTCGTTCAACTGGGAACAACATGTCGTCTCTAGGAGACGAGTTAACAGCCCTTGAGGACGGCGGCGTTTGGTAGTTGAGCATGTCTCCTAGAGACGGTTCGACTTGTTGTCCGTCCGTTCCAGGTGTTTCGTGGCCAGAAGCGTCACCTGAGGTGTGACTATTGGCCGGAGTATCTGAAGGACCCCCTCCTAGGCGGTTATCTCCACCAGTCATCACAAAAGGAGGTTACTTAGAAACAAATGGGACTGCAGAAACTCTCAACAGCTTTGTTCAAAGTAGCGACAGCCCCACGGTGGGCGCCACTTGTTGCTACAACAAGGAAAATGACCGGTATTAGGTTGGGAGATGTTTAAGATTATAGGTTAAGGGTATGTTATGTTGGGACTTAGGTTTTAAGTTTAGTTTAAGCTTTAGGTTTGGATTTAGTTGAAGGATTGGGGGGTCTTCAAGCTCCTGGAAGGACCTGCACAAGGGTAGCAGACAGCGTTAGCCTTAACGCAGGAGGGGGCCTCCTGCGTTTGGACTCCGGCGTGAGAATAAGTGTCTATTCTTTTGGAGTTGGGAATAATGAAATAGAGAGTAATAGAGTAGAGAGAATGAGTAAGAAGTGTGTGTGGAATGTCTACCCAAGAGTCTCCTTATATAGGCAATGAGATTCTGCCCAGGAGCTCCCTCAGGGTAGCCTCCTTTCTATACCTGGTTGTGTTTGACCCTCTATCGGCTCCCTGCAGTGAGACTTTGCCCTTTTTGGGTGTTTTCAGCTTTTATCATTTCCAATGCAAGTCATGGAGCTGTGTGATGTTTTGTTTCTTGCAATGATAATAAGCCAAAACCCACTTTTGTCATTTCCAAGACTTTTACTGTTTGCTTTTGGCCCTGAGGCTTCCGCATGGCAGGTACGCTGCCCTATATCAGCTCCAGTAAGTCAGGCCACCTCCTAATCAACTTGGTTTTACTTATCTTTTTCGACGAGGGGTTTAAACGCTGTCGTTTTAGGACCCACGTCATCATAAATCAACAAATACAAAGTCAAAGACTAGTTTCAAAGGTTATAAAGAGCTATTTTTCAATAATGAAAGTTCACCATTCAAAGTTGCTGACCTTTTTCTTTTTGTCCATAATATTTTCCATTTCATTAAAGTGAGAGCTCTCAAGATCAAGCTCCATGAATATTTGATGTTATTGGCCCATTTGGTGTTTTGTAGGCTCACAAAACACCAACTCTTTCGGCTTGGCTATACATATAGGTTGTTTGCATATGTGTTTACATCTATGATATTTAACATGCTTATTGTTGCTACAACAAATATAGGTCCGGAGAGGGTCTGAACGTTCCAAGGTCGTCAGGCTTCTGACCTCGTCTGCTGCTTAAAGGGTTAGACCAACAGCATGAAAGAACTCGTCAGAAGAGGTAAAAGGGTTAAAGGGTTTCCATTCACCAAACGCAAGTCGTGGTGTCCCTCTACGTTGTAAACGTAGATGGGAGGTTCAAGAGTTTTGTTATTTTAGTTGTTATGATTCTGATTTGGGATCAACCCAAAGTCAGAATGTTGTTATTATTGATTAACTTAAGAAAAGATAAAAAATAAGAGCATGATGTTGAAGAGAGGAACTCTTGATCCCAAGTTACAACTAGGGACCGACCACGTAAGCCTGATGAAGGCTGAGACTTGCGAGTAACACAGTGTGATTCCACATGTAGTTGCTGTTGGGACCAGCTTGGTTATGGAATCAGCATGGTTTAAGAATGTACAGCAGCAACTTGCGTGCTTGAAGGTTTCAAGGCTTCGGCCTTCTGCTGCTGGAAGTATTATTAGAGAATAACTCTAGAGAGAGAGTTTAGAGAGAGAGAGAGAGAGTGAGAGAGGTCTTGTGGTAAGACCAATCTGAGTTGTATGGCATGCTTTGCCCCTCTATTTATAGAGTGGGGATGAGTAAAACCCTAATGGGCTTCCTTGTTGGGCTTGGGCTTGACCCACACTTATATTTAATGATTTTGGTTTCTTGGGCTATTGGGCTTGACCCAATTGAGTACCCTACAACATCAGCCCCCCAGTCTAGTTTAATGTATATATGTATGTACATTATACTAGACTCAAGCTATTCATTATCTTTGCGCTTTCTTCCAACTTTTGTTGTTTTGGTGAGTGTTTATTTGTAGACACCTTCGTGTAAGTAGGATAAATATCAACAAACAAACCTTAGCATAATGAGTTTTGGAATGTGTTATCGGTTTAAACCGATAAAATTTGAAACTTGTTTAAGTTGATGATCTTGAAAGCTTATTAGGGGGTTTGAGCTGATGAGCTTGAAAGCTTATTGGCATTTAAGCTGATAAGCCCTTAGTTTGGTGGAAGCAACTGATGAGCTTTGAAAGCTTATAAGGATTTAAGCTGATAAGCTTTGCAACTTTCTAAGCCCCTATTTGGATGGAAGTTATGGAGCTTGAAAGCTTATAAGGATTTAAGTTGATAAGCTTTGTAGCTTGCTAAGCCCTTATTTGGATGGAAGCGATGGAGCTGGATATTTCTCCATTACTTGCTTCTTTCCTTGTTAGCTTGTATTAGCTTCAGCATATCGGCTATTGACCTTTTAAGTTTTCGCCTTTTGAGCTTAATTTTCTAAGCTTGATTGTTGTATTGGCGAAGTTATCTCGAGTTGTGTGATTAAAACCATCTATATCCCACATGTATGCTCCTTTGGACGATATTCCCATAATTTTGTAAAATATTTTTTGGAAATATCTTTATTTTGGGCACAAGCCTTTAGGAGATGGTTCATTTATCAAATGACTATGGCAGTTTAAATGCTTGTAAGCATCAACAAGGTAGCTAAGTATCACTAAATGATTGTAGCTAGGTGCACTTACAGAGGTTTTTAGCGAGTCACGTTTTTGAACAAATGTCAGGAAGTTAACCCGAGATATAGTGGATTGTTGACCAGATGGTTGACCTTTTAGGTAGCAAATGAGCTTCATGTGACAGAAGGAAGGTTGCATGTGTACGAAGGAAGGCTTCTTGCACATGAAGGTGAAGTATATTGCCTTGAAGGTTGACTTGTTGTGACTTGACTTGATAAAAAGCTGGTATGTGTTCTAAGCTTTGAAGGCTTTAAGCAAAGTTATTGTTTCTGTTGGCTAAAGCATATAGATTTCATCCTTTAAGCAAAGTGGCTTGGCTTGATAGCTGAAAAGCTTGTGAGTTTCATCCTTTAAGCAAAGAAGTTTGGCTTGATAGCTGAAAAGCTTGTGGATTTCATCCTTTAAGCTTATGGATAAAATCCATCACTAGCCTAACTCTTTGTGCTATCAAAGTTTTGTGATAAAAGCTTTCTTATGATACAAGATATGGAATCAAGTAAGCAGAAGCAAACAAGGTCAAATAGCGAATTTCTTTGTTTACGAACCTTTGCTTTTGATTCTCATTCACAAGCTTTTTTCATAGGAAGTTGAGTGTATGACCTTGCTAGCGAGCTTCTTTGATGCGAAACTTGACGTATGATTTATGCTTGTATGCTTCTTTCGTTCGAAGATTGATATATGTCTATAAGCTTCGTTTGTATGAAGTTGAGCTTCTTTTGTTGTCATGACTAAGTTTCTTTTTGCATTAGTTGCAACAATATTTCTTTGTGATAATGGATGATGTTCGACACGAGAACATTTAGCATCATTTTGGTAAAGTGTCATTCGTTGCGTTGTTTGGGAAACCTTGTAGGGTTCCATTTGGTGTTAGCCTTAGATGACTAGAGTATTAACATGTGGTTGTGGTATTATAAACCTTTCAAGCTGCTTGGGCTTGAGATGTGATGAACCTTTCAAGCTACTTGGGCTTGAGATGTGGGGAATGGTGACCGATCATGGCCATTCGTACTAACTTTCATGTATGTTGTTTTGTGTATGGCCTAGTGAGATTGTTTCACTTTTGAATTGTACCTTAGTGTATCTTTGTGATTGTGCATGTTTGCATGTTTGGATGCTTGCATGTTTGGATGTTTGGATGCTTGCATGTTTGGATGCTTGCATGTTTGGATGCTTGCATGTTTGGATGCTTGCATGTTTGGATGCTTGCATGTTTTGTCTTTGTATTTGTTGGGGAATGTTTTACCGGTAGCACCTTAAAAGGTTAAGTGCTGCAGTCACCTATCCTTAAGGTAGTCTAGGCAAACAAGTCGCCACCTATCCTATGTACACTTACACAAGTGTTTCAATATGTATTCGTAAGTTTGTTTTCTAAACTTAGGGAACGATTGGTGTAGGCTGTTCAAACCCGTCGATGAGATTTATAAAAGTGTTTTTTGTTTATCTCATGGAGTTGGATTGATTTAGGAACTCACCCCTTATATAGGTCCATTCAACCCTTGAACCTATTGAGCGATGTGGCCTGGGAGCTCATCCCCTTACATGGCCCTTGCCATGGAGTTTCTTGCTAGGTCCTCAACCTGATTATAGGATAGAAAGACAAATCTTGATAGAGAATACTATGATTCATTCATATGATAATTAAATGTTTACACAAAGAAGTGGTGAAAATCTCTTGGCCATTTGTGGTTACATTGAACCTTTTAAGGTGGTCTCGTCCCAATGTTTTGGGACTTTCTTTCCTTCTTGGTCGATTAAGCTTGTAGGATCTGCCGTTATGAGCTTTGAGCACAATGTGTCATTCATCCTATTTTGGGCCAAGCTTTCCAAGGTTTTGTTTTTGTAACATGTAAGTTGTCTTTTAGGAAGACTCTTATGTGTTGTATCAAAGTGCTTTGGCAAGGTGTTGGTGTTTTAACAAATCTACTTTTGTCGCCAAGTAGTTTGCTTTGTTATCTTGCCAACAGCTTCAACGCCTTAGCATTGCGGTTTGGTTTGTCCTTAATTTTTGTTTATAGCATGATGCTTCAATGCTTCCGGTTTTATGCTTCTATGGGGCTTGATCCTTGGTGGTTCTTGGTGTTACCAAGTTAGATCAATGATTACTAATCTGTTCTTATGTATCCCCATTTTTCACGATTCCGTGAGTTGCTGAAGTGTTGACATGCTTCTCAGGTTGGTTTAGGTTAGCTTGTCTTGACTTTGTAGTCTTTGTAGTTGCTAAATCTCCAAAGATGGTTGAAGGCTTAGAAGCTTCAGACTTCGTATTCATGTTTAGCTTGGGTAACATGCTTTTGGTAGAGATTTTTTCGGGTAGGCGTTTGCGCTTAGTGTGAGTGAGAAGCGTTGATGTTTTAGCAAGAGCTTCGGCGATTGAGTTGGTTGCTTTGGATAATCTATGTTTTCGTTCAAGGATTGATAAGATGTTGCATATTAGCAAGATGCTTGTATTCGTTTCAGCTTTAGAGCAGAAGTCATGATATGTATAGCTTCTTTGTCCTACTCTGATTATTGTATAGCTTTCAAGCTTGTAAGCTTCAGTTGTTGTATCTGAAACTTCTAAATTTCTAAGCTTCAGTTGTTGTATTTGAAGCTTATAAGCTTTTAAGCTTGTCGTAGTTGAAGCGTTTAAGCTTCTTTTAATGTTTTTTGAAGCTTTTAACGACATGTTCGAAGGAGTTTATGTAAGAATTATGTCAAGTCTACCAATGTTATCATGAACATGTGATGTATTTTAACCTTTGTCATCCTTGAGGTATAAAACTTGTGTTGGTAACGAGTTTGACTTGTTGTTGAGCTTTTGTAGCCAAAAGAGGTGATACGTTGTGAAGCTTATAATCTTCCAGGCTTCCGGGGTGATAACCTTTGAAGTCCATAACCTTCTAAGCATTGATGGTTATGGCTTATGAAGGCCTGTGAGGCTTAAACCTTCTAAGCACTGGAGGTCATGGTTTATGGAGACCTGTGAGGTTTAAACCTTCTAAGCTTTGGAGGTCATGTCTTATGGAGGCCTGTGGGGTTCAAACCTTCTAAGCATTGGAGGTCATAGTTTATGAAGACCTGTGAGGTTCAAACCTTCTAAGCTTCTGAGGTTACAGTTTGTGAGGACCTACAAAGCTTAAAACCTCTTGTGTTTACAAGGTTAGAGTTTGTAAGGACCTTTGAGGTTTATAACCTCTTGGATGAACGATTCTAACTTTGTTCACACATTGTAGCTAAGGTGGTGTTATGGGAGGATGTATGGGAGGTGTTGATTTGTGTACGCAACGATCTTTTCTTTCATTCCTTTGAAGTGACCTTGTTGGCATGTAGAGGCTTTTCCTTCCTTGAGTTGTTTGTCTTTTCAAGGGGAGAAAAGCATATGCTTTAGGTGGCATGCGTGTCCCATTGAGACGTTAGGTTGTTTGAACACAAGGTTAGTCTTGATAAGGGGTTTGCCTTTCCTTGAATAATGTTGACCCAATATAGTAAGCCTTTAAGCTTCTGAACTTCCGCGAAAGAAAGTAGCTAGGCCGTTGTTTTGAGTTATCGTGTTTCTTTGCTATGGTAAGATGCTTGAAGGCATCTCAGCAGTTGGGCAAATAAGTTGTCATGTGTAACTATTTTGCTTCTTTGCTTCTCAACTTCTTTTAAATGTAGGTTTGTCCACACGAGCCACCAGCCCCCCAGTCAGAAGTAGTCATGACATGGTGATGAGTGATTCTGACTGATATCGAAGTGTTGTTGTACATCTAACCTCTTTGTTCCTCCTTTGAAGGTTTGTTGCTATATAGGTTGCTGTTAGGGGAAGTCTTTTGCCCTGTTATCCTTTAACCCTCTGAGCTGATATGCTTATTTGCTTCGGAGGTTACTTGCTTTATTTAAGCATGTCAACTTGTTCATATCAGCCCTTGGTAAAAGGTGTTCATGGCTAGAGGCGCGTTTTACTAGTTTATTTGATTCTTTTGCTTGCAAGATGTGTATAACTCCTTGATTGAAGTTGCTTTTATTTCGGATCTATGAGATCGTTCATAGAATAAAAGCTTGTTTGAAAGCTTGCAACGTTGGTGATTTAAAGATCCATAGGTTGATGTTTTGAACCATATGTTTATTTTGACGTTTCCTTATGTTAGCCTTAAAAAATGTTACAATGTTTGCATCATAACTGTATTTGTGGCTATTTGTAAGGAACGTTGTTTTGACTTGGTCGTTAATATAAATGGTTCATGTGTAGCTTTTGAAGCTGTTAGAAGTTGAAGCTGATCAAAGCTTCATGAATGATCAATTTGAACGTTGTGAAGCTAAATAGTTGTGACGCTTCAACGCACAGTGGTCTGAAAAGTTATAAGTCTTTAATGAATCTTGTAGCCTAAAAGGCTGTAAAGCTTTTATGGGTAGAAGCCTAAAAGGCTGTAAAGCTTTGATGAGCAGCAACCTTTTAAGGATGTAGAGTTTCGAGGATTAGTGGCCAGAACTGATATAAAACTTCCATGAAAATTGGCCTAAAAAGGTTAAACGCTTCATTGGATACTTGGCCAAAAGGCTGTGAAGCTTTGTTGAATGGTAGCCTAACGTCTTTGGAGCTTCCGCTGGAATAGACTAAAAGGCTGTAAGGCATTGGAAGCCTGAAAGACTTTTAAAGCTTTAATGAACCATAGCTTAAAAGGCTGTGAACGTTTCATTAAATAGTAACCCAAGAGGCTTTGAAGCTTCAATGATTTGTAGCCCAAAATATTGTGAACTCAGAGGCTTAAAAGGTTGCAAGGCTGCAGTGAACAACAACCTTGTTCTAATGTAAGACTTCCATGAGAAGTAGCCTTAAAGAACTTTAACGCTTCGCCGGATACTAGCCTAAAAGGCTGTGAAGTATTTATGGTTAGTAGCATGAAAGGCTTTAATACTTTTGAGTGGCTTAATTGGATCAAAAGTTTTAATTTACAAAATTTCTCGAAAGACTTATGTGAACCCTTAGTGGGTAATAGCTCAAATGGCTTTAGAGCCTAAAAGGTTATCAAGCTTTTAGGGAATAGTAGCTCGGAAAGCTTTAAAGCTTCCATGGATAGTAGCCGAAATGACTTTAAAGCTTGTGTGAGCAATAGTCTGAAAGGTTGGAAGACTTTAGAGAACCGTAGCCTGGAAGGCTTGAAGGCTTCGATGGGCAATAACCTTAAAGGATTTAAGGCTTCGATGGTCAGTAGCCTGAGAGACTTAAAGGCTTTGGTAAGTAGTAGCCTAAAAGGCTTGAAGGCTTTGATGGTCAGTGGCCTAACAGTTCTGTGAAATTTTTGATGTGTGAAGCCTAAAAGGCTTGAAGGCTTCGATGAGCAGTAGCCGTACGGGCTTGAAGGCTTTGATGAGCAGTAGCCTCCAAGTTCTGTGAAATTTTTTATGAGCGAAGCCTAAAAGGCTTGAAGGCTTCGATGAGCATTAGCCGGACAGGCTTGAAGGCTTTGATGAGCAGTAGCTTCCAAGTTATGTGAATTTTTTGATGAATGTAGCCTAAAAGGCTTAAAGGCTTCGACGAGTAGTAGTCTGAGAGACTTAAAGGCTTTGATAAGTAGCAGCCTAAAAATCTTGTGAAATTCTGATGAGCATAGCCTAAAAGGCCGTAAAACTCAGTAAGTTGAAGAGTTGTAGTGGTTGGCAACCTAAAGGTGTTATGTAGATGTAGTGACTAATATCTTAAAAGATGAAAAGGTTAAAGGCTTGTAGTACACAGTATCCTATGCACTTAGGCTGAAGAGTAGCTTTAAAGCTTAAAAGGTTGCAGTAGATACAGTAAGCTATAAAGCTGTTGTGAACAGTAATATATAGAGTTGCAGTGAGTAATAGCTTAAAAGCTTAAAGGCTTCCGTGTACAGTAGGCCTATAAGTCTAGTCTGGAAAGTTAAAAGATGCTTTGTGCACAGCAAGGTAAAAGGGTTCAGGTGTTTATCTATTGGGTAAAAGCATGTATTTTGTCTTCTTGTGCACATGGGATAAGTCATATCTACTTTTTATAAAGATATGTAAGTAGTGCACAAATAACAATATATACCCATGTACTTTGTCATAAAAAGTCTTTTTATTAAAACATGTGCAAAGTAATTTTACTTTTCCTTTTCTTTTTGTTAGGAAAATAAAAAGTTACTACTCCACTGTGTATGTCGTTGGTCATGCACCATCATCTTGTTTTTGTCTTTTATTTTTTATTTTTTTAGAGCATCTTGTAATTGTACTACATGCTCTAGAATTTGTACCATATATATTGACAATGGACATATACTTTATGGGTCATAAAAAAGACAAAATATAGTCACATTTTTAAGATGTACGGTGACATACGAGTTGTCACTTAGTAAGTACGATTTGATTACTTACATCTTTTATCTTTTGTATAAAGGTGTATACTTACTTTTACTTTTCTTTTATGATCTTCACATTTTTACCAACATAAAGATAAACCACGTTTGTACTTTGATGCTTTAATATTTGTACCTTAAAATATTTGTAGGAAAGTATAGTCATTAAAGACTATAGGCTAGGTTGCCCTTTTTTTTTGTAAAATACAAGTGTAGCAAATTTGCATACTTTGTGAATCAAACTTTATGTTAACTGATCATTTTATATGTAAATTATTTTAAATGCAGACATTTTGTGGCTTGGAAAAAGGAAACCGTATGTTGGCATTTTTTGAAACACTAAATTTCCTTTCACTGTTTGGTGCCAATCCTTTTATAAGTTTATAACATGTAGGATATTTTTAAGTAAAACCCATTTGATTCTTCATTTTAGAGATTCGTAGATCTTGCATCACAGGATGTGTTGCTTTCGACATGAGAGGTGTAGAGATGACATCCTTAGGAACAATTTCTCCAAACATAGAAAGAACATAGAAAATAGATCGACGGAGCCGAACTACAAAGAGTTTATGTTCTAAGTAGCACGGCCCCACGGTGGGCGCCAACTTGTTGCTACAACAAATATAGGTCCGGAGAGGGTCTGAACGTTCCAAGGTCGTCAGGCTTCTGACCTCGTCTGCTGCTTAAAGGGTTAGACCAGCAGCATGAAAGAACTCGTCAGAAGAGGTAAAAGGGTTAAAGGGTTTCCATTCACCAAACGCAAGTCGTGGTGTCCCTCTACGTTGTAAACGTAGATGGGAGGTTCAAGAGTTTTGTTATTTTAGTTGTTATGATTCTGATTTGGGATCAACCCAAAGTCAGAATGTTGTTATTATTGATTAACTTAAGAAAAGATAAAAAATAAGAGCATGATGTTGAAGAGAGGAACTCTTGATCCCAAGTTACAACTAGGGACCGACCACGTAAGCCTGATGAAGGCTGGGACTTGCGAGTAACAGAGTGTGATTCCACATGTAGTGGCTGTTGGGACCAGCTTGGTTGTGGAATCAGCATGGTTTAAGAATGTACAGCAGCAGCTTGCGTGCTTGAAGGTTTCAAGGCTTCGGCCTTCTGCTGCTGGAAGTATTATTAGAGAATAACTCTAGAGAGAGAGTTTAGAGAGAGAGAGAGAGAGAGAGTGTGAGAGAGGTCTTGTGGTAAGACCAATCTGTGTTGTATGGCATGTTTTGCCCCTCTATTTATAGAGTGGGGATGAGTAAAACCCTAATGGGCTTCCTTGTTAGGCTTGGGCTTGACCCACACTTATATTTAATGATTTTGGTTTCTTGGGCTATTGGGCTTGACCCAATTGAATACCCTACAACATCACTTATATTTCATATAAATGATATAATGCAGATGATGATTTTGATAAAATGATGGTAAGAAACTCAAAACACAATACAATATACAACTTTGTAAAATAAATATTTTACGTAAAATAAATATTTTACGATACTCATACAAAATTATTAATTTTGAAAGTTTCTACGTAACTGAACTTTTGAAAATAAGAATTTGAATTTTGGTGAGAGCTCAGTCATAAATGGGCTTAATTATGGTTACAATATTCTTATATTCTGATAGATAGTTGATGACGTGAGTACCCAACCCTCACGCTTAAACATATTCAAGAAGCTATCAGGCTCAGTTCAGGAAGTTGAGAAGCTAGAAACTGGTGTTGAGAAGCTACCTGCATCAGCTCCTCAGCTTCCTAGCACAGGACCTTCCTTACACGAGGTCAATAATAAAGGTGGGTCCAACCTTTATGGGCCAGCCCAGCCCATTACTAAAAGGTCCATTAGGGTTTGGGGTTTCACCCTATATAAATAGAGGGGTCACACCCTACTCAAAACCATCCCATTTGTCTTGATCTCAACTCAACTCAAGACATCTTACTCTCTCTCTCTCTCTCTCTCTCTCTAGATAGAAACATTCCATCACTAACTAATCTACTAAGCTCCCATAGAGAAGCCTACGAGCTGCTAAAGTATCACACTAGCAGCTCATGAACTCTCTATAATTACACACAACTAAGCTATTAAGCTTCCCTGCTGAACTCACGAGCTTTTCTAACGGAGCTCTGGAGCTGCCATACCAACAGTTTACGGATCCATGGTTCTAACAACCAACTTTCAACCATCGAGCTAAGCAGCCCGAAACCACCTCGGCTGCTAGCTAACCGCCGGGTTTCAGCCACCACCTCCTCTCGTACTTCGTATCCTTCATTTACTTCTTTATATTTACTTTTATGTACATTTCTTGGGATAAATCACTAATGTTGAGCGTCGAATGGGTGGTCTAGAGACCCCGGTCTCTAGACCCCTTCTAACGAGTTGTTCGTGGTGCAGGTACAAGCTCAGAAGGTGATAGGTCCAACCCGAAGAGACGTCCATACCATCTTCATGCCTTATCCTTGTTGTTTCAACAATAGTCTTTATTATACTATAGATATACCTGATACATTACTGCCCTGATTACTAAGGTAACCCAATGACAAAAGGCAACACATACACCCGTGAACAATAGACAGCCCTGGGTAACCTGAGCCCACAATAGAAACCAAACCGGAGAAAACCCGCCTGCCCAAAGGCCCGCTGCGGTAAGACTCGAGCAGGATCAGATTCGAACTTGAGACCTTTCAGCCTCAAGTCTTAACCCTCACTTCCCATACTACTAAGCCATAAGGCCCGTGATTACATAGTTTATTATTAACATATGTTAATATTGTATATTGATTAAGTTTCTTTATCGTAATTGGGTTGTGGTTGTGGTCATAGTTGTCAAAGCGCCTAGGCACACTCAAGGCGCATAGGTCGAGCCCGGAGCCTAGGCGCATAGTATAAAATACATTTTTTTTTTGGGATTTTAGAGCTGTTTTAGGCTTGTTTAGGGCTACATTACGATTTTTTAGGGTTGTTTAGGACTTGTTCATAACTCGTTTAGGATGTTTTAGAGGTTTAGTCAACTTTTAGCCTGAATTTGACCAGAAATCAGTCTGAAAACAGCCCCGATAGTGCGCCTCAGTGCCTAGGCGCACGCCTCACAAGGCGCAGCGCACTTGGTGCGCCTGGTTGCACCTTGCGCCTAGGCGCTCTTTTGACAACTATGGTTGTGGTGATGGTGATTATGGAATTGACAGTGACAGCAGGGGTGGCGGCGGTAGATAGGTTGGGGGTGGTGGAGTTGAGGGAATCAGAGATTATAATTTGGAAGGAATCTTGAATGTCTTTATATGACATAATTTGAGTGGTGATTACCCACACTATCCACTACCCTTTAAAGTGGGGACTCGAAACGGAAGGCATCGAAGTTTAGCAACATTTACATCTGTCTCTACAATCACCAAAAAATGGTTCAGGTGACTTATATTTTGATCACGACCAACGAAGAATATCAGGCGGATCAACATATACCTTTTAACCACCATGCAGTTGGGGTAGTTGTTTGAAACCCTTTGAAATGGGGGAGGGTGCCTGAAATACTTCAATCAAACAACTCTTCAAAATGGACGAAGACATCTGAGTTGAATGATTACACAATGAATATTACGAATGCATGTTGCCAACCATGATCTTATCAAACACGACACCCGACTTGGAGGATAAACGAATCAAGGAGACATAAGCACCAACGGATGATTGAGTGGGTGCGTTGGCGGGTTCAACTAGAAGCCTTTAACACCACTTATGAAGAGGTCCAACTATAAAAAAATTCGGTTAAAATGCTGGGTTATGGAAGATTCAGCCGGAAATGAAGATTTTATAATCTTGAAAAATTAACATCAATCAAAGAACTTTCTGTTAATCTTATCTTTGTTTTCATTATGTAATGTTACTTTTTTTTTGTAATAGGCGAAAGATTATTAATATCATTTGTATTAAACATATAAATATAATAAAAGTAAAGATTTAGTGGAGAATAAACGTACACCCTTGGTTTAGTGAAGGAGTGGAGGGGGAGGAGGTGGTGATGTCAATGTAATGTTAAGATTATTATATGACGTTGAGATGACACATAATGCAGAGTGAAGGAGGAGGACCATACCTAATCACATCCATACCACACGCCTTAAGGGGATTAGGGCACTCCTGACAAAGTTCCCGAGCCCCACCCAGCCCTACTTTGCCATGTCAAAAGCACATCCAAAATGTGTTTGCCGATTGGTCAACTTTTTGAGGGTAGCCGGGGGGGTGGCAATGGTCTAACCGTGCTCCCCATACCATGGAGTGCCCCGACCCCCTTAATGGGAGGGATATTGGATTATTGGGGTACAAGCTTAATTATAAAGTTTTACGTGTTTAAAACAAATTTGGATACATGATAACCCGACCAGTCTTATCTTAATCTGGTTCTATTCTATATACTTTAAAAGTATGTATAAACAAGGTAGGTTGTATCTTTATGCAAAATAATAATTGCTTTTGCAATAAATACTATCGAAAGAACTTAATAATAAGTAAAACTTTTTGAAAGAAGAAACAATGTTTGTTTGAGACATTGCAAGCGTTCAAGGCAAACGGTGTCGTTTTGTGACCCGTGATTGTTCCTAGTTCGCTGCCAAAAAAATCATAATATTCACTGCTGCCATAGATTCCTTGATTTCTGTTTTTAAGGAAAGTGGTTGACAGCAAGTACAGTACACAGTCACACCACTGCACAACATCTAAGTCTAGTAGCAACTCTCTCATAATTAGCTCAGTAGAAACTCACTCTATAAAATCTCCACTAAGCTGCAGCGGGGTTAGCTCGAGTTAGTTGACTCGTATAAACATTCGAGACAAGCGATATAATAAGAAGCGAGTTTGAGATGTTCCTGTATGCTGGAATAAGTTTCCATTTACAAGTGATGATACAATACGAAGCTCCATACGGAAATTTTGATACAGAAGACGGTTATGTGATGGTCACATAACCGTCTTCCTTTCTCAATCTCACTACATGTGCTTAGCATTACACACTACTGCGTATGTGGTTCTCGTGAAGGAAAATTTACATGATTTAGCTCTGTTAGCGATCACTTTTAAAAACACATACAAGACAGTTTTGATACAAATGGCTTCTTGATCATGTCCAAACATGTCAGTTTAACTCAATTATCTCATGATATTAATTGCAGTAATCACTCCTAAAGCGCACATCCAAACGTCCCCTTAACCGACAAACAATAAAACGCAAAATAAAAGCATAAAACATATGTTTATAGCATTCCATAAATATAATATTAGAAGTGAGTTTGAGCCATTCCTGTATGCTCGAATAAGTTCCCCTATACAAGTGTTAATACTATATGAGGTTGCTAAAAAACATGTAAAATTACCTTAACTAGGGAAGCGTAAAATCACTAGAACCACATGATACGCACTTGTCGTAATGCTAATCACATATAGTGTGATTGAGAAAGGAAAACGGTTATGTGATTACATAATCGCCTTATGTATCAAAACTAAAGCAATATGTATCAAAATTTCCAAACCGTCTTACTTTGATTCTAGCAGTTCTCTACTAAAAGTAGTTCTATATTGAACATCTGAGTTTAAATCTTCAGACGATAGTTTTGATAAAAATGGCTATTTGATAAGTTAATGCATCAAAAGACTTACAATCTGATTATTATTATTATAACCAAATCATGTCCAAACATGTCAATTTATCTCAGGAAAGTAGCCCAGTAAAAACAGACCCAACAGACCTCACTCTATGAATATTAGAAATTCAACTTGCAATTCAGCTGGGGCTGTTTTAACTCGAGCTAGTTGACTCACTCGTATAAACATTCAAGACGAGCTAAGCTAAGCTAAGCCTAAGCTACTTGGCTCATATAAATATAATATTTGAGGCGAGTTTGAGCCATTCCTGTATGCTAGAATAAATTTCCATATATGAAGCTGCTAAAAGTAAACAATTATGCAAAAACGTGTAAAATTACCTTAACGAGGGGAGAGTTCGCGTTCAATATAGTCCCAGTTTTAACTTTTAAGTAGCAAATCATAAGAACCATATACACACGTGTACGTAGTGCTAACCACATGTAGTGGGATTCAGAAAGGAAAACATTTATGCGATTACATAATCGTCTTATGTATCAAAACTAAAGCAATATGCATCAAAATTTCCATATCGCGTTTATCTGATTCTCATAGATGATTAGATCTATACTAAAAACTAGCTTTGTATTAAACATCTGATTTGATTCTTCAGGTCATAGCAAATACTTTAAAAAACATGCATCCCAGACACGATCTTTTGATAAAAAAAAAGGCTTCTTGATCAGTCAATGCATCAAAGGGCTAACAATTTGATTATGACTATAACCAAATCATGTCCAAGCATGTTAATTTATCTCATGATATCAATCGCAATAAATAATCACTCATAAAACGCATATCCAAACGCCAATCTTATAAACGGACAAACAAGAAAACGCGATATAAAACACATATTGATCAAATTATGCACCAAAAGACACAACATTCCATAAAAGCAAGTACCAAAATAACCAAATTAACAGTACAAACACAAAACATTATAACATAAATCAAAAACTGAAAACCAAACCTTCGTCACGTCACGGCACAGCATCGAGCCTCGCATCAAACAAGAACCCGCGATACAACCCATCCCCATTCCCAGGAACACCATCAATCCACCTCCACTCCTCCTTCCCATTCTCCCCCGCTTCCCACAACGCCAACCGTCCAACCCTCTTCCCCGAAAAACAAACCCGATTCCCCCCTCCAAACACCTTAAACTTACTCGACTCCTGAAAACACCTAAACATCTCCACCGGCATCCTCCCCGCTTCCCCCCATTCCAAACTCCCCAAATCCAACTTCAATATCAAAATCGTCGAACACCCCGCATTCAACGAAAACGACGATTTCAACCCACCAATCATCAACACCACATCCCCATCCCCTCTCAACAACCGCGGCCGTTTCAATATATCAAACACATCCCCCCATTCCGCCTTCTCCAACGTATTCCACGGTTGCGACATCCTCAACCCCTTCAACCCACAAACAAACAACTTCCACTGACTCCTCCACGGCGACCCCACATCACACAACGCAATCACCATCTCATTAACCAAAACCGGCGACCGCGGCTTCGACGGCAAATTCGACGAAAACTTCAGCCACGAGTTCGTCACACTCGAGTAATACAATGCAGCCAGCTCATTCAACACAATAACCCGGTCATTCACTGAGTCCACTAAAACAGACCCATGTTTTGACCAAGCCGAACCAAGTTGAGGAAGCGTTTTATATTGTAAGGTTAATGGATTACAAACCACAAGCACCTTATTACCATTAATATTATTATTATTACTAGAACCATTATTATTAGGAGTATGAATATTATTATTATTAATATTATTATTATGATGATGATGATGATCAGCCCAAAGGTAAAGGAGGCCGCGGGCAGAGGTGATGGGGAGAGGGGAGGGAAAGGGAAGGAAGTGAAGGGGGAAACGGAGCCAAGGAAGGGAAGGGGAGGAAGGAAGGGGGTTGAAGAGGTGAAGGGAAGGGGGGGAAGGGAGGGGGTGACGGAGAGGGGGACGGAGGGCGAGGAGAGGGGTGGGGGGAAGGAGATGGGTGAAGGAAGGGGAAGAGAGAGTGGAGTAGAGGGTTTTGTTGACGGAACGGCAGATGATGATTTGGTTTAAGGGGAGACGAGTGAAGATCTGGTGGAGGATGTCTTGTGGAAGGGTTGAGAATATGTTGTTGGTTTCGTTGTCGGACATGGTTTTTTTTTTGGTGATCGGAGATTGGATCGGGAGAAGAAAGTTTAGTGGTTTTTTTAGTAGATTTGGATTTGGGGGGGGGGGGGGGGGGGGGGGGGGGGGGGGGGTTAGATTACTGGGATTGTGTGAGGGGTATGGGAGATGGAGGTGGAGACGGTGGCGATGGTGGTGGTTGGGTGGGGATGGGGGAGGAGTGGGGTTGAATATTATTTTTAAAAGTTTTAGTTGTTTGTAGGATACAGTGTATACATTAGGAAATGTGGACTGGGTATGAGTTTAGACTTTGGACTTTGGCAGCCTCCTTGCCAATTAAACGTATTTATTATATTTTTATTTTATTACTAGTTTTTATTCCGGAAGTGTCCCGGGGTTGAAATATCTAATATAACATAATAAAATATTTAATATAACAACATAATTAATGATTTGCCAATATTATTATTATTATTATTATTATTATTATTATTATTATTATTATTATTATTATTATTTATTTTTAACGAATTTTTGCCATAAGTTATCATATTCAAATATAAAAAAAAGAATCTCTGCCTATGAAGTTATGTTTATCGTTTGTGATTTATTAGTAGAGTAAAATATATTTGAAAACAAAACCCCATAAAAGTAGTTGTTTTTTTTCTCCGTTTTTATATAGCACTATGGTACTCGTTGGAAAGATAATAAAACGCTCGTTAATTTGGTGTAATTTTTTTCTTTAAAAAATCTCGTATATAAAAGATATTAACGTTTCAAAGTTATGGGAAGAAACATTAGAGAGAAAATTTAATTTTGTTTTTAAATTCTTATCTTTTCTTAAAATAATTATAATATATATAGATTTATTAAAAAAACTCAAAAATTAAAAAATCCTACATGATGCCACATGGCACATTCAAAGAGGGGTTGAGGCCTCCATTGAATGCCACATCATCAAAGTTCAATTCTTTTATTATAAGTTATAGATTATAGATTATTATTATAATTATAATAAACTAGTATTTAAACCCACCGCGTTGTTGTAGAGGGTATAAAACCATATCAAATTGCATCAATGACATTTTATTGCTAGTGACCAACGACACCGAAAAACTCATAAGGAAATAAAAAACAAAAAAAATAAAACTAAGTGAAATGTAGATGTAAAATCGGTGAATCATACACACCCGTTGCGGCGCGAATCGCGATAATGCGCAAAAAAATAGATTGAAACTTAAAAAACACAGCGTGATCGTTTGACTGGGAAAATAGAAAAATAAAGAAGAAAAAAAATAAAGAAGCAAACCTGCAAAGAAAAACTAAAACAATCGTATTTATTGAAAATAAAGAAGAAAAAAAATGAAAAGAAAAAAATTAAAAATAAAAATAAAGTTGAAATAAAATGAAAAAGAGAAATAAACCGATCAACTAAGTGACTTGGGTCTTTCGTTGAAAATTATTTGTGTTTCCCGGCAATGGCGCCAAAAACTTGATGCATATGGTTTTAGTAATTTAGAAAAATTATCATTTTTCCCAGTGCAAAAAAAAAAATATGTTTTAATCTCAAAACCTTTGTTTTGAGGAAAGGAAGAATTTTTACTAAACTGTTAACAAGTTTTAAATTTATAAGTAACCAATAATTAGAAACTAAAACCAACACATAGGCAGAGAACTTAACGTGTATAGTATAGATTTCTAGGGTAAATAACGAGTATCATAATCCAGAGAACACATTTTCCCCTACTCAACCTTTCATCACTTTTGTTAATAAGGTTTTAAAAAGAAAATAAAACGAAGGGGTTCTAAAAGATAAAATAGTTTTTTAAAAGGTTTTGGTTTTAAAGTAAAAGATAAAACAGTAGGTTTAGAAAACATGAAAGTCTCGAGGACCCTTCGAATAAGTAGGCTAATTATATAAGAAGTAGTAGTAGATTTAATTATTGATGAAGAGAACGGTTTTGAACAGTCCCTTCAGAGTTAGTAGATGGGAAAATAAATAGATAAGGGATGACGTTCTGGAAACTCTATGGGTCAAGCACATGGGAAGTGTACGAGTCTCCATAAAGGTGTCTTCGGACGGCTGGCCCGTAAGCCGGTCTTTTCCTGGTTGACAAGTGTCGTCGAGCCTAACGCACACAAGTCATGTAGCTTATTGGAAAGTTTGGGTCCTGCTTGTTAGACACTTCCCAAACCACCGTAAAACCACTCGTTAAAACATTAGGTTCTCTAATTTACCTTCTTAAATTAATGTAGAGGCTTAATTCCGACCGGGAATCCCTTCCACCTCTTTCAACTCTCGTTTTCCGTAACGAAGGATCTCACATATCATCATCATGTGTGACGAGAGACCCTCTAAGAAGTTAACGGCTTTGTACTAACGAGAATTGGATAAAGTATCCTTGTTTTTATTTATCTTTAAAAGTGACAACTTAAATATTTAATGATCAATTAAATATAACTTTTGTTTAGTGATTAAGTGACTTAAAAATTTCAACCCTTAACCCCCAAGACATGTGAATGAAATCTTTGACAAAGGTGGAACATAATCTTAAAGGTGTGCAATCTAAAGATCACCGGTGCACCCATATGGAATCCTCCATTTGCCCAGAAAATCACTCACACATCTGGTATGGAACTAAAAACTTGTCACCCGGATTTGGTCCACTTCAGAAACCATTGCTTAGAACCCGGTTTGGATATCAGAAACCCGAAGGATCTGTCTCACTACCAGTTTCCTTGCCTTGGTTCTAGCTCAGGACTACCAGAAGTTGTATGAACCCCATGATAGTTTGTTTATAAGTTAAGTTTAGGTTGATTTTAAGGTTTGTTAAGTTAACCACTAATGGAACCTGTCACAAAAGATAAAAAAACAAGAATTAGTTAAGAAGATAAACCATATAAATATATTCAACATAAGAACATGGAGGTCTTCAACTCACAAACAAGCCATCAACATCCTTGATCCAATGCATCTAAATGATCCTTACAACCCTCGACTTTTATTGCATGTAAACTACTCCTACGGTACCATTCTTGGTCAAGAAACCAAGGTAGGATGTATCCTAACCTTGGAGAGGTGTTAGGATGGCCCTAAGGCCTCCCACAAGACCTCAAGAACTCTGCAAGAAGCTTGAAAGTCGACCCAAGATGGCACACCAAATGGTTGAGTTGAGCTTGCTATTTATAGGCTGATTAGAGCAAGCATGAGCGTGCTTGAAGAGTGTGCACGAGCGTGCAACTGTCCCACGAACATTCTGTTGTTGCGCGAACAATCCTGTCTATACCAGGTGTTTAGGATGGGCGTGCTCAAGTGTAGAGCACGGGCGTGCGTGAGTCAGCAGTTGTTTTCTTGTCCCCCAAGTTGGCTGCTTTGTCTTCTAGTGCATGGGACCTTTCTGAAACAAGAAACCAAAACTTTTCATGATTATTAATCACAGTTGTTCACTCCTATGGAAGTATAGTTATAATATTTCTCGAAATCATGACAAACCTAAGTGTATTTTTCTAAAAATAAATATACTACAAGATAATTATCCAAAACATAAAAGTCACTAACGATTCGCCGAGTTAACACATTTTCCTAAAAGCGAGAACGTTTTAAACGAGTTTTGTAAGTTGGGTGAACAACTTGCATGATGAACAATCGATTTTAGACCTAAGATGTCCTTCGTATATAGGATGTGTAGGTCAGGTTACTAGTATTTCGGGCTTATTATTTGGCTGGCTTGCACCGATTTGAGGTGAGTTTCACGGCCCATTTTTACTGTTTTCATACCTTTGGGAGAAAAACATGCTACTTTATTCAAGTTGCAAATTGTTTGGAGTGAATTCTATTATGACCACCATGTGAAACCTGAGACAATTGGTTCAAGAGATCTCAATAGTCCTTGTACATACATTTCACCAGAACCATTAACTATGGACTTAACCATGGAACACTTATATGGATCTATTGGTTTTACACCTCCACTCTTGGTTAGTCGCGCTAACCTGTTACATGCAAAAGAGTGCTTCTTTTCTACGATTCTTACATTAACAATGCGCGAGGCACAACCGTCAAATGTTTGCTTATGGGCTCATGTTGGCACATTAATCATTTTCTTAGCTAGGATTTGATTGGTTACACACGAATTTCACTAACTTTACTTTGTGAACTCTTACACCTGTGAACTCACCAGCTTTATGTTGACAAATCTTTTATGTATGTTTTTCAAGTAAAACCCATGTTTAGATAACCTAAACCCATTTCAAGCTTGTATCTTTCATTAAAAACTCATATAAATGATTAGATCTTGTTTAGAACTGATTTTTAAAGGTTTTCAAAGATAGAAACTCAACAAAATTAGGTCTGGACCTTTAGGGTTCAAAATAATGACTTAACAAAGGTTTGGGATGAATAACACGCCTGAGATCTTTGCTTGTAAGGGTTGTTTAGCTTGAAAATGATGGATTTAGACAGAAACGGGTGTACAAGGAAAGTGATGGTGTGAGAGCACTTTGGGGCGAGTTAGGGTTGCACAAATGATGTTTAACAAGTCAAATATGGTATTTATAGCTGCAGCTAGTCGTATCAGACATTTTGGGCAACTGGCTGCTGCAGGACACGACTAGCCAAGCTAGTCACCCCTTGGGGGACACAACTAGCGGGGCTAGTCTTTCCCTGGGAAAGCTAGTGGCCCTCAGCACCCAATTTTCGTATTTTGACACGTTAATTGCTAATTTAACATATTATATCACGTATCCACATATCAAAAAGTTATATAATGATTGTAAAACACTTATTAGTTGATAAGTAACACGTTTACGTTAATTCACCAACTATCGGGACTCGAGACTCGCGTGTGTGCGTTTTACCCGGTGATCCTCCGAATCACCAACCTTTGGACATATGAGTATAAATCGATTCCCGATGATCCCCCGGATCATCGTAACGACTATCGATGATTCCCCGAATCATCGAATTGACTCAACTAACCCAGTCAAATATGTTTTGTCAATGTTTTGCTAAGGTAGAATTTTGAGTTTGATAAAAGTTATTAACCTGAGTTTACTGAGTATCACATAAGGTGTTGTTTGCAGGTCGGTGTAGGGTTTTGAGAAGGTGAAAAACAAGGGGAACTTCAACAGTCATTTATTTTTATGTGAATTAGAAAAAAGTAATTGAGTAATTTCTTGTAAGAAAGGGAAATATGTAATTGATTTTGTGGATTAGATAAATAGATAATTTATACAGGAGGAGACATCAAAAAGTGGGTATGTGTTCAAATTGAGCAAATAGATACCTAACAAATGCAACATCTTTATTTGGAGAGTGGAATTGGATAGAATTCCCACGCGGGTGGCGTTGAGAAGGCAAAACATCAATGTGGAGGATCCAGGTTGCATTTACTAATGTCGGATTGCTTTAGGTATGTGGCAAGGTATATCCAATTGGTGCAACGTTCCTTAAATCTATGCGTACTCGGTAAGAGATTTATTGGAGATTCATAAGTATGCGGAGGTGTCTTAAATAAAAGTAAAAGTTATTCATGGTTTGATTATTATAGCTTGTTGGAGGAAAAGGAATGCGACAAATGAATAAATATTTTTCATAGAAAGAATGCAAAGTCATGAATATCATTGCGGAGGTGAAATCTTTAAGTTTTCTTTGGTTTAAAATAGACACAAATATAAGAGAGTAGATTGGGATAAATGGTGTAATTTCGACTTGATGTAACTGGTTTTGGTCTCGGCAGTTCTGTTTCTGCTCGTGATGCGTCTGCTCGAGGTGTTTTGTGTTAATGAAATTTACTTAAGAAAAAAAGAAGATAAAAGTCCTCTTAGAAAGAAAAATATATATAAAAATACCTAATATAAAATAGGTTTAAAATAACATAAAACTTATTATTTTTTTCAAAGTATTTTTCATTCCATGATTGTGAAAAACTTACATCAAGATAGCGAGCGGGGGGCGGGCAACAAGCTGCACTGCCACCCTTTTTAGAATGGAGAACCCTAATTTACTGAAAACTAAACGGATATAGTAGTTTTAGAAAATTTCCTTTATTTTTTCTAGTTTATTTAAATATCTTTAGAAGTTTCTTTATTTTTAATCACAGTTGGGCATGTAAGATCTCAATGATTTCCGAGTTTTAAGGATGATTTTCATGATGGTATCTCATGTTTCACGATGGTTCACAAAGATTTCCTTGATTATTCTTTGTTTTTATATAATTATTTCATGATCCATAATCATTTCATTGCTATGTGTGACTATTTTTGCGTTTTACCATTTAATCTATGCATATAATATTTTAAAGCCATTTTGGACACATGGCAATCATTCACCCCCTATCAATTATCTCTCCTCCCATTATTAAGCCACATGGCACAAGCTTATAATTTATAAAATTTTCTTTTTTTTAAATCTAAAATCTAATTGATACAAAAATATAGTCAAAATCGGTCAATTAATACGTTTCCTAAATTCACATAACTGATTTTAATCATTCTAAAATCTAATTAATACAAAAATATAGTCAAAATCGATTCCAACTTGCTTTACATTCTTCTCATTATCACCCCAATCAAGAAAAAGCCTCCATCAAAACCTGGAAATTCGTCATCATCTTCTTCGATACCGGGCTCAACTGCGAAGAACAATGACAAAGTTGATGTTGTCGATCTTAGTACCCTTGATATGCCGCAATGGATTAGGGAGTTGAATGAAAAGTTCCAGGATAGGCTTGCTAAGCATAATCCGAATCTGGTTTGTTTTTTTACCCTTTTTAATTATGTTTAATATTTAACCTTTATCAAGAAATTTTGTTTAAATGTTTTTGAGGGGTTTTAGGTTTTTGACAGAAATTTTGATGCTTTTTTTTTTCTAATTATTTTGGTTAGATGATTTGATTTTTTTTTCTTGAAAATGATATCTTATCTAATTAATTATTCAGAAGGGCTTGGATCCGACACATCAAGGTACACATCGTATTCCTAAATCTTTGGTTTGGATTCGGATCCGATTTAGTTTCTATTCAGAAGGGTTTCTTCTTACTATTCGTTATTACTTTTTTCTGGTTTGGATTCAAATGGAGATGAGTTATGAATCTGTCTGTGTTTTGGCCATCTGAGAAGCAGTTTTCTATTTGTCTCCATTGGGTGAGATCTGTTTTTTGTTTACGTTTTTTCTGATATGGTTATATCTTAATCTTTTGTGGGCGATTAATGTTTTTGTGTCTTTGTTTTAACTGATAAACTATGATTTAGCTTTCAATCTTTGATTTTTCGTGTATTATTGTTTAGGTTTAATAATTTTTTAGTTTTTAGGGTTCATTTTTAGGTCTAATTGAATCTGGTTTGTTTTCAAATTTGACAGTGATCAAGAATCTATGAACATAAGAACACAGTTTTCACAGCTCTTGAGCATCTGAAAATGGTAAGATTTCTTGATCTTTTAGTGTTTCAGTCTATGCAAATTTGGATGTTAGTATTAAATAGTCAGTTTTAGAGTTCATGTTTTTTTTCTTTTTCATACTGATTTTAATACTTTAGGTTTGAATCTGTATTTATTAGGCTAAGATTATTTAAAGGGTTCAAGAATTTTCATCAATTGTTCTTATTTGTTCTTGAAGATTTAATATAATTCGGATCTTCATATGATTGAGAGAATGTTTTTTAGTGAAACTCTTTAGTTTGGTTGGTGATTGGATGGATCATGGATATCGGATGTGGGTGCACCCGATTGCATCATGTCAAAATCGGAAAGTGGTTTAAATTTTTTTAAAAGAATCTATAATCTTTCCTATTTTCAAGCTTCTAATTTTATGGAATGATTTAAAACTTCCGATTATTATTTAATGTGGAAATAATTTTATGGTATGACTTAAAACCTCCTATTTAGTTGTATTATGTGTGTTTGATACATCCAATTTTATAATCTTGACGATTAATCTACTATATCTTTTTCTTTTGAAACTAGATCGTTCTTCCAATCTGCCTTAAACGCAAAAGTGATGGGTCTTTCTTGAAACAAAATCAATTGTTGTAGGCACGCCACTCAATCAGTTGTAAGTTTTCCTTCCCCTTATTATTTTGTTCATTAATTGTTCAATTTCCTAGGTTACTTTTCTATATTGTTCAAATCTTTTTTATAATTATCCCTGATTTATTTTTTCAAAATTATGTTTTGTATATTAATCAAAACCTAAATTTTGGTAAAATAAGTATATATTAACTATATTTACGCCCATTCCAAATTCAAAGGTTTGACCATATAAACAGTTGTTAGTAGTCAAAACTATATTTATTACACAATTTGATAAAACTTTTTAAATCTTTAAGTTTTTATGTCAAAGTATGGCAACGTTTGAATTTTATATGTATAGATTTGTGGTTAACGATTTTTTTATGTAAATTACAATCACTCTAGTTGTAACTGTCAACCAATTTTTGGTAGATTTTAGACTTTAACATTTTCATCATAATTAATTTATTTTTATACATTCAAAAATTATGATTTAAAAAACATCCGTTTTTTAAAGTCAACTACATTTAAAGAGACAAACAAATGGTTAATTTTTTGATTTTTCAAATTACTATTTTAGGTTATAATTAGCATTTATCATGATTTGCACAATTTTGGAAACATCTAATTTTAATAATTATGATTTCAATTTGATTAATAACCTTTAAACATAATCGAGTTATTATTAATTATTAATCATATATATAACCGTTTTATATAGAAATTTAAATTTGAATTTTTATAAAAATATTAATACGCCTGATTTACCTTATATATAATCAATTTTGTATATTTATTTTTTGTAAATAAAGTATGTTTACATATTATTTTCGTTAATATGATTACAACGAATTATCAATTTCAAATTTCAAATTTTGTTTAATAAAGATAAGAAATTACGCATACTAATTATCTTTTTAATCACACATTTTGAATGACTTAATCTTTTAAAAAATTAAAATTTTGAATTAAAGTTAATAATGATAACCATTACACCTATTTATTATCTTTAAATTATTATTTCCTAATATATTTAAAATATAACAATTAATAATTTTGGTTGTAACTTTCTCAAATTAATTACAAGTAAAAATTAAAATTTTAAATACTAGAATTTGAAATTATAGATCTGCGTTAAACTTTAAAAATATTTGAATACTTAATGTTTTATTTACATATTTATTCTGAAAATTTTGAATTTAAGATTTATGGTAACATTTAGATTTAGATTTAATTAACACAATTAAAATATTTAGTTCAGATTTTTGAATGATTTGAATTGTTCAAATTTTTATTACTAGAATTTGAATTGATAGATTTCAATTAAACTTTATAAATATTCAAATATTAAATGTTGTATTTAAGTATATAATTTCATATTTTGATATCTATACTTTTTAACATTATAAAAGTTCTAAATTTTGGATAACAATGGTAACAATAAGACTTAATTATAACATTTAATTCGAATTTTGAATTATCTGAATATTTTAAAAAAATTCAAACTTTGAATTTGAATTGATAGATTTCAGTTAAACTTTATAAATATTAAAATATTAAATTTTCTATTTAACTATATAATTTCATATTTTAATATCTATAATGGTAACAATTAGACTTAATTATAACATTTAATTCGAATTTTGAATGATCTGACTCAAACGGTGTCTTACTTTTAACATTTTATCAGAAATATTTTTCACTACTATTTATTTTTACTAGATAATACTCCTCAGATACCATCTGATAACAAGATTCCAGTCAAGTTCCAAAGGCGCCAATTCCCAATAAGCGTATGTTTCGCAATGACCATCAATAAAAGCCAAGGACAGTCTCTATCTAAGGTTGGATTGTATTTAAGAGACCCTGTATTCTCACATGGCCAGCTTTATGTCGCATTGTCAAGAGTTAAAAGCAGGGCATGTGTGAAGTTATTTATACTTGATGCTGATGGGAATGTCAAGACTAAAACAAAAAATGTGATGTATAAAGAAATATTTAGTGATATTTGAATAAAATGTGTATTGGTTTCTTTTAAATTTTAATAAAATATTTCTACTATATTTTTTTATACGTTTTACCGCTCAAAATAATTGTAATGTTTGGAACCGCGTGAAGAAGTATGAGTTGGGAATCCTTATGGATATGAAATACTGGTATGTGGATGGGATTAATGGAGAAGTGGTGATTACTCATGGAGATCTAAGTGACAACATTCTTGGAGTGTGTTCCAACCAACTGCATAAATTTGATGATGGATTGTCTCAAGAAGCTTCAGAGAATTGAGATAGAATACCCACAAAGAATGGAGGTTAACTGGATTACAGTGTAAACATGCTGTTGACTTATGCGTGAGGAAATGCATCTATGCGGAAAACATGTTGTAGGAAACATATTACCAGGACAGTGGACTACGATCGAAGACATCTACTAGTATTTGTTAAAGGGGAGTCTTAAAGTGCAGCTACTAATGACGAAGACTCGGTAAGTATATTCTGATCTTGGTATTTTGTCTTTATGTCGTTTTGATGTAAAATAATATTACTGTTGGCGAGAATGCCACAACCTTGCCATAGGTTGGCGAGGTTGTTAGTGTAGTGGGTTAGCCATAACGTCTCCAAAGGCCGGTGAGGTTATGGAGCTGGAAAGTTTGGTTAGGAAACCTATATATAGGTGTGTAGTTTTCTTGTTAATTAAGTATTTGAGAGCGTGTTTTTTGAGAGTTTTGAGAAAGTTGATTTCTTTAATATGTATTCTTTTTGAAGCTTAATAAGAAAACAATTTCTATTTGATTTGCGTGTTTACCTACATCATACGTTGATATCTCATACGCGTTAGGAGAACACACTACGTGTGTTATTGTGATCTTAGCTATATATGTCCTTATAGTGTCATTGGACATACATTTCTTGTTAATTAAGTATCTAAGAGCGTGGTTTATGAGAGCTTTGAGAAAGTTGATTTCTATAATCTGTTTTCTCTTTGAAGCTTAATAAGAAAACAATTTCTATTTGATTTACGTGTTTACCTACATCATACGTTGATATCTCACACGCGTTAGGAGAACACACTATGTGTGTGATTGTGATCTTAGCTATATTTGTCCGTATAGTGTCACTGTGACATACATTTCTTAAAAAACCTTTTATTATTTAAAAGATCCGACACATTATGATGACCGAGAGATCAACGGACCCCTGGTTGAGTTCGTGATCAGTTTTCGCGAGATCCTCTATTAGTACAAATATTATAAAATAATAGATTCGTTTTATATTAAGTATACTAGTAGGTAACCCGCGCGTTGCGGCGGGCGTGAAATATAAATGGGTTGCTTAGGTAAACGGGTTGTAACCAGGTTGGCGGGTTCTAAATATATTGTAACCGGTTGAACTTATAAACCAACTTTATATCATTTAGAGCTCCCTAAACTGTTTTGTTTTGAATAAACAAATCATTATCGTAATAATTCAGTATCTATTTTGAAACAAAAATGGACAAATTAATTGGTTGATGGCCAACCCAGCCCATTTTATCCTGCGGTGAAGAACCCATTACAACCCAAAACTTTATTTACCTGTTACACAACATTCCAACCTGCCCATTGTGTCTCCTTTAACCAAACTAAATGCATGGGAAAAACATACTGAAAGGAAAAAATAGAACAATCTGACACCTCAAGCTGTTCATGAAGTTGCTTATGTACTTCCATATGCAATTTTAATGTTTCAGTGAACCCCAACTTCCTGCCATAAAAACTCCTATACAAATTCAAATGTTTCAGTGAACCCCAACCTCCTACAAAATACGCATATCACCAATGACACAAATTAGAGTTGATCTAATTGATAGCCATAATAATTTGCAACTTATATATAGAAAGAATGCTTGAATTCACCAATGTTACGGTTGCCCAGATGTTGCTCATATTAGTTCCATTGACATAAAACTTTGAAGGTTTGTCTTCACAAAAGTACAAAACTCAATTGGTTCTCGCATATAAACAAACTGTAAGCATTCACTGCATCCTCTCTCACTTGAGAAATAACAACAGAACCCATTGCACAAAAGAAAAAGAGATTTTTTTTAAATTAAAATTTAAAATTAAAAAATTAATATTATATCATTATATGAATATTAATGAATTTGTAAAGAAAACTCACTTGTTGTTGGAATTTTGGTGATGTTAGGACGGATGAAGAACAATTTAAAGAGAAGCATACCCTCTGGAACAAATTTATCCCGTGAATATAGTGAAGGAGGGCAGGTACAATTGAAAGATTATTATAAGTTCAATTTATACTATGTATTACTAAAGCTGGTAAGAGAAGAGCAAAGGATGGTAACTGTTGATGCCATTGATGAAGGAAGAGTAATGAATTGCTTTCAATATTAAATGCACAATATTGATGTCAAAATTGTTAAAAGCACATGGTACAAGCATCTTAATGCATCACATGGTACAAGCATCTTAATGCATCACATGGTACAAGCATCTTAATGCATTGACAAGGGCATAAAAGGAAGAAAAGTGGTCAAGTTTAGAGATTTACACTTGTGACTTTTAAGTTGCCACCTTAACTTTGACATTTTGGACCTTTTTAGTTTTTACCCATTGCTCACTCTTTATAATGTAACTAGTAGGTAACCCGCGCGTTGCGGCGGGCGTGAAATATAAATGGGTTGGTTAGGTTAACGGGTTGTAACCAGGTTGGCGGGTTCTAAATATATTGTAACCGGTTGAACTTATAAACCAACTTTATATCATTTAGAGCTCCCTAAACTGTTTTGTTTTGAATAAACAAATCATTATCGTAATAATTCAGTAGCTATTTTGAAACAAAAATGGACAAATTAATTGGTTGATGGCCAACCCAACCCATTTTATCCTGCAGTGAAGAACCCATTACAACCCAAAACTGTATTTACCTGTTACACAACATCCCAACCTGCCCATTGTGTCTCCTTTAACCAATCTAAATGCATGGGAAAAACATACTGGAAGGAAAAAATAGAACAATCTGACACCTCAAGCTGTTCATGAAGTTGCTTATGTACTTCCATATGCAATTTTAATGTTTCAGTGAACCCCAACTTCCTGCCATAAAAACTCCTATACAAATTCAAATGTTTTAGTGAACCCCAACTTCCTGCAAAATACGCATATCACCAATGACACAAATTAGAGTTGATCTAATTTATAGCCATAATAATTTGCAACTTATATATAGAAAGAATGCTTGAATTCACCAATGTTACGGTTGCGCAGATGTTGCTCATATTAGTTCCATTAACATAAACCTTTGAAGGTTTGTCTTCACAAAAGTACAAAACTCAATTGGTTCTCGCATATAAACAAACTGTAAGCATTTACTGCATCCTCTCTCACTTGAGAAATAACAACAGAACCTATTGCACAAAAGAAAAAGAGATTTTTTTTTAAATTAAAATATAAAATTAAAAAATTAATATTATATCATTATATGAATATTAATGAATTTGTAAAGAAAACTCACTTGTTGTTGGAATTCTGGTGATGTTAGGACGGATGAAGAACAATTTAAAGAGAAGCGAAGGAGGGCATGTACAATTGAAAGATTATTATAAGTTCAATTCATACTATATATTACTAAAGCTGGTAAGAGAAGAGCAAAGAATGGTAACTGTTGATGCCATTGATGAAGGAAGAGTAATGAATTGCTTTCAATGTTAAATGCACAATATTGATGTCAAAATTGTTAAAAGCACATGGTACAAGCATATTAATGCATCACATGGTACAAGCATCTTAATGCATTGACAAGGGCATAAAAGGAAGAAAAGTGGTCAAGTTTAGAGAATTACACTTATGACTTTTAAGTTGCCACCTTAACTTTGACATTTTGAACCTTTTTACCCATTGCTCATTCTTTATAATGTAATATAGATAAAACAGTTCATCGAACCGTATTTTTTATATTAAATTTCAATTTCACCCTTTATACTATTTATAATATATGTCTTTAACCCATTTAAGCTTTTAGCAGTTGATTTTACTCTAACAAATAATGACTTCCAATCATTATGTTAAAAAAATTGAATACGTATTCATAATTTAATTTATTTGTATTGCAAGTTATAATGACTACCAAAGTGGTACTGATGCCACGATGAATCGAAAAACATTGGAACCATATTTATTATTATGGTTTTTGATAGATGCAAACCACAACTTTATTTTTTAGGTTGCATAACACAACTTGTATGCGATGAATTATTATTATTATTTTTGTATCGTCAATTACATCAAGTATGACTACCATAACAGATTGAACTGATACCACCCAAACAATAGCGATATTAGTACCCCCACCTATCCCTGCAGTAACATGTGGCCAATGCTCATTAGTTAAAATGCAGGACAACTTAATGGTAAAGCATATTTCAACATTTAAATCTTGATAACTAACTAGGTTGCATTTTACCTTAAAAAAGAATGTGATGTATTCACTTGTTAATCTTCGTTGATTTCTCTTTGTTTGTTTCTTTTTTTTTTTTTAATGGAGTCATGCTGCAATACTACCCAAATCCGTTTTTCATTTTCGTGTTTCATCTTTCTAGTTATACCTAGAATTATTATTTGCATCCATAGAAACGAGAGATACTCGTCTTTCTAGTTTCTACACAGTTTATTGGATCCAAATTATTGGCCATAAGATCAAATGGTAGTAGTCCATCAGGCCCTCAAGACCAGTATTATATGGGCTATACAGATCAAAATAATTTTTTTGTCGATCAGCCCATGGATGTTGCAAGATTAAATAACTTGTTTCAAATTGTTTTGTTACAAGCTAAACGTTAAGACCCACGTTTGGCATGAGAGGGAGTGACATAGAAAAATAAAAATAGTTAGGTTAATGATAATTTGTTAGTAGCAGTCTCTAGTTTGTTAGTCTAGAAGATATTATACGTAACCAAATAATAATAACATATAGATTATTTTGGGTCATATACATATTATTATTCTAAAACAACGAATTAAATTCAAGGAGTCACAATAAACTAAGATTAGTGTGATGTTTGATTGATATTGATGAAAGTAAAATGGGATATATAGCTTCAATGGCTACTTAATTACTAAGCTTGTAATGCTACTTAATACAGAAAATGACCAAAGTAAAACTTAAAAAATATTTGTTATCTTTCTTCTTTTTCTCAAAACTAAGTTTTTTTAATCCCATGTCAATGACATACGTTTAAAATAATAAAAGTTTAATAAACGCTAACACTCATGCTATAGTTTTTAGAAGTTTTTTCACTATGTTTTTAAAATGTTTTCGAAGATTTTATTTAATTGTTTATTGATTTTAGTATTTTGCTGATGATCCATGATGATTTCATTGCTACGTGTGCAATATCTAGACGTGTTCATGAGCTTACGATAATTAAGATAATTACATTTTATTTATCTTATTATGGCGTATTGTATTTAGTGGCAGACCCAGAAAATTTCTTCATGGCTACAAAAGTTTTTAGGGTCATTTGGCAATCGCTATATAATATTTGTTTCGGTCTACTTCAGGTCGGATCAAGTCAGGTCGCATAAGAAAAAGATAAGCTAAATGATATTGTGGTGTATTGGCAGTCCCATGACCTTGCAATGTGGAGATCATGGGTTGGAGTCTCGTCTGGAGCAAAACATATATATATATATATATATATATATATATATATATATAGGATTTGGTTCAAATGAGAACCTTTCCCCAAATTGAGAACTGAGAGAACCATTCTGGGCCACACATTTCTCTAAGGCAAAAAAAAAAAATAATTTTTTTTTTATTTTTTTTTTGCAAAAATCGCTGCTTTATATGTAAGAATTTTTTTTTTATTTTTTTTGTATTTTTTTTTTCAGTATACACATGTGTATAATTGCATTATACACATATGTATAATGCAATATACACATATGTATACTGAAATATACACATATGTATAGCTGAAAAATGCTATATACACATATGTATAATTGCTATATACACATATGTATAAATGAAAAAAAAATTCAAAAAAAAATAAAAAAAAAATTTTCCTTGCATAAAAATGTGCGATTAAAGCAAAAAAAAAAAAAAAAAAAAAAAAATTTTTTTTTTTTTTGCCTTTATATGAAATGTGTGGCCCAGAATGGTTCTCTCAGTTCTCAAATAGGGGTTGGTTCTCTTAGGATCCCTACCCTATATATATATATATATATATATATATATATATATATATATATATATATATATATATATATATATAGTGTTAGGATACTTTGAAAACTCCTCTGAGTTGCGAGAACTTGAGAACTATTCTAGACCATTGATCTTGAGTATTCAATGGTTGAGATTTATTCTTGGAATTGTTTTGTCATTTTGTGAATTATAAAATCTAATTATAATTTGTAATTAAAATAATAAGCCTAAAGGGTAATTTGGGTATGGAATAAAATTTGTTTCTCTCCCTTCTGCCAACACCATCAGTCTCCCATCATCACTTTTTTTTAAATTTTCACTCTCTTTCCAAAAATATTGCAAATAATACTTGCCACGAACTCAAACCAAATTACACCAGTGTAATAAAACGAAAAACATAACCAAATTACATAATCTTGCAATAAAACTTGCCACTAACTCAACCAATTACACCAGTGTAAGAAAACGTAAAACATAACCAACTTACAAATCCACCAAAAAATATAAAGAAACCTATATCTAAGCTAATTCTACAAAAATCTTGTCCACTAACTCAAGCAATTACACCGGTGTAAAACTGTTCAACAATTTAGATCCTGGTCTGCATAAAACATAACAAATTAGATGAAGTAAAAAAATGAAGTCATTTAGGGGAAATGTTTTACACAATGTATCAATTTACACCAGTGTAGAAAAGGAAACAAAATAGTTACAAAATACCATAAATCTATCCTAACACAATTAATAAAATCACGAAATCAAAAACGTGTTTTATGTTGGTGTAACCCCCAAAATGTTTATTAGAATGCTAAGCAAAAAGCACCAAAAAACCATGTTTACGTTGGTGTAACCCATTAGTGATTGACCAACCAAAAAAACCAGCTTACGTTGGTGTAACACAAGTGAGTTGAACAAACCAAAAAGGATGCACACCTTTTTTCTGAATCTAAAACCATGTTTAAGTTGGTGAACCCAATAATAATAATAATAATAATAATAATAATAATAATAATAATAATAATAACAACAGAAAAATAAAAATAATAATAATAATAATAACAGGAAAATAAAAAATAAATAATAATAATAAATAATAGTAATAAATAATAATTAAAAAAAACCTTCATCGATCCACCGTCTGAGCCACCACCCCCGCCACTCCCACCGTCGTCACCCACCACCCATCGACCAACCACCAACCTTCATCGATCCACCGTCGTCACCCACCACCCATCGACCAACCACCAACCTTCATCTTCATCTTCAAGCCTGAAACCCACAAACCCCATCTAAACCTTCATCGATCCACCCACAACCCCCATCCAAAACTGAAAACCACCCTCGAAAACCCCACCATTCACCATCGCCTCCACCTGTACAGATCCACCACCAAAAAACACCACCACCCCTCCACCAAAAACCACCACCATCGACCAGATCTGGCACCATCAAACACCCACCATTCGACCAAAAACCATCGCCTCCACCCGTTCAGCACCCCACCACCGTCTTCCTTTTCCAGCCTCTGCTCCGTTCAGCACCACACCACCGTCTCCCACCCCCTCTGCACCATCTCCCACCTCCATCTCCAAACCACCCCCATTTCCCAACCCTCTGCACCGTCTCCCACCTCCATCTCCGACCAAAACATCGAAAAACAACTTCAGATCCGCCCCTGTTCTTCTGTTTTTTAGAGAGAGAGAGAGAACGAGAAAGAGAGAGAGCCGGGGTTTGTGTGTGTGTTTTAGAGAGAGAGAGAGAGAGAGAGAGAGAGAAAGTGAGAGAGAGAGGACAGACTGTTTTAAATGATGTGTCGTGGGGTGTGGGTGGGGTGGGGTGGGGTAGGGGAGGTGGTATTTTTACTAAAATGCCCTCTATTATAATAATAGAGGTGGGTTACGTGTCACGTTATTATTGGTCTAGGGGAGTTCTTAAGTTCTCTCAACTCAGAGGAGTTTTCAAATTATCCGGATCCTATATATATATATATATATATATATATATATATAGGGTAGGGTTCAAATAAGAACCATACCTTAAGTAGGAACCATAGGAACCAATCTTAGCCATTGATCCTAAATGGCATGATTGTAATTAATTAGAAGTTTAATTTATTAATTATTTTAATGTAGGGGTATTATTGTACATTTGTAATTCCCCAACATTCTCCTATTTTTATTTATACAATAACAAATTTCAATGGTTCAATGTTGTTTTTGTAACAAACTTCCATTACGATTGTTTTTTTTCATTTAATTTAGTTTTTGTAATTTGTTTACACACAGGTTTTTTTTTGTCGTTCAATATGACCATAGTTTGGACACATATGTACATTGGTGTATATCTATGTCGAAATGTAAGTTAAATATATCAGTGTACACCAAAAAGAGATGTTGAGGTTTCTTCCTTTTTGTATATAAACGAAATATACATTGGTGTATATCTGGGCTGGAACCTGTATGAAACTGAATGCAGTTGTGCATATCATCCAGGTGCATTACACATGATACATATGTGTAGAATGTCATGAAGCAAAAACAAATTGGCTTATGATTCATTCCCAATTTATAAAACAAAAATAATTACAACGAATATATGCTTATGGCGTCATTCCCAATTTATATTACAAATAATTGTTTATAGATGATTTTTTTAGTGTATTCCACATGATACATATGTGTATAATGTCATTGAAGCAGAAACAAATTGGCAAAGACAAAATGTATGATGTTTACCATAACCTAATATATATACATATGTGAACAAAAGAAAAACTAGATACATAATGAAAATTCATGAATCAGTTTTGAAGTAATCGTGTTGTACATAAATGTATAATATGAAAACATGGATTCGGTGATGCATAAACAAAAACCTCAAAAAACACATGGTATTTAACATACACTGTTATTATACATCAGTGTACCATGGTACATCAGTGTACCATGTATAAACATTAGAATGTGGAAGGTGTTATTATACATCAGTTAAAATGTAGACAATCATATGGTGATGAAGTTGGTAGTAAAAGAAGTGTAAACATTCATATACATGTATGTATAAATATTTGAATGTGGAAGGTGTTATTATACATTAGTGTACCATGGTACATCAGTGTATCAAATATAAACATAGTACATATATCGAAAACCTGCAACTCAAAATAAGAATATAGGTGTTACTTTGAAACCTTTAGCCACAACACACCACCGCACAAGTATCTTGTACGCAACCGCAGGCTCGGTGCCGCCTGTAGAACTTCAATCGTCGTTCAAGTTCAACAGACAAACCACCCACACCGCTTCTCGTACGTTTTGGTCGCCGCCTAACCACGACTTCTTTTCCGGTCACGATTCATGAATTCCGGCATGTATATAACGTAATTTAAAACAACCAAGAAAGGGTGAAAGATTATTCTTTTGACATGGAATGATGAACAATATTGTCGATCAATGTAAAACAACCCAAAAAATTTTGCTGATTTCTTTAGGATTTTCCAATTAGATTTTGGAGAAGGGAGGATTTTAGATCTTCAATTGCAGATTTGTAGGAAACTAGGTTATGATATACGTAACTGATGTGATGCAAGTATTTTGAAGAAAAGAAAAGATAATCGATAGTGATGAAAAAGTGATTAAGATGTTGAGAAATTTTAGGAATGTATAGGAGTATTATGCGCAGGAAGTTTTAGTAACTTCCATTAATAAAACTTTTATTTTAAATTAAAATATAATAGATAATTGTTTAATTACATAACTACCCCTTAGATCAAGATTAAAGATGAAGGGCTAGGATTGGTTCCTAAGTTCCTAACTAGTCCCTTGGTTCCTATTTGATCTTTTTCCTATATATATATATATATATATATATATATAGGGGAAGGATAATTTGAAAACCCTCCCCACTTGAGAAAACCCACAAAACCCCAATCATAACCATCCATTACATGTGATCTATGGTCAAGATCAATTCTAGATTTTAGATCAAAAGTTAGGATATATGTAGTACAAAAAGGGGTAAAATGGTCCAAGAATTTGTAAACTCTCTCTCTCTTCCTGACAAACACTCTCTTAATTCATCTCTCATCTTTCTTTCTTAAAAGTTGTGCATATGTATATTATTTTATTAATATAAAGTGAGAGTGTTTTTCTCTAAATTCAAATTTTAATAACAAACAAACAAAAAACAAACATTTCTTATAAATATTTTTAAGTAAGTTACCAGAATTTGAGTAGCACATTCTTCAAACGTTGACTCACCAACAACAAAAACATATGTTTTCATAACTTATCTCACAAAAACATGTAATAAAATATAACCCAACAACAAAACATATGTTTTTGCAACCTAATCTCACTAAAAACATATAATAAATTATAACTCAACAACAAAACATATGTTTTCACAATTTATCTCACAAAAACATATAGTAATAAATTATAGCCCAACGAAAAAACATATGTTTCCACAACTTATCTCACCAAAAAATTATAACCCAACAATAAAAACATATGGTTTAACAAAACTTATCTCACTAAAAAAATCAAATTATAAATCCAAACAAAAAAAAAACATTTGTTTTTACAATAAAAACATATATTTCACAAAACTTATCTATATAATAAATTATAACCCAACAAAAAACATATGTCTTCACAAACATCTCACTAATAAAGAATTATAAATCCAAACAAACAAAATACATATGTTTTTAGTTGAAAACACACTTTGTTATACAAAAAAAATAATAATAACAAGGATACTAGATCAAAAGAATTGTTAAACGTATCAAAGCCCAAATAAAATAAAACAAAATAAAGATCAAAACAAACTATGTAAAACTGTCACCCATAACATTAAAGGAAAAAATTGTACATTGCTTTTCTTGAGATGAAATCTATTATCAAAACATATATGCTCTTGGACTTTTTCATGCTTTGGGTTGTTGTACCAAGTGCATAAAAAATTGTACTTTACTTTTCTTGAAATGAAATCTATTATCAAAACATATAATCTCTTGTTGGATCGGCTCTTGACCAGATCTTGTATTTATCAAAATGTAAATACACAAAAAAAACCCACAAATAAAAACCCCATCTGGAACTTGGTTGCCGGATCTTGTTCTTGTTGCCCCATCCGATGAACCTGCAAATTTTGAAGGAAGTTATCAGTGTAAACCGAGGGAACCCCATCTCGAGCTGCTTTGGTCACCATCTTGTTGCCGAATCTGGAACCCCATCTCGAGATATCGGTTTTGAAGGGAGTTATCTTGTTGCTGGATCTTGTTCCCCTGTGCGTGGAGAGGGAGAGAGAAAGATGAGGGTGATACACTAAAGAAAGGATGAGGCAACTCTTGCTTTGTGTGTGTAGAGAGAGAGAGAGAGAGAGAGAGAGAGAGAGATGAGGGTGAGACACTAGAGAAAGATGAGGTAGGAGAGTAGTTTGAGAGAGATAGAGAGATGGGATCTTTAAGGGGGTTGGTTAGTAAAGTTTGTCAGGAATATGTAAGGATGCAAATGACTATATTGTCCTTATAGACATAACCAACTTTGTAGACGTGGAAGCATAAATAGCCACACAATGAGGTTTCCTTGGTTTCCTAAACTCAATGTGGTTTTCTATTTAGAATTCCCCTATATATATATAGGTTTAGGTTCCTGTACAAAGGACATATTTCGTGAGAAGTGTGAGAAGGATTAAGAATTGACATGTAGGCATCATGTTTTGGATTTAGGAATGATGTTTTAGGTTGTTTTAACTTGAAAAACACCAAACACAACAATCTAAAGCACAATGCAATGTATTATAGTTATTAGATTTAAAAAACAACTAAAACACACTACTTAACACTTAAAACACACTGTTTAATGTTCTTAGCATGGTGTTTTATGTTTTAAGCCTAAAATACATTGTTTTTGGTTTTTAATTGTTATGTTTGGTGTTTTTCTAGGCAAAACAATCCAAAACATCATGAATAAGTTCAAAAAATGATGCCTAAGTATCAATTTTTAATCCTTTTCACACTTCTCACGAAATATAGCCTTTGTACAGGAACCTCACCCTATATATATATATATATATATATATATGGGTTGAGCCAAATTTTACCACAACAAGCCTTTAGACAGTGGGTTTCCTTTGAATAGTAATGGGCTGGGTCACCACTCAGTTTGTGTTCACAAGCATAGATGACCTTTTGCCTTTGGTTTTATTGTGGTGATCATGCTTTCGTTGGTTGTTAAAAAAATTGCATTAAAATTCATTTCAAATTGCATAAAGTATCTAGTATGTCTAAAGTTCTTTACGGGTTTTATGTTTTAAAACCTAATCACAACATTAATTAGCGAGATAATCCTAAGCAAGTCTTTTCAAGTCAAATGTCATTACAAGATCCACCAAGACTTTAATAACCTTTTAATAATTACAACTAAAAAATACAACACAACCATACACTGATACACAACCTTTAAGAAACATATATATATATACATAATAGAAATATCATAATATAAAACAAAAGAAAGAGAAGATATCAATTATCTTTAAATTAGAAACATTAAAACCATTGCTTAAAAATGTAAAAATGCTAATTATGTGCTAAGATTACGTTTTCGACAATCATGATATATTTTATTTATATAAAAAGACTTTGAGACTGTTTGTTTAAGCTCTTAATGAACTCTTAATATGACATATGCCTAAATCGTTCAAACATAGTTTATTCAGACTGTTTGTTTAACGATTAGATGTCTGAATCGATTAGACATTTGCCTCTATATGGGTAAGCATTATACTGAGTCTGAATGGTTCAGACCTCTTACTGGTTCGGCACTTAATGGCTTAGACCTCTTACTAGTTCGGCACTTACCCATTCAAAAGATCTTAGAAAGCCCTTAAAGTTAGGAAGGAATATTTAAGTAATTGAAATATTACTTTATTAGTTTATTTCATCATGATATACCTAGGGTGATTGTAGAATTCTATGAACAAAATACTCAAAACGATTTATTAAGAAACAACTATGGAAAAATTGTATAGAAAATCAAGAACAACTCTCAAACCTCTCAGGCACTATAAATACAGATCATTAACTAAACGATCTACACAACTATAACAAGATCTAACAGGAATCAACAACCCTAATGCAGATTAGCTCAAAACCCTAGACTTGAATAGAAGAAAACCAGATAGACTGTAAGAGAGACCACTGAAACAAAACTAATATCTGGACTCCATAAAAACGCCGAAATCTTAGAGCCCGTGTGTCTTTTTATCATCAGAAAATGGCCTCTAGAAATAATATCTCATACCATCTTATTGTGAGAGAGAGAGAGAGGTATGTATATTATTAATCTCTGGATCATTGAGTTATACATATAGGCCACCGACTTCAATAAAGTGTAGTATATATTGTGACATGGGCCAAACGATATTAGCGGCCCATGACCACTTTTAATTTCTTGAGCCCACTCGCACACAAGCCCACTGCTACACTTCTTGCCTACACCATGACAGCTACACGAGTCCACATCCTGCACAATACTTATGCAACATGATAAAATACGTTGTATATTATAACAAGTAATAAAATTGAAATTGGAGATCTATTATTTTCAACACCCCCTCCCAATTTTCTTACTTGACCATTCAACAAATAAAAATACATGATTTGCATGAAAAGTCATAACACAAATCACACGAAAGACTCAACTGTTTAAGAACTACTCAAGTAGATTAAATCAAATATAAAACAAGAAATTCTTCAACCTATGCAGATCATCAACTTGGTGATCTGCCAACAAACTCTCAAATGTATACGATCTTTAGACTAGAACCTAATCTATATGCAAGAGACTGAACAAAGACTTATGAAAATCCTTTGTAACAAAAAACATGAACCACTTGTGGGTTGAATCAAAAACAATAGCTTAATATCAAGAACATGTTTTGTTTTATCAAGAACACAAGTATCAATCAAATATGTTTTGTTTTACTCCCTAAATGAACACTCAGACTAACACAACGACAATCAGAATCGACTATAGAAACACAAAACATACAACTCATATGTTCAAAAACAGTGAGTGCAGTATAATCCTAATCGACAATAGAAGACAGAGAACATAGACGGCTAGAGAGAGACTTAAACAACTCAAAAAATGGTACATAGCAAAGAAATAGAAATACCAACCTGCACATTCAACACTAAACTGGTTATGATACTGAACAAGTTCACATGTCACAGCAAATATGATACAAAATACAGTTTTTACTTTCCAAGCTTTTTAAGAGAATCCACAAAATATTCAAAACAAACATAGCCAATTTTCCATGTTTAGGGCTAGAAACAAATCTCCTAGTTTCAAGACTTTCTCAGTCATGGCTTATGCATATACTTAAAACACTTAGGACAAGAAGCTTATAGGATGACTGAAAAACAAATCTAAACCAATCAACAATTCTCAACCACAACAGATCATCAACTGGATCATGTGCTTACAACCTCTCAAGCGTTTACAGAAGTTGTACTATCTAAGTCAGACTAAACTTGTATAGAATATAAGTCAGCATGATTGGAAAATGACAAGTATATCGTTTTTAACAATTTAATGATTTCAATATCTAGGATTTCTTAAACGAAACTTGGCCAATTTAAAATTTTCATTTTAAAAAACACCTTTACTATCACATGTGACCAGCTTATTATTTATATAGCCAGCTGGTATACAAAAAACAATTATCTTTACAACCAGTAAATGGCCACAAAAACATAAAGCAAATGATATGATTGACTTAAAACTTCTCAAAAGCACGTCTAGACCTACGAACTAACACCAATAATGATTTTCAACTAGAAAACCGAAAAATCAGAACAAGTCTTGTCTCAGGTGTGTAAAATATTTTGAGCAGACATATAAGAGAGATTTTAAATCCATATTTCAGAATGAACACGATAAGAAAACATATTCTGATTAAATCAATTGAATCACACTACTCAGCCATTGTCCTGTCACCAAAGCATAAAATAGACATAAACAAACACACATGTCCGATTAACACAAGATCACACAATCATCAATCAGAAACATGCAAGGAACTTTGATTTTATCAAAAAACTTTCACAACTTCTCATAGACATAGACCACACAAACTGAGAATACATGATTCAAAGTATATTTGATACATGCAGAAGCACATAAACTACATGAGTACTAACAACCATCAACGTCTAACTGAACGAAACCACATGATTTCATAGAGAAAGAAACTCCAAAAAGACACAAAACAAACACGATGGCTGGCATTAACATCAAAACATAAATCCATATATCAATATACAGATACAACTTTCTGCACACACAGAAAGGAAAACAATCAGAAAACATTTTCTGATTACTCAAGAACCACATGGTTCCACAACATTATCAGAAACATATCTGATACAAAACAAAAGTCACATGAATTTGTAAAACATTCAAAGACAATTTTTGCCAATTCAGTTTGTTAAAAAACACTTGAACCACAAGATTCAACAACCATACAATAATGGTAAATCAGATATTTTAACAAATGAATATCAACCTTTAGAACATAGGCAGAAACAAAACGAAACTGCTTACAATCTCTCTTCTAACCTCTACAGTTCTGGCCATCAACAAGATGATCCAATAACAACACTAACACGACCTAACGGATTACCTAAACCCACAACATGTAGATTTCCTATCAGGAATCCAAGATCTAGTGTAAACACCAGATATTAAAAAACGAAGAGAAAACCAACAGATCAACCAAGAGACTAACACCACGATATTATCAAATGACTAGACTAGAACACCTTTGATACTATTCACAAATTCAAACAAAAATAAGTGCAGCACAAAATCCTAATCGTCAACAACGAATGAGAGAAAAATATGACTCAAATAACTAGATAAACAGGATTCATGTAATACAACCTGTAAAGAACATAAAGACTAATTTAATTAATCCAAAATTTCTGATTTGACAAAAAAACTCTTTTTAACTTTACAAGAACATGAATCACCCAGAAATGAATCATACAACACAAAACAAATCTGACAACGAAGAATCACACAACTCTTCATCAGATCACAAAGATACAGCCAATCAGAAAGTTCTAAATGAACACAAAGATCACAAGATTTCTGACCAAAAAAACATATTACTCACACAAGACTGCACAAAATTCAAGATATAATCTTGACAAATACATCTAGTTAAAAAAACTTCATCACATAGACCGACTAACCAGACGACATGAATCCACAGGCCCCATAAATCATCAAGACACGAGTTTATATAACAAAACCCATCAAGATACGGTTAGAACCTCTATTAAAATAGGAGACATCATTCACAACATGTAAACACGGTTATAGCCTAAACAAAATCTGATAACAAATAAAATCACATGATTCCAATACCAGAGTATAATCTTTCACATGAGAAGAAAAACACATAAGGCTGCAACGATAACAAGATTCAATCTTTAGAACAAACAAGACAGAAGCCAACTGGATCTGCTTACAGTCTTCTCTAACCCCTATGGTTCAAGTCATCTCATCAACCAGATAACAAACAATAACAAACTCCTATTCTAAACCAGAAACTTACACAAAGATCTGATTATAAATCTCACACTACGAAGCAATACAAAGATTCAATTGTCATGATGTATCTTACCTTAGAACAGTGAGAGAAAACAAAGAATATACCGGAATTACAAGATGACATACCATATAGGTCACTCAACTTCATATTATCCGAAGGATAAAACATGACAACCCTTTTGATGAAACAAACAAAAAAACAAGTCATGAGAAAACCTTTTCACATATGGACAAATAACAAAGATGCAACTTATTTAAAATTTTATAGCCCTTTACGACTTTTCCACATAACCGTTTCAATCAATGTGAAGAAAAAAAACAACATTTCGACAAAATCATACACTTTTAAAGACCAAAACATTTGATTTCAACGACAATTACTTAATAAAGAAGCATTGTAAAAGTAATAAAGAAGCATTATCGTTATTATCACCATTATCTGGCATGACTAAGTGTTATAAAACCGGTAATCCTTATTAATACAAGTTTAACAAACAGTAGCCACACACTACAATATCACAGACTAAACCAACAATAAATGATGAACATGAAAAACGAATAAGCCGACGAAACGAAGCCAGGGACCAGTTCAGTGGTTCATCACTCAAAGGTGCCACCGCAGGCCTTAACTTGGAGCACCTAGACACTAAGACAGACATAATAATCACATAGTTAAGTCTCGCCCATCGGTACTCCTAACCTGGCCAATTGACTTCTAGACACAATACAGTAAAATATCAATAGTGCAAGGGAACAATCTCACCAGAAAATAGCCAAGTTAGGGTGACTCCCTCCAAAGCAAGTTAGACTTGTAACCTTCACTCAGGGTTACACAGTCTAACGCAAGAAAACCACAAGCAGCTAATTCAGGTTAATCACCAACTGACCATATCCAACCAAATCTGACCAACTCCAACAATTTTCTCAAAGACCTTCAGCTTCCTGGACCAGATCTGATCAAAAACTCAGCGGAAGACTCAAGAACCCAAGGAACCATAATCCAAGAACCAGATCGCACAACTATTCGACCACCACATAGAGAAGAAACCCCGGATCACGAGACTAAACATAAGCACAACATCACATATCTGACCCCAATCCCATTAAAAAACAAACCATTATTGTTACTCAGTTTATTATTTCAAACGGAAAAACGAGGAAGATGTGTTAGTGACGGAAAACTAAACACAAAGAAAAAAGACAATCGATTTAGGATTTGACTTAGAAAAACGTTTAGATATCAACCGATTAAGAGCCTAAGCTCTGATACCATGTCAGAACTCTATGAACAAAATACTCAAAACGATTTATTAAGAAACAACTATGGAAAAACTGTAAAGAAAATCAAGAACAACTCTCAAACCTCTCAAGCACTATAAATACACATCATTAACTAAACGATCTACAAAACTAGAACAAGATCTAATAGGAATTAACAACCCTAATACAGATTAGATCAAAACCCTAGACTTGAATAGAAGAAAACCAGATAGACTGTAAGAGAGACCACTGAAACAAAACTAATATTTGGATTCCATAAAAACCGCCGAAATCTTAGAGCCTGTGTGTCTTTTTATCATCAGAAGATGGCCTCTAGAAATTATATCTCAGACCATCTTGTTGTGTCTGAGAGAGGGGTATATATATTATTAATCTCTGGATCAATGAGTTATACATATAGGCCACCGACTTCAATAAAGTGTAGTATATATTGTGACATGGGCCAAATGATATTAGCGGCCCATGACCACATTTAATTTCTTGAGCCCACTCGCACACAAGCCCACTGCTACACTTCTTGCCTACACCTTGACAGCTACACGAGTCCACATCCTGCACAATACTTATGCAACATGATAAAATACCCTGTATATTATAACAAGTAATAAAATTGAAATTAGAGAACTATTATTTCCAACAGTGATTATTCACTAGTGTCTTAGTTATATACATTGTGACAAATTTCAGCGGCAAGCAAATAACAGTGATTACCTACACAAAACCAAATTATTTGCCCACAATTGAAGGAGTGGGAGTCTAAACTCTGTCCCCAAGAGAAGCTTTTACTGCTTCTTGATCACCTTCTCAAACCGTTGCCGTGTTCCAATAAATATATGGCAACTCCTCAAATAATTTTGTTCAAGGCTCAATAGACTCTTTTCATGCTTCTTTATCGTGTTCTTAAAGTCCTGATTACGAGTCATCATTGAATTCTTGCTAATAGTTGCCAACTTGCCATTGTACTGTTGTAATGTTGTTGGTAAAGGCTTCGGATAGAAAGACTTTGACTTTGATGTGGTTGTACTGTTGATTAACTATGAGTTTTTCATGGCCCCTTTTTACCGTTTTTACATTTTTTTGGAGAAAAACATGCGTACAGTTTTCAGTTACAACTATGACTATTATGTGAACATGAGACATTAAGGTTCAGGATCCATTAAGCCCTCGTGTCATACATCACACCATAACCATTAGCAATGGACTTAGCCATGAAATACCAGAATAGATCTATTGGGTTGACACCTCCACTCTGGGTCAGTCGCTCTGACCGGATGACATATATCAAAAGAGTGCTTGTATTTCACATTATTTCATTGTCCTTAATGTACAATGGGCGAGGCACAACATGTCAAGGTTTGGTTATGGGCTCATGTCAGATCACATATTGATTATTGCCCTAGCTAGGCAGTAATTAAGTCGGTTTTGGATTACATGTCCATTATATACAAACCCGTGAACTCACCAACTTTATGTTGACCTATACTTTTACATGCATATTTTTCAGGTAACTAGCATGAAGCATGGAACTTGGGAGGGTCGCGTGCGAGCATTATGGGATACTACCTTTTGAACCGTTGTTGTGTTGTTTTAGTCAAAACATTTTCATACAATGGTTTTTATCTTAAGACAATTAACATTATGTTTGTGAAACTAAGTTGTCTAATGGAAGTTCCTATTTTAATTTAATTAATGCTTGTGTGACCTTTGTGCTTGGAAATCATTCGAAGTCGTATCCCGTGTTTCCGCCTTGGCAGGGCGTGAAAGATTGGTATCAAAGCACTAGGTTATAGCGAACTGAGATTCTTTTGAGTCAAATTATAATCGATACAAAAATTGATTTCGAAATGTTTTCCAAAGAAAAGAAACACAACACTTATCCCTACGCATATCTTCGACCAGAAGGATCTAAACATGCATCCAAGATGATGGGTTGACCTGCTCAACGATTACGACTATGAGATTAAGTACCATCCAGGGAAGGCAAATGTTGTAGCTGATTCATTGAGCCATAAGGAACGTGTCAAGACGTTGCATGTTCGCGCGTTAGGCATGACCATTCATACCGATCTCACTACTCGTATTCGCGAAGCTCAACAAGAAGCTATTAAGGACAGTAACATTCGGAAAGAAGCTCTCTATAGTCAGGTGAGTCAGCTGGAAACAAAGCCTGACGGGACAATGTATTTCTTGAATAGAATATGAGTTCCTTTGTATGGAGGTCTGCGTGATTTGGTTTTGGATGAAGCTCACAAGTCCAAGTACTCAATACACCCTGGTGCAGATAAAATGTATAAGGACCTCAAGGAGTTCTATTGGTGGCCTAACATTAAGGGTTGTATTGCGGCCTATGTCAGACTTTGCCTAACGTGTTCAAAGGTCAAGGCCGAGTACCAAAAACCTTCAGGTATACTTCACCAGCTGGAGATTCCCATTTGGAAATGGGAACAGATCTCCATGGACTTCATCACCAAGTTACCAAAGACACCTCGTGGTCATGATGCGATTTGGCTAATTGTCGACCGTCTAACAAAGTCTGCGCATTTCTTGCCAATTAGAGAAATAGACAAGATGGAGAAATTGTCTAGACTATACATTAAGGAGATCATGACAAGGCATGGCATGCCTGTTTCCATAATCTCTGATCGGGATAATCTTTTAACTTCGATATTTTGGTTCATTGCAAGAAGCCCTTGGTTTTCGTTTGGACCTAAGCACTGCTTACCATCCCCAGAAAGATGGACAAAGCGAAAGGTGTAATTGATTTTGGAGGAAATTGGGATACACAGTTACTGTTGATCGAATTTTCTTACAATAATAGTTACCACACCAGCATCAAAGCTGCTCCTTTCGAAGAGTTGCATGGATGCAAGTGTCGATCGCCCGTGTGCTGGGCTGAAATAGGGGACAAGAAATTGACAGGCCCTGAGCTCATCCAGGAAGCAACCGACAAGATCTTTCAGATCAGAGACAAACTAAAAGTTGCCAGAGACAGGCATAATAGTTATGCGGACCAACGGCGTAAACCATTGGAGTTCCAGGTAGGCGATAGAGTCTTGCTCAAAGTATCACCATGGAAAGGAGTACCCAGGTTTGGGAAACATGGAAAGCTCAATCCTAGATACACAGGTCCCTTTGAAATTCTTTCACGAATTGGACCAGTTGCATACAAGCTCAAGCTGCCCCAAGAACTCAGCAGTGTTCATGACACATTCCACGTCTCAAATCTCAAAAAGTGCCTTGCTGATGAGTCATTGGTTATCCCTCCAGAGGAGATCCACATTGATGATCAACTTCATTTCATAGAGAAGCCAATAGAGATAACCGATTGGAAGGTTCAGAAGCTTCGTCGCAGTTAGGTCAACCTAGTCAAGGTGCATTGGAATTCGAAGGGCGGACCCGAGTACACTTCGGAGTGGGAGGATCAGATGAAACGCAAGTACCCCCATCTCTTCTAGGAGATCATCAGTTCAGATGACCAACACCAAAAATTTCGCGGACGAAATTCCTCTAACAGGGGGAGAATGTGACACCCGTCAAAATCATAGGTCATGATCGTACACTTACTTACACGTATACATTGTGCATGGCATTACATTTCATCTATTTCATCATAATTGAGCCATACAGGGTTCCAATGAGTCAATCCCGAGGCATCTAGTCTAGCAGTAGACAAAATAGTTAATACAAAGTCCCAACTAGTCAAGTAATTCATGATAGATTATAGGAAATCCAGGCAAAACCCTAGGTTTTGGGAATCGATACCATTGAACATAAGATTTCACTTTGTTGCCCGGACAAGAACAAAAACAAACAATGTCCACAAACAATAGATCCCCCGACGTGATAGCCATGGAAAACTAGTAAAAACCACGAACAATGTGCCCACACGTAACCTTAAAATTTTATCCATAAGGACTCGTGTGAGAACTAGAATCAAACAAATACATCTCCTCTCACCCATACATACCTACGGCCATGTATACACGCATAAATTATTACACTTGATTAAACTAATGATCTATATACACATATGTATGTACCTCGACACACAACACACACACAAGGCCTATGTATATATATACACGAATACACACACATAAAAACATATGCTTGGAGAAGTGACAAGTATCACTCACATACATACATATATGATAGCACACACATACATGCCCACACATCCCTCAAATTAACACCTTTCCCAAGAGTTACACCAAAATGGCAGCAATGTCACTATATCAACCATTTCACCATGTTTGAACAACCAAAACTAGCTTCTTTTCTTTCCCAAGGATCGGCCAAATCAACCTCTACACTAACAACCATGGAACATACCATATCATGCTCACAAACACCTAGAATACTTCCCAAAATGGCATGCCACTTTGTTTTACTAAGATTTAGGGTGTTTGACTTCCAAAAGCCTTCCATGCCCATTCCCTAGGTCATATTAGCGGCCCTTACATTCCCAAGGAAGTCAAAAGTGTTGTTTTGGACTCACTACTAACCTACCTTACATACACACTTCACACGCATACATACACATCTATACATTCACTTTTCTTAACCTTTGAAGTCACTAACCTAAAGACCTTATACAAACAAGGAAACAACATAAAACACATGATCATCCAAGCCATGTTGACTTGCCACAATTCCCCTTGCCCATTCCCCAAACAAATCGGCCTGCAAGAAGCCTACACAAACCAACAAAGTCATTTAGTCAACTCCTTGCACCAACATAGCTAATACCTTTTTGCATACCATGAAATATGTATGTTGACTTTCCTTAATTATAAACCAATTACACATGGCCTCTATCTCTTTCTCTCGGCTATATATAGGGAACAAGAGCCAAAGGAATCACACCGTAACACATCCAATACTCAGTAACACTTGAAAACTTTTCCCTTCCCTTGGAGACCCATCGGCCGAACAAAAACACCCCTACCCGAGCCCCCATTTCGAACAAACAACATTGTTCCAGCCTCTATATAACATTATGTAGGAGTTTTAAGGTTGTGAAGCGGAGAAACCGGCCCTAGGTCGACCACATTCTTGTTCCAACACTCGTTATTGTGGTATGTTCACAAAACCATTTTTATGATTCTTTTGTATATGTTTCGATCAATGTTAGAAGTCACCCGGCCCTTCCACACACTCGCACACCTATACCTGAAAACCATAAGTTGGAAATAATCGACCATGACCCTCACAAGTCATAGAAACCTTGTAACTAACAAACTTGTATATACACACACATATGGTATGTATCTACACGAATAAACATCCACGAATGGACACACATACACCCACACATACACGCGAGTGTATGCTTGTGTGTCCAGATATGTTTAAAAGTAGAAACAATCATTTTTAGAGCTCAAAGTTGTTATATAAACATAAAGGTGATTTTATAAACATGTGTTAATTAGCTTTAACACTACTTTTTATTTTAAACACATGTTAAATAACAAAATATATGTGTTGACAAGTATAAAATACACGAGAAAGGTATTTTTATACACATTAAGGGAAATATGTGCCAATACCCCACTTTTAGGTACAAATAACTAACACATATACCATGTGATAACATGAGATAAATCAACGCATTGGTTTTACAATAATAGTTAATCATAGCCACAAATAACAACAAAAACGAACATTTCCCAACACATACAGTGTGTGACATATATGGATAGTGGTGCAGAAACACACAATCCATAGGTGTTCAAGTCGGGTGAGCAAATGCAAGATAGATAGAACAATACATAGACTTAAGTTGCCTTTAATTGAATATAGGGCATCCCAGACCAGGCATTTCCACGTCAGATTCAGTCCAGTCTAACATTCAGACATCAGGTGTACCGCCCCATTTTACCGTTTTTACATTTTCTGGGGGAAAAACATGCGTACAGTTTTCAGTTACAACTATGACTATTATGTGAACATGAGGCATTAAGGTTCAGGATCCATTAAGCCCTCGTGTCATACATCACAACGTAACCATTAGCTATGGACTTAGCCATGAAAAACCAGAATAGATCTATTGGGTTGACACTCCCACTCTTGGTCAGTCGCTCTGACCGGATGACATATATCAAAAGAGTGCTTGTATTTCACATTATTTCATTGTCTTTAGTGTAAAATGGGCGAGGAACAACATGTCAAGGTTTGGTTATGGGATCATGTAAGACCACATATTGATTATTACCCTAGCTAGGCAATAATTTAGTCGGTTTTGGATTACATGTTCGTTATACACAAACCCGTGAACTCACCAACTTTATGTTGACCTATACTTTTACATGCATGTTTTTCAGGTAACTAGCATGAAGCAGGGAACTTGGGAGGGTCGCGTGCGAGCATTATGGGATACTCCATTTTGAACTGTTGTTGTGTTGTTTTAGTCAAAACATTTTCATACAATGGTTTTTATCTTAAGACAATTAACATTATGTTTGTGAAACTAAGTTGTCTAATGGAAGCTCCTATTTTAATTTAATTAATGCTCGTGTGACCTTTGTGCATGGAAATCATTCGAAGTTGCATCCCGTGTTTCTGCCTTGGCGGGGTGTGACATCCATCGCGATAACACAGATAAGTGGCGATAAAGGATCTCCCTGCCTCAAACCCCGGCTACGCAAGATTTCTTGAGTCGGAGATCCATTCACAGAACTGAAGCTCTAGCCGACGCAATGATTGACATGATCCACTGGCGCCACTGCAACGGAAAATTCATCTGTGATAGAGCCGAATCAATAAATTCCCATCTAAGCGAGTTATAAGCTTTCTCAATGTCCACTTTAATAATCAACTTTTCCTTTCTATGTCTTTTTAGCCAAGGAATCACTTCATTAAGGACAATGACACCATCCAATATGCTCCTATTTGACAAAAATGTCGTTTGCACCGTCGACACTAGTTTATGAACAACCTCTCCCAGCCGCTTAACCAAAACTTTTGATACAATATTGTTTATGCAGCCAATCAAACTAATAGGTCGCTAATCATTTAGGTCACCCGGGTCCTTTCTTTTTGGAATGAGGGCCAAAAAGGAGGACATACACCTGCTGTTGAGTTGTTCGGAGGGGGAAAAATGATCAAAAACTCTTACCCAATCACCTTGTAAGCTGTTCCAGAACTTCTTAACAAAGCCAAGGTTAATACCATCAGGCCCCGGAGCACGGTCCCCATCACAATCGCAAACAACCCCTTTTATTTCATGCAAGGAAAATGGCCTTACCAGGCTTGCCGCTTCCGTATCAGATATCTTATTAATGTTTGGACAATCCAGCTTTGGTCTACCCACCACCGGTTCATGAAACCTAGAGGCGAAGAAGGAATGCGCATAATCTTTAACCATTATAGGGATGAAATCCATGCGCCACCAATCATGAGACCGTGTATTCTGTTACTACTTATGTTCCAATTAATGACCCCATGGAAGAAAGAGGAATTTTCATCCCCCTCCTTAGCCCATCGAACCTCGACCTTTGCTTAAGATCCATACTCTTTAGTCGGTCTGATTCCGCAATAACAGTCCGACATCCCATTCTTTCCTCCGATTCCCCTGAAACCAACGCCCCTTGATCCACCAAACACTCAAGTTCCTTAATTCTCTTCACCTTTTCTAAGAATGTCTTATTCATAACCAATTTGGCGTTTAGGACCCACTCCTTAAATCTCTTTTTTACTCACTTTAGTTTGACATCCAGCGCCAAGTCAGGGGGCCACTAAAGAGAAAGGATGCTAAAAGCTGTTCAACATACTCCAAGGCCCCTGGTAATTCCAACCAAATTAAACAATCTAACCAGGATCTTCCCATAATCCGTTTGGATGGTAGACATGAGAATGGGATAATGATCAGAAAAAACGTTTGACAACGCCCGCCACAGAAACCGTAGGCCACTTCCCAAAATAGTTTCTACACACGAGAAATTGTCCAACTTGCTAAACTTTTCTTTGTTATCAGACCTGTAAGTAAACTACCTGCCACTCATGTTGTATTCCACCAAATTCGCATTTTCGATAAATAAATTAATATGTTGAGCATTTAAACTGTTGAACTCAGAATTCCGCCACTCCTCTAGACATCTCACCTCATTGAAGTCTCCAAATAGGACCCACATACCCGCGCCCGACTCTATAATCGGCAGCAACTCCTCCCAAAGTCGTCTTCTATCAATTGGGTCATTTGGAGCATACACATTAACAATGTTCATGATTTCTCCCATCATAATCAATTGTCCGAAAATGACAAGAAAATGCCTATTTTTGATAACCCCATACATACCATTACCGTGGGATCCCATATCGACAAAATACCTCCTGATCGACTGACCACATCTATTGAGTTATACTCAAATACAGATTTGCCCTAAAATCTTTTAACCAAGTACCCAATGTTACCCGCCATTTTGTTTCTCGAACTCCAACGAAATGCTCTCCGTGAGAAGTTTTTAACCCCCGCACCCAGTGCACCTTCCTAGAGTCCCTGACTCCCCATGAGAAGTTCTTTCCTTTTCACAATTTATTATCTCTATTATCTTATTAAGGACCAAAGATGTCCAATAAGGTAATTTTATCAAACTTTTAAGATGGGAGTTAAAGAGTCCTTTCACAAGTCTCTAACTTTTGGTCATTTCTTCCCTTTATGTCCCTCATGTACAAATTCTAATGCCAATTGTATATGTGTCTAATACACCATTTACATTATTCTTAATATGTAACCTCCTCCAAAAACACCCAATCACGGCTACATTTACATTCCTATATCAATTGCGATCTTCCATATGCATTGAGTGACTCCATCTACATCCCTATGTAAACCCCCTACATAAACACCCAATCATAAACCCCAAATCAAGGCTCCCGAAAGCTTTTCTTGGTCATACCCACAAAGAAACGTTGATTTCATCTTTGATGATATGTCTCCCTACTTGTATCACCACATTCTTGAGATGTATGCACTGCTACACATATTAATGCAAAGAAGGTATCTCCACTTAGTTCACTTCCTTTTAAGTGCAACATATTGTATTTAAATTTTTTCCCCAAGTGTGAATGATTGCAATCTAATTCTGTATTGCAGCTTAGATATGGTTCAACAGTCATAGAATTGCTATCAAGGTAGTATATAATGATTTTTGTTGTTGCATTTTTAAATTATGGTGTTTTGTAATTTACATCTCAAATAAAGATGTAACAACAGAAATTTTAGTTTACTTTATTTTATGATTTTTTGTTATAGGTACTTTGAGATGTAGTAGATGTTGAGAATGATGTCGAATATTCACCTCCCAAAATTACTAAGCAACTCAGAAAGTATGGCATTATTAATGATATAATATTTTTATTTCTTTACATTTGTTGTTTCCTTCACATCTGTCAAACATTGTTTTTTTTGTAGTAATTAGGTGTTATTGCTTTAGTTTTCTTGAATTTGTTGTATCCTAAAGTGCAAAATTTGCTTGAATGATGCAGCCTCATAGCATGCTTTTATGAGAACATTTTTGTTGATTCACTTTGTGTGTGGCCGTCGTTGTCGAATAGACTAGGGTTGAGTCATGTGTTGTAAAACATGAGATTGTGGTGATCCATAAGGGCATTTATGGATCTGATGCATTTGTTTAAGTAGACCAAGAAATCAGGAAACTAGTTCGTGCTTTCGAAGGGTCGAACCAAAACTTATAATTTTGGTTCGTGCTTTCTTAGGGTCGAACCAATTGGTTCGTGCCTTCGAGGGGTCGAACGAAAATTTCAGTTGTCGTCTATAAATAGCAATCTCATGTGTTGAGTTCATTAAGATTGATAGTTTGTGCTTAGAATGCTCTTTAGGGGAGGTCATGCCCTAGAGATAGATGTATATCCTACTAATGACAATGGCTGTAATCATTTCTAATTTAATACGAATCTGTGATAAGATAGATGTTTATCCTACTGATGACAATGTCTGTAATCATTTATGATGTAATACGAATCCGTGATGACGTGATTTTCATTTATTTATGTTTCGTCTCCAATCTCCGTCTAAAACCGAGCTGTAAATGTTTAAACGATCTAGGAAACGGTTATTAACCGTTTCCACAAGTGGTATCAGAGCAGAGGTATCGATTTGAATGATCTAACAATCATTTGAAAGGTTGAAACCCTAGAAACCCTAGATCCACTAATCGAACACAAAATCATGATCGAATTCAATGTATAGACGTAAAAATCAGTTTTTGATCAATCGAGGGTTAGGTTTTCATTTCCGCACCTTTCTATGCAAATTTCATCATCGAATTCAAAGTATAGACTGTTTTTGGATCGAACTGCAGAAATATGGGTCAGATAAACATGTTTATCTGCAAAAGGTCGAATGTGAAACTGATTCGTGCCTTCGGAAGGTCGAACGAAAGTTTGTGATTCTCATTCGTGCTTTGGTTATTTGATTCGTGCTATGATTAGGTCAAACGAGAAAAGTTAGAATTCATTAATGCTAACCAATTTGCATTCATGCGAACTGATGTTCATTAGTGCTAAAATCAAGGTCGAATGAGAGAAACGGACTCATTCATGCATTCGATATTCAGAATGAAAAATTGGAATTTTAAGGGTAATTTTGTTTTTCAAAAATAAGGCAAATATTTGAGATTTTGAAGAAAATTTTGATGGTGATCATACATGTTATTGAGCGAAATGATGGTGCAAGAAGATTATGATCCAAATTCCAGACTTATAAATGATGAAAAGCTTCGAATTCAAACTGATCTGGTATCGAGCGGTCAACTATTAATCACTGGTTCAAATGTTAATGTTTCATATTTTGGGAAGATGTGTTTTGGCTCTTGATATAAGATACGAGTGATCAGGATAAACTTCATTATAAGATTTTGAGTTTAATCACTTGGAATACTTCATCATGGATAGGAGTTTATTTCTGGTTTGCTTCTTTACACAAAGTTCAAGCGTGGGATAGCTTCATTAAAAGGTTTCGAGCTTTATCACTTGGAAAATTTCATCAAGGATTCGAGTTATTCCAGTTTGTTCTTTATAAGAGTTCAAGCTCGTTGGACTGAAATATTGTGTCAGATCTAGTGATTGTAACATATGGGTTTCTGATCAATCGATTATGATGCTGAAATGTTATATTGTGGGGTTGTCAAGAGAATCAAGAGTACCGCAGTATGATGATCCGATTCAGATGACTATTATGGGCCAAAATGGATAGATCTTTTTCCGCAAGTTATGAACAGTCAACCCAGTTCAGTATGATTGAGGGAACTTATTCGGAGAGAAAAAGTGTTTATGCAATCACAGTCAGCATAGATGAAGATTTTCAATGAAAATACAAGTGTCCAAGTGGATTGTTTTGCACAGAGTCACATCTGAGATCTTTAATTAGGTACTAACAATTAGATTTCTCCAGTTGGTGTGAAGGTTGATGCATGGGTAAGTTCAGGTAGGTGATTTAACTGAGTGGTGGTACCTACGTGTTACATTGAATATCTGGTATGTTTGTATGGAATCATTCTAGCAGGGGTCTTATTATATTGCAGATAAGACTAGTTGGACTGCGCGTGATGTACTTGGTCAAGATGACATTCTTGGGTACTGATGCTACGAGGTTGCTGTGCATTACATTGTCGACTTCATATTCGCGTAACTAGGTGATCTGGTTGTAATTCAACTGAGCTTGCCGGTTGAGTTCGCAAATGATATACGTGGTCTAGCTGACTTCTTGCGTATTGATGCTGAGGGTCCGCAGTGCATTACTTGGTCGGTCCATGAAAGATGTTGTACTTATACTCAATACAATAGTGCATGTATTGAGGGGGAGATTTGTGATATTGACTGATGATGTGCAAGATGTATTCAGCATTCGCTAGCAACGTCCAATGGGGAGATTGTTGATGCCTATGTGTGTCGCCGTCGATGTCGAATAGACTAGGGTTGAGTCATGTGTTGTAAACTATGATATTATGGTGATCCATAAGGGCATATGGTACATAATTGGTTATACAACTAGAATCATGTACCATATGCCAAGATTAGTCTTACAAATAAAATTACGTACTATACCCATAATCACGTATCATATACCCACATTTGACCATACACTTAAAATCATGTATCAGATACACTATAGCTAAAATCACATACCAGATTCACATAGTTGGGCCTATACCTAATATCACGTACTAGATACTTGAATGTGAAATTACATACCTGTTTTTAAAAATTAAGAAAACTATAGCACTAGGCTACTCAAATTAAAGAGAACAAAACGCTCATTAAAACGGCGTAATTTTTTTTTAAAAAGATTAACGTATGAAAACGTTATAGCTATTTAAAAATCATGGGGGATGTGGGTTTATGAGTCAAGAACAAAAAAAAGACAAAAATGTCATCCCATGTGAAAATTAACCATGTCAAATAGATGGTGGAGATTCCTTCGCACACTTCGCACGTTTTCATTACTTTCTATTTGAACCTTCCCCCTATATATATAGGGGATGGTTCATTTCAGAAGAGGTTTTAATGCGAGAAGTGCGAGAAGAAGATTAATAATTCATTTTTATCACTTTTAAAAAAATAAGAACATTAGAAAATTGTTGAAATATGTTGTTTAGTCATTTATCTTGAAAATAAAACAAATATATGAAGCAATTTCATTAATTTATATAACCTACACATGTACAAATTTTGTGTTAGAACATTACCTACGCATAATATAACACATGTGTAGGGAAAGGTTTAAACCTTAAAGAAAGCATTTGATTGCATTAGTTTAATGAGTTTTTGTATGCATAACATAAACAATGATATAAAAAAGTAAAAACTTCAAAAATATATGAACCATTACTAATAAAAAGTAAGATTTAGGTTTCTTCTCGCACTATAATACCCTCCTGAAAATAACCTAAGCTAAGTGTGTAACAGCCCCATATTCACTTTCCCATATATATATATATATATATATATATATATATATAGCGTGGAGACACATGACACTTGTTGAGACCATCGTCACCCTTGAACTCCCGCAAAAAAATTAAATTGTAGGTTACATATAACCTATCTAGTTTATATCCCAGGAGCGTCCCGGAATTGACAAATCTAATATGCCACATCAACTTTACATATGAAATAGACTAATGCATTCCGCAGTTTCAAGTATTATCTTAAATCTTAAAACCCTCAAGTTCTAATATAATTCTATTCAAATAGACTTGACAATACATAATTCTTCTTGCACACGACATTAACATTTCCACTAACACACTTGTCAACAATTTTCAAGTTTTGAACAAAATCAAATAAGCCATATCACTCTCATAGGGAAACTAATCGTTTTCTAGTCATTTGGTAACTTAAAACGCGTTCCTTGTCATTTTTCAATCCTAAACACAAACCCTTCTCTGTCATCAAAAGCCATCATCAATTTATCTTAAACCCACTATCTCCCTCAATTTTTTTAACCAAAGCCGCCAACAAATTAAACCAAGAATCACACCAAGAGCTTTAGAACCACTTAAAAATTTAACCTCACAAATAAAGATTCACAAATACAAATACATAATGATAGTCTTATAAGAAACAGGTAAACAACATATGGCATCACATGGTAAGCACAAACAATAGATCAAATAACTTTCAGAGTGACAATAATAAAAAGGAAATAAAACCTAACATAAAAGCCAACAACAACCCTAAGTAAATAAATAATAGTTTTGCAGTAATGTTAACATGATGATCAAACTTAGAGAAGAAAATTGGTATTCCAAAAACTTGACAAACACACCCTTACACTAACTAAATTTAGGATTTTTTTTATTCTATTTTCAATACTGACACTATTCGATTGAATTCATTTATTACATGTTTAATCTATATACAACTGACACTTGTTCTTTCCATTGTCGCAACACACAAGAACTAATCCATCTCTCTTTCATCTGTTGGTTGTTTCATTTGTTTAAAATAGTGACATTGTTAATCAATTAGCATGAGGCACCACTGAGAGTTGACGCGCTATTAGAATGAGATTTGATTATTTGAAACACCTTTATAAAGATCAATATCAAAACCCATTACAACAATGTATATATCTTGCAAATTTTGGCACACAATGGTAAAGAGTTTGATACAATGCTAGCACCATAACCCCTTACATATCAAACTTGCAATGGTTGATAAACCATTACAATCAATTACGTCTCAAAACTTAAAAAAGAAAACGCTTTAATAAATACATAGCAAAACTTATATTAAATGTAACAACATAATGTTTTTTGAATTAATTTGTTTCAGAAAATTAGTATATATGAATATAAGATTAAAATTATTGATGGACACTATAAAGGAAAAATAAAGGCAATATTCAAACATTAATGAATGAGAAAAAGTACGTGAATTTGAAGAAGATGAATTTCATGTTTTGTTCTTTTATCAATATCTAACTTTTTTAAATTAAATACAATTCAGGCGATTAAAAACAAATCATCTCAATTTCTTCCACTTTTCAATTCGTATTCATTTATATGATTCAATCATTGGTGAGAAATCTTTCGTATTATCTATTTATTGCCTATATATTTTTTTTAAAAAGAAATTACGTGTTTCCAAACGCGCGCATATTGTGATAGTCGAGTAAGACCGCATATTGTCATTTGTATCTTGTGAAGATGACAAAATCTTAACTTTGCAAAAAGAAATCATTTGATAACACGGAAGCAGTACAAGGGTTTTCTCGTAAGCATCTCCCTTTCTATCATAAGAAAATGATGTGATTTCATGATTTAGTAAAAATTTAACCTACGTACGGAACCAAGTCAGTGTGACTAAAACGATTCAAGTTGTTAAGGAGCTATTTAAGATCGATTGTTAAAGCTGGAATTGAGTCTAACTTAAATGAGCTCAAATATACATCAAATTTCACTTAATAAATGAGTTCGAACCTAAATTACATAAATCAGTGTTTACTAGACTTATGAGATTAACCGTACACATTATTTACATATACCAAACAAATTTTATTGAGTAATAAATATTAGTATGTATTTTGTCACAAATAAAATAGCTAGATAACACATATCATATTATATACAAATATCAGCAAATGCGGTTTAGGTTCTGATCAATAAAGATGAAATGAAAAACGTACAAGAAAACGCGGTTCAAGTTCTTCTTAAAGACAACTTCAAATCTGTTTATTTTCATAAAATTGTATTTTTGTTTATTTTTCGTTTGGATTTGTACACAATTTATGTATTACAATTACCGAAATGTATAAAGAGAGTATCCTATATTAATTTTAGTATAAAAATTGGGACCTATCTCTTACGATCTTAAAACAAATTTTGTGAACTTGTTACTATAATCTTAAAAGCCTATTTTTAGGTTCAAGAAATGTGTGACATTAATTTTTCTCCTTTCATTTTCGGCTTATGTACACTTTTAGTCCTTTATCTATCTTATTTTCTCATTTTCAGTCCTTGTAATCTTGAGAATTGTCGATCAATAAAAATCACGAGCATTATTCAGTTACTTTGTGCATTTTTAAATTTTATAAAAACATATATACACGTAAATCTACATTTATACAAGTACATTTACAAATATAACTTCCCGATGCTTGGTTTATTGTGTTTTTGTAAGAAACTGTGAGTTTTTATGAAGAAAACCAATTTAAGGGGACAAAACTGTCAATATCCTAAAGTTTTGAATTTCGTAACCTCTTCGCGGTATGCGACGCTTCATTGACTTCGCGTTGACCGACATTTCTTCGCGATACGTGAAGAAGTAATGAACTTCTACGAGGTACCCAAAGAAGTCTGGTTGCAGCCTCTTCTCCAAGTCAACCAGGAGTCGATTCATTTAACCTTTTGATCCATTTTCTCGTACAATATTCACCTTTAATACTGTGACACCCGGCAATTTCCGGTAACTAACTTTTGAAAACTTTGTAAGTCTACCTTAGCGAGTCGCGCATACGTTACACATAACAAGGTCGGTCGAGTCGAGTCGCACATCATTAGGGTTTTAACATACGCAAGTCTTGAGTCCCGGGAATTGGTGAACGAGTGTGAACGTGTTTATTTCCATGTATTGTGTGTTTATAATCATTATGTGACTTGTCGGTATGTGAAAACGTGTTAACATATGTTAAAACGGAGTTTAACGCGCAAAATACACAACACAGGGCCCTGAGGGCGATTAGGCAAGCCTAATCGCCTTCATGAAGGCGATTGGCATATATTATAGGCGATTAGGGTGATGTTATAGGCGATTATGGGGCTAATCGCCTATAGTGAAGGCGATTAGCAGCCCTAATCGCCTGATAAAGCTGCATAATCGCCTATAAGGTACCTGACGACTAGAAACGCCTATAAATACCACCCTTGACCTCCAAAACATCATTTACACAACCCTGACCGTCCCATAACCTATCTCAACCCACAAACACCCTCTGGAACCTATTTTTACATCAAAACAACCATTTCCAAGCTTATTCCATCATCTCCTCTTAAATACAAGGTGTGTTCTTCAAACCCAAACCTTTAAATGATTATATTTTACTCCCTAAATGTCCAGACCTGACTTATAAATGTTTTTGTCTTTGAAAATCCATTTAAAACCGTTTTTAAACAAACCCACACCTTTACATGTGTTATATGTGATTAAAGATAGAATTTTTAGGATTGAATCATGGTTGTTTTTGTGTTATTATGATGTTTATGGCTGTTACAAGTTAGTATGATGATGTCCTAGGAGTTTGAATGGTTTTGGTTGTGTATTGTTGATACTTGATGTTTTGACCCATTTGAAGGATTTTGGATGATTAAGGATGATATGAGGTGTGTTGTTGATTGTTTGATGTTAGGGTTTGCTCTAGGATGATGCTAGAACAGTAGGATGCTATCGGACAACGTGGTTATGTGATTTAATCTGGATATTTGCTATTTAGGGCAAGTTCTTGCATGTTGATGTGATGTTTACATGTTAAGTTGCTATTTTGGGAAAACGCTTGCATTCGGAACTGTTAGAACGATGAAAACTTAGGGGTTTTGCTTGAAATATGTTTGTTAATGTGTTAGGATGATTATTGGGTGTTTTTACACGTTTCGCATCTGATTTGGAGGGTTAAACGCGCGAAAAACCATATCAACTGTGCTATAGGCGATTAGGGGCCTAATCGCCTGAATAGGAGGCCTAATCGTGTGTACATAGGCGATTAGGGTCATAATTTCCTTCATTTCATGCAATTGTGATCCTAATTGCCTTCATTTCATGCAATTGTGATCCTAATCACTAGTTAAGCCCTGAATTGCATACCTTATGACCATAATCGCCTGAAATACATGTGGATAGCCCTAATCGCCTATAATAGGGGGCGATTAGCCTCTGTAATTGCCTGTTGACCATCCCTAATCACATGTTGACTTTCCTAATTGCATGCTAAGTTCCTAATCGCGTGTAATGCTGTTATAAGTGTATTTTGACATTCCGAAACCCAAATTGACACCTAGGAACATGATAGGAACCCCGTGACATGCCTAGTATCATAGTAACACGTGTATGGACTTGTTTGTACGTTATTTGACCTATGTGTTAGAATCGTTTAACTTTAACGCATGTTAAGTACTAAGTTGCATGATTTGTGAATGTTTGTGTATGTGATGAACACGTGGAACGCCGGGTCACCAATGGGATGTCGAGTCTTGTCTTACGTAGTCTGGTTGTCGGTCAAACACGCTTTTCAAAACACATCATGGTCATGGACTGGACTTAGGGACTAATGAACCCTACGGGTTATTAGTCTAACTTAACACATATCTTATGATAGGTCGCCACTAGTTGGGGCTATCATATCTTATAGACGGTTTACTCATATCACATATTCGGTTTACTCATAAACGGAATATGCAACCTAAGGTGAGTTCACGGCCCCACTTTTACAGTTTTGTTTTCGGGGGAGAAACATGCTTAAAACTCTTTTATGACTTATGGCGTACTTTCATCTTAAACCTTTTTGTAACTCATTACTCTTTATCACGTTATACTATGGCTTACTTATTGTACTATACGGTTCATCAAAAAGTCCCTTAGAAACCACTAACATGGGTATATGGCGGGGAAATATGGATAGCGCTATTGGGAACTGACAAACCCCACTCGACGGTAGGACCGGGCGGGTGCATATTGTCTCTAATAAAACAAGGTCTACCGGTGATGACGGTAGCCCATAGGAAACTAAGGGTCACTACACGGCTTAGTCAGCAATGGTTTCACCCGTATGAGTATCTTATTCTGCGCCTAGCTAGCGTTCTTACAAGCATAGTAGTAATTGTGATGGTAACGGTTTTCGAAGGATCACTTTAAACGTTTAAATTAAACCTGTGAACTCACCAGCATTATATGTTGACTTTTTAGCATGTTTTCTCAGGTCACTAAGGTAGCAACTGTCAGATAGGCGCACGGAGTCGCACAGGAGTCGTCTTGCGTCTAGGGTTTCATTGCATGTTTTGGAGTTGTTAACTTTTGAACTTATGTTTTAATTCTGCATGACTTTTGTAAACTTTAAATGCTTCCGCACTGTTGAATGTTGGTTTTTAATCTTATATGTGGTTTTTGTTACGTATGTTTTTACATTTAGACGTCATTTATTGTGACCGTTGACTTGGATCCTGGTGTGTCACACGCCTCGCGGTAGAACTCCGCAGGTGGAAATTTGAGGGTGTGACAAATACACACCATTAATCATCTATAATCAATTTATTTCGTTTGTTGTAACAATATTATAAAAAACAATCATTCCTAGGTTCTTGGAATTGTAAGCAATTAGGTTTCATGAAAACTAGATTTGAATTCACTACAAGAAAAAAACTCTTTCTTGATTGCGCGTCATAAAAGGGTGTTTAAAGAAGTGTCAAGGAAGAACATGTCATTAAATTTTTATGACATGCAAGCGCGTGTCATCTTTTAATGACACACATTAATGACACTCCTTTATGCCACACATTTACGACACTCTTTCATGACACACTTTTATGACACTCATTTTTGACATGCATTTACGACATACCTTTATGATACTCATTTTGCGTGTCATGCTTTTTTACGTAAAAAAAAATTCTATAAAATAACTAGTAACCCTGGATTTATATTTATATTTATAATAACAAAATCAATATATTACATAATAAAACTGCATTTATTATATATACCACCAAAAAATCCATTACAATAAAAGCATTTATCGAATCCTACCACAAGTATTAACGGTTACAAAAATATTGTGTCAATACATTACGTTAGTCCATACTTAAACATACGGATCACTTGAAAATGAAGGTTGCGGCATAACTTGACCATTCTTCACGACTGACATCAATATCCGCATCCGTGTAAATATCTACTCCTCCCCCAACCTGAGACAACAATTAAATTAATAAGATGAAGGTTAAGTGTGACAACCGGCAAAATTAAGGTAATTCCGTACTAATTAATTATGTGTAACTAACGTAATTAAGTGCAAATTCGTGTTAATTGTTTAACTGATACCTTAGAGAATAGCCTAACTAACCAACCAACACTTAAACTAGGCTATGTTTAAGGGTTATTAGAGGCTATTATAACGTCCGAATAACGCATAATTAAAATCCGATTAAAACCTGAACGAAACCCGAACGTTATGTTTGAAACATAACCAAGCTATCTAGCAAATGTTTTATGTTGTGGACCCCACATAACCACCCAACCGGCCCCAACCCTTAACCATGCCCACAATCTTTTCTTTTGTACAAACAAATACATGGAGATCTAGGAAAGATTATGAGAGTATGGATGTAGATTTGAGAATGGATTGTGTGTCCTTGTAAGATATACAAAATCCTCCAAAACTCTTGCAAGAAATCGACCCAAACACCCTCTCCATATCTAGTAAGATTATGTTGAGTACCATTTTCCATAAATTAAGGGATTTAGAAATCTAAGGTTAGATATTGTGAATCTTATATGATCTTTGGAAGATATATAAAAGAGAAATAGATTACAACACTTCCTAAAACTCTTTCTTGTTCCTTCCTTGTGGCCGTGAGCTTACACACACACACACACCCATTTTCAAGTTTCTAACACTCCAAATTCATCCATAAACATCCATTTCCAAACCCCTAATTGTGTGTTTCAAGCTTGGAGCTTAACCACCTTGGAAGAACACACTAAACCCCTTCAAAATCAAGTGTTTTTAGCTTCCCTAGCCTTGTGCTAGTTGTAAGTATTCTTAATCTTATTCTTGATCTTAAAAGTTTATCTTTTGTTATCTAGAAAGCAAGTTGTACATGAGTTAACATAATGAAACTCCACATGATAAAACATATGCTTTTCAAGACTAAAATGGAGGTGTAAGAATGTATACAAGGGCCGTGGGTTTTGGTGATGGTTGTGTAGTGTTTTTGTAGTTTCCTAAAGTTCACATAAACTTGAATAAAATGATGATCTAAGTGTAGTTTGTGAATGTAACTAGAATACACTTAAAAATGGTTGAAATCATCATAAAATAACCATAAAAAACTGATATAGTGTTGCTCTTGTTAGAAAATGTATTACATAAAGTTTACATATTCAAAGTTACAAACTTGAAAGATGCAAAGTTGGACTTATTGGACATATTGCACTAAATACACTTAATATTATCCTTAATAAGGTAATTATGGACTATAGATAATGTTGGATCATAAAAATAATCTATCATGACAAAGTTGACATAATAAAGTTTACTAGTTTAGTAGAAAATTGTCACTTTTGAAAGATTAGGAAGAAAGTGTAATTTTTGAAAGTTAAAGGATTATTTTGGTAACTTTAATAGTTGAGGGACATAAAATGTCATTTTAGAAACTTGGATCTAAAAATGTGACTTTGGAAAGTTTGGTGTCAAAAGTGTAAGATGTTAACTTTCCAAGGTTATTTTGTAAAAAGTTAAATATATTTTTGTATAGAAATATATTTTTATAAAATAAAGTTTTATAAAAATATAGATTACCAACATGTTGGAAAAGTATAAAAACAAAGGTTTTTATAATAAGGATAGATAACTTAAAAACTTGGTGAAAACTCGTATAAAAATGGACAGTTTTATATAAATGGGGATATAAAAGTGTTGGAACATTTTTATGTTGTAAGTAACCAAGTCTTAGTATTGAAAATACAAATGTTATTTATAAATTTCCAAGTAAAAATATGTAGAAATTAAAGGATGAATAATTTCAAGAATACATATTGGAAACTTTGGAAAATTAACAAAATATATAAGTTTAAGTGATCGGATATGGACGTGTTCATGTTACGACGTGCTAACGGACTAAAATGTAAAAACGGACGAATAAGTATTTGTGTTATTACGTCTAAGGTGGAAATGAAAACATATATTTTAAGGATTTAAAATATATAATTTGGGTGAAAATACATAACACTTTCCTAAGTGTTGGAAACTTATTTGTGGGAGAAAATAACGTAAATAATCCAACGATTAAACGTTTAAAACAAGCATATGGACTTGACAATGAAAATATATTATCAAATCGACAAGATCCTAGTATATTTATTTAATGGGAAAGCAAATATACGGTAAAGTGAGTCAAATTGAGTATTAAAAATGTTATATCGAACTGACAAGATCCTAGTATATTTATTTAATGGGAAAATAAATATACGGTAAAGTGAGTCGAGTCGAGTGTTGAAAATATGTCATCGATCGACAAGATCCTAGTATATTTATTTAATGGGAAAATAAATATACGGTAAAGTAAGTCGAGTCGAGTGTTAAAATATTATATCGATCGACAAGACCTTAGTATAATTATTTAATGGGAAAATAATTATACGTCAAGTGAGTCGAGTCGAGAACGATATTATACAAGTTAATTAATATTCATGGAAATATAAGTGTAACTTGTAACAAGGGTAATCCATCACCAACGGACCTAGGATACTGTGACACCCGGCAAACTCAGGTTAGTAACGTTGACTAAACTAGTAAGTCTACCTTAGCGAGTCATACTTATTTCATACTTAACTAAATCAGTCGGGTCGTTATGATGATTCTATGGAGTCATCGGGAGTCGTTACGATGATCCGTGGGATCATCGGGAGTCGGTCCATAACCATAGATACTAGGATTGGTGATTCGTGGAATCACCGGGTTTAGCACACACACGCAAGTCTCGAGTCCCGGGAATTGGTGAACGGATGTAAATGTTTTATTTATCATGCATTATGTGTTTATAATCATTACGTGACTTGTTGGTATGTTAATACGTGTTTATATTTGTTAAAATAGTGTTTAACGCGCCGAAAACCCAACCTGGAGGATTTCAGGCGATTAGGAATCAGGGGGGGTGCCTAATCGCCTGTATATAGGCGATTGGGAGGTTCTATCAGGCGATTGGGACCTAATCGCCTGATGTATCATGCGATTAGACCCCAATCGCATGAAATGGACTGCTAATCGCCTATACAGCAGAGTCCGGGTCAAAACACCTATAAATAGAACCCTTAACTCCCCAAACACCCTTAGAACAACCCTAACTGATCCCAAGCCACCCACACACCTTGAAACACCTCTGGAACTCATTTTGCTACAAAAATCACCATCTCCAAGCCTACACACCTTTCTTTAACAAAATCCAAGGTGTGTTCTTCATCTCTAACCTTTTTAAAGTTGTTATTTTGGTTCCCCCAAAGGTCCAGACCTTGTTTTACTGAGTTTGTGTCTTTAAAACCCTTTTAAAAGAGTTCTAAAACAAGTCTACACCATAATGCTTGTTATATGTGAAGTTTACATGCATATGTTGGTCTTCTTGGTGTTGTTAACATGATTGTTTCCATGAAATGATTGTACTTCTGTTATGTAGAGGTTATTAGGATGATTATCTAAGAGTTTGAGCTATTGTTGTTGTGTTTTGAAGAAAATGTGCATTTTGACCCGTTTGGATGTTCTTGAAGATTTAGGATGATTATGGTATGATTATTGATGCAATGTTGTTAGAAATCATACTAGGAACGTGTTAAATCAGAGGCTTGATGATTTGCAAACTTGTAGAGGTTGAAATCTGATAGTTTCCATTTAAGGAAAGATAAGGTTGGTTGGTGAAACCTAGTACTTTGCCATTTTAGGAAATAATTGCATAGAACATGGTAGATCAGTAATATATTAGGGGGTTTTTGTTTGGAATGGGTTGGTAAATGGTTTAGGTTTGATATTGGGTGTTTTTGCATGTTTCGGATCTGATTTGGAGGGTTAAACGCGCGGAAATCCGTCACACAGCTGCAGCAGGCGATTAGGAATCCTAATCGCCTGATGCAGAGGGCGATTAGGCATGAATGAGGGCGATTAGGACCCTAATTGCCTGATATATCAGGCGATTGGGCCCCTAAGCGCCAGTTGACTGAGGCTACTCACATGTTGACTTTCCTAATCGCGTGTACTGCTGTTTTAAGCGTATTTTGGCATCCCGAAGCATGATTTGACCCTTAGGAACATGATAGGAACCCCGGGACATGCCATATGACTTGGTAACACGTGTTCGGACTCAACTGTACTGTAAACATGCATTATGCTAGACTAGGTGAACTCTTGCACGTGCTAAGTGTTTAACTTCATATGTTGCATGATACTTTGCATTTAGCTAACACATGGAATGTCGGGTCACCAATGGGATGTCGAGTCTTGTCTGGCACGGTCGGTTTATCAGTCAAAGGTGTTTTCAAGCGTCTATGGTTATGGTCTGGACATTCGGGGACTAGTTAACCTGCGGGTTATTAGTCCGGATACTTATACATATCTTATGATAGGTCGCCGCTATTTGGGGTTATCATAGCATAATTACTTAACTGTTTTCAAGTAACGCAACCTAAGGTGAGTGTCACAGCCCCACTTTTACAGTTTTGCTTTCGGGGGGAGAAACATGCTGCGAACTTATTTATTAAAGATCATGTTATACTGTGGTTACTTTACATTACTATACGGCTTTTTCGGAAAGTCCCAGGGGAAAACCATGAATGTGCGGGAAGCACAACGAGGGAAATGTGAATAGATCTATTGGGCCTCACAACCCCCACTCGTCGGCGGGGATGCCGGGCGGGTGCATATTGTCTCTACCTACCGGGTTACCGAGGCATCGGTAACCCAAACAGTCTGGGCTGAACTTATCTATTGGACACGTTTAGTAATGGGTTCCCAACCGTAGTAGTAAAAACAACTTAACGTCTAGCTAACGTTCTTATAACCTAGTAGTAACGGATATGATCTTTGGAACTTTTAAAACTTGTTTATAAAAGAAAACCTGTGAACTCACCAGCATTATATGTTGACATCTTTTTGGCATGTTTTCTCAGGTCGCTAAGGTAGCAGTCAATGGAATAGGCGCACGGAGTCATACACAGCGTCTAATATTTTGAAACGTATAAACAATGTTTTGTAAACTGTAATATGCCTTTTGGTTGTAAACAAGAAATGCTTCCGCTGCTGGTTTACGGCTCAAAGCATGATATTTTGGGTTATATATATTTAAATATGAATGCATGTTTGTTGAATGTTTGTTCTGATCGTTGACTGAGATCCTGGTGTGTCACGCGCCTCGCGGTAAAACCCCGCACGTGGAATTTTGAGGGTGTGACAGATACACGTTTAATTAAATGGGGAATTGAACTAAATGGTGGTTTGGGAGTTGGACGTACAACTTGCCAAAACACACGCACTATAGACTTAGTAATTTATACGTCTAGGACAATTGTAGGTGTTTGACCTTGGATAAGCTATTCTCTGAGCTTGGATTTGCATACTTTGCTTGAGGTGAGTTTCACGGCCCCTCTTTACTGTTTTGTTTGGGGGAAAGATATGTTTGTCAAATGTTGTCACATGTTGAAATGTTTTTCAAATGTTAAAATGTGATGAGTGGCATGATGAGTACATGGGTTTTGTTGTTTGTACACCACTCGGGGTGAGTCCTCGCTACTGTAACCATTAATTCAGGGATATGAAACCGAAGGAATATTTGGATAGTACTATTGGTGCCTGACAAGGCCCAACCCTAATCGATAGCGTCGATTATGCAACTGTGTATGCCTGGGGTGCACGTATTCTGAACTAAGTTGTTATTTGCCGAGAAACAACTTCTGCTTGCGGGGCATATTTATTAGTCTTGGTTTGGTTATGGGCTCAAGGGATTGCTCATCATCGTAGTTTTGTAGGAGCTAGCTACTCCTTACAAAGGCAACAAATTGTGCTGGTTCCGCACATGTTGTAAAAATGTTGTTGTTATGAAACTAAAACCTGTGAACTCACCAAGCGGAGTTGGACAATCTGTTGCAGCAGCAAACGAACGTAGCCCTGGCTGCATTCCAGGCTGCTCTTGCTGCTATGGGTGGTAAGTTGATTTCCACCTAACCTATTTTGTTTTGGGCGCCGTGTCTTTTCTTGCCTTACCTGTGTGTTTGTTCTAGGTGGGGGTGCTGGGGGTGCTGTCAATCCCCCTCCAACTCAGTGCTCCTACAAGAAGTTCATGGATTGCAAACCTCACAACTTTGGTGGGACTGAAGGAGCAGTGGGACTGCTCCGATGGCTGGAGAAGGTTGAGTCCATGTTCTCGATGTGCAATTGCTCGGCGGGTGACCGGGTAAAGTATGCTGCTGCGACCTTTGAAGGTCAAGCCTTGTCCTGGTGGAACTCCACCAAACAGACCATGGGCATCGAGGAAGCCCATGCGATGCCTTGGACAGGATTCGTGCAACTCTTGGAAAACGAGTACTGCCCGAGGGATGAGATCCAGAAGCTTGAGCACGAGGTCTGGACTCATAAGATGGTGGGGTCTGAGATTGAAGCCTATACGGCTAGGCACAACGAGCTGGCGGTGCTGTGCCCAGATTTGCACACACCGGAATACCGGAGGATTGAGCACTATATTGCTGGGTTAGTGCCGGAAGTTGCAGGGTTGGTGGCTGCGGGCAGCCTCACTGTGTTTTCTGAAGTGGTTCGGTCGGCTCACAGGCTGACCAACATGAAGGTGACTGAAGGAGTCTTGCCTCCCCGAGGCGCTGCTGTAAGGGCTCCCGAGAACAACAAGCGAAAGTGGGAGGGTGCGAGTAAGGGCTCGAGCTCAGCTCCACCTCAGCAGGTGAAGAGGTTTGATGTCGGGGGATCGTCGTCTGAGCAAAAACTGGGGAGTTATTTGGGGAAACATCCAAAATGTGACCGGTGTGGTTTCCACCATAATGGTCGCTGTGAGGATAGGAACCGTTGTCATCGGTGCCATAAGACTGGGCATCAGGCGAAGGATCGTAAGGTTAACCTTCAAGGCAATCGTAATGCGCCTGCTACACCTACCCCAGCTCCTCAGACTACTGCTCCCCAGGGAAACCAGGGAAAACAGGGATGTTATAACTGTGGTGAGCTTGGTCACTACAAGCGGGATTGCCCCAAGATGAAGCAGGGCGAGGAAGGGAAGAATGGGGCTGGTAATGGAAACAACGGGGGCGGAGGCAGGAATGCTCGCGCCTTTGTGATTGGTTCGAGCGGGGCTCGACAGGATCCCGACACTGTTACCGGTACGTTTCTTCTTGATAATCGCTATGCTACAGTTTTATTCGACTCTGGTGCCGATAAGAGTTTTATATCCCTTGGATTTAGTCAGTTGCTTGATAGGGTACCTACACCTTTAGAGGCTAAGTACCTGATAGAATTGGCTGATGGTAAGAAATTCGAAGCGACACATGTCCTTAGGGGGTGTCACCTTGAGTTGTCGGGTTATTCTTTTCCTATTGATCTTATGCCAGTATCTTTGGGTAGCTTTGATGTCGTGGTGGGTATGGATTGGTTGTCCTTGCACCATGCCGAGATCGTCTGTTTCGATAAAGTTATTCGACTTCCCCTTCCGGATGGAGAATTTCTGTTGGTACACGGTGAGAAGAGTGGGATCCCTTTGAGTATCATTTCGTGCATGAAGGCGTATAAGTATCTTCGTAAGGGGTATTCTGCCATTCTGGCGCTTGTTTCGGTTTCGTCCGAGGAAGAGAAGAAGATTGAAGATATCCCTGTTGTTTGCGACTTTCCCGACGTATTTCCTGAAGAACTGCCAGGCCTCCCGCCTTACCGCCAAGTCGAATTCAGTATTGAACTTGCCCCTGGTGCGGCCCCAGTTGCCCGAGCCCCGTACCGTCTTGCACCTCCAGAGATGCAGGAATTGTCTAACCAGTTGCAGGAACTGTTGGAGAAAGGCTTCATCCGACCTAGTTCATCCCCGTGGGGAGCCCCTGTTTTGTTTGTCAAGAAGAAGGACGGAAGCCTACGTATGTGTATTGATTACCGTGAGCTGAACAAGGTTACCATCAAGAACCGTTACCCTCTCCCTCGCATCGATGACTTATTCGACCAACTTCAGGGTTCTAGTTTCTACTCGAAGATCGACTTGAGATCGGGGTACCATCAGTTGAGAGTCCAAGAAGCCGATGTTTCGAAGACCGCTTTTCGAACTCGTTATGGCCACTTTGAATTCTTGGTCATGCCTTTTGGTCTCACCAACGCGCCAGCCATCTTTATGGATTTGATGAACCGTGTTTGTAAGCCGTATCTTGACAAATTCGTGATTGTCTTCATCGACTAGTCTACTCCAAGAACGAAGTGGACCACCGGGAACACCTGCGCCTTGTCTTGGAACTCTTGAGGCAAGAACAGTTGTATGCCAAGTTCTCTAAGTGCAGTTTTTGGTTGCGTGAAGTTCAATTCCTTGGCCATGTGGTTAATGCTGAGGGGATACATGTTGATCCGGCTAAGATAGAAGCTATCAAAGACTGGGAAGCACCAAAGACGCCAACCGAGGTGCGGCAATTCCTAGGTCTCGCAGGTTACTATCGTCGTTTTATCGGGGGATTTTCGAAGATCGCGCAACCCCTCACCTCGCTTACCCAGAAGGACAAGAAGTTCAACTGGGGTGACTCGCAAGAGTCAGCTTTCCAGCTACTGAAGACTAAACTCTGTTCTGCTCCTATCTTGTCCTTGCCTGAAGGCACAGACGATTTTGAGGTTTACTGTGATGCCTCCATCCAAGGCCTTGGGTGCGTGTTGATGCAGCGCAAGAAGGTCATTGCCTATGCTTCTCGTCAGCTTAAGGTCCATGAGAAGAACTACCCCACCCATGACTTAGAGCTGGGTGCAGTGGTCTTTGCTTTGAAGATCTGGAGGCACTACTTGTACGGTACCCAGTGCACCATTTATACCGATCACAAGAGTCTCCAGCATATCTTTGATCAGAAGGTATTGAATACCCGACAGCGTCGCTGGGTTGAGCTTCTTAACGACTACGAGTGCGCCATTAAATACCATCCTGGCAAGGCGAATGTTGTCGCAGACGCCTTGAGCAGGAAGGAATCCGCCAAACCTCGTCGTGTTCGAGCTCTTCAGCTCACTATCCACTCTGGCTTACCTGACCAAATTCGTTCGGCGCAGCAAGAAGCCTGGAAGGAGGAAAACCTTAAGGCTAAAACCATGCATGGTGCGGATAGGCACCTTGAGCTCAAGGCCGATGGCCTGCATTACTTCGCTGAACGTGTTTGGGTTCCGCTATTCGGGGGCTTGCGAGAACTGGTTCTTGACGAGGCTCACAAGTCTCGGTACTCTATTCACCCTGGCTCCGATAAGATGTATCAAGACTTGAAGATACTCTATTGGTGTCCGAACATGAAGGCGGACGTGGCTTCCTACGTAAGCAAGTGCTTGACCTGTGCTAAGGTCAAGGTTGAATATCAGAAGCCGTCTGGCCTTCTGCAACAGCCTGAAATTCCCGAGTGGAAGTGGGAACGAATCACAATGGACTTTGTGACCAAACTCCCGAAGTCGCCCAGTGGTTGTAACATGATCTGGGTGATTGTAGACAGGTTGACAAAGTCTGCGCACTTCCTCGCAATCAAGGATACTGACAGCCTCGAGCGTTTGGCTCGCTTATACCTTAAGGAAGTGGTTTCTCGGCACGGGGTGCCCGTCTCTATTATTTCTGACCGTGACACTCGGTTCGCCTCCAATTTCTGGAGAAAATTGCAGAAGGCTCTGGGTACGCAGCTTGATATGAGCACGGCTTATCACCCGCAAACTGACGGTCAGAGCGAGCGGACGATTCAAACGCTAGAGGACATGCTTCGGGCATGTGTGATGGACTTTGGCAAAGGGTGGGAGAATCATCTACCGCTAGTGGAATTCTCCTACAACAATAGCTACCACTCTAGCATCAAGGCGGCTCCGTTCGAGGCTCTTTACGGACGAAAATGTCGGTCTTCTCTTTGCTGGGCTGAGGTGGGCGAGAGCCAACTCACTGGTCCGGAACTTGTGTACGAGACTTCCGAAAAGATTGTACAGATTCGCAACCGTATGGCAGTAGCTCGGGATCGTCAAAAGAGCTATGCCGATCGTCGTCGCAAACCTTTAGAGTTTGAGGTTGGCGACAGGGTTTTATTGAAGGTATCTCCGTGGAAGGGCGTTATACGTTTTGGGAAACGTGGCAAACTGAATCCGCGTTATGTGGGACCGTTCGCAATTCTGGAACGGATTGGACCGGTAGCATATAGGCTTGATCTGCCAGCCGAACTCAGTAACGTTCATGACGTCTTCCATGTTTCTAACCTTAAGAAGTGTCTGACGGATGAATCTTTAATTGTTCCACTCGAGGAGATCAAGGTGGATGATCGCCTGCGTATTGTGGAAGAACCGGTTGAGATTCTTGATTATAAGATCCGTAGCCTGCGTCGTAGTAAGATCCGCATCGTGAAAGTTCGCTGGAACTCAAATCGTGGACCGGATTTCACATGGGAACGGGAGGATCAGATGAAAGCTAAGTATCCTCATTTATTTCCTAAGCGCGCTTTCGAATCTAGACATGTCTCTGCTGGAACTGCATGAATCTCGGGTCAAGATTCCTTTCAACAGGGGGATGCTGTGGCAACCGGAAAATTTTTCTTCTCTTTCGTCTCTTCCTTTTGGCCTTGGGCAATTTTCGGGACAAAAATTCTTTCAACAGGGGGATGATGTGACACCCGGCAAACTCAGGTTAGTAACGTTGACTAAACTAGTAAGTCTACCTTAGCGAGTCATACTTATTTCATACTTAACTAAATCAGTCGGGTCGTTATGATGATTCTAGGGAGTCATCGGGAGTCGTTACGATGATCCGCGGGATCATCGGGAGTCGGTCCATAACCATAGATACTAGGATTGGTGATTCGTGGAATCACCGGGTTTAGCACACACACGCAAGTCTCGAGTCCCGGGAATTGGTGAACGGATGTAAATGTGTTATTTATCATGCATTATGTGTTTATAATCATTACGTGACTTGTTGGTATGTTAATACGTGTTTATATGTGTTAAAATAGTGTTTAACGCGCCGAAAACCCAACCTGGAGGATTTCAGGCGATTAGGAATCAGGGGGGGTGCCTAATCGCCAGTATATAGGCGATTGGGAGGTTCTATCAGGCGATTGGGACCTAATCGCCTGATGTATCATGCGATTAGGCCCCCAATCGCATGAAATGGACTACTAATCACCTATACAGCAAAGTCCGGGTCAAAACACCTATAAATAGAACCCTTAACTCCCCAAACACCCTTAGAACAACCCTAACTGATCCCAAGCCACCCACACACCTTGAAACACCTCTGGAACTCATTTTGCTACAAAAATCACCATCTCCAAGCCTACACACCTTTCTTTAACAAAATCCAAGGTGTGTTCTTCATCTCTAACCTTTGTAAAGTTGTTATTTTGGTTCCCCCAAAGGTCCAGACCTTGTTTTACTGAGTTTGTGTCTTTAAAACCCTTTTAAAAGAGTTCCAAAACAAGTCTACACCATAATGCTTGTTATATGTGAAGTTTACATGCATATGTTGGTCTTCTTGGTGTTGTTAACATGATTGTTTCCATGAAATGATTGTTTCTTCTTGTGTTTTGAAGAAAATGTGCATTTTGACCCGTTTGGATGTTCTTGAAGATTTAGGATGATTATGGTATGATTATTGATGCAATGTTGTTAGAAATCATACTAGGAAGGTGTTAAATCAGAGGCTTGATGATTTGCAAACTTGTAGAGGTTGAAATCTGATAGTTTCCATTTAAGGAAAGATAAGGTTGGTTGGTGAAACCTAGTACTTTGCCATTTTAGGAAATAATTGCATAGAACATGGTAGATCAGTAATATATTGGGGGTTTTGTTTGGAATGGGTTGGTAAATGGTTTAGGTTTGATATTGGGTGTTTTTGCATGTTTCGGATCTGATTTGGAGGGTTAAACGCGCGGAAATCCGTCACACAGCTGCAGCAGACGATTAGGAATCCTAATCGCCTGATGCAGAGGGCGATTAGGCATGAATGAGGGCGATTAGGACCCTGATCGCCTGATATATCAAAGCGTGACGGCTGGGAGCCTTAACACCTTCACTAGCAATCTTTGCTTCTTCAGCCAAATTAGCGATCATAACACTTGTCTTCCCTACCACATCCTCTGACGCCAAGTGATGTGAACGGCCTAAACCCTAAACTGTAGCAGAACCTAACCGCAAATAAATAATAAAGATCCGCCATTATATTATATATGTGTTCCGGGTATCTCAGTGGATGTATAATAATAATAATAATAATAATAATAATAATAATAATAATAATAATAATAATTGTTAAAGAAATTCTTACATTGTCAATATAACAAACATTAATTCCATGAGCATCTATTGCTTCAATGAGGCCATCCATTAGTGAAGTTTCAAGCGTCCAAAGATCTTGAACGAATTTTGGTGGAGATGCAGAGGAACGGTGAAGATGGTGGTGTGAGGTAGATTTGAGGGAGAGGGGAATTAGGGATTTTCGTTGTTGATGGCTGCACAAATGAGATGTTTTATACCTAGGGTTTATGGAGGGAAATTCAACTTTTGTGAATTTAACATGACACAAAAGATGACACACAAAATTTTATACATGTCCAGTGGCGAAGCTTGACCCAAAGGTTCGGGGGTCGGAAGTCACTAGTTTCGGGGGGTCGAAAACCTGTTTCGGGGGGTCGAAACCCTATATTTCCAAAATTTTCTATACGAATACTATATAATCAGAACTTCTGCGCGAAAATTCGGGGGGGGGGGGTCGGCCGCCCCTCCCCGCCCCAACTAAGCTATGCCCCTGTACATGTCATATTTTCTATTTCATGACGCTATATTCTTGACACACAAAAAAGCATGTCATTACTTAACCAGATTTTCTAAAATATGACACTTTTTTTATGACACACGCTTTTGAGTGTCATAAATAAGCGCGTGTCATAAAATGTGTGTCAAGAAAAGCACTTTTTCTAGTAGTGATTAGAAGTGACAATTGGTATAAAGTGGATTGTTGTTCAAAAGTAATGAACAAATGTATGCTTCGTTATTAAGAAAGAGCATAAACAAATGCTAAATTGAATTAAAGTATAATGATTGAAATCATCTCAAGAAGTTAACAAGAAATTCAAACATTCAAGAGTAAAAAACAATATCAACAAAATTAAGTTCAATAATTCTCAATCAAAAGATTACACCAACAATTGTTTGTCAATCAATCTCCAATCCAACACTCTACTTAGTTATTGAAATGCGCCTTAAATTCCTTTAGACCTGCAAAACACAAACTACATCAAAGTAGTGTATCCAAAATCATAAATTCACATAAAACTACAATATGGAACACGGGAAATTTTGGACTTTCAACCACATATCACTTTCTTGGTTGGCTTTCTTTTTAGCGTCATCGTTTCAATTGGAATGCATTGCAACCAGTAAGTTCCAATTAAACTTATATTCTTGTTCTTTTCAAAATGGTTTTACATTAGCCCTTTATCAATTTGTTGATTCATACATGTTTAGTGGTTCAATTTCTAGGATTAAGATGTTACGGTTTGTTCTTGATTTGGGGATTTTTAGGGAATTTTAATTGATTTGGGGATTTTTAGGGAATTTTAATTTAAATATATAAAAAGTTGTTAATTCAACTAAAAATTATTTGTACATCAATAAATCCTAGAAAAAATTATTCTAAACTTATAAAAATGTTTAGAATCCAAAAATAATTTATTATCCAGAATATTTTTGAAATTTATATTTAATTATTTTTAGTTGGTTAATTCATTTCAATTCATCTAAAAACCATATCTAATCTATTTTATTGTGGAATAATTGTATAAATTTTTCAAATATATTAGAATGACTTGTATGAGTTTTGTTTACTGAATATCTTATTTTGATATTTTTGTCCCTTTTAATTCTTTCTTTCGGTTATTTAAGCATTAAAATTTTATTTTAATTCAATTTAAGTTAGAAAATTCCATAAAATCATTTTTGATATTGTTACATCAAAAGTAAATATTTTTACAAAATTAATAATTTTTGGATATTAATAAGTTTTTATTTAGAATTATTATCTTTAAAACTAATATAAATCAATCAAAAATACTTATAATCATTTTATTGAGGTTATAAAATTATTTTTATACATCATAAACCTTTTCATTTTTAAATTTTAATTATTTATTTAGTTTTGACTTATTTCATTTATATATTTGTTTGTTTGTATTTAATTAATGAATTGCAAATAATTAAATATTAAATAACAAAATTCTACTTTAAATAATGTCAAAATAGAAAATAAAACTTTATATTATAAAAATAATTTAGTTAGTTTTTATAAATAAGTGTTTGTAATCCTTTGTTTTAATCATATCATTTCGTACATTTTTATTGTATTGTTAATAGTTGTCTAGTTATATATTAGATAATAAAGAAAATTTGTTTCATATTTTCAATACTTATTCGCATACATTACTCATAAATGTTTATATGTTTAATTACATGGAAGTGGTTTACGTAATTATTTATTTATTTAATTACAAATGTTCATTTTATTGTTCTTTAAACTATTTCGACAAATAAATTTTATAAACCCCAAAACTATCTAAATAGGTCTACAAAACACTAAGTGCCTTAATCCTAGAAAGCCCTAGACTCCTAAGTTCATACACTCACAAGTCATGCCTTTACATTTAGGTTGAGTTTTCGGGATCTACCATACCTTTCCTCACCACGCTTTAGTGTTTATCACCATCATAGCGAAAGTGAGTATACGTATCCCTTTTTTTTACCTTTATACACTTTTGGGCGATACATGTATTCAATACAAATACACGTTCGCATGCATCAACTTTCACAAATACAATTCAATACAATGTGCCTTAGTTTACAATTTGTGCATTATGCTTAGACAATAAACTTGGAGTACATTTGTTTCTATGCAAAATCATTAACGTAACTAGCCGAACATTACAGTGAATATAGCCATTTGAATTGAAAACCCGCCTTGGTTGACTTTATCCTAGTTGAGAAAGTCCATGGTCATTGTTTTGTGAATTTACCCATTTACCTATGGGAGTACAAAGTCTTACAATTCAGGCTTGGTTTGGCAATTCGTATGAAACGTGTTTACATAATTGCAAGTGACATAGCATATGAATTGTACAACTTTTACTTATACTATATATACAAAACTAGGTATGCTCACTAACATATATGGTGTTGACAGATATTATTTTTGTGCATGTTTCAGGTGGTGCGTGATATTTATTAGTGCAAAACGTGTATACATCCAGGATATGCCTCAAATCGAAGCGTGTATAGCCTTTTTAACCTTCTCTTAGCGATCCACAAACATGTACACATCCAGGATATGCCTCAAATCGAAGCTATAAAGGAGTTTTACTTTGAACCATTAAGATATGAGTTGCCACACCGAAAGCGCAAAGATACACGATACAAACACATGTTCCGTTGTTTCTGCATAATCCACACAGAATGGACATAAAACCGAGCCGACATCCATTTCTTATTTGCCAATGCACCAAACTTTGGAAGCCTATTTGATTTCGCCTTCCGGCCATAATGCTAACCTTTTTTGGAACCCAGTTAATCCACGTAGAAACAAGACTAAGTGGAACATATCTGCAACTCTGCAGCTCCCACTTTAAGCTTTTAACTAAGAAAGTGCCCGACCCATCCAAAATCCAAACCCACTTGTCCTTAACATTTGACAAATTAATCCCAACAATTAACAAATATCCTTAACATTTGAAAAATTAATCCCGACATTTGACAAACGTGTATAAATCCTGAAAATACGATTAAGCGGAACATATCCATAACTCTACAGCTCCCACTTTAAGCTTGTAATACTCTATAAGAATGTTTTGTATTTCGTTTCTTGAGTTCCAATGAATTAATCATTGAAGTCTTGACTATTTTGGTTTTTTCATTTTCATTTAGGTTCTCGAGAGTTAGTTCGGAATTAAGTGTCACTTCTTCAATATATGTTTCAGAGAGGATTAGTTTGAAAAATGATAGGGGTTATTAAATTATTGTTTCTATTTTTTATAGTAAGAAACGTAAAATAATCAATGTTTATACAACAAAATGTAGTTGGGTTTAACAAATAATGAAAAGCAAATTTGTAATTTATAATAATAAACCTCAAAACATAAATTTACACATGCATTAAAACAAGCCTCCAAGAACCTATAACACTCAGAAACACAACATGCAAGAGTTACATGATCACATCATTATAATTAGCTATTTTTTTGTTTTATGTTAAACTTGGTTGTTCCCACCTGCGCGTTGCAACATGGAACCAACCTGTATTTGGTAAGAAAGACTAAAGTAATTAAGAAGTTGATTATTGATAACGATTCATGTTTCAGTTAGATATTCGTAGTACAATAACATAAACTATTTATAAAAGCTAAAACTAAATACATACATATCCGAGTGATGCCATTCATAATATCACATTGTAACTTGGTTAACCACATATTGCTAGAAAATATGATAATAAGGCTTAGAATATTTTATTTAATTAAACTATACTAATTAGCAAGGCGTTTGTGCATTACGGGGTTGTACGTGGTGCTTTATTAGTGTTCTGCGCTTTGCTGGGTTGTATGTTGTGCTTTTTGGATTGTATACACTTTGGGTTTTTATAGTGCGTGTGTGTGTGTCTTTTTGTTTGCTTCTCTCTCTTCTGGTCTCTCATTTCTACTTCTCTCCTGTTTATCCCTTTAGAAATGCACTGCCTTATGGTGCTTGGTTATGGCGGTTTTACCGGAGACGATCATCATCGGTCATTGTATTTGTTTTCGACCATCGTCTATGGCGGCCATTTTTTAGGGCTTTGTTCCTTTTTAGGGTTTCACAATCGGTGCATGTGTTTTGCCTCGGTATACGTGGTTGTACAACCTGCGTGTACCCTTTTCCAGTTGTTTGGGCCCACCTGTCATTTTATCGGCTTTATTCCAATTGTCCATGTCATGTGGTCACGTTTTCTAGATGGTTTGTGTTTTTTTGTACTTTGGGATGCTTGTTGTTTTTGCATGTTAGCGTCTGGTGATTTTTATGTTATTTACCTTATGTTTTGGTTACTTCTTGATGATGCTTTTTATATGGTTTTATGTTTTTTTTCTATTGTTAATGATGGTTGTTTTGGGATGTTTGTGTCTGTTTGTAGATTGATTCCGCCAACTATTTTTTGCTGCGTTAAATGAGACCCTTTGTTGGGTGGAACACGTTTGTATCACATGCATTGAGCTTTGTGTGATTGGTTAGCTACTTTACCCCATGGTTCTATGGTTTTCTTTTAGTCATGTATGGTGGCCAATACTGGTTTTTAGATGCTTTGTGTTCTAGTATTTTTTTTTTGGGTGATTTTTTTTTTTTTTTGCATGCTTGCATCTATTGTTGATGACATTAGTTTTTTAATGTTTTGGTCTGTTTTTGACGATTGTTGTTCTGGGATGTTTTGGTTTGTTATTGAGGATTGTTGTTTTTGGATGTTTACGTTTGTTGTTGATGATTGTCTTTTTTAGATGTTTTTCGCTTGTAGTTGAAATTGTTTTGTTGCTAATGATATTGTATTTCTATGTTGTTTGATGATGCTGTTGTTTTGAATGTGCAGATTGTTGACACGATGACGAGAGTTTGGTATCTGATACGACAACATCTTTTGCAACGTGGATCTTTTGGGGGATTGAAGGCGATGTGCTAGTGTAAAAACCCTAGCTTGCTTGTTGTTATCTACAATCAAAGGACAACCTTGTTGGAGGAATCTTAACTTGGGTTGATATGGTTAGATTATTTCCATCTTTTTTATTGTTTGTCGTGTGTATAAGTGCCTGTCCGGTTTATGGGTACCGGTGTTGGAGATTTTTTTTTGTGGAATGTTAGTTATTTGATTGTATGTTTGGATGTTTGGGTCTGTTGTTTATCATCTTTTTGTTCAAGCGTTTTCTTTTGTCGTTGATGATGTCTTCCTTTTGATGTTTTAGTATGTTGTTGATGATAGTTGTTTTTTGCATGTTTGGGTTTGTTATTCATGATGTTTGTCTTTGCAAGTTTAGGTTTGTTTATGGATGTTGTTTGTGGTTGATTCTCTTTCGTATGTGTAGGTGCGCATGGTGATAAGGACTTGCTACTTGTTATTGCAACATTGGTAGCACCGTGGATCTTCTAGGTGCTTGGAGGCGATGTGTCGGGGGTCGTAAAAATCCTAGCATGCCTACCATTATCCCCAGTCAAATGATAACAGTGTTGAGAAAATCCTACTTTGGTTAACTTAGTATGGTTAGTTGACCTTTTTTTATTGTTTATAGTGTCCAGAAGCGTTTAGCTGTGTTAGGGGTACTGGTGGTTGAGCTTATTCTATGAATTCTTACTTTTTGTTTTGTTTTAGTATTTGGTGTCTGTGTTGATTCATGATCCTTTATGTTGTTGTTTATTTTACTTCTTCATTGCGTACCTGATTGTGTAGAGAAGGTTCTTGCGTTAAGACTTGTCCTGGCACCTTGAGTAATGAACCAGGAATCTGCCCTTGACACAGCTTCGCCGTGTTTGTTAGCCTGTGGTCGGGTTAACGATACCAATGTGTGACATCTGGAAAAAATCAGTGTGTTTCCGTACATAATTAGTATATGTAATTAATAGTAATTAAGTGCAATTTTAAATTAATTGTATTAATTTAACCTTTAGAGAATAGCAAATTCCCAATAGGATGCATAGGATCGCATGTGTTAAATAGAGAGCACGGCGAAATCACGTGCAAACAAACTTGTTCGGAACGGACATTGGTGGTTACCCGGTAACAATTAATTAAACGAAAACAATCCTGAATACTTCAGGATATAAAATAAAGGGTATTTTCATGAAATATTATGTTTTTTGGAACTCCAAAACCATAAATGGAAACTCCAAACATAAATCTCCCGGTAACGAATAAAGTTCGCATATTGCACCCGATACGCGCGAAGCTTATAAATTCACCCAAATAAAGCCTAAATAACTTACCAATTCCTAAACTAGACCATGTTTAAGGGTAATTAGGAGTCAATTATATGTCTGAAATAGCTCGTAATAAACACGCGGTAAAATCTTGAAAACCCTAACCGAAACGCTTAGAATCTAACCATAACATTAGAAGATATTTTGCAACCCATGTGGGCCCCACTTGAGCCACCTTAGGTCAGCCCCTAAATGGTGGCTAGAGCCACCCTAATGCACCCATGCTTGCATGTTATGATTAGGTTCCTAAGCATGCCTAAGTCATGTCTTATCAAGTACAAAAATTAACTTTTTATATAATCTTCCAAATCTTCTATAATATCATCAAAAAAAGGATAAAACTCACGGCCATGCCTCCATCTACCATGCTCCCATTGTTTTTTTTAACAAACATACCCAAAAGCAACTCCATTCCATCCCTAAATTAAGTGTGTTTGGAAGCTTGGAGTATAACCCTTGGATGATCACACTAAACCCCATCCAAATCAAGAGTTTTTGTCTTCTCTAACCTTGTGCTAGTAGTAAGCTTCTTGATCTTCTCTTTTAAATCTTAAATGTTCATGTTTTTATGTTTTAAAGGCAAGTTGTACATGGGGTTGGAAATATGGTTTTAAACATAAGATTTTGTATGTTGTTTCAAGATTAAAATGGAAGGTTATAAAGATGGATATGAGTCATGGGTTAGTGGTGATTTTGTAGTTGTTTTTGTAAATCAAAAATATACACATACACTTTCATAAAATAATGATCTAAACATAAGTTTTTGTGTGTTTTATAGAAACAAAATGAACCCCTAAACATCTAGATGTTGGTCGTGGGTTATGGTTGTTATTATGATTGTTTTTGTAGTTTTAAAAGTTAACATAAACATGTTCTTGTAAGTCATTTGAATGTTGTTAAAAGGATGACATATAAACACTTAATAATGGTTGGAAACATCCCAAAATGACCATCTAAGACATAATTTTATGATGAATCTATAAAATATAACAAGAAATAAAAGTTCCATATTCAAAGTTACTAACTTTGGAACATCAAAAGTGGACATTTTAGACAAAAGAAAAAAAAAATTACCAAATACACTATTATTATCCTTAATAATATTGTGATGGAATAGTGAAAATGTTGGATCGTAATAATAATCCGTAATAACAAAGTCAACAAAACTAAGCTTACTAGTTTAGTGTAAAATTGTCACTTTTGAAAGATTTAGGAAGAAAATGTAACTTTTAAAAGTTGAGGATGTTATTTAGTAACTTTAAAAGGTAGAGGTGCAAAATGTTATTTTGGAAACTTGTGGCTAAAATGTTACTTTTGGTAAAGTTGAGTGTTGAAAATGGAAAGTTGTAACTTTCCAAGGTTGTTAATGAAAGTTTTTTCAAACATACAAAAATGTATTTTTGTATAAATGTATTTTTATAAAATAGGATTTTATAAAAATATAAATTATCAAACATGTTGGAAAAATATAAAAACAAAGGTTTTTATAATAAATTGGTAATTTAAAAGACTTGGAGAAATTGTATAAAAACGAACAATTTTATATCTATGGGAATGTAAAAGTGTTGTAGTGTTTTTGTGTTGTAAATAACCAAGTATTGGTTTCAAAATATACAAGTTATATTATAAATTCCCAAGTAAGACTATGTAGAAATTAAAGGATGATTAATTTCAAGTAAAACATATTGATGGGAATTTAGGAAAAATGACTAAATATATATTTGCATGTATGAAAATTATATTACGACAACAAGTAATTATTCCTACAAAATGTGTGTGTGAACAACTTGTATTATTCGGGACGCGAGTATATATAAATACAAATAATTAAATGTTGACGTATTTATATTACGACATGTTAACGGACATAATGTGAAATGGACGGATAAGTTTAGATTGTATAACTTCCTACAAGATACGTATATATGTTATCGCGTCAAATATGGCTCGAAAATATATATTTTATGAACTAAAATATGTAAGATTAATTATGAATGAAAAATGTGTAACACTTTCCTAAGTGTTGGAAAAGTACTCGTGGGAGAATTGACGTTAAATAATCTATAATGATTACACATTTAAATCAAGTTAAGTATGTAAACTTGACAATGAAAAATATGTCATCGAATCGGCAAGATCCTAGTATATTTATTTAATGGGAAAAATAAATATATGATAAAGTGAGTCGAGTCGAGTGTTGAAGATGAAATATCGATCGACAAGATCCTAGTATAATTACTTAATGAGAAAATAATTATACAGTAAAGTGAGTCGAGTCGAGGATAATGTATTGTGAGTTAATTAATACGGAAATATAAGTGTAACTTATAACAAGGGTAATCCATCACCAACAATCCTAGGATATATGTTTAATTAAACAGGGAATTGTGTCTAATAGTGGTGTTGGGAGTTGGGTGTACAACTTGCCGGATAACACGCCATATAGACTTAGTGACTTATATGCACTAGGACGTTCGTAGGTTCTTGACCTCGGACTTGCTATTCTCTACTATTTGATTGCACGCTATACTTCAAGTGAGTCTCACGGGCCCTTTTTACTGTTTTATTTTGGGGGAAGATATGTTTGTCAAATGTTGTTAGATGTCAAAATGTTTTTAAATGTTAAAATGTGATAAGTGGCATGATGAGTACTTGGGTTTGTTGTACACCACTCGGGGTGAGTCCTCGCTACTGTAACCATTTACTCGTGTGTTGTGTGTGTGAAATCGAGAACCGAAGGAATATTTGGATAGTACTATTGGTGCCTGACAAGGCTCACCCCTAATCGATAGCGTCGATTATGCAACTGTGTATGCCAGGGGTGCACTTATTCTGAACTGAGGTTGTTATTTACCGAGAAACAACTTTCGTTTGCGGGGCATTGCTTGTCTTGGTTTGGTTATAGGCTCAAGGGATTGCTTGTCATAATTTTTGTAGGAGCTAGCTAGCTACTCTTTACAATGGCCACTACTGTGTTTGTTTCGCACATGTTGTTGTTAAGATGTTGTTGTTATGGAACTAAAACCTGTGAACTCACCAATATTTTATATACTGACGTCTTTTTAAACATATCTTTCAGGTAACTAAGTGTTGAGTAGATATGAGGCTAGTGCGGTGGGATATGGGATGTTGGATACTTGTCGGGGTTTCATCAATATTTTCCATTGGGTTGGGACTTGGATGGAAAAACCCCATGTATGAACTTGTTGTTTGTTGTTTTGTGAAATGTTGTAACAAGGTACTGATTTTCGACATCTTGATAAAATAATATTTTCTAATTAAATATGGTTTGTGTTAGTCTTGACTTTGATATGCTTTCGAGCGTTGCGCCACGTGTTTCCACCATTGGCGTGGTGTGACACAGTGTTTTAGTTTATTCTCTGGATTATTAGTTATTTGATTGTATATTAAGATGTTTGGGATTCGGAAGAGTGTGGAGGAGGTTGAAATATTCGCAAATGGGTTGGGTTGTAGATTGGGGGTGTTTCCTTTTAAGTATTTGGGAATTTTAGTGGGCGCCAATATGAACCGAATTAGCAATTGGGATTCGGTAGTTGATGTTTTCAAAAAGCGCCTATCTTCTTGGAAGGCAAGTGTGGTTTCTATTGCCGGTAGGGTTATTCTTATCAAGTCGGTTCTTGAAAGCTTACCGTCTTATTATTTCTCATTATACAAAGCCCCGGTCAAGGTTATTAATAAGATCGAGGTTATTATCAAACGTTTTCTGTGGGGAGGTTGTGATGAAAAGAACAAGATTCATTGGGTTGCTTGGGATAGAGTCACAAAAAGTATAAAAGATGGAGGATTAGGTCTCTCCAAGTTGGAAGATAATAATAATGCGATGCTTTTGAAATGGTTGTGGAGATATCGATTAGAAAAGGAGGCGCTTTGGAGGAAGGTTGTGGATGCGATTCACGGTTCGAATAGAAGATGGGAAACAATTCATTGTAATAATTGATATTCAGATGCTTGGTCTAGATTGGTGAAAGCCGGTTATAGCCTCCAGGTGAATGGTAATGGTTTTGTTAATATGATCCGAGGGGTTGTGGGTAACGGTTCGAGTATTAAGTTTTGGACAGATCCTTGGCTTACGACGGAATCACTAAAGATTAAGTTTCCTCTATTGTCTCGGCTTAAGGAACTAAAAAGATGTACTGTTGCGGAGAGATTTTTCAACCATAATAACCATCCCATGATTCATTGGAATTGGAAGTATTATCCGAACACTGGTTATGAGGTGGACGAACTCATTCAGTGTCATCGATTGCTCTCGGGTGTACAGTTTAGTGGCCGAGAGGATTCTTGGGTTTTGAATCAAGATTCAGGTGAAGGCTATTCGGTAAAGGAAGCTCGGAAATGGTTAAAAGGAAGTGGTTCAAGTGTTGATAATACGATTTATAATTGGTGCAAGTGGATTCCGAATAAATGTAATATTTTCATGTGGAGGGCTAGCTTGGATAGAATTCCCACCCAAAGTGCTCTTCTTCGACGAAACGTTAATGTGGGTGACGGTTTATGCGGATTGTGTGGGGATATCGAGGAAACGGTTGATCATTTGTTCTCGGGTTGTAGGGTAGCGTGTGGAGTTTGGGTTGCTATCGCTTCTTGGTGTAAAATTCCTCGGTTCTTTATTTTTTCTCTCATCGATGTGTTACATATTACAGATCATTTGGTTTGTCCAACAAAAAAGAAGGAGCTAATCTAAGGTATCATAATTATCGTGTGTTGGCGAATTTGGAAGGCAAGGAATGAAAAGGTTTTCAACAGGGTTGATTCGAGTGTAGTACACATTGTTTCCGATGTTAAGTCTTTGAGATTTCGATGGTATAGAAGTAGACACAAGGAAGGTTCGATAGATTGAAGAAGTTGGTGTGCTGAATAAATTAACTTTTGCTTTCATACTTTGAAGCTTTTTGACTATTGCACAAAAAATAGTATATCCACTATTAACCTTAATAAACATGTAATTCCCTCATTATATTTGTTTTTAATAAACGTCTTTGTTTGCATTTTTTAAGGTTGTGCCATAAACTGAAGCAGATTATTTAACAACAATACACCCCCTAGCTAACTATTATTCTTATAAAATTCCAAGTATAAAATGATGAAGAAATATAAAAAAAATTACAAATATAATCATTTTCTTATGTATGTTATCCTAAAACAGAAATGTCATAATCACTTATTTAGCATGTACTTTTACTCACTTACCACCCTTTTTTTTCTATCAATAATGCCCTTAAACTATATCGTGTAATCGTGTATAGATTCAACATATGCATTATAATTCACATAGGAAATCAAAATATTAGGTTTTGACGAGTAAGAGCAGGTACGTGCCCAACATATATATGTGTATATCATGACTATGGTTCTACAAATTATTCAAAAAATGGCTACTTCCGTATCATATATATGAACATAAAAGCTAGTATAATTTTATTATAATCATCCAACAATAAATAAACATTTTTTTTATTTACAAATTATGATCATTGTACGAAAGTTCTTACCATCATGGATCAAAACGTTAAGAGGTTCTCACTATGTTTACTATAATTGTAAATTGTAAATGATGGAATACTTAAAGGATCAGTTTTGTAACTTAACTCAACAAGACATCCTTATAAATAGCTTACTTGTAGGCGTGTGTTAGCCACACTCATATCACTTTGCTTCACTCAATTCTAATGGCTACAATCCTCGATGATGACATGGTACACCACCAAACAACTGTCGAGCTCGAGCCTAAGGACTTGTTTGACTACTCCAAACGGTCTCAATGGCTACGAGCCGCTGTTTTAGGAGCCAACGATGGTTTGGTCTCGACGGCATCCCTAATGATGGGTGTTGGAGCCGTTAAAAAAGACATGAAAGCCATGATCTTGACCGGCTTTGCTGGCTTAGTAGCCGGAGCTTGTAGTATGGCTATCGGTGAATTTGTTTCTGTTTACTCACAACTCGATATTGAGGTTGCCCAAATCAGAAGAGAGATCAACCATAGGGATATTGTTGAAACTGAGGTTGAGAGCTTGCCTAATCCATGGCAAGCTGCGGCTGCATCCGCTCTAGCTTTTTCTTTGGGGGCTATTGTGCCTTTACTAGCGGCTTCTTTTATAAAGCCTTACAAAGTGAGGGTTTTGGTAGTGGCAGCAGCAGTGACAGTGGCACTGGCCATCTTTGGATGGTTAGGGGCAGCATTGGGGCGCGCACCAACTGTCAAGTCGACGATTAGGGTGGTGGTTGGAGGTTGGATGGCTATGGCCATTACATATGCTTTAACAATGTTAATTGGTGCAAAGGGACTCCATTGAAGTTTATGGGCCATTTCGTCTTATATCATGGTTTCAATGTTTATTTTCTTTTTCAGGGTCAACATCTAGTATTTGTGTATGTAAATATATACAGGAATTAATTAATACAATCGGTAAGCATATGTTAATTTTTATATATGAGTGTTTATATATTTTTTTTCTTTCTATTTGGTAATTGCTTTCCGTAAGAAAATCATTGTAGCATATTATTTTTTTGGTTTACAAGATAAATGCAACCACTCATCTTCTTGCCAAAACCATCAAAATGTGACAAATTTGATGAGTATTACATTTCAACATTTAGTGTTAATATGTTTTTTATAAAGAAAATTATTACATAAATAAATAAAAGCTATAATACGGGCGATATTCATATGTCTCATATGGAAATCCTAGGGAAATACAATCATTTTTATCATTTATTGGTTAGGCATTACTCAAAACGTTTAAAAACATGTCTGTTACATTGTATAATTTTTTCAAAAAAAAAAAAAGTTTGTAACTTGAGTTTTCATGGGTTTTCTCAACTCAAGGGATTTATATAAAATTGTAAACTTGAAAGTTTATTATCACCAAATGCTTTTCGTTGGTTAAGAGCAATGAATCCAGTGGCGAAGCTTGAGAATTCCAATCGGGGGGTCGAAACCGTATTTACCAAAAAAGTTCTATACAGATACTATATAATTAGAACTTCTGAGCGAAACATTCCGAGCGAAAAATTCTTCGCCTGCCCAAACCTCCTATTTTTCACATGTGTTATATAAGCCTTCTTTGTTATGTCGGTGGTAATAAGGATGTTGAGTTAGATGGTCTCAATCCATTAAGGGTATGTTTGTCAAGGAGCTTTTAAGAGCTTCAAACTTTTAAGAAAAAACTCATACTTAATAAAAACATTGTTTGGTTGAAAAAACATAAAGCTTTTAGGTTAGGAGAAAAAACTCTATATTGAAAAGCTAGTAGCACTAGCGTTTAAGAAAAAGTTCCTACTAGCTACAAGCTTTTAATGTGTAAATAACACAAATACCCATTCTATTATTAAAAATAAAATAAAAAACCTTCCTTACAAGCTTTTAATTATACTCATTTTGGTCATTTTATACATTTTATTAAAAGCTACAGCTACTCTGCCAAACACCAAAATATATTTAAAAAGATACAGCTACCAGCTTCCAACTACAGCTACCAGCTTCCAGCTACCAACCACCAGCTAGTTTTGTCAAACATACCCCAAATATTGTTTATTCAGCCTTGTCTTTGCATGTGGCGGCCTTGTGTGTATTGGTTCGGACTTCATATGTATTTAGAATATTGGCACATCATTTGAATGAGTTTCTTTGTAGCTCTAGAAATGATCCTATGATCACAAGTTCTCTAAGTGAAACGGAGCTGCGAAATACACATTGTTATATGCAGGTCTCTAAGTGCACAAGCTAAAAAATACACATTGTCATGTTTAGGTTACATATCATGGAATACATGGTAATGAATGTTTGCTTCAATGCACATTGCACATAATGAAATGTCCAAAATAACTCACCTTGTGTATGCAATTATAAATTACTCTAAAGCATTATCACTTACACGTGTGTGTAATCATCAATACATAGACTATGCTACGACATGTACAGCAATGCTTACACAGTTTCATCAATAACACAATGTTTGCAACATACACTAAAGCGCCACCAAGAACACATATAGTGTAATCTTCGATATAATATACTGTTAAAGTGTTAATCTATATTTATTGCGACTTGTGAAATTTGTGTCACTTAGTGTAGTCATCAAGGTATAAAATTTACTATTAAAGTTCGACTTATTCACAATAAGGTTACGAATAATTTTTGGTATTTTATCACTAGAATAAATTAAACATGATCATTCTCTTAATTATGAAATGTTATCGCATGATATTTTCATCTTACATAGCCCACGTTAAGGGCGGACCTCCATTGATTGATATGGGCTCCCGTAAACCCACGATGTTTTGAAATTTTAATAGAGGTTATATACATTGATTGATAAGGGTTCATGTTAACCCATTTTCACAAAAAAAAAAAAAAAAAAAAAAAAAAAAAAACAAACCCAACCATTCATAGTTCAACGGATAAGTAACTTACAAACCATATAAAGGATGGTGGATTCAAGTCACAACGGCGTTACTTTTTGTATTTTTTTTTTAATTCTGATGAGTTTATATTATTTGTGCTCACACTAGTCCTCCTCTAGGACTCAAAACCTTCTGATGCCCGTTGAGCCGCTGCGGGCGGCCACCCAGCGACAAGTCCACCTGACCCTCACAAGTGATTCTTTGGTTAGATAAGTATGTTGTTAATTTTGAATTCTTCCTAAACCAGTTAGGGTTGCATATTAATCACCTTAGAAAGATTTTTAAGGTTAAAAGGACCAAAGTGACTATTGCCAAAAGTTTAACACTTAGGTATTTAGTGATTAAAATCGCATAAGTGTTCAATTTTTGTTTTGAAGGAGGATTATTTAATCAACCTATGTAAAAGAAACAAAAAAAATATATACGCTTGTTTAATTTACCATTTTATAAAAGATAAACATTGTGTTAAAGGTGAATGTCTCCCTTTAATAATTTAATATTACATCATCAACACTTTCAAAACACAATTACCACCTTCATTCATTCATTCATTCTCGAGAAGGGTCATCACCTTATGTGGCTACATCACCTTCTTTTTCTTTAATTTCCTTTTTATAACTTCTTTTAAAAGGTGCATCTTTTATAAAACTTTAAACACAAAAAAAACCATAGTGGCAATAGTGTCAATTGACCGATTGTCGAGCCTTTTGTATTGCTTATCGTTTTGTGACGAAGACCCTAAACTTCTGAGTGACGAAGACCCTAAACTTCTGAAGTAAGAAGATAAAAGATTTACTCTTGAACTACAAAATGGAAAGTGTAATGTTACGGTTGCAAAAAGACCGAGGAATGAACAATAATTAGTTTTATTTAATTTAATGTTATATAAAGTTATAGTAGCGTATATCCATATTTGATGAGCTATGATTTATTAAAGATGTGCTTTATAAAAGAAAAAAATGATGAGAAGATAAGAAATAAAAGGAAAGAGTGAGGACCTAAAAGCTAGTGTAGAAGAAGCACCAACAAAGGTTACAAAAAAGTGCAAACAATACCCTTGGGGTTTTGGGAAATACATATAACACACTTTATCTTTGAAAACATGTGCCATCTATCATAAAACTGATGAATAGTTAGCTAATCTATAGCTTTTTCATTGTTTTTGGTTTTGTTTGTAGCAAATACTCATTTCGCAAATCGAGTACGCGTGAAAGCAAAATAAAAATTTAGAGCATTTATATTTATATTTATATATAACTATATAAAAAAGCTAGAAGCCATTTTTCAATAGTACTATATATCTTTCCTTGTGGTGTTTTTATTTGTTTTTCATTTTTTTGTCGTGTAGTGAATTTGTCTGCGTTTTACGCCAACTTGCGTGGGCTGTAAACAAGTCAATCGTTCAGTGAACAGTTCGTGAAATGTTCGATGTAAAGTTCGTTTGTGTTCGTTCATTTAATAAATGAATGAACACAAACAAGAAATTCTATTCGTTAAGTTAAACAAACAAACATGAACAGATGTCGTATTCATTCATTTGTGTTCGTAAACATTCGATAACGTGTTCATTTATGTTTGTTTGTGTTCGATGGTTCATTAAGGTTTTTAACTTTTTATTCTAATTTAAGTACTTCAAATTTCCTAGTGGTAGATTATCAATATATTTTCTATAATATATAAATGAAAGCATATTGTGGGTCGCATGACACCTTATGGAGGGCTTCTAAGTTTGTTTTTCTAGCTTATTCCCAATAACCAGTTTTGAGAAAAAAGTGGATCTTTTATGACTATAATTATGGTCGATCCCCATTGTTTAGAAACAAACTTATTTGTAAACCCTAATTTCTATTTCTTCTTCCTGTAGCACGATTTCAAAACAAATATAGAGAGACAAAGAGATGCGGGAAACAGAGAGATTGGGATCAATAGTGCAGCAAGAAAAAAGAAAAGGGACACTAACTTCAATCATCTACTTACAGAATCAAAATCCAGGTAAAACGTTATTTGTTGCTATTCTTACGGTTACTAAACAAAACATGGACTTTCTTTACATGCTTTCTTTAATTTTTTCCTAATTATGCTTACAGAACCTAACAAAAAACGAATCCTTTCTATAAATCGAGGCTGATCTTCCATTTTAGAGATACCCTAATCAGTCTACCTCTCCTTAAAGATGATTCTTGATCTTCCATTTATCATTTTCAATTTCTGCATTTTAATAATATTAAATTGAAGCTAATATTCAAATTGTTTAATTTTGTAACCAAAACTCTTGCACTAATCATCTTCACTTTTATGATCAAACTCCATAGTGCGATGTCGTCGTTGCGGTAGTTACTTCGGGCAAGATCGTCATCTCCAACCACAAAGAGATCCGTGTGTAGTGCTTTGTAGGAACATTGTTATTATTGATCTCTCAACAGATCCTAAGGTCTATCACTTTGAATTGTGTTCTATTTGATTTGTGATTTATGTTTTGATTAGGGTTTTTAGAAGTTACTTTTCTCCATCATAGAAACCCATATGTTAGTTATTTGGGGAAGAAATCATTTTGCATAACCTTTTATTAGGTATCATTTTTTTGTTTTTTTTTTAATTAGGTTTCCAATCGAGTGAAAAATAAAACAACAACAACAACCTTACCCAGTGAATCCCACAATTAGCAAGGCTAAGAGTAGGGTCTGGGGAGGGTGAGATGTCGGCAGACCTTTCCTTTATCCTTGCAGATAAAGAGGCTGCTTCCATAGAGACCCCCGGCTCGACAACAAACAATCGACAAGCAAACAACACTTAAAAACGAGTAGAGGGCTATTGAATTTAGAGGGAACATAGGAAGTGTCACAAAGTAGAAAGATATACATGCAATAAAACAACATAACTCAAAAACACCCCAAATACAAGTCACCCTTATCGGTCTCCTACCCGCAAAAGAAAAATTCTAAGCTCCTAGAGCCCCGCCGCGGTACAAGCAAACCCTCCCTAATAATCATTAACCTTAATCTTGTGCCTCCACGCACCCCTATCGAGTGAAAAATGATTTGGGATATTGTGTTATTGTTCAAGATTTTTTTATGGTTTTGTTTGAAATAAGGAAATCTTGCTCATTCTGTAACAAAGTTTGGAATGTTATCTCATTAACTATTTATCTTCATCAAGGGTCATTGTAGATTTCATGTTTTGTTTAATAATTTTATTGGGATAGTTTATTTGTTTGAAAAGATTTATTCCAAAGTTGAAGGTTAAGTGATGTAAAGTGTACTTCACTTCTTAATAATAATACCCTAAGGAAACAAGTGGTCATTGCTATTAAATTATATTTAAAGATGTGTGTGGTTACATAGTTGAAGTTAGTCAAGATACTGAAATTTTGTATAAAAAGGATGTCATCTGCAAATACTTAGGGGTATTTTGATTGAGGGTTAGATAGCAAACGTTACTAAGCACTTGCCTTCTTTATGGGATTTCTGCTTAAATGAGATGATAGCTAGATGTGCTAAACACATCCTCAAGGTCAGTCTGATGACCGTATATCAAGAAGCAGAAGAGCTGGCGAAACCCGGGAATTTCTAGGTAGAAAGGGTTTGTAGAATTCATCGCCATAACATGGCTAGCAATTATCATCAATTGTTCTTAAGGAAAATAGCAAAAATAGCATGATATGATATCTATAGATTTTAGATTACATGAATGATTATTTGTTGTATAATTTGTTGTCAAATACTTGTAGGGAATGCTTAATGAAAAAAATTAATTGCACGGAGAACAGGCCAAAAATTTCCAGGTTGGACATGGCATAGCATGCCCAATAATCAGGCCAAACCCTAGCAAGGATAGCCTAGTCGGTCCCTGTCACACCCCAACCGATGGCGGAATACATCGGGGCGAGACTTGGGATAGATTGTTCAAGACTTCATGACACTAGAATTCGTGACAATATAATTTAAGGATAAAAATTTCATTCATAGCATAATCATTGTCTAAAAGATAACAAAATACAAATTGTTTCATGAGAAGGAAAGTACAACATCAAAACATAGAAATTTAAACTAGTTGCGAGTTTCTAGTCCATTCCTAAGTAGTTTTCTTGATAAACCTGCATTAAACATTTACTGCAACATGTATAAAATATCCGTCAACACATAAAGCATTGGTGAGCATACTAGTTTTGAGTCTAAGTATATAGTATAAGAAAGTCTACTCGAATCATCATGTTATAGGCATATGCACGTAGAACCATACAAACGGCAACAACACTCAATAACACAAAAGACTTATACTTATCATGACCCATAAAGGGGGCGGCGTGTCAACCTATAGCGCTATACATGTAAAGTGGGTTGTTGGCTAATCGACACTTATATGTAAGACTTAGAATTCTAGCATGGCATAGCATATAAGCATTTAGATTGAGCATAATAGTTTAAGAGTATGAAATCGTTTAAGTTTTGATAGTGATACATGTTGAGCCCCAAAGAATAAAGAATAAAAGGGGGACAAGTATGAACTCACCTTTGGGTGCGTCTTGATATAGTTCCAAAGATAAGTCTTAGTAGTTTAAGCTTTAGCTCCGATTAACTAGAATTAAGAATTAGAGGGTCTTAGGTTCGAGTTTAGATTATAGATTCACGAGAGTCATGCAAGCCTTTTAGGCAAACCAAAACACAAATCGCCTTTAAGGCAATCCGGATGGTCATGAGAATAAGTTAGACCAAGCACAAAATCATCATAGATGATTCGGATGGTATAAGGTTAGGAATGTGAATCCATTTGATAGGCTCATGTCATAACCACTTCGCTTATGGAATAAACGTGGGTTTTGGACACGGGATTTCCCCTTTCTAGTGTGGATAAATCCGTAGCACAAGAAGGGTCAAGAGAGTTGGTAAGGTAGGGTGTAACCACAAACCTTCCAAAGATTAATAATAAGCTAGTAAGATAGAAATTCGAAAGTATATGTTTATATTATTATATAGTATAACTAAGAAGTTTTAGTAAGTTTGGGGACTGATTTGGATGAGTATTGACTGTCCTTTGTCACCCAATACCATAGCACAAATCTCTCTAACATTAGGTTGTTAGTAAACTTGGTTGGTTTCTTCACAACAAACTATCTTAGGACATAAAAACAATTCAGAAAACAAACACCTTTGGGACCTCTTTTAGGTGCTCTACCCTTATCACACTTCTGTGGATAAATATGGGGAAGATTCTAGAGGTTTCTCCAAGGAGTTTTAGATAGAAAAGAGAAGGAAAAACTGAAAAGAAAGAAGGTTTGAGCTTGGAAAACTTACTGATGTGTTATCAGGAAGTTTGCTCAAAACTTTGACGATTAGAGAGTGATTCTAGAGAGATTAAGGATGAACGAGATTAAAGGGTAGAGAGGGGTTGTATTTATAGGTGGGTTAAAGTAGTTGGGTATTAAATGGAGTTATTAAGGTGGTTAGGAGGTGGTTAGTTGGGAGTTAAGCTTAATGGTTGTTTTTTTTTTTTTTTGAACGGCAAATTTCTACTCCTTATGGGACTTGAACCCATGACCTCCCCCTTAGGTGTTCCTAGAAGCTTTGCTTCTACCATTGGGCCACCAACCCCAATATTAATGGTTGTTAGTTGATGCCTGCTGTTGAGCCATCGATTTTTTTTAAAAAAAAAACAAATGAACGACACTTAAGTATATGTTGTTTTGTTGTTGTTTGAAAAGTCAAAGATGTTAAACTAAACACTAAGTCACGTTTTTATTTTGTTCCTTTTCTTTTTTTCAAACTAAGAGTATTATTATATTAAGTATATATATTAATAAACTAGTAGGGAACCCGCGCGTTGCGGCGGTGACAATAATTTACAATGGGGTACTCTTTTTTTGTTAGTGTATCAATTCCTTCGTGGTATTGTATTGTATTGTATTGCATTGTGTATTGTATTGTATTGTATTGTGTTGTGTGCTATTGTGTTGTGCTGTGCTGTATTGTATTGTGTGAGAGTATAGTGTGTGAGAGTATTTTTTAAAAAGAGTATAGTGTGTGAGAGTATTTTTAATAAAATGAGAGTGCGTATGAGTAGAATATGGTTTAGGATATGTTATATATATAGAAAATAATTAAAAAAACATTTCTCATAACCGTTTCCAACGGTAATTTGTTACAATAATAATAATAATAATAATTATTATTATTATTCTAACGGTCATCTCATAAAATAATAAAGTTGACATCTCCGTTTGGGTTTCTCTTCAATTTCATCCTCGACTATAGCTTCAACCACTTTATGAACACTCGATATTATTATTCCCGTGCCGTCGTCGGTTGAGGACTCCAACGGATCAAACGAATCCGATGAACTTGAAGATTGCATTTTGTGAGAGTATTTTTAAAAAAATTATAGTGTGTGAGTATTTTTAATAAAATGAGAGTGTGTGTGGGTAGAATATGGTTTAGGATATGATTTATATATAGAAAATAATTAAAAACCATTTCTCATAACCATTGCCAACGGTAATTTGTTATAATAATAATAATAATTATTATTATTATTATTATTATTATTATTATTATTCTAACGGTCATCTCATAAATATTCGGTTTTCTTTTTAATTGGGTCAATAACAAATTGCCACCTCCTTTTCCCCCATCCCCACGCCAAGCTGAATCTCCCCCCATGGGGCTCACTCCATTTTCACGCCCTCGGGGGACGGTGTAGGTGGGTGAATCCCCTTTCACGCCAGCACCCCACCCACCCACACACTCTAAACCCATTATATTTGACTCTCGGGACAGAACGTTTTGATGTTATTGAGGTTGAGAAGCCAAACACCCAATCAGACCTGATTTAATGAAAATGTTATAAACTATGCCTTGCTATTTTGTTTTGTTGTATAACAATAAGACACACACATACACTAATTTTTGGTGCGTTATTTCAAGATACTTTTTGATGTCATAGTAAGGTTAGGAACCCAATCAGACGTGAAGTATATTTTGCCATTTGCTCTGATTTATACTCCCTCCGTCCCATTAGAAGTGTCTTGGTTTGAAAAACACAAAGTTTTAGGCATATTAAATGATTGCTTTTTTTGCTTGCCATATGACAATAATACCCTTGTCATATGTGGGTCCATCATATTATTTGTTTATTTAAGTTGGGTTTTTAAGGGTAAATTTGGAAAATGGCTAATAATTTTTTAAAGTGGACACATGAAATGGGACAAATAAAAAAGGGAATATGGACACTTTTAATGGGACGGAGGGAGTAACATGTATCTACATTTAAAGTGATCTACTTTTTGTTTTAATATATTTCAACTACTTTGATAAAATAATTTACATCAAACTATTTAAATCTATACTTTAACATTACATCTATACTGTATTTTTTCTAAATCGATTAAACACATATAAAAGGTTAATTTTTTCCTTTACATATACCATTGTAGCTTCTTTTTTTAAATATTTATTTGTTTTAAATCTTTATTAAAACCGGGGTGAAACCAAATCGATTTCAAACCAAAACCAGTTCAGTAAGGAACCAGCCACACCACAGGTGTTGGTTTAGAAAAAAAAAAGTTGCCATGATATCTTATTCAACATTCGATAAATGTTTATTTGATCTTACAAATACTTCTAGTGGCAAAACCCCAAGATACACAAGTCATCTCGATATGTTCTAGAAGTATAAATAAGAAAGAACTGCCCTCAACAACAATACCATATTAGATGAAAACCAATACAGCAAAGTTTGTTCACCTTTTAACAGCCCTATCACTCTCAAAGCTCTGCTGTGCTGGCCCAATCAGGATAATGGAGTGTTATAGGTTTGATGTTGAGTGTTGTAGGACTCTAATGTTGAGTATAGTAGTTGTGGGGGTCTGATTTTAAAGATATGATACAGGCAGACTTCCAAAGCATGCTTAACCATTGCTATGCACATGTATGCTGAACCATGACTGTTCACGTCTGTAAAAGCCTGGTCATATTGAAAGGGGTAAGTATTTGACTTTGGAATATCAAAAGTTCTTGAAAAGTTTGAACCAAAATATCAAAAGAATCTTAATTAAGGGATTAGTACTTTTACAGCTGTAAAATGACAGGTGGTAAAGGTTACATCATATAGAACAATGCACTTTTATATTTTTAGGTTACTTTTTACCTACATTTGTAAATTCAATTGATGACCTTGCCTTTTATTTGGGTGGTGCTCCTTTAGGATGTGTTCTCAGCGATGTGGACAAAATGTTTTCTTACTTGCTGCAGTAGAATAGGCGTATTATGTACAACACAACTAAATGTATCAAAATTCATATCAGATACAAACCTTAAGCCTAGAACAAGAATCACACATCCAAATTCTCGAAAAAGGACTATAAACAACCGGGTTTCAAACTGTAAAAACGAATGAAAACCCGATGATATATCATCAAAACCACAACAATTAAGTTGTACACATGTAAAGAATCATTCACGAACAAAAAGAGAACCTCAATAGTTGAGAACTGTTTGAATACACAATTATATGTGAATGGTTCAACAACCCATTATTCATCATAAATATCAATTAATTCAACAAAAAATGTGTATTCACCAAGGAATACATGTTTTAGTGGAAAATTAAATGGTTTCATGAATCTTTACGGTTCTCATTTGAACCGATTAAAACCTTATACACTTTATCAAATAAACATGACTTACCGACTCTCAAAACAAACACATAATACTCTATTCTGCTGCAACAACTAATCTGAGTCCACTTTCGTAATATAATCTCTCTTAACTGCAACAAAGACAAAACAATCAAACACATAATAAACAAAAACACAAAATCGTAACAATATAAACGTATACTATTACCGCCAATAAGGAAAGTGAAACGATGAGATAAGAAGACTCATAAGGCGGATAGGGTTAATCCCTAGGCCATTCAGCTCTGTTGACCCACAAAATTCATTAGAGAGCACGTAAAAAAAACTCAGAATAGGGTTAAATTCAGGGGGAGTTTGGACACCAACCACCACCGTTTATCACCGGATTTGGTAACTCTACTTATACAGGTTCCAAAACCGAAGTCGCTGGAACTGCGTTTGGACACCAATCACCACCATTTGCAACCTACATTACACTCAATAATATCAATCATCATCATCTTTAATAGGTTTTCTTCAAATAAATCTAGAAATTATAAATTCTTTAATTGCTTTTTTTCTAACAAAGGCAAAATAAATAACTTTTTCTCATCCGTTTCTAGTAATTTTTATTGGATATCTTTGCTAATAACAACGTACCTTCATTCTTTGGAGGCTTGAAAGTGCACAATTTGAGGCTTTGGAGATCAATTTCCTTACCAACAGCCTAACATCAAAGGCTTTTATCAAATAGTTTTTCCAGCTGTGACTACAAAATTAAATAAGTTACATTATACACATAAGAATTCAAAGCTTGCAACAATTTAGTAGGTTTTCTTCATTCCTAATCGCTTCAGATCTCAACCCATCTGACCCGTTATCATTCGCCATAAAGATATAACTTGTACAAACTATCGTCTTATGATCTTTGAACAAAGCATATAAAACTCTAATAAAGTTACCTTAAAGTACTGTTAAGAATGAATATGTTGGTAAAAAGAGAAGAAAATAAGTACTTATATTTCTTTTATTAACTTGCAGGCTCACATCCTCCCTGCTCACCATTTGAACCATATTCATGGTGTGCTTTTATCTACTGGATATTCTATTATCATTCTTTTATATATAAAGTAAAAACATGTCAAATGGGTCGAACGATTCACAGGTCTTAGAAAGTTTTCTTTAATGTTTGAAGCGCTACCGACTCAACCCACCAGGTCGAAAGTTGGTTTATGTTATATCTCAACACTCAAATCAAAAGGTTGACCAAAAAGGAACCTGTTAAAGATTGCTTTGATGATCAATTTTTGGTAATTTTTGGTGCACAAAGTAACAAATAACCGATTGCTTTGATGATCAATTTCCCCAAAGGCAATCACATAATTTCAAATAACACCTTAAAAGTACAACTACAGATGCTTAAATATGCAACCTATTTACCAATTAGAAAAACATGAGTTAGAATAATTGACATGCCAAAGTTGTTATTTATAATTTACATCGTGCCGACAAATGCGAAACGGATATCGACGTAAGCTTTCATAAAGCAACTCTACAAACTCTCTCTAGAAAAAGGTTGTAGTTTGACTTGAACAATGTAAATATAAATTTTTACCTTTCATAACGAATGGACCTCTAACCCATATAGTTCACCACGTTTCATAGGAAGCAACCAGGTCCTGGAGCATACAAACCATTTCAGAAATAAGTTCAGCCCATGAAATAGCTCTCTCATCAAACCTTTTCCTTTCATCTTTAATACTTGCACTTTTGCATCAAAAATGGAAATAAATTTAAAGTTTTCTATTTTCATTTAATCTCATTTAATTAAATATATCATAATTTCAAGAATTTCATACCTATTTCTTGCCTTCTTAAGGTCTGAACTGAGTCTGGTATGATATCTTGCTCCATGTACCTGCACTCAATGAGCATTTCTGAACAACGGTTTCACTGGCTGTGTTATCAGGGAGCTGTTCACTGATGCACTAAACTCTTGTAAACTTTATAAATAAAATGAAACCTACAACTTGTCTGGCTCGTTTAAGTTCACAACTAATAACATCATTTATTCTTTTTAGGTAAAATTTGCATGTTTGAGTGTTTGTTACCCCTTGAAAGACATAAAGGTAATAATAACACAACAAAAATGGACCTAAGTCATACCAATTTGGCTTAACTTGTCAAAGATAAATGCAAACCCTATTCAAACACAATTGCTTGACACTACAACTTCAATTTGTGATCATTGCATATTCAAACCAAAAGTGACAAAAGGGAAAAACATGGCCAATATATTTTGGACTTTGGAAGTCCTAATTTACTTGCTTTTATAATACACTGCTTCCTTAATTCTAAAACTAATATATGTACAAACACAAATGATGTAAGCAAAACGTTTAATGAGATTCTCGGTAAACTACCAAAATTCATTACAAAAATCTAATAAAACTATAAAGCTCCAACTCAACTTTTCCTTTTCAATCCCGAACAAATAAATAGAGAAAATTCAATATCAATTTTATCATTAATCTGATGACTGTAAACATCAATAATATCAATTGTTAGCGTTAACTTGAAGACCAGAATTACCAACATGCTGCAATCTGACGTTAGATGAATTGAACTAAGAAGTTGCTCTCTTTAACCACGAAGACCAGAATTATCAAGAGATCTGAAAAACATGAAACAAATTTTTGATTATAGCAACTGAAATAAATCAATGAAAGCAAAACAAACATTCATCAACCAAAAAACCAGTTATTGACATATTTGACAAAGCAAACAACAAACTTTATAATATATCAACTGAAACAAATCAGTTAAAGCATAATAAGCATTCATCAACAACAAAAACCAGTTATCATCAACAGATCTGACGCAACAAACCACAAACTTAGGAAACATCAAAATTCAGAACTACTATGGTTTTCAAATTTACCTATGCTGTTATAGAACCCCATAACAGCTCCCCCATTGCAGCAGAAACCTCACTCTAGATCTACATCAAAGTTAACCTTTTAGTCTTGGTTAGGGTTTTGAATAACGAAATAGTGTTTAGAATCATAATAAAGTGTTACTAACCCTTGGAGAAGGATGAAAACTTCGTTGATCAGGTGAAATATATATATGGATTTGATGAAATCGTGATGAAATCTGGTTGATGTTCTTGAGTCGCCAAAGAGAGAAAGAGGGGGGCAGAAGGTTTTGAAATGTTAGGTTTGCTAGAATGAAACCCTAATCTGAATAATAATGTATCCATCCCGTGCTTTTCTTTTTAAGCATGATAGTCTTGTACATGATGCATCACATTTTGCACTCTTTGGAAGTTTAAGAGTTTTTATGCATTGGATCTTTGTACAACATGCTTTGTATGCTTGTAAAGTGGCAAATGACCATTTCTGCCCTTCCTATATGCTTATTAATATAGTATAGATAAATAAATATTAAGATATTAACTAAATGAGTTTCTAAATTGATTATGATAAATTATATTCACGACTCGTCAAGAGGTGGTAGGAGTAACATAAGATAAACGAATAAAGGCGAACTTAGAATTTGTTAAGTATAGAATTTAAAATACAAGAAAATTAAAAATCACGCGAGTTACATAAAGTTTGCGTCACATAGAATTTATAGAATAAATGAAATAGATTAAGATTAAATGCAATTGATAAAATACTTTTCCATTGATCATAAGCTCGGGTTTACAAGGGTATAAAATGACAAGTTACAAGAATACGAGGACTAGAATGGTAAATACGAAAAGTACAAATGTTACAGTCCCCCATAATAAAAAGGTCAAATTGCACGTCAAAGGAATGTACTCAACATTCTAATTTACCCATTTAGATTTAACCATTTCTTTATGTTTTTATCTGTCACTCAACTCGTTTGACCACAAATTAAGTTAATATTTGTGAAATTGGGACCATTTGTTAAATCATTTGTGACTAACTATTTGGGGCCTAACTTTGGGTGTCCAAAAACAGTTTAAAATTAATGTTTATTGTTTAATTACCGAATATTGCTCTTTTGTTTGCCAAAATAAGTGTACTAGGCTGACTTTAACGGTGTTTTCTTGCCTTTTTACAATTCTTAGTATGATTTACAACCCTTTGATCTTTTGTTAGGAAACACATATCTATTATGCCGACTTTGATGGCCTTTTCTGGCCTTCTCACAATTCTTAGCATGCTAAAATAAATTTGTTTGGATGTCTGCACTACTTTACTTTTGTTTACCAGTAAATCATTCGGTTCAAGTGTATAGATGCATTATATTTGATACAACTTAATCATATTTGCAGAGGATGACATTGGTGACACAAAAGATTCGATACCCGGACTAAAAAAATTCAGCAAAGAAACCTAACGCTTTTGAACTAAACTAGGCATATACCATCTGATCATATATTTTGTTGCATTATCAATGTCATTTTCCTTATTGTAGATGGAAAAGATGTATATTTTTTAAGGTTATGAATGTCAAATATTGTTGTAATTGGAAACTGAATTGCTTCTTTTCAGTCGCACTGGATCGGTCCGGAGTACTTTAAAAGAGGTCCAGATGGAAATGTTATCCACAAGACTAACGTGCCACATATTCGTCCTGAACTCCGTGGCATGGTATGTATTTTAAATTAACATAACTTTTTCTCTGTCTTTGTTATCTAATATTTAAAGTGAAAAATGACCGATCCTATATGGCAAATAGTGAGTATTTGTTTATTAGGCCCTTCAAACTCAAAGGTATGAAAATAATTCTCCAGCTAGATTATCGCGCTTTAACTATGTCGGATTGCTAAGATTCATTGGTGGATTTTAATATCAAGTATGTTGTCTTCTGTTCAACACCTTTTCTCATGACTAATATTTTATTAATTTCAGAGACTAACATATGATGCTTTTGATTAATTTGGTCAAGGATTTTTATTTCTTTAATGTTGGATACATTACTTACCATATAGTTGTTCTTTATTATTAAAATTATTATTATTATTATTATTATTATTATTATTATTATTATTATTATTATTATTATTATTATTATTGTATGTCTTAGTATAACTTAAATTGTTCAACCCATATATCACACGGGAAGATAACCTAGTGTGTGTGTGTGTGTGTGTGTGTGTAAAGAAAAAGAGTGGGTCACATAACACTTGGTGAGGCCATCCTACCCCTTAATTTCCCTCCAAAACTATTAAATTGTTTTTTTTCTCTCTCATGTGCATGGCACATGCACTTTCACCCAGGGTTGTAAAATGTTAGTAACTTTTTTATACGACATTTTTTTAAAACAAATTACACCAAATTAACGAGCGTTATATTATCTTTCTAATGAATACCATAGTGCTATACAAAATAACGAAAAAAACAACTCTTTCATGTGGTTGTTATTATTGAAACAGATAATTAAATTATGTATGAGTGAAGAAAATAGATGGGTGACATGAAATTTTTTTGTGTTTTACGAGACATGTGATCAGGCTTATGTCAAGTGTATTTGGGTAACTGGATTAGTATATTTTGGGCGGACAATATCCGTGATGAAATTTTTGGAATTTATGTGTTAGTTTGTACCAGGTTTTGTTCATTAATGCTAGTTTGTGTTCATTTACTTTCCTTGGTATTTTTCGTGTTCGCTTTAGTCCGACACCTAAATTTAACATATAAAGACAAATGAACAAGTTCATAGTTAAGGTGGTGCATGAGTGGCTGCCGAGGGTTATGAACAAATGTAATTGGATAAAAGGGTAAAATTTTCATTCATCATTATTTTGAAACTTAATAGATAGGAGATTACTATTTGATTTAGTGATGCCCTGTTAGTGAACCGAACACACTCGATGCTGACTAATTTAGAAATCATTAAAAGGCTACCAAACAACTGCTAGAACTATAAGACTAGATGGTGTGGAGTCACCTCCATTCACAAGAAGGTACATGTAATGAAGAAGAGAAAAATGGCATCAACTAATACTTGACAATTGATCTTCTAATCTTCCATTCTCACCCTGCTTGTTTTTCTTCTTTTTTTTCTACCTAGGTATTTGTAGATCCATAGCTTATTCGAAACCAATAAACAAAGTTGGTCGAATAGTTCAAACGCATAGGGTAAAAAGTAAAATAAAAAACTTATCAAGATATAGGCCCCTATATTTTTGGTGTTTTACCCATTGCTTGTCTATGCATCATGCAAGCAACATCTTAAATGTTTTCTGCACACAAATAGTGTTCATTTGTACACTAAAAGATTTGATTAATTCATCTCTAACTTTTTTATTAATCTACTTGAGGCTGAACTATTCAGATCAATTGTTGGGTTTAATCCATTAAAAATTAAGATCTCTTAAAAACATAATCTCTTTATCAATTTTTTTATCTTTGTAATTTAGATATTTTATCATTTTGCATAAGATCTTTATAGGTTGTGTTGATTGGATTGGCCTGGTGTTCTTTGAGTCCAAGTGTGCTGATCAGAAAGTCCAAGTTCAAGACAGGAGTCCAAGAGAATAGGCCCATGTTATTCAAGCCTAGTTGTAGTTGAGCTGCCTTTGTCCAGGCTGGCAATCCGTGTGAGAAATACACTTCATGCCAGTCGTTGATCATCATATTTAGAAGTCATCCTGTTCGTTCGTTGTGATGATGTGTGGAAGGTTTGAGATGGCATATAAAAGGGTTTTTGCCTTCTCTCTCCTCACTCAATCATTTTTACAATATTTTCCAGTCTCTCTCGTTTGTAACCCTAAAAACCCTTTTGTAATCTCTGTCTCTTTGTTGTGATCTTAGATTTGTATTCAGACTCGTCTTGAGTCTGTTGTAGTGATTCTAGTGTAGATCGTTGTACAGAGATTAGTATTCAATAATCTTTGAGTTGTAGAGTGTGTGTGAGATTTATGTTTGTATTCTTTTTATTAGGGTTTGTATTTTGGTTTGGGTTCATAATAATAATAATAATAATAATAATAATAATAATAATAATAATAATAATAATAATAATAATAATAATAATAATAATAATAATAATAATAATAATAAGAGTTTAATTATTGATTCCATATTGTTGACATGGTATCAGAGCTCTGGTTGAGCTCAGATCTTGATTTTGATCCGCTGCTTAGTTATTAAGGGAGAATCTTCTGTCTTGGATTGTGTTTGTTCCTAGGTTCTTGGATATGTATCTCTCAGATCTAGGGTTTTGGAGATCTAAGGAGGCAATAATGTTGTTCTTGGGCGTTGGAAGCTTTTTCTCTTTGCTCTCCAGTTCTGTAACCCTAAGTGAAGGTTACAAACTGTGACTTGTTTGGCGAACCGTAACTTAGGCCCCTCTCTTAGTGAGATCGTTCCTGACTTTCTGTATTTGTTTGTTTGGTCTAGGATTCTGGTGTCTGGTTAGAAGGACCGGTGGACGATTGTTGTTGATTGTGGTTTGTATAGCGTCTAGGTCTAGGAGGCTCCCTCGTGAGGACCTGCATCGGCACCCTTGAGTGATGAACCAATGATCTAGACACCCATGTGGCTTCACCAAGTTTGATCTATTGTGATTATTGTTCTTGTGATCTTTTCTGTGTGATTGACTGTTTATTTTGGTTGTCATATTTGATTATGTAATTCTTGTGTAGTTCAGTGTTGTGTTTGTGCTTATTATTTGGTTGTTTTTTATCATGGCTGATTGTGTTGAACCAAATGTTGGCCAAGGTCCTGTTGTTGTCCAAGGTCCTGTTGTTGACCTTGGTACTGGTCCAACAGTTAATAATGTCACCCTAGTTAGCAAGCTTGATGCTAGTGACCCTTTATATCTTCATGCTAGTGATTCAACCGGTCTTACAATTGTTAGCATTAAACTAAAAGGAAATGAAAATTACACATTTGGGCAAATGCTATGATATTGGGTCTTCAGGGTAATAACAAATTAGGTTTTATTAATGGAGATTGTGAAAACCTATTGATGACAATGTGTTAGCTAGACAATGGGATAGATGCAATTTTGTTGTACTTACTTGAATATTAAATTCTATATATGATGAACTTTATATGGGTCAAGTCTATTCTAAGCTTGCGTCTGAAGTTTGGAAGGATTTAAAAGAGACTTATAATAAGATAGATGGATCAGTGGTTTTGATTTGTATCAAAGAATTAATTATTTTAGTTGTAATGGAATGTTAGTATCTGAGTATTATCATAAGTTGAATGTAATGTGGAAGCAACTTGATCAAATTCTACAACTGCCCTCTTGTACTTGTGATGCTTCTAGAGAATTTAATAGTTATAATCATATGATTAAACTAATGCAATTCTTAATGGGCCTTGACGGTACTTATCAAAGTGTAAGGACTACATTGTTAATTAAAAGTGATTGGCCATCAATTAGGGAAGCATTTGCTATAGTATCTAGAGTGGAATCTCATAGGAACTCTAGTAATGCTTCTAAATCTACTCCAATTGTCAGTTTTGCTTCATGGTTTGGTCAAAATAATGAAGGATTTAAGAAAAATAGAAAATTTTCTAAAGGATTAAATCAATTGTTAAAATGTAGTCATTGTAATAAAAATGGACATTTGGTTGATAAGTGTTTTGAATTAGTGGGTTACCCCAATTAGGCAGAACCTAGAAATACCCAAGGAAGAAGAGCAGTTGTGAATAATAATACTAAGTCTGATACTGCTGATTCTGCTGTTGCATCTTTAACTAGTGATCAAGTGAGTAAATTGCTAAGTCTATTGCATGAAAAATTTGGTGATACATCTCAAACTTGTAACTTGTCTGCTAGGTTCTTTAGTGCTTCTGTTGTTGGTTCTAGTTTCTATTATTTCACTAGATCAAATGGGAGGTTAATTGAGATTGGATGGATTATAGATTTAGGAGCCAATGAGCACCTGGTCAATAGTGAAAATGGTCTTTTTGATTATATTGATGTGTCAGATTTCAAAATTAAAGTAAAGCATCCAAATGGCACATTTGCTATTATCACAAAAATTAGAAAACTTAAACTTGCAGATAATGTTGTTTTAAAAGATGTGCTTGTTGTTCCTAAAGACAATGTAATTTGTTGTCTGTCCATAAACTTGCTAGGGATAAGAAGTTGTTTATAGGTTTTGATGAGAATAGATGTTATGTTAAGGACTTGTCGACAAGGAAAGTCCTGGTGACTGGTAATCAAATGGATGGTCTATACATGTGTGGAAATACTAGGGTCTTTTCTAAGGTGTGTTTTAATAATGTTAATATGTTTGATGTTTGGCATGCTAGATTGGGACACCCTGCAAATCAGGTTATTCAGATATTAAAACTTGATCTTAAAATTAACATAGACAAAAGGATTAAGCCTTGTGAAATATGTCACAGGGCTAAACAACACAGAGAGCCCTTTCCTCTCAGTGATCACAAATCCTGTCATTTAGGTCACCTTGTTCACTTAGATGTACGGGTCCCTATAGGATTCCTGATAAGGAAGTTCACAAATATTTTTTAACAATTGTTGATGATTTCTCTAGAGCTGTGTGGGTTTGTTTGATGAAACAAAAATCAGAAGTATATGAACATGAAAAAGATTTTGTTAACATTATCTCTACTCAATTTAAAAAGGTTGTTAAAATCTTAAGAAGTGATAATGGTTTAGAGTTTGTTAATAATCAAATGAAAACCTTTTGTAAAGATAAAGGAATCATACATCAAACAACTGGTGCCTATACATCTCAACAAAATGGGATTGTTGAGAGAAAACATAGACATTTGTTAAATGTGGCTAGGTCCTTGTTATTTCAAAGTAATGCGCCTATAAGCTTTTGGACTGAATGAATTGTAACTTCTTCTTATTTGACTAATAGGACTCATTCTTCTTTTCTTAGTGGAAAGTCCCCTTATGAAGTCATTCATGGTTTTAAACCCTTTCTAGAACATCTGAAAGTATTTGGTTGTCTGTGTTTTTGCACTACTTTAAATGAGTCTAACAAGTTAGAAAGTAGGGCTAAAAATGTGTCTTTATTGGTTACTCTCATGAAAAAAAAGGGATATAAAGTTTATAGTCTTGACACTAAAAATGTGATGTTTTCTAGAGATGTTAAGTTCTTTGAGTCTTGTTTTCCTTTTAAAGAAAAGTCTGTTTTTATGAAATATAATACCAATACTGATAATGAAGTCAATTCTATTAACTTTTTTGAGGTTTTTGAAAACACAGTCACTCAACAGAATTCAGATATGAATGATCCCAATGATGATAGAAAGGGTAATGGTAATATAGATTTGGGAACACAGGATCCACAACAATCAGATTCTGTTGATCACGCTAGGGGCATGGTTGATCAACAGTAGCCTAGTAGTGATACAATAGAACCTGATAAGGCTGATCATGTGAGTACCAAACATGATCTAGAAAAGGATACTAAGGTGACACTACTGTTGAGGACATTGAGTCTAGTCAACTTAGAAGGTTAGTTAGAAGTGTAAATTTCCTAGAAAACTAAGTGACTATGTTGTTGAGGGAAAAGTCAAGTATGGTATTGAGAAGGTTATGAATCTATCAAAGTTGTCTTTTGAAAGTCAATGCTTTTGCTTCTAGTCTTGACAAAAGTGTTAAATCTAGAACTTATAATGAAGCAAAGAATGATCTAAACTGGATTAAGACCATGAATGAAGAACTAGAAGCCCTTCATAGGAACCTTACTTGGAATATTGTTGATCTTCCTAAGAATAGACACAAAACAAGGTGTAAATGGATATTTAAAATTAAATACAAATCTTCTAGAGAAATAGATAGCTATAAAGCTAGACTGGTTGCTAAGGGTTATAGTCAAAGAGAGGGTCTAGACTATGAGGAGATATTCTCTCCGGTAGTTAAACTTGTGATTGTTAGATGTTTAGTCAGTTGCTGTTAAAAATGATTGGAAAATTTTCCAACTTGATGTTAATAATGTTTTTTTATGGAGATTTGTATAGAGATGTATATATGTCCAATCCTGAAGGATATGATGATGTATCTAAACAGAAGGTTTGCAAGCTAAGAAAATCCTTGTGCGGGCTTAAACAAGCTCCTCGTATGTGGAATGAGAAATTGGTTAAGGCATTGATTGAGTTTGGTTTCAGTCAAAATAAATGTGACTATTCAATGTTTGTTAAAAGTGACGAAGATGGTTTTCTAGTTTTGTTGGTTTACGTAGATGACATAATTCTTATAGGAAGTTCTGAAGTAGGTATAGAAAAAGTTAAATCCTTGTTTAAAACTAAATTTCTTATAAAAGATATTGGAGCACTTAAATATTTTCTTGGTATAGTAGTTAAACTGATAATGGTTTATGTTTAAATCAAAGAAAATATTGTATGGACTTACTTCATGAATATGGAATGTTGGGTTGTAAACCTGTGTCTTATTCAATAGAACAAAATCATATATTAATTTGGTTTCAAAACTTGACAAAGTATTGGATAATATGACAAGTTATCAACAACTAGTAGGGAATACGATATACCTATCACACACTCGACCTGATATTTCTTATGCGGTTCATTATTTAAGTCAATTTATGCATAGACCAACTAAGGAACATTTAAAAATTGCATTTAAACTGCTTAGATACTTAAAAAATGCTCCTGGTAAAGGTCTATTATTTTCTAAAAGTGATAAGTTTTGATTCAACTGTCTATTCATACTCTGATTGGGGAAAATGTTTAGAAACTAGAAAATCAGTTACTTGGTTTTGTATATTTCTGGGAAATTGTTTGGTTTCTTGGAAAAGTAAAAAACAATCTACTGTGTCGCGATCATCTGCTGAAGCAGAATACCGAGCGATGTGTGCAGCAGCTAGTGAGGTTATTTGGTTAAAAAACTTGTTGGATGAGTTGAACATCCGGGTGCAAGTTCCAGTGTTGTTATATTGTGATAACTCAGTTTCTTTGTCTATTGTTTCAAATCCAGTGTTTCATGATAAAACGAAACACTTTGGCATGAATGTGTTTTTTTTCTAAGAGAGCTTATTGCAAAAGGTACAATTAAGAATTTAAAGGTTGAATCAAATCAGCAGTTAGCTAATTTGTTTACAAAAGGTGTTTTTGGCAAATCAAAATGAAAAGCTTTGTTTCAAAATTGGAATGACAAATCTTTTTGGGAAATAAAAGGGGGGGGGGGTATAAAATACAATCTCTTTATCAATTTTATTTCTTTATAATCTAAGATATTTTATCATTTTGCATAAGATCTTTGTAGGTTGTATTGATTGGATTGACCCGGTGTTCTTTAAGTCAAGTGTCCTGATCAGAAAATCCAAGTTCAAGAGAGGAGTCAAGGAGAATAGGCCCACGTTATTCAAGCCCAATTGTAGCTGAGCTAACTTTGTCCAGGCTGGCAATCCATGTGAAGAAACACACTTCATGCCAGCCTTTGATCATTATATTTAGAAGTCATCATGTTCGTTCGTTGTGATGATGTGGGGAAGGTTCGAGATGGCATAAAAAAAGGGTTTGTGCCTTCTCTCTCCTCATTCAATCATTTTTACAATCTTTTCTAGTCTCTCTCGTTTGTAACCCTAAAAACTCTCTGTAATTTCTCTCTTTGTTGTGATCTTAGAGTTGTATTAGATTCGTCTTGAGTCTATTATAGTGATTCTAGTGTAGATCGTTATACAGAGATTATGTTATAGTGTGAGGGATTTCTGATTGTATTCTTGTTATTAGGGTTTGTATTTGGTTTGGGTTCATAATAATAATAAGAGTTTTATTATTGATTCCATATTGTTGTCAAGATGCATTGGGTTAACAATAGAAGCCGAAGTGACATAGCTTACTCAAGAATCAAAGTTGAATTCATTTATAAAAAAAAAGTTCTAAATCAACTTGTATGAAATAATTTCACGGGATTCAACCAACTGTCGTGAAATATCATTGAGGAATATCATTGACAAATAGGAATCTATGTTATCAAAGGGATTTACTACGATTAATTCTAGTATGGAGTGAGTCAATTATTCACTTTGGTATCTTATTGAACAAGAATGATAATACCGTTCCTCCATTGATTAAGAATTTTGATTTTTGCCATTAAACTAATCAATTAAAATGAGCACATGTTATTCAAGGTTGAGCTTACATTATTAATATTATCATTCTCTCATCAACCAAAACTTGTTACTCATATATGCCTAGCTGAGCATACATGAGTTGAGGTGATATAGCTTTGCACACAAATGATAACTTTTCCTCGACCCAAACTATGATCAATTTTGTTGTATTATACACAGTTACTTAAGACAAGATCACTACTACTATGTCTATATTTAAAATTGAAAATTTGTTGATAATTCGTACGATGTATGAAACAGAAAAAATCACCCATGGAAAACAGCAAAAGCACACTACATAAAGGAAACATTCTTTAGTTGGGTAATTGTGAACTGGACCACTAAGGGACCTTATCTTTTCCTCATGTGGTGAGTCCACTTGGTGTGTTGCTCATAGAAACCAATCCCTACCCAATGCCTATATATATGCAACTGATTTCATGCAGATTACAAACAACTCACACTCAATATTATTCATTATGGGTGTTAACAAACTTGCAAGTGTGGTTTTCCTACTTATCATTATATCAAATTTCAAAAGAAAAATCCATAACTAGCTACCAATAACACCTTAGAGAAGACACTCCAAACAAATACTTGATAGATATAAACAGCCTGGCATGATCCAAGCTTTGAATTTGAAAAACTAATCACAAGCCAAGCTACACTTTTAGAAATAGCATCTAAGGAAGCCAAGCTCGAGCTTGTTTAAGCCTAATTGAATTCAAACTAAAACTTTTGACGACTTTTTATACCAAAACTCAAATCGCCTAATGATCCAAGGAGCAGCCCATTTGCTAATATGCAATGGTATTTCTTACAATGCTAATGAAAAGACTTTAACAAACACGATATATTTAAGTAACGCGAAGAGGGAAATCGCACAAACATTAAAAGAATTTAAAAACTGTTTTTATAGCAAAAACGACCATTCAGATCGAGTCAGCTGTTACTTCTTATGGATCAAATCAACAAGAACAATCGAGAGACCAAAACTTGCAAACCTGATTCTGAAATTTTTGATAAAATCGATGTGTATGTCACTCTTCAGTGTTGTTTTTAATTGAACCACTCTCTGTATATGTTAAACCCTGCCGCCACAGCCGCCACCACGTCTTACCGCAAAAGGGAAAGCATGGAAATCAGACCGGTGAACTCACTGAATCTTGAAGAGATGTTTCAGTTTGACCACCAACTTCCATTCTTCATTGGTCAACTCATCCTGTATACATGCAGAATTATGAACTATAAGTTAACCATACATGTGTGAAATAATAATCATTTTAGATTGCAATTTTTAGTTACCCGATAATTGGCCTTTAAGACATCAATCGAGTTTCTTGAGATGTGGCTGACAAGCTCGTCTTCCATATCAAAATGCCTCCCGAACATTTTTTGCTGCTCCTCGGCATTGCTTCCCGTTATCTAACCATGCATATATATATATAGAATTTAATATGGTATAAACTGTATTTTTTAAATTTTAATCCAATTTTTAAGCAGTGATTTAGTAGGTGTGGACTTAAGTAGGTATGTGGATTTAAGATAGACAAACTTTTGACCCACGTGATCCGCCTGTTAACTTTTTAACTAAATTTACTGACTTGGCGCATTTAACCTGTCAGATAAAACATAATTCTGTGTCGAAATTGCAGCCTGTAAACATATCTCAATCTTGTTAAAAGATAAATATTAAAAAAATACACAGTTTAAGGGGTAATTTCAGTACTCTGCCTTGCTCTTACCCTCGGTAGCTAAGCAGTTAATGCGGTAAAATATCGGTTATCGGTCAAGCACCGATATTTGGGATATCGGTTATCGCGGTGAGATATCGGTGAGATATCGGTAATTAAAGAATACATAAATATATATATATAATAATAATAATAATAATAATATTCACCGATATTATCACCGATACAACCGATATATCACCGATACAACCGATATATCACCGATATTATCACCGATACAACCGATATATCACCGATATTGGCCGATATATCACCGATATCGGCCGAGATTATCGAAACCGAGATAGGGACCGATATTTGTGACCGAGATAAGCCCCTATGACCGATAACCGAGATAGCACCGATATATCACCGAGATATCACCGATATTGACTGCTTAGCTCGGTAGTCACATGCAGCAGCCTTCTTTTCTTTTTTATCACATGCATATAAAAACTACCAGTTTTTACCCATGCCCAATCCGCTCAAACGCCCCAATTTGCCACCGCTATAATAACACAATACATAAAACTTATCAAGGTAAGCTTCATACCTTGATAGCCACCTTCTGTCCTTTCTTGGCATAGTCAACAGGCTTGTGGTTATTCTCAATGGAAGAGATCCGTCCAATATCAATAAACTCCTTCTGAGGAATGCAAATTGGAGTTCCAATCTGCACAAAACAAAAACTTGGCATTGGAAAAGGGTACATAACGAACGTAATTTAAAAGAAATTTGCTAGACAATTCATAAAAGTTATTTGTGAAAACAAATAATGATGCAGGATACATAATGAAAGTAATTGATCATAATGATCTTGGTTTAGAAAAGGGCATTGAAATCTAGGGCATTTTGGTCCAAAAGCCAAGGCACGAGGAGCGAAAGTAAGCTGTATTAACAATCATCAGCTGCGTCTCTCATCTAATATAAACTTTTTTATCAAGCAAACATTTCATAATTTCTTTATCCCTTTGGGTGCTTTTACAATAAATCTCCTACAACCCATAGTTTTGACCAGATATGATCACATTTGAACCAAAAGTACATGATGTGCCGCCCCAAGGCGCTGAGACAGCCCTGTGCGCCTCGCGCATTAAGAGTGCCTTTTAAACCAAAATAATGACTAAACCAGCATCTACTATCATATATGCTATATGCATGACATGCAAGAGCCAAACAATAACCATTCAGCCAATCAGTGCAGTAACATTAAGTCATTAACAATCGAAACAGGTAAAACTGGATTGGTAAACATGCAAGTGATTAAGATTGTGAAATCCTATTAAGTGTATCATATTTGATATGATAATAATATGAAACAGTGAGATGATAAAAAATGGAATGAAACGTTAAAAGATAAATACCTTAAGAATACCCTCAATGACATCCACACCCAGAATAATTGGGTCTTTCTTGTTGAACACGCAGTTTGGCATGATCTGAAGAACACATGGAAACACAGCATCTTCAGCAGCTTCTCTCTTCTTTTCTTCCTTGAGGTTATCTATATACGCCTTAAACTGATCAAACAAGTGATAAATGATATCAGCTATAAATATCTTGACACCAATATCATCTGCAAGCTCCCGGGCCTCTGGGGTCACTTTTACATCAAAAGCTAAAATTGTCGCATACTCTTTCTTCTTTTCCAGCATCACACTAGCTTTCATTACATCCTTTTTATGTACAGGACCTATACCTATACCACTAACAGGTATGCTGACAACTGGTGTTTTTAAGAACTCGAGTAATGCTTCTAACGAACCAAGAGTAGATGCTTGCACATAAACTCCTTCACCACTTTTATCAATCCTACTCATTACGTTCCTCATATCGTCCATCACTGATTCTTTTATCTCTTCCACATCGTCATCTGGCCCCACTACATATAGGGCTGTCCCCGCCACTGCGTGCTCAAGATTCTGCTCAAGAGAAATAAGATGCTACAGGTCAATGACAAATATAACGAAAAACTTGTGTTGAACCCAAAAAAAAAGCAATTTGTAATTCATTTTTCTTGTAAATTAACATCACGTCATCACCTGTCCAGTAATTTTGATCCCTTGTGCAGCTTTAATTTCTTTGTGATGAATGTAGGCTCCCTGAATTAAAGAACAAAGAGATTCATCAAACATTAAGATAACTACATAATTTTGATACTTATTTTGATTTATATAAAATCCATACCTTTACTCGGAGTTCCTTCATTGGATGGGGGGTCAATAATGAGCGAATTGTAGTATGAATTGGTCCCTGCAATAAATATTCCTTGTTAAACAAGAGCTGCGATAATAATAACTTAAATGCACAAATATAGTACTGAGATTTGCCTGAAAGCCACAAACGACAATCTCATCTCCTTCATGTAACACGCCATTAACCAATACTACATCGATTGTAGTTCCAAGACCTTCAATGACTTTAACCTCCAATACCGTACACTGAAAACATTCAAATCACATAAAAATCAGAAATCCAATACATTTAAAAGGAGAAACAAGATGCAAAGAAAAGAAAACGGTGATACCTGAATTTCATTGCTGTAGGTTAGTTTTTCAATCATTGTCTTTTGTGCCCACTGGACAAGTAGTAATAACATTTCCGGTATGCCTTCACCACTGTTGACCCGAATAACAGGTTATTAGTTCAAAAATCCATTATTCAACTGGATTATTGAATTAGATCACAGGAAAGAAAAATTACCTGATAGCACTAGTAGGTACAATACTATAAGTTTCCCCTCTTTCTTTGTTTTTGCTGTACAATTCAGTATTCAATCCTTGCTCCTTAAATTGTGTAATTATCTGATGGAAGTTATAAAGCATAAATCATGTCAAAGCCAGTAAGGAAACGAAAACTGATATTTTTGCTAACAAAAACATATATATTGACCTGAGTGAGCCTATGTTCGAATTCAAGTTGGACATCCCTGGACTGCAGCTTCATTGCCTTCCCAATTGGTGCGTTTCGGCATGTTTTCCACCCGTATAATCTGTCAACCTACACATCCCACAATACAATGTACAAAAATCAGAAAAAAAATAAAAAATAAAAAATGTGGGACTTATGTTTATAACTGCATACCAACATACCTTATTCAGGGCCACGATAAATTCAGTGTTCCTCATTCTCAATAGATTTAATGATTCAATGGTTTGCGGTTCCAAGCCATGCATAATGTCAACAACCAAAATAGCAATATCACATAAACCAGAACCTCGAGACCTCAAGTTCTTGAAAGACTCATGCCCAGGTGTATCAATAACCAATAAACCAGGGACATTAAGTTTTGCATCAGCTTTTAACTCTTTTGTTCTCTCACGAATGTTCTCAGCAGGAATATAGGTAGCACCAATTTGTTGAGTGATTCCACCAGCCTCACCTTCTTGAACATTAGTTCTCCTAATACAATCAAGCAACTTGGTTTTTCCGGTATCAACATGACCCATAATGCAGCAAATTGGGGAACGAAGTGTCTTTTCGCCATCTTCTTCTTCCTTATCTTCCTTTTTACCATTAACAGCTTTTTGTTTACCTTTGTTTGGAACAACTGCTGCAGGCTGATTTTGAGGCACTTCCTTGGTCTTAATCTCTTTTTTAACTACAGGTACGGGTGCCGGTGCGGGTTCGGGTTCACGTTCCGGTTCAGGTTCTGCAGCCTCCTCATCACCAAACGCGCTGACACCTGGCAATTTGAGATCAGCTTCATCCCAACTCTTTGCATCCCATTCCTCATCTGACTCGTCATCTTCTTTGTCCCCACTCTCTTGTTCAACCGCAGGAGCCTCTGTTTTCTCCTCCACATTTTCCATGTCCACTTCATCAGCCTTATCAGTATCTACAGAACCCAACTCCGAGACATTGTCATCCTGGATGGATGCAGACGCTTTCCCGTTCGCCTGCTGTTGAGGCTTTGATTTCTTTGTTACATACTTTGGTCGTTTTGTGGGTGCACTAGTAGTCTCTGCAGTTGGTTGGGGCAGACCACCTGTTCTAGCAAGAAACTGATTCCTCATTAACTCCAATCGTTGGGCTTCCGCTTTCTGTTTGGCCGTCAAAAGTTTTCCTTCTTGTTTCTTTTTCAACATCTTTTCTTTTTCTCTTTCTTTTTTCTGACGCTTTCTTTCTTCTGCTTGTCTTTCCTCTTCTTCTTTACGTAAACGTTCCTCTTCTTCCTTCCTTAACTTCTCTTCCTCTTCCCTTTTCTTTTTCTCTTCTGCTTCTTTAAGCTTTGCAAGCCTTTCTTGCATCTCTCTAACATGCTTCGGAACCTTCTTATCGGGTACTTTACCCTTTGCTTCTACTGGTTTTTCTTCTACAACAGGGGCTGCAGCTGTCTTTCCTGCAGCAGCCTTCTTTTCTTTTTCTTTTTCCTTCTTCTTTTTCTTCTTTTTAGCCGCTGCAGACTCTACAGCCTCTTCATTTCCATCCTTTTCACCATCTTCGTCTCCCACTGCAACTGGTTCAGCCTGAGGTTGAACCTTTTCCTCTTTTGGCAGTTCTACAGCAGAAGGTGGTGGAGCAGGGGCGGGAGCTTCACCTAGTTCTGCAAGAATTTTGTCGAGGTCGTCCTCTTCTTGAGCTGTTCTTCCACCTTTCTTTTTCTTTTTCTTATTCTTGGAAGTTTCTGGGACAACAGACTCTTTGCTCGTAATGCTTGTACTAGGTTGTTCTTGTTCAGGTTCAGGTTCACGTTCATCAACGGTGTTACTGCTTTTCTTCTTGGACGGCTTCTTTTTACCAGAAAACTTTATCGTAGAAGAATCGTCTTCATCAAGATCAGCAGCAGCATCTTCAACACTCAATCCTGAGACCGAAACATCCTCATTATCAGATAAAACATTTTTCTTCTTTGACGACTTGCTAGATTTCTTCTTTCCCGTAAACGTAATAGGCGCATCATCTTCACTTCCGTTCTCATCCTCTCCTTCATCAAGCATAGAAAACACACTACCACTCAGTTTCTTATTCGATTTAGACGATTTCTTCTTCTTCCCAATAAAAGAAATAACCGGTTCGTCATCTTCCTCATCAGATTGTTTCTTTAATTCATCATCGTCCACCAAATCCCCGTCACCATCTTCATCCTCATCCCCAATTGCATCAAACGCTGAGCCGGTAAACAAACTACCTCCCTTTTTCGACTTCGACGACTTCTTTTTCCCACTAAACACAACACTAGCCTCCTCTTCCTCACTAACATCCTCATCTTCATCCTTAGTCATACTCTCATTCTCATCTTCATCACCAAGCAACGCAAAACCCGCCGCAGCAAACGAATTCCCACCCTTTTTCCCCTTCGCCTTCGACTTCTTCTTACCAGCAAACTGAATCTCCAAACCCTCATCCCCATCTCCATCATCATCAACATCCTCATTCACTCGCGCATTCTTACCCTTCTTCCCCTTTTTCTTACCACCAACCGGCGCCACGACTTGCTCCTCTCCCTGAACTGACTTCTCCTCCGATAATTCAGTCCCAATCGAATACTCATCATCATCAATCACCACAGCTTTCTTTCTCGACTTACCTACTGCTGCACCACCAACGTTATCCTCGTCACGCGCTACCGGCTTCTTTTTCCCCATCTACACAACGCTTTTTCGACAAATAGATTACTTTAATCCAATCTTACCTCACTACAAACCTTGCAAAACCTAGAAAACATAAAAAAAATCATTAAAAAAAACATCAAAAAACCTAACAAAACCTTAAAATCAGACTAAAATGATTAACATATATACTAACTAAATAATCAAAATCTAAATCCAAGTCCGAACTCGAATCAGAATCAGAATCAAATCGAAACCGACTAACTAAATACAATAAGAAACAAAAGCTACTGATTAATCCGTGCAAAATCAAATGAAATAACAAATATATGCATAACAAAATAATAAATTTGAACAAGCGGTTACAGATGTCAGATGGATAGATAACTTACTTTGCTGATGTGAATTAGTGATGAATAAGGATTACGAAAACTGTGATTTATAGAGATAAGTTGGAAACAGTGGAAGCAAAATGAATAACAATAACAATAATAATATTACTCCGTAAGATAGAAGAAAGTAGAGAGGGCGCGTTAGATGTAAGGGGTGTGTGTATTATTAGGGTTACGATTACGATGACTGATTGGGTGCGGCTATGGGAAAATTTTATTTAATGTTTTTTTACAAATATTTATGTAGAGTATATTGTAAATTTATGGACTACGGTTATGTTTTGTAGTAAAAGTTTGGTATTCTTATTTGGGAAAATTACGCATGCGTTAATAAGCTCTAACTTGCATGTGAATTTCAAGCTTCTTAATTGAGCATTTTTAACTAGTATCATTCCTGTTTGTTGGAACGGGTTTCTGAAATTAACAACATTTAAACTTGTAGATGTAGAAGATGTTGGAATTTTAGAAGGTGAATGGAGGTTTAGTCTAATAAAATTATAATTTAGTGAAATTATAATTATTAGTAAAACTCCTCATGTGGTGAATTGAAGAAAAACTCTTTAGTAGAGTTAATTTATTTATGACACTTGATTGTAGTTTTAAGACTAAATTAAGTGTATAACTCTTCATGTTGTGAATTGAAACTCTTGAGTAGAGTTAATTTATTTATGACACTTGATTATGGTTTAAAGACTAAATTAAGTGTCTAATTATGTTAGACTCTTCATCCACCACTGACTCTTGTATATAAGAGACTTTTGTGTCATATATGTGATATGAGAATATACATAAGAATATACATGAGAAATATTCACTAAGAAACTCTTGCAACACTCATAACTCTAGAGTAGTAACCAAGTATCGATTATTTTTCAGGCAAGTGGGATAGTCCGGCAGTGCACCATCGTCACTGTTTCGAACCGGTGTACCGTGGGAACAGACGAAGAATCTGTTTAAGGGAATTGTGTCAAACACAAGCCCGGTTCACTTCTATGATTTTGTTTTCTTTTTATATTTTGCTGCAGCAAGTACAAAGACTCGGAAACACGCGAGCTTCATGTACAAGAGGCGTTGAGGCGATCACAATGTAGGTTTTCTAACAAACTTAAACAGATTAGTAAACAAACTTTCGTGTTCTTCCTAAGGAATTTGGGTTCGCGAAAGTTTGTACATGTTTTCTTTTGGTACATCGAATTGGATTACATTTATAATGGGAATGCAATCTTTAGTCCGAAAGACTGTTTTACAAAACGAATTTTTCGATTCATTTTTCGGATTCATGGGTGTTTGGGTTGTGTTTAGATAAACCGGACTATTAACATTTTTAACATGTGTTTACACGTTTTGGAAATAATAAAGTTCTAATGAAAGCATTAGAAAAAGACAAATTATTTGAAAACCCATGTAAACTTGGTTGATCACGTTTTCTTTCTAGTAAGCGTATTAGAAAGATAATTTCAAAGTATTTGAAATGTATACATTTTCTAATAAGAGTATTGAAAAATAAAGGGTTTCAAAATATAAGGTTTTGAAACATGTATTTCTAACAAGCGTGTTAGAAACGACGACGTTGAAAGAATAACGTGTCATGAAACATTTCTAATATGCGTATTAGAAATTATTATTTACAAAATCATAAGTTTAATTTGTAAACTTATATATTGATTTCTCTATCGGGCATGTTAGAAATTGAGGATTTTGTAAAGACATAATAAGATGTTTATATTTTCTAACAAGTGTGTTAGAAAAGATTATTGTACAAAATACACAAAAGTGTTGAAAATTTGTACTTTGAAAATTTTGTGAAAATAAAAAAGTTATAAACTTATTTTGTTTTATTGAAGGTTTTAGTAAGAATACTAATTAAAACTCCAAAGTTGAAACTTAAAAATAATAAGAATACCATTAAGTTGGGTCAAATATTCTTAAAGATTTTAATGGGGTGTTTCAACTCATGGATTTATGGAGAATTGGGTGTTTCAACCTTTTCCAACATTAAACCAGTTTGGTTAAATTTGACGGTTTTCTAACGAGTGAGGTTGAAACGGGTATATTTTGGAAAAATCCAAAGTTAAAACCATTTATGTAGATGCTCTAATTTTCTAACAAGAGTGTTAGAAACGGTTTATTTTATATAAATCAACAAGGTCTAAAACGATTGTCATAATCGTGTATTTCTAACAAGCAGGTTATAAACGGTTGAGAATATAAACCAATGACCTTTAAAATGATTTTGGTAATCATTTATTTCTAACGGGTGTGTTAGAAAAAGGTTTATTTGATATAACCAAACTATATATGATGAAACGTGTAATCATTTACAGTCTAACAAGTATGTTAGAAATGGTTAATTTTGAAACCGTATATGTTTATATGGTACACGTATAGTTTCTAATGAGCGAACTAGAAACGGTTAATCATGAAAACCATATACTCTAACAAGTGAGTTAGGAATGGTTTAAATAATAAAACTATATTAGAGTTTATGGTTTTGATGTGTAATCAAACATAAATACGTATAGTTTATGGAAAATACTTGTAAAAGTAGAAATGTTTTGTATGAATAAACATGTCTTTTGCAAATTATATATGGTTTGATACTTGTATGAGAAGTATGATGACTTGAACCATATAATAGTCTAGAGAGACTATTTAGTGTAAAACAACTTGATGTTGTTTTGGACATATTTACTTGTTCGACTACTTGTGTGTAGTTAAGTATAAACAACGTTGTTGTTTTGAATAGTGTATTGAGGAAGTACCTCGAAACATGCCACGAGACGATATAATTGCAATTATTTCGTCGAACGATAAAGTGTTGAAGAGAATAACACTTTGAGATTTGATGTTTATATATCTTTATATGAATCCATTTACATATATATGTAATATGTTATATATATTTTGGATTATATTGAAATTATAATTGTTAATTGGAATCTTTTTTTTTTTTGAACGGCAAACAAACTTTTATTAATATGCTAACAAGATGCTAGCAAAACAAACAGTCCGAAAACAAACCGGCTACAAGAACAAAAAACAAAAAACAACCCGCGACTGCCCCAAAAACTAACCCATCTTAGACAACATCGAATCTACCCCAAAAGTCCCATGTCATGTCCGACATCTTCCCTCTATTCGTAATCCATAAATAGCTCATGATCTCTATTTCCTCGATGACATGCCGCACCACTACCTGCTTCTGATTATGAATAAGCCCGTTCCTCGCTTTCCATAAGCTCCAAAACGTAGTAAGCACGACTCCATAAAAAGCCTTCTTGGCCCGATCTGTAGACTTTGCCGATTTATGATAACACAGCAGATCCCGCACGTGAAAAGCAAGACAATCCGGCACTCTGCACCAGGAAAAGATCGACTGCCATACCTCCAAAGACACGATGCAACCGGTAAACAAATGTTCGGCTGACTCCAAAGCACTAAGGCACAATCGGCAAGTAGGGTCATCAATCTGGATGTTTCTTTTAGTAATCGCTTCCGCCGTCGGGAGGCGATCATAAAACGCACGCCAAGCTACTATAGACACTTTCTTTGGCACCCAATTGCACCATTCAAAAACAGACTCCGGCAAGTTGTTTTGCGCTTCGACAATCCTTCTTTTTAGCAGTTTTACTTCGAAACATCCTGAGGCATCCAGCTTTGATACCCACGTATCAGCCGCAGCCGCTAATTGGACGCCCGATAGAAGTTGCAGCAAGTCATTCAGCTGTAAAAGTTCTTCAGCAGTGAGGGTAGGTCTTCTCCACTCCCAAGTAAATTGGTTCCCCTGCAGCGCATTCCGCATTCTATCCGCGACATAGCAGGCCTTATTCTTTTCCAAATCGAACAACAAAGGGAACATATTCTGCAACAAATCTTCGGCTATCCACCAGTCCGACCAGAAACTAACATTCCACCCGTCACCCACATTAGCTTTAAACAGTTTTTGTGGCTGCAGATTCAGCGAACCCAATAACTTCGGGACCGACGCTATCTGTTTCCACGTACCGCACATCGTCATTTTTACCGGGATACAATACCATCCTCTCCCACTACCGTGTATCGCCCAAACCACCTTTCTCCAAAGATGGTCTTGGTTTGTTTTAAACCGCCACCACCATTTGGATAGGAGGCTTAAATTAGCGTCCTTAAGAGCACCCAAGCCGATTCCTCCATACTGAACCGGCTTCACCACTTTATTCCATGCCATCCAACTTAGTTTATCCACCTCCTCTGTCCCTCCCCAGAAAACTTTCGCCGAATCCGTTCAAGCGAGTCTACCACTTAGGCAGGAGCCCGAAACAAGGAAAAGTAATAAAGGGGAAGGGAGCTCAAAACGGCCTTAAGAAGAGTGATACGGCCACCATAGGAAAGGCATTTAGACTTCCAAGCGGATAGACGTTTCTTAAACTTCTCTATAACCGGGTCCCAGTTTTTGACGAGATTCATATTTGTAGCAATCGGTATGCCAAGATGAGTAAACGGAAACTCACCATAAGAGCAACGAATAGCCGAAGCCAGCCTCGCAGCTTCAGCCCCCTCTACACCCACTCCAAAAACCCGGCTTTTCTTAGAATTTATTCTCAGCCCCGAAACAAGATAGTAACCCCTTAATAATCGTTTCAAATTTTCCGCATTCGTGACCGACCAATCCCCACAAAAGATCACGTCATCGGCATATATGAAATGAGAGATCAACGGACCATCAATGCCGATTTTTATCCCATGGAACACCCCAAGCTGGCACGCCCTTTTCATAATTCGAGTAAGCGGCTCCATTGCGATTATAAACAGAAAAGGGGATAGGGGATCCCCTTGCCGGAGACCCTTTTGGCAAGAAAATTCCTCCGTCGGGGACCCATTTACTAAAACCGAAGCCCGAGAACTTCGCACTATAGACATAATCCACCCAAGCCATTTTGGAGAAAAATTCATTTGAACCAAAACGTCTTCTAAGAAATCCCATCTAACCGAATCGTACGCCTTAATCTTAATGTGGTGAATAAAGAGTAAACTCTTGGATAGAGTTTCATGTTTTCTAATTAAAGTTTTTATGTTACTTTATTAGAGCCTTTATTTTAAATTAAGTCTCTAATTAAGTGACTAAGAAGAAAAAAACTCTTCATCCATCCTCATTGAGATAATCATGATCAACGTGGCAAGTGTATTGAAGTTAAATGCACGAAAACGAGATATGTCATCTAATGTTGAGAGCATTTACGTAGAAATGCACAAATGTAGTTTTGACGACTATAACATATGATAGAAATATATGTTATTATTCATAAGTCTTTGATAAATATTGCGAGATTTATTATAAAAGACTTAGAATAGTGATGGACGTATATAGTCTCTACAAACCATCAATGTTGGTTGAACTATATGGAGGATTCGTGATATATTTTGGGAGAGTCACCTAATAAATAATTTCAACAAAATATATACATATTAGTTAGGCATATGTGAATGTCATGTCATTAAGTGTCAATCTAATTGACTTGTTTGATGATGAATATGTTCATCAAAGTGACTTATATTAAGACTTATGTTTAAGTCCTAAAGAGTCAATGGTGAAGCCTTGAAGATTAAAGGCAAACAAGTCTTGATCCTAATAGATGGAATTAATTATGTTTTGAAGCATTCTTTAAACCAAGGTTTTGGAATGGTAAACAAAATCTCATTTTGTGTCTAAACTAAGACGTGAATGTTAGGAAGAGATAGTGAGTTATCTCTTAAGGCTGTGAAGAATCAGAATGAGGCATCTTCTGTTCACATGCTAAGTATTCGTAGTCTAAAGCATGCTAGACTAATACTTGTTAATTTAGATGATCCACGGAGAATAAATTAACTTTGAACATTCAAACATATGTGACGACATAAGAATGAATTTTGTAAAAGCAAATATATAATTCATTAAAAAGGATGACTCAAAAGGACCGAATAAATAGTTCATTGGTTATGATACTATTTAGCTGAATATGAGGAAAACTCATATAGTTCAGAAAACTGTTCGTGTGAGAAATATGAATTGAGTAATATAATGGATGACCTCAATAAACACAAAGATATAGATAGTCGCTATCTTATCACGGGTGTCTAATGTCATCATGAGTGATATTACTCAAACTCAATCAAAGTGCAAGCAATGTGGGGGGAAGAGCCATTTAAGAAACAATCCGTAGGGATGTGAAAATAGTACTTGAGAAGTTTTCAAACTACATATGAAAGGAAGAAACTTTCACCACCCCATTTGGTAGTTATCCAATAACACTTAAGTGTAGAGGTGACTTGCATTTGAAAATCGAAGGTTTGATATGAACGGATGTGATTTTGGGAAGTACAAATCACACAAACCTAGAACAGACTTGTTATAAGTCAGTCATATTATGTGGACAAAATTCTTGAGAAGTTCAATGGAAATGACTCTAATGTGGCTAGAACTTTCATTGACACGAGTTAACGTCTAGCTAAGAATCGAGGTGAGCCTGTTAACCAATTAGAGTACTCAAGAATTATTGGCAGCCTGATGTATCTGATGAGTTGTATCAGACCAGATTTAGCAAGCAAGCTAAGTAGATACACGAGCAACCTAAGATCAATTCATTGGAATTACGTGACATAGGTGCTTTGGTTATTAGGATACATACGAGACTACGGGCTGCAATATAAAAGATATCCAGCAGTTATTGAAGGTTACTGTGATGCGAAGTGGATATCTAACACGAATGATTCCAAGGCAACGAGTGGGTATTTATTCACACTTGGAGGTGTTGCGTTAATGTGGAAATTACCTAAGCAAACGTTTATTGCTATATCCACGATGGAATCATAATTCATCACTTTAGATAAAGAGGATGAATAGGCAGAATGACTACGTCAATTTGTTAAAGATATACCTAGGTGGCTCAAGCCGGCATTGGCCTAATGCATACGCTGTGATAGTCAATCGGTAATTGGCAGAGCTCATATCACAATGTGTATCAGTAAGAACATGTATATAAGACGTAGGCATAATACGGTACGACAACTAATCTCTATAAGAGTTATCATTATTGACTATGTGAAGTCAAATGATAACATCGCGGATCCGCTAAACAAAAGGCTTAAGCAAAGAGTTAGTTTAGAAGTCGTCAATGGGAATGGGGCTAAAACCCACTAAAGGCTAGGTTTATGCGAAGGAAACCTAACTCAGCTGACTGGAGATCCCAAGATCTGAGTTCAATATGACAACCTAATTGTATGAACTGGCGAAGGTCACTATGGGGGAGAGTTGGTGGAAACCCCACATATTAAAAAGGGAGTTTACTCTAAGATTTAATAAGCTTCCTAGTCCATTCCTAAAAAGTGACAAGGTTGAGGTTAAGCTTATGGCTTTTAATGATCTGACTGAGGTAACCAGTCCCAGTAGATCACCTATGTGAGAGAGAAGTGGGGTCGCTTCGAAGGGTATTGTTGGGGCACAATACTTAAGAGCTCTCGCAGAACCAGGCACGTGTCCATGACCATAACGGACACAACTATGAGGACTTGACGTTGTCAGGGAGAGTCTTGTGTGAAGCGTATTGTCGTCCACACAAACGGCAGAAGAGTTCAAAGACATCGCGTTCTACTCAGAGCTAGTGGGCTAAGTGCGTTTCATAAGCGAAGGTTCAAAGGGTCACACCTACCTATCGTATGCAAAACTCAACTGTTGAAATTTAATCGAAAAAAGGTTGTTTCTCAGAATGACTCCTATTCATATAGGGGTCTGTTCAAAATATGCGTGTTTTGATAAATCTCCATTCATGTGGGGGATTGTTGGAATTTTAGAAGGTGAATGGAGGTTTAATCTAATGAAATTATAATTTAGTGAAATTATAATTATTGGTAAAACTCCTCATGTGCTGAATTGAAGAAAAACTCTTTAGTAGAGTTAATTTATTTATGACACTTGATTGTAGTTTTAAGACTAAATTAAGTGTATAACTCTTCATGTTGTGAATTGAAACTCTTGAGTAGAGTTAATTTATTTATGACACTTGATTATGGTTTAAAGACTAAATTAAGTGTCTAATTATGTTAGACTCTTCATCCACCATTGACTCTTGTATATAAGAGACTTTTGTGTCATATATGTGATATGAGAATATACATAAGAATATACATGAGAAATATTCACTAAGAAACTCTTGCAACACTCATAACTCTAGAGTAGCAACCAAGTATCGATTATTTTTCAGGCAAGTGGGATAGTCCGGCAGTGCACCATCGTCACTGTTTCGAACCGGTGTACCCTGGGAACAGACGAAGAATCTGTTTAAGGGAATTGTGTCAAACACAAGCCCGGTTCACTTCTATGATTTTGTTTTCTTTTTATATTTTGCTGCAGCAAGTACAAAGACTCGGAAACACGCGAGCTTCATGTACAAGAGGCGTTGAGGCGATCACAATGTAAGTTTTCTAACAGAAGATCATACGTCTTATCTAATCGGGACCAGTGGATGCATAAGTCGGCTAATTTCTACACGTCTAGTTGAATACCTGTTCGGTGACAAGGTATTTTAATGTCATATTGATATAAGTATTTTAATGCATTTTAAACAAACATTATTTGTTTAAACAATAGCCAAAATGTGTTAAAATGTTCATCATCTATCTATACTTTCTATAATATGAGAGTTGTGAGTGACGTCAGAAAGATGATCTGTCAAGCGGAGAGACAGGTTACCAATACCTGCATGATGCAAAAAGTGACAATATTCAGATTAAATAATTAAATAATGTCACTTGGATGAACAGTGGTAATAATGCCACTTGCCTGAACAACTATTGTTAATAAATTAATTAAGGGTATGTTTGGCAAAACTAGCTGGTGGCTGGTAGCTGGAAGTTGGTAGCTGAAAGCTGGTAGCTAGAAGCTTTTTAAATATATTTTGGTGTTTGGCAGAGTAGCTGGAGCTTTTAATAAAATGTATAAAATAACCAAAATGAGCATAATTAAAAGCTTGTAAAGAAGGTTTTTATTTTATTTTTTAAAACAGAATGGGTATTTGTGTCATTTACTAATTAAAAGCTTGTAGCTAGTAGAGCTTTTTCTTAAACGCTAGTATTATTAGCTTTTCACTATAAAACTTTTTCTCTAACCTAAAAGCTTCCAGCTCCTTAAACCAAACAAAGTTTTTTATTGAGTATGAGCTTTTTCTTAAAAGCTTGAAGCTTGAAGATCCTAAAAGCTCTTAAAAGCTATTTGCCAAACATACCCTAAATATTGCCACTTGTTTCAACAGAGTTTTCTAGGACTGTTGGTTTTAAATTTGAGATCTAAATTCAAATTCGATACCCATTACACAACTATACAAAGGCATCATGTCCATATCTTTTTCTCAAATAATTTTTAAATCTCTCGAATAATTTTGAAACCGTAACAGATGTTTCTCTCACATTCACGTTCATGTCGAAGGATTCGAGTATCAGGTAACCTAATTCTAATCGATCATATCAATAAGAATAAAATTTATCTGTTTTGGTTTTCAATAACCCTTAATCTTTTGTCTGCTCCATTAGCAACCAGAGTATTTACTTTGAAAAAGGTGTCGACTTTGTAAGATTCTTACAATCAAAGGAAAATATTAGTTATACCATTACTAACGGTTGTAGATTGGCAGCTTCAAACTCAAGATGGGTATATCTTTGCTTTTTTAAAGCCATCTATGCGAGTGTTTAATGCGTGTTAATTTTTTTTGTTCAACTTGTGTGTTTCTTTAATTTGAGTCATGCTTGATTTAGTATTTTTGTGAATATTTGACTGTTAACAGATAGAGGCGTTAGCTTAAGCAATCAAGTGTTTTTCCATATGGCATTAGACAAGACATTGATTGCAATTATGCTATTACGCCACTATGCTTATCTTTTGAGGAAGTCGTCTGCGTCTACTTTCGCTTTTGTGGTTCCCGCTGTTGTGCTTGTCAACAGGTATGTTTGTTGAAATTCTTATTTTTGTACTTTGTTTTTCAAGGCTTGTAGTTGAAGTATAACCGTGAATGTTTTTTTCTGTTATGTTAGCAAGCAGAGTATTTGAGGAAGCACCTTGAGTATGTTAAAAATTCAAGGTTAATCTTTTGCAGATTCTTTCCAGTCAAAGAAACAAATATGTGTTGAAGACTGACGGGTGTATAAAGACATGTTATATTCAAAGTTGATTTTAAAGTATTAGCAACATCAGTTTCAAGTTTTCTGAAGATTAGTAAAAGAACTATTTTCATTCTGTTAGTAGTTTTTTGTAACGTCTGTCTACGGTCAAGACATGTTTGTAAATAGTCTATAGTATAAATTGAAGTTGTATTCGATCATAGTTGTTTTGTGAAGATTTGTCCAACTTTTCTGAAGATTGTATTACAGTTGTTCATTACATCTGTTGACTTACCAACAAATGTTTCTATTAAAATAAATGTTGTAATTTATAAGTAGAAGAATTCTCTTCACTCTGCTAGTGAAGACATGTTTCTAAATATTCTATAGTATAAACTGAAGTTGTGTTGGATGGCAGATGTTTTTTTAAGATCTATTGACAAGTCAACAGGTGTTGTAAAATAGATGTTGTGCAAATTTATTGACAGTTTTTCATTACATCTGAAGTTGTATTGGATGACAGGTGTTTTGAGAAGATCTGTTTACAAGTCAACAGTTGTTGTAAAACAGATCTTCTAATTTATAAAATAATAATACAAATATGCCTTAAATTTTGAATTTTTGAGAAGGAAAGTTTTAATTTAAAACTTAGCGATATAATAAGAGTTTTGAAATCAAATATTGTTATTGTTATTATTATTAATTAATTGATTTATATAAGGTATAACATTGTATCGTTATAATCAACTTCAGAACCTATCTTATAAAAACCCTGTTCAAAATCAGTTTGTTATTTTCTAAATATTTTGTATGTAGCATCATTTCATTTTGATAAATAAGTAATATTAATAAATATTTTAAAACCATCTTTAATAAAAAAGCCTTAAGTTTTGGATTTTTAAGAGGGAAAGTTTTAAATTATCATAGGGAAGCATGTTTACGATTTTGAACATTAACAGGTTCGAGTTGCAAATAATAAGAGTTTTGAGAGCAAATATTGTTATTGTTATTATTGTTAATCAATTAATTCATTTACGTGGCATATTGCAAATTCGAAGTGAAATTCTGTTTGGATGACATTTTTTTCATTACATCTGAAGTTGTATTGGATGACAGCTGTATTGAGAACATATGTTGACAAGTCCACAGATGTTGTGAAACAGATCTTCCGATTAATAATAAATAATACAAATAAGCCCTAAGTTTTGAATTTTTAAGAGGGAAAGTTTTAAATTATCATAGGGAAGCATGTTTCTGATTTTGAACATTAATAGGGTTGAGTGGCAAATAATAAGTGTTTTGAGAGCAAATATTGTTATTGTAGTTATTTTTAATTAATTGATTTATATAAAATATAACATTGTATCATTATATATACTTGGTTGCATTGATCAATAATATTCAAGTTGAGAGGTTATTTTATAAGAATCCTGTTTAAAATCAGTTGGTTATTTTCTGAAGATTTTTTATGTAGCATAATTTGATTTTGATAAATAAATAATAATAATAATTATTTTAAAACCATCTTTAATAAATAAGCCCTAAGTTTTGAATTTTTAAGAGGGAAAGTTTTAAATTATCATAGGGAAGCGTGTTTACGATTTTGAACATTAACAGGGTTGAGTGGCAAATAATAAGAGTTTTGAGAGCAAATATTGTTAGTGTTATTATTATTAATTAATTGATTATATAAGATATAACATTGTATCATTATATATAGTTGGTTTTATTGATCAATAATATTCAAATTGAGAACCTATTTTATAAGAATCCTGTTCAAAATCAGTTTGTTATTTTCTAAAGATTTTGTATGTAGCATCATTTCATTTTGATAAAATAATTATTTTAAATCCCTTTTTTTCTAAATAAGCCCTAAGTTTTGAATTTTTAAGAGGGAAAGTTTTAAATTATCATAGGGAAGCGTGTTTACGATTTTGAACATTAACAGAGTAAAGTGTCAAATAATAAGAGTTTTGAGAGCAAATATTGTTATTGTTATTATTATTTAATTGATTTATTAATTACCACTTTCTTTTTTCTTTTTTAAGTTAAGTTTTTTTTTCTATTTTGGCCACCACTTTTTTTAGTTTAAGTTTTTTTTTTCTATTTTGGCCACCGTTTTTTTAAGTTAACTTTTCCTTTTTCTATTTTGGCCACCACCATGTTTTTTTAAGTTTTTTTTTATATTTTGGCCACCACCATGTTTTCTTTTAAGTTAGCTTTTCCTCTTTCCGTTTTGGCCACCATGCTTATTTTTGTTTTTGTAGTGTTTTTTTAGTTTGTCCCGTACTCTATTTTTGTCTTTTTATTGTTTTTAACGTGTTTTTTTACCCATTTTGCACGGGCTCGGTTTTTGTTCGTTTAGTACTTAACATGGTTTTCCAACTCATTTTCCTTCTATGTTTTAACGTTATGTAAGTCACTTGGTATTAATAGTTTGTGTTCTTTCTTTACGATTTTATTGGTTTTGGTCATTGTTTCGTTGCTACGTAACACGGTTTTACGCCTTTCATCTTACAACGCTGGTACCACGGTTGCGGCGCAACGCGACCGTATGATATACACCTAGTTGTATACATATGGACTATGGTTATGTTTTGTAGTAAAAGTTTGGTATTCTGATTTTGGAAATTATGTATGTTTTAATAAGTTGTAACTTGAAATTAAAAAGGGGTGTAATGATTTTAAGCTCATTTCAAGCCTCTAGTGGACCCACATTATATTTATTATTATTTTTTAAATTTAATAAAACAAATAATATTTCATAAAATATTTCATTGAGTTAATTGCTAATTTAGTCCATGAGGTTTGTCAAAAATTGCCACTTTCATCCAAATCTTTTTTTTTTGTCATTTTAGTCCCTGTGGTGTCATTTTTTTTTTGTCATTTTAGTCCCTGAGGACTAACAAGATTTTGATGAAAGTGACAATTTTTAACAAAACTCAGGGACTAAAATGACAAAAAATGAAACCACAGGAACTAAATTGACAAAAAAAAGATTTGGATAAAAGTAGCAATTTTTGACAAACCTCATGGACTAAATTGGCAATTAACTCTATTTCATTCAACAAAAAAAAAATTTAAAATTAGTTAAACCACACACAAATGTAAACCTTAACTGATATGGGCCCTTAAACAAGTTAGACCCACCTCACCTTAGCCCAGCCCATACTAGACCATAACCCATTACCTGAATACAAAACTAAACCCTAATTATTATCCTTTTTTTTTTCATGTACATTACCTACTTCTTCTTCTCTTCCTTTCAGGTTAGGGTTTTCTCATCCTCTTCCTTTGTTTTTATTTTTTTTTAAACAGCTAGTTTGAATAACAGTATTATTACCGCTGCAAGGCCCACGTGGATCAAATGGATTGGTGGAAGAATGGAGTGGATGGCGTGAAATATTTCACGCTTGGGCCTTTACTGCCGCTTTCCCTCCGGGGGCCGGTGTGCAAGGCGCCAATTGGGCTCTAAAATGCCCTTTCACGGATGCACTACGCTTGGTCTAACACGTGATCTCATATCCAAAATAACCCGCGTACTACTATTTGAGATAGTTGGGTTATTGTGTTTATCCATAAAAAGTGGTCACATATTCAGATTTTCCCTCACTTGACCCGTTTGGTAACCTTTTATACATTCCTATCATTTGTTAAGTATCATGGTTTAATTTATATAAAATTATTGTTTTACTCGTATGGTTAAGATGAAAAAAAGGACTGATTTCATATTTATATAGTATATAATTTACAAGTTGGTTGTGCTTTAACGTGTTGTAACTTATGCTTAAGGAGTGTAACGTGCACGATAATGTTGTACTCTTAGCTTTAAACATTGTACATTTAAATCTCTTGATCTTCTTTGTTATTTGTCTCCCAACAGACCATTTTCTTTCTCTCTCGGTGGCATGTTCACATATGTGGGTGGTGATGGTGGCGGTTTAAGCCCTCCAATTATGGTGTCCCTGGTCGGCCGGCGTATTAACCCTTTAGGGTTTTTATATGGTCTTGATGATTGTGGATGGTGGCGCCTATACTATCGTCTATTGCATCATCTTTGCCGGTTAATCCGGTTGCCGGTGGTATCTTTAAGAACCCTTGATATGTGGGTTTTCCTCTTTTTCTACTCGCATACTCACAATAGCGCCTTTCAAACAAAAACCTTGCAGGTGTTCGTGCATCGTTGCTGCTGGGTTCAATTAAAGAACCCTAGGTGGCGACTGGTGTAAGTAGACATGCTGCCGATCACCACCAGAAAAGACAGCTGACAAAGACTCCGCTGCCGGCTAGGTATCCGGTGAAAGTCTGGTAAGTTGTTTCCTGCTGTGTACCAAATTATCATATTTTTATGAAATCATACCCTACAATGTCTTTTTTATATCAGCTTTTGTGGAGTAATCTCAATTTTTTGTACTATTAACAGTGATTAATGTGTTCAAGTGTAGTTATGGGCAATGATGACAACAATTTTTCTAACAAGTATGATATCCGCTATTGGTTTTAAGCATTAGCTGCGAAGGTGATGTGAGTCGTAGTGCATTCAAATCGCAACCGGTTGATGTGTTGCCATAGTGTGTTTGTCATGTGCCTTTGTTTCTTCGTCTGAGCCTTTTGGGATTGCCATAGGCAATTTTGCAATAGCCGGGTGATACTTGAAATATGGTTTTTGTCATATGTGGTTTCAGAGTATGGTTGCTATATCGGATCATTTGTCATATGCGTTTATATAAAAGTATATGTCTTAGCTACCATTTTGGTAATTAATGATACAAGTTCTTTGTTACTTTTGAGCAAATTCCAACGGTAACTTTTCGCTTTTCTGTTTGGCATGCAACCATGGTGTGTTACAAAATAAAACACATTAACAATGATGAAATGTTCACATAATCTGCAGTATGTGCTTGCAGGTGTGAATATTAGAATTGTATATGAAATCAATTTTTTAACAAGAATATGATGTTAATTGGCTATGTTCATTTGTATCACATCTAGATGCATTCTGTTGTATTTAATTGTTATTAGGTGTTCCCTTTTAAGAGTAGGAAGCTTTTGAGTTCAAGTAATAGACAATTAACCAATCTTGACTACACTGCTGATTTGGTAAAATATTTTAGTTTCATCACATGTACATAGACCCTGTGTATTTATTATTAGGTGTTTGCTTTTAAGAGCTGGGAAAAGTTTAAGCAATACATAATTTATCAATAATATTAGTATGCAGGCTTCTTGCGCATGAGGGGATAAATGGTGAGTAGCTAATACCTGATTTAACATCATTGGAGTTGTAGGTATTAGTTAGTTAACTTCAGTCATGTTTGCCAAATTTAATATGCTCGATTATGTGTAGCAGCGTTTATGGAATTAGTTTAACGTGGGCGTTCGGTTCTGTAAGAAAAAGGAAAATATTCAACCTTTACTTAGAATAACAGATTAATGTGGTAACATGTATAAAAGAGATAGGTTAGGTTTTTCCTGGACGTCCAATACAATTCTTAATTAAGATCTACAAAGTAACACAAATAGTGAGTACAAAATGTTTTCTAAACGATTACTAACATGTCTCCTAACTACAACAAATCCGTTTTACATGCCAAGGAATTATAACAAACATCGCTACCCTTCATAACCATCAACGGTCAAATGCATTGCAGACGTGTATTGATTACCATGTTATATTCTTAATCAAGGTTGTAGTTTTTATTTTTTATTTTTTGTCTAGGCACTTATGATAAGAAATTTAAACATTTTCAGTCAGGGTGTTGACGGAAATTCAAGTGCACAATTAGTTGTCACATTTGTGATAAAATTGAGTGATGAATCCGTTGAAGATACACTTCATAAGGTAATATTACATTGTTATGATGCCATCCACTATATAAAGTTGTAAAATACATGTTGTGGCTTTTATTAGTCCAAATAATTTGCAGGCTGTAGTACTGTTTACCTACATTAGTGATGAAGATTCTACTTATAGAAAAATGTACATTCACAAGGTTTTCATTTTACATTTCGTTTTAAAATTTTCAAGTTATCATGCCGCAACATGCATGCGAGGTTCAACTTTTTTTCATCTATTTTTTCCTGTTTGACTGGCCCACTGTTTCCCCGTTTGATAGGTTCGTCGCAATGCACGGGATCCTAAATCGACTTGGTTATGTTTTACACACAAGCTCGCGGGGCAACGCCCGCGGGCAAAATACTAGTTGAACTAAATACATAATTTCAGTATATTTTTGTGCCCCTTATTTTCATCCAATGCCACCGCACGCATGTAAAGCTTTTGACATGTTTGCTAATCTATAATGCGACTTTGTAAGATAGATGATTGGAATATGGACTCGGTGTTGGGTTATTAGGGCATTTGGCCTTGGGAATTACCGAATTTTTTTAATTTATTAATTGATGTTCGTGGAATGAGCAATGCATAATAGAAGGAATTGTGAACAAGATTAACTTATGTCTAAGTATGGGTGTAGATAAGCGGAGCTAAGCCCTAACTTTAGCAACTAAGTCGTCAAATCTTCCAAATCTACCATATTTCACAGAAGGACCAAGTAGACTTGTAAATTCACTTATTTAACTACTAGCTTTTATCCCGGGAGTGTCCCGGGGTTAAAATATCTAATATAACATAATTAAATATCTAATATGACAACATAATTAATGATTTGCCAATACATGATTAATGAATAATAATATTATTATTATTATTATTTATTTTAAACAAATTTCTGCCATAAGTTATCATATTCAAATATAAAAAAAAGGAATCTCTGCCTATGAAGTTAATTTTATCGTTTGTGATTTATTAGTAGAGTAAAATATATTTGAAAACAAAACCTCACAAAAATAGTTGTTTTTTTTTCTACGTTTTTATATAGCACTATGGTACTCGTTGGAAAGATAATAAAACGCTCGTTAATTTGGTGTAATTTTTTTCTTTAAAAAATCTCGTATATAAAAGATATTAACGTTTAAAAGTTATGGGAGGAAACATTTGAGAGAAAATTTAATTTTGTTTTTAAATTCTTATCTTTTCCTAAAATAATTATAATATATATAGATTATTAAAAAAACTCAAAAATTAAAAAATCATACATGATACCACGTGGCACATTCAAGGAGGGGTTGAGACCTCCATTGAATGCCACATAATCAAAGTTCAATTCTTTTATTATAAGTTATAGATTATAGATTCCTATAATTCTCATTTCCAAATTTGTGAATAATAGTAAATCAAGATTGGTACATTTGGCAATTCACTATCCAGTTCAAACATTTCTTTGTTTAATTTTGATTTTTGTTTGTGTTTTTTTTTCATTTGGATTATACTTTTCCATTAATACCTTTCTTACTAACACTATTCAATTTTTTTTTGACTTTTTTAACGGGTTAAACACTTTTATTGTTGCGTTTATGTTTTCTATTAGATTTTTTTTGTGTGATTTTTTTGTACAACATGTGTAAAGATCCTTTTATGCATATCATGATTTTATTTTTTATGTTTTCTCTTTAGGTTGTTATACCAAGTGTTGGTATCATACCAGTTATTAACAAGTTGAGTTGATACGAATCGAATCCCCGCCACGTAGCGCGTGGCATCCCACTAGTTAGGTACAAAAACTAAGGGTTTTTGAGTTAAATACCACTGAAATGTGGATAAATAAATGTACCAAACATGTATAGATAGTAACACTTCACAACACTATTCCCTCTAGGACTACCTTTTTTGGTTCTTGATTCAGATCATCTTGTTTAATCCAATCCTTGATTTCCTCCCGTCGATGATATCATCCCATTTTCTATTTGAATTATTGGCATCAACTTTTCGTCAATTCAGTTCAACTACCATGACGACATCAAACTCAATAACAAAGTCAAAAGTTTAATAAATGTTTAGAGCTCTGGTGTCAATACCCAAATGAACATACGGATCTCTGGTGACGAAATGTGTGACACCAACCTAGACATTTCTTTGACTTGGTGACATATTCCCATTATATCAATTTCCCTTGTCTCAAAACTCAGAAATTGACCCTTAACTTTTTCTAATTCACTGGTTGGGCATAGCTGTTTGTTTTAAGAAATTCACCCTTAACTTTTTCTAATTCACTAGTCGGGCATAACTGTTGCATTACCATTTTCTTCAACTCTTCCCACGTCAGCTTATTCAATACTTTTTTCCCTTATACTGTAACACATTTTCCCATGAGTAGAAAGTCTCTAATTCAAATGAGTGGAGTGTCTTAATTTGTCTTTCTTGGCACAGTATGTGATGTGGAGTATCGCTTCCGTTTCCCATAGTCGTTTATAGGCTACGACAACATCCTCCTTTCTGATAAAGGTTTGAGTACAACATGCTTTAAAAGCCTTGTAAGTGCAATTATTTTTGTTGGTGTAGTTTTTGTGAGACAATAAATAAAGGTGTTGGTGATCTTAGTAGCGTACTTATGTGGATTACTTAATGTGGAGTACTTAGCAAGATCACCAATAGATGGCGATCTTAGCATGTGACGATCGTAGTAAGTGATGATCTTAATAAGATCACCGGTAAGCTGTGATCTTAGTCTGCCTATATATATACATATATATATATATATATGAGATGTTTGTATTGATTTCATTATAGTTGGATCGACACTATAGTGAGAGTGTTCTATGTGTGAGTCTCCAACCCTAAAAAAGCTCACCTAGGGTGGGTATGGTGCTTAACCGTTGAGATGTATACTCTTCGGTTTGTGAATGTGATTGTAATAACTACGAAGGAAACGACATTCCACATCTATCTATCTTGTTTGTTTTTGTTTGACTCAAATGTTCCTGTCTTAATCAAGAATGATGTTTCATGTTTGTTCATATCTATTCAGTAGGTCACTACAAGTTTTATTAGAGAATGTTGCTCAAATTAGATAGACTAATTGTCTATTGTCTATTCAAATGTTTGTTATCAAGATATGTTCTTGAAGATGAAGACTTTGCCTCCAAATTGATCAATATTTTCATATTCAAAGGTAACTTTCAGAGCCGACAAAGTTCCCTTTCCGGTTGGCGATCTTAATCCTGAGGCTGTTAACTCAGATTGTAGTTTTAGGTTTAACTTTTTATTTGACCAGCGATGAGTTACAGGTTGCGTATGAGGTGGTTAGATCAGAACATGTTGAGTATGATGGTTTTGTATCCGTTTGATGGTAATGTTTGTGGAGATATGAGGATTTTTGTTTAATGTTGGAGATGGTTTGTTATGGTTAACAATATGATAAAAGTAAATGGATTTAGAGTTGAGCAGAAAGAAATTAAAGAAAATGAAGAAAAATAGTTTGCAGATCCAGGTTCACCAAAGCCTGTTCACTCATAAGTCAAGTTTAATTTTGTTTGAATATGTAATCCACTGGATTGTCAAATTAATGTATTAGTAGTAACGCATAGGATTTGACTTATTAGGTTGCGTGAGCTGAGAATAGTGGGCCAAAAAAGAATAATAAGTTGGATGTGGATCTAAATTGCATGGCTGCTATTGGACTATTGAAATTTATGGGATATCTATAACAATGTTGATATGGACGGATATAGACTATTTGGCTGCCAAGTTTAATAAAAATTAAATGATTGGGTTGCTCAAAGTTTATATCTGTTTGGGCTATATTGTAAAGATTGAAATGGGGGGGGGGGGCACTTGAAGGGGATATAACTTTTGTGTTTGGATCCTCATTTGGTGATGGCTATGTGGGATTATATGAATTCAAAGATTGTTTAAAAGCTCTCTTTAGAATCATGGGGTTTCAAGTCTTTTCGTATTTAGATCCTTAACATAGGCTACATGCATTCTGGATACTTCATTATAAAGTGATAAATGCTTGATGATTTGAACAATTTGAAAAATCAACTTATTCGGTATTTCTCTACTTTTCATAGGCTACAAGTGTCTCGGGGATACTTCTTTAAACAAATGGAAAATTTACTTGAAGATTTTTGTTACGATTTGGGCGTATTCAAGATAAACATTGGCTCTTGAAGAAAAGAGGAAAATATGTTGGTTTTCACATTTTTGCAAAGAAAATGGGGAGATAATAATTTATTTTTACGTGTGAAATGCAAAAATAAAGTGTTTGATTTCGTTAAGTGTATTCGTGATGAAGCTAATTGTCCATTGTTGATTAATGGAAGATGAAACATTTGTTACATGCCTATTATATTAAGGTTGATTAACGAAAGATTAAACATTTGGGGTTGATCAATCTTACCAAGAGGGAAACTTTTTCATTGAGTTGGAGTTTCGAAATAATCAGTAAGTGCTTATCAGATGGAGAGATCTAAAATGAAAGGAATCGGTTTATCAGTTGATTAATGGAGATACGAGACAAATGTGGGATCAAGTTTGTTATCACAGTCTCTTTTAGAATAGTTTATCAAAGTAAATATGCAGCGGAATAATAAATGTTCTAAGTTAACAGTTCACTTTTATAATCTAGTAAATGCTCCCCATCAAATGATTAACTAAAGTGCAATACGTGTACATAAGAATCAAAACAATTAATGATAAAACAGTTATGTATATTCAGATAATTCTCATATAATGGACAATAGATTTCTGATTCAAAATCAATATATTCCAAGTTAATAAATAGAAGGTATGAACCCTCCTATTTATATAATGGACAATAGATTTCTGTTTCAAAGTCTATATACCATCGCCTCGGCGCGACAACTATTGACTCATTGAACTTGACATTCAGTGTTTCTTCTACTATCTTGGTCCTAGAATTGAAGACTTTGAAAGCTTTTCTTGTTGAAGAATAACCAAGAAAGTAACCTGAATCAACTTTAGCAGCAAAATTTAAGATAGAATCCTTAATGTTTAGAATAAAATATTGATATCCAAAAGCCTTGAAAAAGGAGATAAGAGGCTAATGCTATGAAGGACTTCATAAGTAGTCTTGGAGTGTCTTTTATTGATAAGGACCCTGTTCTGAACATAACATGCTGTGTTAACTGTTTCTGCCCAGAAATAAAGTGGTAGGCCAGAATCAGCTAACATGGTTCTTGCTGCTTCAATAAGTGTTCTATTCTTCCTTTTTACAACACCATTTGTTCTGGAGTTCTGGGAATGCTAATTTGGCTAACAATTCCCTTAGACAAGAAAAATTCATCCAGAGTTTTGTTCCTGAACTCTGTCCCATTGTCACTTCTGATTACTTTGACAGGGAGAGAATATTGCTTCTCTACTTGTAGAACGAAGAATTTGATAATTTCAGCTGCCTTATCCTTGGAAAATAATAAGAAGACCCATGTGAATCTTGAGTAATCATCAATGATGACCAAACAGTACTTCTTCTTACCAAGGCTCATTTTCTTGACTGGTCCAAATAAGTCCATATGGAGTAGTTGAAGACATGTACTGGTTTTGGATTCTTTAATGGACTTATAGCAGGATTTATGCTGCTTTCCCTTAAGATAGGAAACACAGTGTTCTTTACATTGATATTCATTCAAGGGTAGACCTCTAACGCAGCCCATTTTTGTGACTTTATTTATGGTTTTAAAGTTCACATGGCTAAGTCTCCTACGCCAAAGGTCTGTTTCAGAAGTTGATGCCTTTGAGAAGAAACAGGCAGTGTTGTTCAATACTTTGTCTTTTTCATGTTTACAGCATAGACATTACCACATCTTTTGGCTTCTAGCAAAGTATGATCATCAATAATCTTCTCAATCAACTTTTGGCCTTTTGGTGAAATGATCTTGCAAGCAGTTTTGGTGAAAAAGGAAGAATATCCTTTATCACACATTTGAGATACACTCATCAAGTTGTATTCCAGATTTTCAACCAGATTGACCTTGTCAAACTGTACTTTACCAGAGGATACATCACCATAACCAAGCACATACCCCTTGTCATTGTTCCCAAAGGACACAAATCCTTTTCTTTGACTGATAAAATTGTTGATCAGGTATCTGCATCCTGTCATGTTCATTGAGCCTCCACTATCAACATACCATATGCTACTGAGACTAGGGGTGAGCAATGGTCCAAACCCGACCCGACCCGACCAAACCCGACCCGACCCGACCAAACCCGACCCGACCCGAGACCCGATTTGTACATAAACCAAGAACCGAAATCAAACCCTAATAATAGGTTCGGTCTTCGGTCCATTCACAGCCGGTTCCTTCGGTCCAAGATACAAAAACCGAACCCGATCTGCAACATCATATCAACAGCAAAAAAACCTTCGATTTGTTACAATTAACTTGTTTTAGTGGTGGATAACTTGGTCAAATACTTCCGAAGTTGAAGAAAAACCAAATCAGTAATCACATTCAAACCTTCGGTCCAGGTTATATTTCTTTTTTGAACTTTGTATGCTGAGTATTCGAATTTAGATTTAATTAGAAACCACATCAGTAATCACATTCATGAATCTTAATCTATTCACTTATAAGTTGAAGAAAAACCAAGGCTAAAATACACCATTAACAGAATAACAACTTCAATCAAGAATACAAAGTTATGAAAAGCATAATGCGCTAAACTTCACCATCGATTTATGATGGATCTTAATTCTTAAGCTCCCATCCAGTAACTGGATTCCAGTTTATACGTAAGCCCATTAGTTTATTTAACTATGTGACCGTGATTATTATAAAACATGAGATAAATATATAGGCAACGTATCAAATATGGATAGCTGGATACAGAGCTAACATTATCGGTCCTCGGTTTTTAGTCAGTTTATTGAAGTTCTGGACCGACCCGACCCGAGAACCGGTTGGAGGGAAATTCCAGGACCGAAAATATAACCCATAATACAGATCCGGGTTGGTTTTGATGTGTTTTCGGGTCGGTCCTCTGTTTTTTTCGGTTCGGACCAATTTTGCTCACCCCTAACTGAGACCTCTAGAGACCCTCTGCACAAAGAGTAGATTAGTTAGTTTTAGGAACCCAAGCCACTTTGGCTTTGGGTTTACTCTTGAGAACAGGAAGAGTAACAGTTTGTTTAGGACCATTTTTAGGACTCCATGTCATTTTTGGCATGGATTTGCTTTTAGGAGCAATGGTGGTAACCTTTTGAGGTTCACCATCAACTTTGGTCATCAAAAGTTTGACCCTCTTCATCAAATTGTTAACCTCAGCAGTTTGTGAAACTGCTGAAGGTCTAGGTCTAACTTCTGAAAACTTTTGAGAAAAAGGCTGATGTTGAGTTTTAGTCTTTTTCTGAAAAAAGGTTTTTTTTGGTTGTTGTTTGCTGGGAACAAAGGTATTTTCAAAATCTTGCTTGATTTGTTTTCCCACAACTAGTTGTAAAATTTTCTTATTAAATTTTTGACCTTTTCTATATCTGCAAAATTCTGTTATGTGGTTAAACAGACCACACACTTCACATGCTTTTGCCTTTCCTTTCATTTTAATATTTTCAGGAGTTTTGGAAGGCATTGTTTTGATATTTTCACTATTTTGAATTTTGTCTTAAGTAGTTTTCAGGGACTTAACTCGTGATGTAGACACTATTTTGAATTGTGTCTTAAAGAGCTCTCATTTGAAATGGTGAGAAAGCTCTGATGAAAAGATGTGCTTTCTATAAATTCAGAAGTTTCCTTTTGAATCATTTCACTCCTATCAGCATCATCAGTTTTGGGAGTAAAATCAGTAGGTGATTCAGTGTGGCTATAACCAATGCCAAACTTAACATTTGATGCAGTTTGTTTGTTAAGAAGCATCTGATAACCTCTACAAGACTCAACCCAATTTTCACAATCAACCTTGGTGTCAGCAAGCTTTTTTCTGACATTTCCTAGGTTTTCTATAATGTTTTTTATTTGTGCTTAGGTTTTAGTAGCATTATTTGTTAATTTAGAAATTTCTTTTGTTTTTGAAGCAAGTTTTCTTTCTAAATCACATTTCATTTGGCTAAATTTTCATTTTGAGTCATTAGCCTTGCCTTGTAGATGCACATTGGTTTCTCTTATTAAAACAAAAGCTTCTTTGCAAGAATGTGAACAAAGCTTATAAAGAGATTCTTTAGAAACCTGTGATAATGCAGAGTTAGAGGAAGATCCCTCAAAAGCCACCAAGGCAAAGTTCTTTCTGCCATTATCAGGTTTTCCCTAGTTTATGTCAAAGATCTTGTTGTCAACATCTTGACTGCATTCTCATGTGTCATATGGAAGGCTGCTCCAATCAACATACCTTGATGTAAACAGACTTTGTTGGTTGGGTTGTTGAGGTTATGGAGGTTGAGCAGCAATGGAAGGCATCTGATGTTGGCTCTGTTGTTGAACAGGCATCTGAACATATTGTACTTATGGCACATATTGGATTTGTGGAGCTTGTGCCTGGACAAAATGTGCACTTCCCTATGATCCTTGATTTATGTTATAACTGGAACTTGGTTGATTTCCAGATTGTGGTTGGTTATAGCTAGAGCTTCTACACTCTCTAGCAAAGTGACCCAACTTTTGACACTTATGACATCTAAGTTTAGATTTGTGAAAACCAACTTTTGTTTGATTATTTAAACCTGGAAATTTTCTACCTGACCTTTTGTAAATTTGTTTGTTTTTTATGCTTAATAGGGCCAGTTGGTGCATAATATCCATTTCTTCTAAATAATCACTACTGAAATTTTTTAAATCATCAAGAATGAAACACATGTTATCAGTAGTTTGATTTTCAATATTCTCAAAAGCTGGATATGATCTTTCTGACGAGATCCCAGCTGTGATGTCAACATGGTCAAAAGAGCCAAAGTCATTAGAACAAGATGGTGAGTCTTGTCCCAAAAGAGCTGTACTACCAGGAACATAGTCATAAGCAGTTTTTCCAAAATTTTGTAACCTTTTCTTTTGATTTATTTCTCTTTCAAAAGTTAACAATTTCCCATGGAATTTTGTTAATGATAGGGAATCAAAATTTACGTTAGATCTGAGGACCATGGATTAAGTTTCCCATTTTTCAGGTAAAGACCTTAAAAATCTATGCAACATAGATGGATTTGAGTAGGTCTGACCATTTAATTTTAACTCAGATATTAGTGAAGAAAATCTTTCAAATTGTTGTGTTAAAGTTTCTCCATTAACATGAGTAAAAGTTTCATATTGTTGAGCTATGATCTCTCTGGTGTTGGCAATCACCTCATCAGTTCCTCCACACTATTCTTTTAGACAATCCCAAAGTTCTTTTGCACTCTCACAGTGTAAGAGTCCAACATAAATTTCATTTGGGAGAGCCATTGCCAACATTGAAAAAGCTTTAGCATCTAGCTCAAGTTTTAGTAAATCTTCATCTGTGTAGTCTTTTGGTTCTTTTATTTTCTCAACTTTAGTTTCTAAATCTGCAGTCACTGGTTTATGGGGTCCATACATGACAGACTTCCAATAACTAGTGTTTTGTTGTGATAAAGTATGTGCCATCCTTCTTTGCCAGATATCGAATTCATTTCTCACTAGCATGAGAGGCTTATTTGCAGATCCAATATTATGAGGATCCATTTTTAAGAATATTGATTGATTAACAACTTCTTAAAGTGATGGATTGAATAAAGTAAATTTTTATCCTTTGATTGAATATCAATAAGAGCCTGTGTCCGATTCCCAATTTGTTAAATTGATATTTAATCAGATAAACCAGAGCTCTAATACCAATTGTGGGATCAAGTTTGTTATCACAGTCTCTTTTAGAACAGTTTATCAAATTAAATTTGCAGCGGAATAATAAAGTGTTCTAAGTTAACAATTCACTTTTATAATCAGTAATGCTCCCCCTCAAATGATTAACTAAAGTGCAATAAGTGTATATGAGAATCAAAACAGTTAATGATAACACATTTGTATTTATTAAGATAATTCTCATATAATGGACAATGGATTTTTGATTCAAAGTCTGTATATTCCAAGTTAATAAATAGAAGGTATGAACGATCCTATTTATAAACTACAAAACGTACATACGAAGTATAAGTTTAATAGTATAATACTACAATAGGCTGTAGCATTGGTACTTGTACAAAATATCTATTAAATACAAATATAATATAAACTGCTGAAGATTACGGTGGTGGGAAGCTTCTACTAGAACTGCTGATGAGTAGAAAACTGCTAATGAGTAATCCTTTATGAGCAAGCATGGGCGTGCCCACACCTGTGGCATGGGCGTGCATGACCTGCAGGGAAACAATTCTATGCAAAAGGAATCTGCAACAGTGCCTGCTATTGAGCGTGGGCGTGCCACCACCTTAAGAACAGCCATGCTTGGCCTGATTTGCCTATAAATATAGGCCTCTAGAAATCTTCATACAACCCTTCTCCACAAAGTTCTGCCCTCTTTGAGGATTGTAGGTGTCCTTTGGAGCCTAGTATCGCTCCATAAACACCACATTCAAGAGAGAAACAACCTGAAATCACCAAGACCCCTAGAAATCTTCATACAACCCTTCACCATGTCTTGTACACAAACCTAACTTTGTGATCTTGTTGTATCAACCATGCTAGGCTAGATTTCTATTGGTGTTGCTAGGGTAATGATGGAAACTTGGTATGAAATAAATAGTTTATCTTTTATTTAAAAGTGGTGTTTTGTGTTCTTAATAATTCTTTCTATTCTAAACTTTGTTTAACGAGTTAATTAATAAATCACTTAGTCTTTGATCTTGTGGGTGTCTTGATAGGAAGTGGGAGGACTCATGAGTGTACCCATGGTGTGTAACAACCCATGCACTTGTGAGCTAACCTAATCCCGCGAGTAGTGATTGGCCCATTTGTGGGTAGAGATACACACTTAGTGGCTTAATCCTCTACTATCAAGATCTCATTTTGGTTCGGTACGGTCTTTATACTCAGTCCTGGTGATAGGCCAAGACTTGATTGTGCGACTTGGCTTCATTGTCTATGTGAAAGCTTTGGCGCAAGTCAAGGATTGGTGAACCAGTGTTGAAAGAAAACGGTCTTTATTTTCTTTCGTTACTATATTGCCACACAATTAGTAAGGGACCACTCGCTTTTTGATAAATTAATTAAATCAAGTAGGAGATGCACGTGTTCTGGTTAGTCACGACTCCTCTATGATATTAAGTGGTAATTTGTTTTGTTATGCTCTGGCCACCGACAAGTTATTCATAAAAGTTTAAAATAGTTAGATGTCTATATCGCAACACTGGGGAGTGGGTAATTCGGGGTTGGGCCGACACAGTCTCGAGTCACTTTCTTTTCATTGTTGATAGGTGAGCTACCCGATTTGGGAGACCCTCATAAAAACCTTAAGAACATAAGTCGTTTATATAGTTATGCGAAAGCAGTCACCTCTAGAGAATGTGTTAATGCAACTCAAAGTTAAGCACAAGTGTGCAACTTAAACACACCACTTTAATAAAAGTCTACTATTTATTCATACCGGGCTCCATCTGATCCCGAAGCAACACCTTTGTTTTGTTATTATCTTTCTTCTTGCAATTTTAAAAACCTTTCAGTAATTTTTAGGAAGTTGAGTAGTAATAATCGTGTCCTTGGATTCGATACTCGGTACTTGTACATTTCTGTACTACTCACGATACGTACACTTGCCTATTATGTGGGGTCTAGAATAATGAGCAACTATCATTTTAGATTATAAATTTAAACCTTGAAATCGTACCACTGTTTTCTAACTTAATTTCCTTTTCACCAAAGCTTTTGGCACCTCCTCCGGGACTTTTCCATTCTAAAGAAAAGAAGTTTTAAGTTTTGCTAAAACCCCACGACATCAGTTTTACAGGTGTTTCTTTTGTTAAGCTTACTCCTCCCTTTGACGATTCCTTCATTCGGGTAAACAAGTGAGATATTTACCTTCACAAGCAAAGACTTTTGAGATCGAAGAAAGCTTATCTACAAGCCAAGCCATAGCTATGTCTTGTAAGTTGCCTTCTACATCCTTAGGATGTTACATTCAGATAATAGTCACTAATAATATTATTTTTATCATTTCAGCCAAGAAAGCTGCCTTCTTTGACCTTGAAGACATCGACAGCCAAGAAGTTTCCAATGCTGCAAAGGTCATTCCTCCCACTAGCCCCAAGATGGTTAGCCCTCCTCCGAAGCCTAAAGCCCATGCTTCCAAAAAGAGGAAAAACACTGCTGCTGCTGCCACAAGCTCGGAGGCATCCCCTTGAGAGTCTCACCCCTCAGGATGTCCTTGCTAAGATCTCTCACTACTGTCTCTAGGTACAACTGCATCCTTATGATGTTAGTGAGTTAATAGAATGTGTTGTGTAGAACTTACCTGTTTACCTTCTTGTCTCAAGGCCACGAATACATTATCAAATCTGTGGATGACATGGCTGCATAGCTTCAAGAAACCACTACAGCTCTAGAGGACACAAGGAAGATTTCCCAAGCTAAAGGGAAACATCTTGAAGATAAGTTGTTAAAGGTGGAGGCCGAAGTGAAAAAGCTGTTGGCTGAGAAGATCAAGGCAACTGAAGAGTATGAGAAGGAACTGGAGGAGTATAGGCAGGGTATGATCAACTCTGTCACCATCTCTGTCCTCCAAGCCAGGGTCAAAATAGCCCCCCCAAGCCAAGGATCCCAACTTCAATCAAGAAGAGTAGACCATTGAGGCTTGGCAAGCAAAAATCATCAGCTTGGGTGGTAAAGAGGTGGTGTACACTCCTGCTCCTGTTCAACAAGTTGAAGATCCTTCTGGCAAAAATGCAGTAGTGGAACCTGTGGAGACCATCTTGGAGATAGACAAGGAGGCTGAAGCAACAGTGGGCGATGAGGGTAATGATGCCTAGGCCTGAGCTGTGACACCCGTCGAAATCACAGGTCATATCCGTACATTAGCTACGCATATACATTATGCATGGCATTTCTTTTTTGCATGTTTCATTTCAATTGAGCCATACAGGGTCTCAACAAGTTAATTCTGATGCTTACAGTCTAGCATTAGGGCCATTAGTTAAGAACAAATTCAGGACTAGACATATAGTTATCATAAGCCATAGAGAGATCTCACCAAAACCTTAGTTTGGGAAACTCATACAATTGTACATAACGTTTCAATTGTGATCCAAACAAGAACAAAAACAAACAATGTCTTTATACAAGAAATTATTCGAACACAATGTTCACATAAAACTAGTAATACGACTAGTTGAAAGGCAAATAATGTTCACATAATTATATATTATGCGGCTAACATAAACTTGTATAAAAACCTCCCATAACATTTAAATACCATATGTAACAATGGGATATACAAGACATGAGTATAAGATGTTCAAAAAAATACATTATATATGTACATACATACATATACGACAGCACACACACATACATAGGTGTAGTGTGGTTTCCAAAGATTGAACTCTTACACTTTAAATGAACCATCACTTCAAGTCTCCTAGATTCCACCACATTTAGCTAAACACTTGACCTTGTATTCATTCCATACTAGTTGACTTACCAAAAATACAATCCCTACACATACATACATATATACACGACACACATATACATATGTGTGTAGTGTTTGTGTCTTCCACTCTTACACAAGTCCCTTCAAGACATTCTTTCACCAAGATTCTTCCAACAAGCTTTAGTCACCTCCATCACATTCCTAGATGTTACATGAATAAGGAAAGCATCTTATGACACTAGGAAAAGTTTAGTGTTGACTTACTACAATTGTCATCCTACACCTTCCACCAAAGATCCCACCATATCTAACATAAGGCACCTCTAATCAATCTAAACATCATGATTATGAAGCATCAAATCTTAAGTGAGTTGACTAAGCCTAAACCTCCCAACACATTAAGATTTTCGGCCCCCATATACCAAGGAAGGCATGCATACATGAAGTCCATGATCTTCCACAATCCAAGACTTACACTAGAATAGAAATATTCCTTTACATCCACATCCAAGAAGAGTTGACCTACCCAAAATAGCATGGCTCTTTCACTATATAAATGAGACTTAGATGCACCAAAGGAAATCACACCTCCTCTCACCTTTCACTCTCTCCCTCTCGGCACACCACCACCACCACCGCCGAACCATCACCACCACTCGGCCACCACCACCACAACAAATCACCTCCCACACCCAAGTCACAAACAATAAATATTAACTTTCAAGGGATCATTAGGGGTACAAGGAGCATAACAAGGTTGTACAAGGCCCCTAACTCCCTCTTTTTTTAAGCACTAGTAGGTATAACATTGTTTCCTTAAACATATGATTTCTATTTTTACAAAGTCTTTTAAATACAAAGTTGTTAATTAGTATGTTTACTCTTGTGACTTACTCAAATAAGTGAATGAACTCAATGTTTTAAATACATTATGTTAGTAAGTAAAAGCATGTGTAAACACCTCCATAGGGCCGATATATATGTATGTATACTAGACCATGTTGGCCGAAACTTTGTAATAAAAACCATATATTTTCCAAAGCTCATTAACATAATGACAATGATTAAAGATCATGTGTGACATGTTAGATCCATAACAAAACATACAAAGAGCCTATGTTTACAAGAAAAGCTATGTTTTGACATAGAATACTTCTATTTTCATAAAGGTTGTTAAACTTAGGAATTAATGAGTAAAAGTTACCTAAATATTATGGATCTATGGACATGCCAAATTCAAGGTTGTGAAACCTACAACACATGAGAACATACTACATTAAAAGTGTATAAAACATATGTTTTTACAAGTAAAAGAAATGTTTTTCCAAGAAACAAGGCTATCTTTTTACCAAGATCACTAATTTACATAAAGATGGTGAATCTTGTAACACACTATCATGAGGTCCACATTTTGGCAAATATTACATTAGGAGCCCTAATGTGGGACATTTAAAGGATAAACATTGTATCTTTTAATTTAAGATGTCATATACAAACGCCAAAGACACATTTAACTTAAAGAGTTAAGTTACAAAAACAAGCATAATAAGAGAAGAAATTGTAAGCAGTACAAGTAACATAGACCTAAAATGTATCTTTTATATAGGACATGTAGGTCGATCTCTTGTAAGACCCTCAAAACCAATAGGTCAAACAGTTGGCATTCAAAGACTAAAACCATGCTAACAATTCAAAAGAAATCTTATTTTATTTCAGAAAATACGCAACGGGATGTTAAAAGATGTTATTAAATTATCAAACATGGTTTTCCCGAGACGGGTCAAAAGAATATTTAATAACAACTAAAATCTTTGGAAAATAATGTAAATAACGTTCGAGCAATCTCGTAGACTTCTTCTTAGTTGAAATGTCAACCGCAACTGAGTAGCTCCACTGCATGCCAAGGCGTCCTTTATTCATCGACAACCTGAAATCAATCTAACGTGTATGCAAAAGTCAGCTACGCTGAGTGAGTTCAAGTTTTATAAGTTTTCAATAATAAGTAAGTTGTTAAGATAAACAATAACAAAATACTATAACCCTTAGAGTTAACAATACGCGCAACCCGCCTAATTGTCCCCTAAGCAATATTTAAAGTCTAGGATAAGCGCAATCCGCCTATTCAACCCAAGACTTTAGTTCAATCCATAATAAGCGCATCCCGCCTATTTAGCACAACAATACCAAGTCTGCATAAGTGCATTCCGTCTACTCGACTGAAGCCCTAACTATAATTCATAGCAGGCAAATCACATAATATTAAAGCTCAGTTTATATTCCCGATAACTGACATACACAATGACGAGGTAGGACCAATCCAGATGGATCAGCCCATACCACTTAAAGGCCCAAAACAATTCAGTAGGGCCGGCCCGTTAGCGGATTCAGGTCCTTTAGGCCCAATTCGCTGAGGTTTTATCAATAAGATGGTCAGTTTAACTTGACACCCGAGTCTTTGGGAAAGAAGCTTCGAATAGGAGATAATGTTTATCTCCATAAAGACCGGGAAGTCAGTTCCTGGAGGTAAGCCCGAAGAGGCGGTAACAATAAAGATAGCAAAACTATATATAGAGATAAAAGGTAAACGGTTTATTCATTCACAGATACTCTGATTACTCTCACACTATTCTCCACCAATACAATTACTTATTCTCACGCCGGAGGGTGGTCACAGGAAACCCCCCCTTCCTGTGACGAGTCCTAACGGTGTTCTGTTTTGCAGGCACTTAGTTCTAGTTATTCGGATCATTGATAGCCGGATCGTTACTCTTTCCTATTCAAAGAAGGTCTGATAGAGGTATTTACTTCTTCATTGGCGCCATCCGTGGGACCGGCAAAGCAAGGAGTAAGATACCGGTTTTGTAGTCCAATAAGTCAAGATGGTTCCAAACCAGAATGCCGTAGTGAACACCAACCCTGTAGAAGATGACCAAAATCGGCGCCCTACAACCGAACAGGTTGACGGAGAAACCGCTTCTGAATCGGAAGAAGAAGGTAACGGACATGCCCCCGGGTTCCCCTCAGGAACGTCAGACGCTCGGCCGGTGAATACGCGGGCACCGGCAGTGTCCGGAGGTCACCGGGGCAATTCTCTTTCACGGGAAGATTGGCCCCGTCACCTACTTATACCCGTCCTATTACCAGTACAACCTTCTCGGCCACGCGGGTATCGGCCCCTACGCCATCTGCCTCCTGGTTCACCGCAGCAGCCAGTTTACCGCTTTTTTCGGCCGCACTCTCAGCGGCTATGACCTCATCGCCACAAACTACTTTGATACAACCAAGCATACCCCCTTACACTCCGGTCACGCCGGGGAATCAACCTTTCATGCCATACTACCCGATGCCGCCCTACGGGTATATGTGTACCCCATCTGCAGGGGGTGCATACTCGTATCCGTACCCATATATGTATCAGCCCATGGCACCATCCTATCCGGGATGGGCCCCTCATGCCGAGACGCCATCGTCATTCGCAAACGGGAGGTTGAATGATGTACGCACACGTCTCACCTATGAGACCACTCCCGGAGGCCCCGGCACATCAGTTAGTGCCCCTCGGCCTCAGTAACAGAACTTGGCAGTACCACAAGACAACGAGAATCGAAGCAACGATGAAGATCTCACTAGACCTTATCGACCGCCCGCAATGGCGACCTATTCTAAGTTTGCAGCCAGGATAGCCAATGCGCCACTGCCCCCTAATTTGAAACTCCCTTCAACAGTGGGTAAGTATGATGGAACAGGGGATCCAGATGATCACCTAAGCATTTTTGAATCCGTAGGAACATCCAAGGATTGGCCATTGCCCGCATGGTGTCATATGTTTGTCCAAACATTGGTAGGTGCAGCAAGAGTGTGGTGGGATAGTTTGCCGCCTGGGTCCATTGTGAACTGGGACGAGATTGTGAAGGGTTTCTCACAACAATTCAGTCAACAGAGAAGGCACACTAAGTACAGAGACGAGGTCATGCATATCCGCCAAAGAGATAACGAATCTATGGAGAGTTTTATAATCCGTTTCAACAAGGAACGACTGCAAATCCCGGGTCTCACTGAAGAACTGGCATGCACAGCATTTACGATGGGTGTGAATGACGACGGGCTGCTGAGAAAACTCCATGGTCCCCACGGGTACCCGCAGACCATGGATGAAATGATGACCATAGCTAAGGCATATGTTAAGCAGGAGAAATCGATCGCTATGAATCACGCCGTGCGAAAGAAGCAAGAGGTCGCTAAGACAACGGATAATCAAGATTCCCGCAGTTCCAGTAACAAGGGACGGTCAGGTCAGCCCTACTCTAGGGATGACCGCCGCGAAGATCGCCGGGATCACTCCCGAATGCCTGATAAATCCCGGGACTCGTACTCTAGCCGAGGGGAGGCTGTCTCAAAGCCTAAGCTAGATTACCCGGAACTTACGAAGACCCCGGCTCAGATTTTAGAGACCGAAAACCTGAGGTTAAACACCCCCCGGCCAGTTAAAGATTCACCATCGAAGGACAAGTCTAAGTTCTGTGACTACCACAAGGGAAACGGTCATGATACGAACGATTGTTTCCAGTTGAAGAGGCAGATAGAGTATTTCGTCAGAACAGGCAAGCTACACTACGCCAAAATAGGCCTACGACCACACTTTTTCAAAAACCACCCTGCCACACTTTCAATTAAATGTGTGGCTAAAGGTCATTTTTCATATTACAAAACCTCCCAACATACTTTTTGCCACACAGCTTATGTATTCATGTGACCAATGTAAAACATTTCAAAACCTATAGTCACACTTTAAGAAAAAATTGTGACGTTTAGTAGCCACACTAGAAAACGTGTGACCATTTATTTTCTACGACCACATTATTTGTTTCATGTGACCAAAAACACATCTGATCAAAACCTTTAGCCACACATTAAGGAAAAACAGTGACATTTAGTAGCCACACTAGAAAAGTGTGGCCAAATGTAATCTACAATGACGGTATTTGTTTGATGGTGTAGCCAAAAGTTTAAACTTATGGCCACATATATTACAGTGTGACCATAAGCTAGATAATAACCACACTTAAAATTATAAAATTTCGTGTGGCTTTACATAAACATTCGTCACATTATGGCCACGTTGTTTATTTTTGTGTGACAGAATGATAGCAAATGTCATGTAAAATATGCGTGACCAAAGGTTACACAATAGTCACAATAATGTCATTGTTTAGTTTTGTGTGACGAAGTGATAGTAAATGTCATGGAAAAAAATATATGTGACAAAAGGTTAGACAGTAGCAACATTTAAAATTATAAAATTGTATATGGCTTTATATAACAATTAGCCATACCATCGTTAGTTTATTCTTTGTTTGCGTGACGAAATAATAGTACATGTCATGAAAAAATGTGTGTGGCAAAAAGTTAAGATGATAAACACAGTTCTTAAAGATTACAAATTTCCAGGTCTAAACGATGCTTCATCTCTCTAAACTGTAAACCATGAAGAGCGTTTCAAGGAGATTAGCTCGTGAAAATCTAAGCACTCGCTCACCAATTCACTCTATCCTGTCTCCGATATTTTCTTTTTTTTATCCGTTTCTAGGGTTTCATTCAACTTATTATTTTCCAGATGTTGTGTTCAGTACAATTGTTGCCAAGAATTTCAGCAGGTAATCTGTTACTTTGATTGGTTTAGATTGAGATTGCGTGACAGATTTGTGTGAATTTGTTGATATTATAACTGTATTTATCTTGTTTAATCAATTAGAACACTCAATTTTTTTCTTATTACCTCTTTTCTTGATTCCTTTTTATGAACTATAGCTTAATCAAATTTTGACTGACATGTTTTTGGTGTTAATTGTAATCAGCTTATTATTTAACTACTGTTAATCAAATGTCCTTAGCTTAGTTTGTAGGTGTTTTTTGGTTGAGCATGGATGTTTATATGTAAATTTGTGTCTTTTTAGTTTGTTTTTTAGGTCGTTCATTTCATATTTGAGGTTCACCGTTCACGATGTATATATTATAACTTTATCATGTTTGCTATAAGCTAATTAAGATCATGAAAATTAATTTTGATATTAGTGCATTTATATTCTCTAATTGGTTTTGAGTTTTATTCTTTTAATTATATGTTGCAATTAATATTTGGTTTGCCTTTGCTAGCACTTCGTATTGGTTGTTTTTTAGATTGAAAGGTTGAACGTGATCATGCAAGAGATAGTGAAAGAAAAAGAAGTGGATAAAATGTGAGTCGAAAAAAATAACAGTGGTCACAATTGAGTCGCAATAGGGCATTTGTATCGGGTGTTTTTCCTACTGGTACAATCAAAATATATATAATTGTAAATTTTCATTTTTTATTTTAGTAATTATTTTCAAAATTAAATATATTTACCGTTGTAACTAATTTAGGTAAGAATATGTAGCAAATGCCTCAATTTTGAATATATAACTAATTTATGTAGATCATATGTGTCTTAGTGGATCATATTGAGCCTTAATGGATCACAATGGACAATAGTAGATTACATACGTCTTAACGGGCCATACGAGGCCTTAATGGATCACAATGGACAATAGTAGATCATATATGTCTCAATAGACCACATTGGGATATAATGGATCACAACGGATAATAATATATCATATATGTTTCAATGAATTATATTGGGCCTTAATGGTCATATTGAACAATAGTTGATCATGCATGTTTTAATGGACCATATTAGGCCTTAATGGGTCACAATCGACAATAGTACATCATACACGTCTTACCGGACTATGTTGGGCCTTAATGGCTCATAGAGGACAATATTAGATAATATACGTTTTAATGGACCATATTAGGCCTTAGTGGATCACGATGGATAATATTAGGCCTTACTGAGTCATACTATGTCCGAAATGAACAATACTAAAACGTATGTGTCTTATCGGGCCATATTCGGCCTTAATGGACCGTAATGGTTCATAATGGGCAGTAGTAGATCATGTAAGTCTTAATGGACTTCACTGGGCCTTAATGGATAACAATGGGTTTCAATGGATCCCATTGAGCCATAACAACTATGATAGTTCTTAATGGAACACTTATCATATCACATTAGGTACTAATGGGTTAGATTAGGTTGCAATGAGTCCTTACACAACATAAAGACAATAACAAATCATATATGTCTTAATGGACAATATCGAGCCTTAATAGTCAATATAGATCTTAATGGACCATTATGGGTTTTATCATGTTATACTAGGTTCTAAAAAGGTCGGATCGGGTTATAGTGAGTTATACTAGTTAATGAATAATAGTAGATCATACATGTCTTAATGGACCATACTATGCCTTAATGGATCAAGATGGACAATAGTAAATCACACATGTCTTAATGGACCATACTGTGCCTTAATGGATCACGATGGATAATAGTAAATCACACATGTCTTAATGGGCCATATTAGGCCTTAATAGATCACAATAGGCAATTGTAGATCGTATATATGTCTTCATGGGCCATATTAGGCCTTAATGGATCACAATAGGCAATATAGATCATATATATGTCTTAATGGACCTTAATGGATCACACTAGGAAATAGTAGATCATATATGTCTTGATGGACCATAGTGGCCTTAATAAAGCATAATGGGCGATAGTATATCATTCATATTTAATGGATTATACTGGGTCTTAGTGGGTAACAACGAACAATAGTGGATCATATATGTCTTGATGGATAATGATAGAACATACAAGTCTTATTGGGTCATATTAGGCCTTAATGAATCACAACGAGTATAACAAATCATATATGTCTTAAGGGACATATTACATCTTAATGGATTATAACGAGCAATAGTAGATCATACATGTCTTAATAGGCCATATTGAGCCTTACTGGATCACAATGGGCAATAATATATAATACATATCTTAATGGGCCATATTGGGCCTTAATGGAACACAATAGGCAATAGTAGATAATTAATGTCTTAGTGGATCATATTGTCCCAAGTGGATCACAACAGAAAGTAGTGGATCGTATATGTCTTAATAGACCATAATTGGCCTTAGTTGATCACATTAGACAATACTATTATAGTATGTCTTAGTAGACACCATTAGGTCTTAACAACTATGATAACTCTTAATTATGGACAATAGTATATATATACACACACACGTCTTAATAGACCATATTGTGCTTTAATAAGTAATTATACAACATAAAGAGAATTTGCAATACCGGCACCTAGATTTGACGATTTCTAGTACCGGTATAGTTAGGTACTGAACTCATCCGATTATTTAATTATATTGTTAATTTATACATAATTTTTGTATACATTCAGAATTTTAAAATTATTAATCTATCTATATAATAATTGAGGTCACTTGGGTTGAATCAAGGCCCTAGAGAGGGTTTGAGGTATCCATATTGAATATGGAGCTCCAAGTTAGTCCCTATAAATACTATTTTCTATATTTTAATTGTGCACAATCTTCCATCACACTCTCAATTCCACACTAACAAATCTTCCAACCAACATTCATCACTCTTCTTTTTATGCATTCTTGCTTCTAGGTATGTATCTTCTTCACTGAGATCGACGGAACTGCATCCATTATAATATGTTCCGATTCATAAACTTTTAAAATAGCCATATCATATGTTCCGATTTGAGTGAAACTTTTATGTTATTGCTAATCAATAAAATACATCCATATGATAAATTCGATTCAATATTCAGTTTATAAATCGTGGTTTATAAAAGTTATTTATAATCTGGAACCATTTCGGATTTGAATGTTTGGATGTTTTTTCATTTGAATACTAGAATACCATTCGAAGACAAAGATTCGATTATGGCTTATCACAAGGGTGAGCAATTCTTCAAGGTCATGCATGACCCTTCGGTAAGATTTTTGCTATTAATCTTATTTTCATCTTGATATGGATCTTTGTTTACTTTACAAAACTGATTATTACTTATGTTAATGTTATTTTTAATGTGTTAATCCAGACATTGCCAACAGTTACTAAGGTTCGTAGATTTATTTTTATGGAATCGTGATTACTTTTGGTCTTTGGATGTTTGTTTTCGGTTTATGGATTATTACCGAGTTTAGTCCGTAATGGATGACTGTTTTGGATTAAGACGTTGGAAGGTGTTCTTGATGTTTGGTGTTGATCAAGTATGAATCGGTTATTCATGAAGAGTCGGGTTATGTTTGTCGGTTCGTTATTGAATGGGGTTATGTTGATGTTAGATTAGATGAATGTTCTTGAGGGATGATAGATGCTCATAAGGATTATTGTTAAATGAAAGTTTTATCGGGTCCTAATTTGAGCTCCTTTGATGTGTTCAAGAATATTCATCATAGGGTTCTTCGCATGTTCTTGAGGATCAAGCGTATTTTGGATCTTCATTATGGGGATGAAAAGATGTTGGTGTTTGATCCATAATTATTCAATCGGGTTATGGTTTGGATCCGGGGATAGGATGTTGATGCACTTTCTGTGGACGTCACTGTCGAATAGACTAGGGTTGAGTCTAGGTATAGTGTTACATGAGATTGTGGTGATCCATAAGGGCATTTTATGGATCTGATGCAGTTGTAAAATATAGGACAAAACACAAGTTTACATTCGACCTAAACAAAGTGGGCGAATGTGGAAGTTTTCCACATTCGACCAACACAAATGGGCGAATGTGGAAATACTCCACATTCGACCATCATAAAGGGGCGAACCTGGAACTTGGGTTTTGTACTATAAATAGCAATCTCATGTGTTATTGTTCATTTTTGGTGATTTGAGTTGGTACTTTGAATGCTCTAAAGGGGGAGGTCATGCCCGACCTCCCCCGGCCACGAGATTGATGTTTATCCTACTGATGACAGTGTCTGTAATCGTTTCTGTATTAATACGAATCTGTGATGACGGTGTTATCGTATATTTTTGTCTCGTCTCGAATTCCCCGTCTGAAACCGAGTTGTTTATGCTTATTCGATCCGCGAGTTCGGTCCTTAACCGGATTCTCATAGGACCGGATGGAATTATTTTCAAGATTGAGTTTGAAATTTTTTATTGACTTTCCTCAATTATCTCCTAATTTTTATGGAAAGTTAGTAATTACATTTGAATGCATTTATGGTGTGTTGAAATATTGAGGATTTGATGGGATTGAGGGAAAGTTAGCTATTATTGGTATTGCCTGCAATTAATAGGATTTATTCATTTTTTAATGATATTTATTATGAGTTTTAATGACATTAATAATAATTAACCGAATTAATTTACGAATATATTATTAAGACTAATACTAATATTATGATTTTTAATTTTAATCTCATTTATTTTTTATTGACCGTATCAAATTACGAATACTAAAACTAATATTACGATTTTTAATTTTAATCCCATTTATATCTTATTGACCGAATTAACATTTTCTATTACTATTTTTACGAATATATTATTAATTATTAATAATTACTAATACTAATACTAATATTACGATTTTAGTTTTACTATTCATAAAAATAGTATTGTTGACCGAATATATTATTAATACTAATTGAGATTAATAATAATTGACCGAATTAAATGTTATTTATTACGATTTTTTAATCTCACTTATTTATATTAATATTACTACGAACTTATGTTTAATCTATCTTTATTAATATTACTACGATTTTTTATGTTTGTAATTTAATTTATTTGAATTATTGAATACGATTTTGAGGTTATTTATTAAGATTTATAATCTCATTTATTTATATTACTATGTTTACGAATTATGATTAGTCTTGATTGCAATTAATAAGATTAATTATTTTTTATGTTATTTATTAAGATGTTTAATATTATTTATTGACATTAATAATAATTGACCACATTCAATGGTATTTATTAAAATTTTTAATCTCATTTATTTATATTACTTTTTTCAAATTTATGTTTAATAAGATTTAATCATTTTTAATGTACTTTTAGTATGTTACAATTAATATTATTTATTGACATTAATAATAATTGACCGAATTCAATGTTATTTATTAAAATTTTTAATCTCATTTATTTATATTATTTTTTTTGAATTTATGTTTAATAAAATTTAATCATTTTTAATGTATTTTTAGTATGTTACAATTAATGTTATTTATTGACATTAATAATAATTAACCGAATCAAATGTTATTTATTACATTTTTTAATCTCATTTATTTAAATTAATATTACTACGAAATTATGTTTAATCTATCTTTATGAAATTATGTTTAATATTATTTATATTACTATTTGTTCGAAATATTATTGGTCTTGCCTGCAATTAATAGGATTTATTCATTTTTTAATGATATTTATTATGAGTTTAATGACATTAATAATAATTGACCGAATTTAATGTTATATATTACGATTTTTAAGCTCACTTATTTATTATTGACCGAATTGACCGAATTAATTTAAACTGAATATATTATTAATACTAATACTAATATTATGAGTTTTAATTTTAATCTCAATTATTTCGTATTGACCGAATTAAATTACGAATCTTATTGAGCGAATTAAAATTTTCTATTACTATTTTTACGAATATATTACTAATTACTAATAATTACTAATACTAACTAATACTAATATTATAATTTTAGTTTGCTTCGATCAGAAGATATTTCCATTGGCGAGTATTGTTTCTTTAAATGGTTTTCAATCCAGCACAGGCTGTTTGTTACTAAGGTTCCACCACAAAAATTCATTGATTTTCAAATTTAAATTACGATTTTTTAAGTTTATAGTTTAATTTATTTGAATTATTGATTACGATTTTGAGGTTATTTATTAAGATTTATAATCTCATTTATTTATATTACTATGTTTACGAATTATGATTAGTCTTGATTGCAATTAATAAGATTTATTATTTTTTATGTTATTTATTAAGATGTTTAATATTATTTATTGACATTAATAATAATTGACCACATTCAATGTTATTTATTAAAACTTTTAATCTCATTTATTTATATTACTTTTTTCGAATTTATGTTTAATAAGATTTAATCATTTTTAATGTATATTTAGTATGTTACCATTAATATTATTTATTGACATTAATAGTAATTGACCGAATTCAATGTTATTTATTAAAAATTTTAATCTCATTTCTTTGCATTACTTTTTTCGAATTTATGTTTAATAGGATTTAATCATTTTTAATGTATTTTTAGTATGTTACAATTAATGTTATTTATTGACATTAATAATAATTGACCGAATAAAATGTTATTGATTACATTTTTTAATCTCATTTATTTATATTAATATTACTACGAAATTATGTTTAATCTATCTTTATGAAATTATGTTTAATATTATTTATATTAGCATTCGTTCGAAATATTATTGGTCTTGCCTGCAATTAATAGGATTTATTCATTTTTAATGATATTTATTATGAGTTTAATGACATTAATAATAATTGAACGAATTTAATGTTATATATTACGATTTTTAAGCTCATTTATTTATTATTAACCGAATTGATAGAATTAATTTAAGAATATATTATTAATACTAATACTAATATTATGAATTTTAATTTTAATTTTAATCTCATGTATTTCGTTTTGACTGAATTAAATTTCGAATATTATTGAGCGAATTAAAATTTTCTATTAATAAGTTTTAATCATTTTTAATGTATTTTTAGTATGTTACAATTAATATTATTTATTGACATTAATAATAATTGACCGAATTTAATGTTATTTATTAAAATTTTTAATCTCATTTATTTATATTACTTTTTTCGAATTTATGTTTAATAAGATTTAATCATTTTTAATGTATTTTTAGTATGTTACAATTAATGTTATTTATTGACATTAATAATAATTGACCGAATTAAATGTTATTTATTAAATTTTTTAATCTCATTTATTTATATTAATATTACTACGAAATTATGTTTAATCTATATTTATGAAATTATGTTTAATGTTATTTATATTACTATTCGTTCGAATTATTATTGATCTTGCCTGCAACTAATAGGATTTATTCATTTTTTAATGATATTTATTATGAGTTTAATGACATTAATAATAATTGACCGAATTTTATGTTATATATTACGATTTTTAAGCTCATTTATTTATTATTGACCGAATTGACCGAAATAATTTAAGAATATATTATTAATACTAATACTAATATTATGAATTTTAATTTTAATTTTAATCTCATTTATTTCGTATTAACCGAATTAAATTACGAATATATTACTAATACTAAAACTATTATTGCGATTTTTAATTTTAATCCCATTTATATCTTATTGACTGAATTAACATTTTCTATTACTATTTTTTCGAATATATTACTAATTACTAATAATTACGATTTTAGTTTTATATTCATAAAAATAGTATTGTTGACCGAATATATTTCTAATAATAATTGACATTAATAATAATTGACCTAATTGATTGTTATTTATTACAATTTTTTAATCTCATTTATTTATATTAATATTACTACGAATTTATGTTTAATCAACATTCTCTTTCATTATTATTGGTCTTGCCTGCAATTATTAATAGGATTTATTCATTTTTAATGTTATTTTTATTAGTTTTAATGACATTAATAATAATTGACTAATTTAATGTTATATATTACGATTTTTAAGCTCATTTATTTATTATTGACCGAATTAAATTACGAATATATTACTAATACTAAAACTAATATAACTGTTTTTAATTTTAATCCCATTTATATCTTATTGACCGAATTGAATTTTTCTATTATTATTTTTACGAATATATTACTAATTACTAATAATTACTAATAATTACTAATACTAACTAATACTAATACTAATATTACGTGCAGAAATTATTTCTCAAGTCGCTAGGTTTGTTATTTGCATATTCAACGTTTTTGTTTACAATATTCTTATTTTATAATTAGTTACACATTCTAAATTTCCTATATATAATGCTTTTATAAAGGTTTATTGTGATTGGATGACCTGTTTTGCTTCAATCAGAAGATACTTCCATTGGCGAATATTGTGTCTTCAAATAGTATTCAATCCAGGACAAAATGTTTGTTACTAAGGCTGCACCACAAGATGTCATTGAATTTGAAATTTAAATTATGATTTTGATGTTATTTATAAAGAGTTTTAATGTTATTTATGATGATTTTAATGTCATTGATTTGAATGATTGATTATGATTTGGTTGTTATTTATTAAAATTTTTAATCTTATTTATTGATATTACTAATATTTCGAAATTCATTTTATATTGTTGACCGACTTTAATTTTGATATTACAACTTTCCTTTAATCAATTGTAATGAAACGATATTCTTTTAAATATATACGACTTTCTTTCAAACATTTATTTAAATCTATTTAACAATGTTAAATCTATTTTTAACAGTTTATAATTTAAATATATTCCAAATATAACAATGTACATTTATTTTCCTACACTTTTATTATTTTGTTAATAATAAATATAATTTAAATATATTTAATAGTTTTCTAAAATATATAATGTATTCAAAATAATTTTCAATGCTATTACTAATATTACGACCTTTATTTTAATATTGTTGACCGAATCTGAGTAAAAACTTTTTACGTTTTTGTTAAATTGATGGACGTCAATTCTTTGACTATATGTCTTTGAGTTTGATTGTGCTAATTTTAAGTATTGTTGACCAATTCACGTCAATTACCAATCCTTCCATTTTTTTATAATTCAAAGACTTTCTTTAATCAATTGTCATGAAACGATATTATTTTAAGGAAAAATGGAAATAAATAATCCCAACTATTAACTATTGGCCAATAACAGTCCCAACTACGAAAATCACCAATATTAGTCCCAACTTTCGACATATTGGAAACCAACGGACCCAAACTAACGGAGTTAGCCTCCGTTAGTGTGACGCTGACGTGGCATGCCACGCAGGATGCCACGTTGGATGCCACGTATGATCATTTTGCCACGTGGCATGCCACGTAGGATGCCACGTAGGATCATCCTGCCACCTAAGCATGCCACGTCAGCATCACACTAACGGAGTTAGCCTCCGTTAGTTTGGGTCCATTGGTTTCCAATATGTCGAAAGTTGGGACCAATATTGGTGATTTTCGTAGTTGGGACTGTTATTGGCCAATAGTCAATAGTTGGGATTATTTATTTCCATTTTTCCTTCTTTTAAACATATACGACTTTCCTTTAAACATTTATTTAAATCTATTTAACAGTTTATAATTTAAATATAATCCGAAGATAGGAGTGTACATTTATTTTCATACACTTTTATTATTCTTTTAATAATAAATATAATTTAAATCTATTTAACAATTTCCTAAAATATATAATGTATTGAAGATAATTTTCAATGCTATTACTAATATTACGATCTTAATTTTAATATTGTTGACCCAATCTGAGTAAAAACTTTTTACGTTTTTGTTAATTTGATGGAGGTCAATTCTTTGACTTTATGTCTTTGAGTTTGATTGTACTAATTTTAAGCGTTGTTGACCAATTCACGTCAGTTACCAATCCTTCCATTTTTTATAATTCAAATATATAAATAAATATTCCTACTCAATCACGTCAATCGAGGCACATTATTTTCGATTTTGCAGAATTGTTTGAGACACAACAATACTATACAAACCTTAACAAATAATAAAATCATTTAATCGTCATACCAATTTTAACAACGAAATTAAATGATAATATAAATTTTCAAAATTTTACTTTCTGTTAAAGAATTATATTACTTCAATCACAACTAATAATGATTATTAAAGATGTCAATAATAATTTGTATATAATGGGTAATGCAATTTGAGACGCGGATGATTTTAATGTCATTTATTTGAATGATTGATTATGATTTTGATGTTATTTATTAAGATTTTTAATCTTATTTATTGATGTTACTAATATTACGAATTTCATTTTAACATTGTTGACCGACTTTCATTTTGATATTACTACTTTCTGTTAATCAATTGTCACTAAACGATAATCATCATCTTGATTTCAATAAGTGTGCTAATTTTAAGATGTCAATAATAATTTGTATATAATGGGTAAGGCAATTTGAGACGCGGATTATTTTAATGTCATTGATTTAATGATTGATTATGATTTTGATGTTATTTATTAAGATTTTTAATTGTTAAGTACTATATTTACACAGTTTAAATAATGACGTTTTTTTGGCGGCATTTTGTAACATGTCAAAAGTTTCTTAAAGTGTGTGTACAATGAGTCCTTTTGGCTACATGTTCAAATGGGTCTGGGGTTGATCCTTTTGGTGTCTATTTTTTAATAAAATATAGGAAATTTATATTACAACATGTGACATTAGACCCATTTTCTTATTAGTTGTTTTTTAGCTATGTAATCGGTTTGAACCATTGGAGAGATAACATGTAAAATTTAAGCTACCCATTCAAGTAAGTGGGTTAAGGATTGTTTCTTGATTTACTTATCACCGTATCCATATCTTTACAACAACTATATTTTATGTAGAACACAAATATGGAATACAATGGTGGAGGTTTTCATAAATTATTGAAAATGAGCTGCACTCCGAGGATCGTGATGACAATGATAACAACTTCGAAGGTGAAAAATCAGCTATCAATGAGCAAGACTTGGAAGATTTTGATTGAAGTAATGAAAATAGACCATTGGTTGAAGTTCGTTAAGCCTCAACTAAATGATAAGTGTTCTATGCTTAAGCTTAGTTATGATTAGAATATAGATATTACCCAAATGATGTAATCTGTGATATTGGTTGAAGTTCGTTAAGCCCCAACTAAATGATAAGTGTTCTATGCTTAAGCTTAGTTATGATTAGAATATAGATATTACCCAAATAATGTAATGTGTGATATTGTGATAGTATGCTATGTAGTTTGCAGTCGTCAAATTAAACTTTACTTACTCAATATATCCATCATTTCGTTACATTAAACTGTTAGATGACATTTTGCATTTAACATCAAAATTTATACATATTGCATTATCAAACATTTAGTAACCAAAACAAATTGCATAATACAATTCTTATTTTCCTACTTTTTTTTTCATTTTGCTTTGGAGTGAACCGTGGGTCCCCACAGGACACTAACCTAGTTGTTATTAGTATTTAATATACATTTAACATATTAACACAAAAATTTTAATTCCCACTCATTTTTTGTTTAGTTTCCGCCTAAATTTCCCCTAAAATTTGAACCCCTCCCAAAATCCATCTACTACCTTCTCATTTCCCATCTCATTCTCCCATATTTCCGTAATCTCCCATCTTCCCCTCTGGTCTCCTTCCCCAGACAGTAACAAGTAACAACTATGGCTGATAGTCTCCTTCCCCTGTCGATGCCAATGTACCACCATCCGAACACACCACCTCCGACCTCCATATGACCAAACCCTAACCGCCCTTTACCTGTAACCTCGATTCACCACCGACATCCAACCACCTCTCGTCCTTTCCACTCCATCGCCGCCATCACCTGTTCACACACTAAAAACCGTCGGGCGCAACCAACAACCACCTCTGTTCAACAACCCCTACCTCTGTTCAACAGCTTGATTTGATGACATATTTCGAAAGGATGATGATTGGTTGTTCCAACTAAAAGTTATCATCAGGTTCAATCTCAAATTCCTTATTTAACTATTCATCTGAATTTATATTTTATGTCTTTGGTTTGTTTAATTTGTGAATTTTGTTCATGATTTATGGATTTGTGTATATTCAGTGTTTATTGGATTTTATGACGGACAAAACAAGGAGTATCGACCCGGAGTGTTTGAAGGAGGGGGAGCATGTTTTGGAGGGGTTTGATGGACTGTTTGTTTCCAGGAATGTTACACTCGAAGTTTCTGAGTGTATTGGTTCTACGCTGAATGTTGAAAGGATTATTATTAATGTAAGTTTATTTATTATTATTTTTTTGGTGTTATGCCTTTTAATGTTTTTTAGCTAATCAATTGCTTCGAAGTTGTTTAGAATCAAAAGTTTGAATTTTCAAATGAAATTTGTTTTATAATTCTTCCAATAAAAATGTTTAGATTCTGTAACCTTGCTAATGTTTTGTAACAAAAAAAAGGACCATTGTGGGTGGTCCTGATGCCTATAACAAGTTTGCTGGTCAAAGGGACAACTATGAGCACCTTGAGCCTGCTACATATAACAATGTACTCCTTTTTTTGAGTCTTGGCTAGGCCAAGTGCTGGTAATGCTGTCTAGAACCAGCTTCTTCAAGGTAAATTTGTCACATTTATGTATTAAGTATGATTATAAAAACTGTGTTATAAAAAGAATCTAGGCTAGTGGCTGGTAATGCTTTCTAATCCCTTTTTGTATTTAATTCTTTTTCGTTCTTCTATTTTGTTTCTTTGTTTATCTTACTTTCCTTTTGGCAGGTACTTTCTACGTCTTCTCGGTTCCTTCTTCTTCTCTAATCATCCCTTCACTGATCATTCCTTTTGTTTAGTGACAAACTGACAATCAATCCAAATCAAATTGGTCACAATAACCAGTTATGGAGGTGTTATCGTTAACGACTACGACGCCGGTAAGTGTTTTTGTTGTCATTCTTTAGCCACCCTTTTAACTGTGATAGAGAGAGATGGATATGAGTGGGTTCCGTGGATCAATACTAATAATATTATATATTATATTATCGTGGAATTTTAATTTTGAGAGTAGATTGTCATGGTTCAGTTGGAGCTAGGGGCAGCATAAAGCAATATGATGAATTTTTATATCATGGATTAATCAACACTGTTGCGGATGAGCAATCAAACCATGCCTCGAGTTGCTTTCCAGAAAGGAATTGTATGTTGCCTATTTGCCTTGCACTTTTTAAGTTTCCTAGGCTACATTAAGGTCATGGTTATGTTGAGTCAAGGTAATGCGTTGGTAGGTTGGTTACCTTATTTTCGGGACAAGTTCTTTATTTTTCTATTTTATGTAATCTCTCACAACTGAATGAATGCAGCTGAGGAAGTAGCAGCAAGTCTCAGATTTTTTTTTTCCGAAAGTTGTGAAATCAGAGGCAAGAAAGAGATGGATCAAGAGCATGTGATGATGTGATCTGAGGAACCCAAAAAAAGATGAGCAGGAGGTGTAATTGGTTGTGTCAATCGGTTATCTGCGAATAGTGGCATCGAAGATGGTGATCGGTCCGGTGACTGAAAAGTTACCATGTTGTTCCAAGACATTAGATGAACAGCTTTTACCGCTGATCAACTGGGATAGCCGTACTGTCAGCGAAAGGCCTCACGCAAAAATCGTCACGTCAAAGAGGCCGCCACCAGACTCACCAGGTACTGCTACATACCTAGGCAAACTTGCACAAATTTGATGCCTAAACTTGCACAAAAATCCAAGGCCTTCAAAAAACATAACTTCCTACCGTCCATACATAGCGCTATACTACCAGCCGTACAAGGCTATTACATACATTACAAACACTAATGATCGCAACCCTCCAACATGGCAAACACCTCTGCAGGGGTGTGTAGCAGTTGACCTTCAGGGTTGTAGACAGGGGGGAGTATCCATAGCTCTTCATAAGGCACCTCCCAAGTCTGGGGCACTCCAGGCGACACCTCAGGCTCTTCAATGGCTTGTTTTCCACCAGAAGGCTCGGCGTTATCAAGCGCTGGAGCAACTAACACATCGTCGCCAGACAAAGTTAACCAAGATGACGATGGGCGTCCAAAACCACGTTTGTACACCAGGCCATAGCGGTTGGTGGCAACCACATTGGATGGTCCTGCCACGTCTTCCTTCACCTTCATAGGAGCTACAGTGGTTGGGGGTACAGGAGGACGATCGTCAACTCTCCCCTCGACAAGCTTCACACCACTGACCCAGGTTGAAGGGACATCCCTAAAGCCACGTTGATAAACAAATCGATACTGCAGTGGCAGGTGAGATTCAACTGATTGAGGATGGGAACCCTCTAACTGATGCATAGCTTCATGCAACACGTCGATTTCACGAGCTTGGCATTGCATTTCCTTCAAAGCCTCGAGTGCGTCAAGGTCTTTCAAAAAACTTTTGAGCGAAACGTATTTACGAGGCATGAGGATGAAGTGAGAAGGTGAAAGGGTGTAGGATGCATGATATGAAGACCTCCTTATAAAGAAAATAGAAGAGGTGGTCATTGGGATTTTAAACAACCTGCCATCAATGCACTGACAACAGCCGCCTGACACATAGATGTGACGGTTAAGTTGCAGCGCTGACGTCACCAGCATGATTACAAAATATTAATTACAGAAATGACACCTCATTATGACCTATTGCTTGAGTCTGTACATTAATCATTACACTAAATAGGGTAACCGGAAGGATCGTTCATTAAAGTTGGAAATTTACAAAAGGAAAGTTAAAAGTTCCGGGATACATAGCAAAGATTACATTAGAGATAACAGTTTTCAATCACTCGCTGTCGGAGGAGCAGGAAGATGAGCTTACAACTAACGGTTCAAGAGTGGCCCGGATATCAGACATTCCTTCATCACCAACCTTGCCCTGCAACTGAGTAATGGCGTCCAGGGAGTCGCTACTCAAGGCCTCCAAGGCCTCGGAGGTTCGTTGCTCAACTTTCTTTTCATGATCCGTTGCGTCCGGGAGGTTTTTACCAAGCGACCCGATAAGGTGACCATGCATCAGGCCATCCTGGTACCCAGACTCTACAGCGGTCCGGTAGAAATCATTAAGTCGTTGCTGGTACTGAGCACCTCCCCGGACATAACGCCAAGTGGCGGGAAGCCCTTTGGAAACTAGCCAATCCCGATCGGCTTCCAACTCAGTCACCCGGGCCTGGCTGGCCGCTAGTTGTTTCGTCAGGGCGGCAGCATTGTCGGTAGCAATCTCAACACTACGTTTATGTTCATTAAGCTGCTGCAACATAGTATCTCTCTCTCCTCCTCTGCCCTACGAGCACGAGACTCATAACCTTCAATATCTTGAGCAAGCTGTTCATATCTTTCCAGGTCAGCCTTTGCCTTGGACGTATTTTCTTTCTCTGTTTTCAGCTCTTTTGCAAGAAACTTCACACGCTCTTCTAACTGCAAAACCAGCCGGACCTGTTGATCCCGGACCCGCAACAGTTCAAGTTTTTCTTCATTATGGGTATCAACCATTCGGGATTTGTCTCGTTCATAGGTATCGCGGACAGTTGATAGATCAGCAAGCTGCTGCTTGCAGTCACTTAAAGACTTCAACAGGGTCTCAGCTTCTGTCGATAGGCCCAATCCAGATGGATCAGCCCATACCACTTAAAGGCCCAAAACAATTCAGTAGGGCCGGCCCGTTAGCGGATTCAGGTCCTTTAGGCCCAATTCGCTGAGGTTTTATCAATAAGATGGTCAGTTTAACTTGACACCCGAGTCTTTGGGAAAGAAGCTTCGAATAGGAGATAATGTTTATCTCCATAAAGACCAGGAAGTCAGTTCCTGGAGGTAAGCCCGAAGAGGCGGTAACAATAAAGATAGCAAAACTATATATAGAGATAAAAGGTAAACGGTTTATTCATTCACAGATACTCTGATTACTCTCACACTATTCTCCACCAATACAATTACTTATTCTCACGCCGGAGGGTGGTCACAGGAAACCCCCCTTCCTGTGACGAGTCCTAACGGTGTTCTGTTTTGCAGGCACTTAGTTCTAGTCATTCGGATCATTGATAGCCGGATCGTTACTCTTTCCTATTCAAAGAAGGTCTGATAGAGGTATTTACTTCTTCACACAATTTATATATATACATATAAAAACCCATGTAACCTAAACAAGTAACAATCAAAACAAAACTTGATCTACCAAGTAAGGTTTCAAATGCGTGGCCAAGACATTAAACGCATTCCGCTTATTAAATAAAAACTTAAGCCACACTTTAATCAAGACATCAGTCTATTCCTATATATGTATAATAACACATATAACTCAAACCATATAATAACACATTAGGCATTAACTATGTGACAACCATAGCAAAAACTATACCATAAATCAAAGCAGACCTATCCAACATCTAATGATACATATAACTCAACTATCTAATAACGCATTAGGCGCATTCCGCCCACTTACGTTTCATCCGAAAATAATATATATGAGTCCACAAAAATATTTACAACTTTATAAAAGTATTTTGTGATTTCATAAAAATAATCTTGCTATTTTAGCATGCACGTCAGCCCAAAAATATATAGAAGAACAATAACTAAAAGAGTGGACTCAAGAACTCACCTTCGTGTACTACTCGTCTCCTAACAAGCTAAAAGATGTTATTCACGGACTTGAACAACTTGGTGATTTAAGCCACGTTACGAAGCTCCAAGTAACTTGGTGAAATACGTGCCAAACATTATTTGGCTTGAAAATGAAAATGAAAATATAAAATAGAACCTCAACAACCCTTTATGAGATTTCATGTGTCACGTATCACAATTGTTTAACCACACATCATATCATCTCTAACTTCAAGAACACTTCCACCATCATGCTCCCTACGTAATTCCATCAAATTAAATAATGGTTTGATGCATCTAAAGGTTCCTGTTTAAATAAAGAGCAAACTAGATGAGCATCATCACGAAGAATATCATCTAGGCAACGATTAGAAACCCTAACCAGGTGTAGGCGAGAAACCCGGGACATGGTTGGCTTGGTAATAGTGTACGCCGCAACCTCCGAAATCAACCGACTTCATTAGCCCACATCATAATCATCATTCTGATGGCTCGCCTCACCATAACCATCCGCACCGCCTCCACACACCATCAATCATCCTCGCATCCATCATCACTCTGATACGAACGCTATGGTAGCCTCAAAACCAAGTCTTGGATCGATACGGTTTTACTACTTGAACCGGTCTGCAAAGTCCGGCAAAGGTGGTCTACAAAATTCTAAAACCAAGCCCCTTGATAACTCTTGTTCAAGACTTGGGATTGGATAGAAATGAAGAAGTAGTCATCTCCTTTCATTTTTTTTCTTTCGTTTAACAACAGCCGCCACCCTCGAAGTTGATTTTAGGGTTCCCATGACAAGCTTATAACAAAAAAAAAATAAATAAATAAATTGCACTTAAAAGCCCTCTATTTCAATCATGATGAAATTAGGCCTTAAGGTTCCATTGATAATATTTTTTTTTTAACAGATATGAGGTACAAAACTATCGGTGGAATTGGGGCGTTACATCTCTCTAGGCTCAGGCTCATTTATTTATTTCTCAGACTTGGGATTGGATAGAAATGAAGAAGTAGTCATCTCCTTTCATTTTTTTTCTTTCGTTTAACAACAGCCGCCACCCTCGAAGTTGATTTTAGGGTTCCCATGACAAGCTTATAACAAAAAAAAAAAAATAATAAATAAATTGCACTTAAAAGCCCTCTATTTCAATCATGATGAAATTAGGCCTTAAGGTTCCATTGATAATATTTTTTTTTTAACAGATATGAGGTACAAAACTATCGGTGGAATTGGGGCGTTACATCTCTCTAGGCTCAGGCTCATTTATTTATTTCTCAGACGCATCACAAGGTGAGTTTCACCGCCCCTTTTCACTGTTTTTACATTTTTCCGGGGGAAAAACATGCGTACAGTTTACAGTTTTCAGTTACATACATGACTATATGTGAAAATGAGACATCAAGGTTCAGGATCCATTAAGCCCTCGTGTCATACATCATACCATAACCATTAGCTATGGACTTAGCCATGAAACACCGGAATAGATCTATTGGGTTGACACCCCCACTCTTGGTCAGTCGCTCTGACCGGATGACAGATATCAAAAGAGTGCTAGTATTTCACATTTATTCATTGTCTTGAGTGTACAATGGGCGAGGCACAACACGTCAAGGTTTGGTTATGGGCTCATGTTAGATCACATATTAATTATTGCCCTAGCTAGGCAGTAATTTAGTCAGTTTTGGGATTACAGGTCCAACAAACAAAAACCCGTGAACTCACCAACTGTATGTTGATCCATATATTTTTCATGCATGTTTTTCAGGAATTTAGCATGGAGCATGGAACTTGGGAAGGTCGCGTGCGAGCACTTATGGGGATACCATCTTTTGATCCGTTGTTGTGATGTTTTGATCTAAACACTTTTAACAATGGTGTCTAATTCAAACAAGTAACATTATTATTTGTAAAACTTGATGTTTTAAATGGTATTTCCTGTTTTCTTAAATGATGCTCGTGTGACTATTGTGCTTGGAAATCATTTCAGTTGCACCTTGTGTTTCCGCCTTAGGCGGGGTGTGACAGAGTGGTATCAGAGAGCACAAGGTTATAGCGAACTAAGATTCTTTTTTGAGTCAAACTATAATCTAAACAAAAATTGATTTTGAATTGTTTTTCCAAAGGAAAGAAACACAACAAGTATCCCTACACGCTACGCAAGTTCCATGCCAGTTACATACTTCACACGTTAGTAGATACATTAAGTACACTACATACTGACACACATACGTGTGTTCATTGATTTCGAGGATCATGGCACACAACGAGGACCCTATCATCATCTCCGATTCTGAGGAGGTTGTACCAGATAGCCCTCCCGCCGCCGACATTCAGCAGGGTTATGAGCCCGATTCCTGCGACTCAGATGTCGAGGAGGATCATATGCGGCTTGATCCTGTCACTTCGGACGACGACTAGGATGTGCCCGCCGGAGAGGCACAGCAGGAGGACGCACCGCAGCCAGAGCCTAGGGCGCCATCGTTCCATTCTTATCGCCCGTATCAGGGTGGTGTGCGTCTGATGTACACAACTCGGAAATGAGTACTTCCTCCACAGGCCCTTATTGCTCCAGTCGAGGCTGCTGCCCAGGTTGATCCTAAGCCTCCAGCGCCTGTAGACCCCTAGCCCCTGGCACCAGAGGCACCTCAGCCACTCAAGAAGAAGCTACATCGGAGATCTAGGCTCGTAAGAGGACTTACTTGCCTACTATGGACGATTTCCTAGCCTACTCCGATGAGGACGCCGACAGTGAGGTCCCCTCTACCTTCGAGGTCGGTGAGTCATCTCAGACTCCCTCTGACACTCCGTTACCCACCGGCTTTGAGCCAGCTCCCGTGCAACATGCTCTCTACTCTGTGCGGGACGTGGTTGGACGTCACGACACTGAGATTGGGGTACTGCGAGGGAGAGTCCGGGACATTGAGGACGATCTCTACCTGACGAGTGCTACCCGTGATCCTATCCTCTATCGCCTAGTGGAGTTAAGTACGCGTGTGTACGAGGCCGATCAGGGACGCGCCGCAGCTGAGGAGCGTGTCGCTGGGCTTGAGGCTAGAGTTGACAATCTCGAGGCGAGGTTGCCTGCAGCCGTCGCAGCCTTGTCTGCTGCTTTCCCACCCCCATCCCCGTAGGTTATCATGTATTGTACTAGTAGTAGTAGTTTAAAAACCTTTAAGGCAGTATGCCATTTTATTTTGTATGCAGAAACAAAATCATATCAAGTATGTTAAACTTTCTATGAAAAAGTGCAGTATTTTGGTTTCCTATATTGTGTTGTTTGCATAGTTGTCTTGTTTGGTGCTTATGTTGACAATATTATACAGTGATATGTGTCTCATTCTTTTAATATTATGTATTAGAAGAACATGCCTCCCAAAAGGACCACCCGAACAACTTCCGAGGAAGAAGCTTTTCCTACCACCTCAGCGGACCTAGCCAGGGTAATTGCATAGGCTATCGCGCAACATGAAGTGAACCGCGCCGATTCCAGTGGCGGTTCGGGCACAGCAGGCCGACGCATAACCCAGGATCCTGAGTCTGGTAAAGCTTTTGCCTATCCCTTCTTAGTCTTGCTCTTCTCTTATGCCGACTCCATCGACTGATGGCATGCAGTAGAGAATACCATGCGTGGGTGTTCCTACAAAACTTTCATGGCATGCAATCCCTGGAACTTCCGCGGTTCAGAAGGAGCGATTGGTATCGTTCGTTGGATCGAGATATCATCCGTACTTGATATCAGTGGTTGCTCAGAGGACCAAAAGATCAAGTATGTCACTTGCACCTTCCAAGATGAGGCGCTTACATGGTGGAACCTACAAGTGCAGACCTTGGGTCGTGAAGCTGCCAACAATCTCTCGTGGACCGAGCTGAAAACCATGCTGATGGATAAGTATTGCCCATGAAGTGAGCTACAGAAACTGGAAACCGAATTCTGGAATCTGACCATGAACGGGGCGGAAATCGCTGCCTATACCACCCGATTTCATGAGCTTTCTCGTATGGTTCCTCACATGATTACCCCTGAGTACAAGCGGGTGGAGAGGTACATTTGGGGACTTTCTCCTAAGATCCGTAGTATGGTCACCACTGCTACTCCAACTTCCATTCAGCACGTTGTCACTCTCGTGCACAGTCTCACTGATGACGCATTTCGCATAGGTTCCTTGACCTAAACAATCCGGCAAGAGTGAAAATTCTGGAAATAAGCGCAAATGGTCCCATTTCAGGAAGGGGAAAGGTCCGGAAGGTAACTCCAACAAGAAGCCCGAAACCATCAAAGTTTTTGCTGCCACCGCTACCGAGACTCGCAAGCCGTACAACGGGCCCCCACCCATTTTGCAGTAAGTGCATGTACCATCACGTGGGGACATGTGACAGCATCAGATGCGAGAAGTGCAAACGGATGGGACATCCCACTGTGCAGTGCCGAGCCAAGACAATGGTGAACGATGATGGCAAACCGGGTTGTTTTGAGTACGGAGCCACTGACCATTTCAAGAAGGACTGCCCCAAGCTGAGAGGTCAACCTCGTGGCAGGGCGTTTGTTATGGGTGCAGCTGACGCGCGCAAGGATCCTAACATTGTCACGGGTACGTGTCTTGTAAACAACCATGCTGCTTCTGTACTTTTTGATACCGGTGCCTGTTCTCCATCAACACTTTCACATATCCCGTGGGTGGATGTTTGTATAATAGCGATGGTTGTTTGCTGCACGAGAGAGACGGATGTCATTGTGCCGCTGCCTACACGCGTCCACCTCCGCTTGCGGCGTGGGTGGAGATTCTATGTAGTGGCGATGGTGGAGATGTTCGTCCATTTTACCGCTTCCATCACTGTCTCTGTCGACCAACACCACTTTCGTCAGTTGAATCGGCGTATAAAGCCGCGGACTCGGTTGTCATTTTCTTTCCTCTTTTAAATTTACTCGAGAAAATGGAAGTTTGAGTGGCGTGGAAGGTGAAGAAACAAAGGAAATCGGGTAAGTTTTTTTATTAGTCGGTAAAAGATTTTAAGGTTATGTATCAAGGTAAAGAATACTCATTTGCAAATCATGTTAGTGTTGGGTTTGAATATGGTGCAAGTGTTTTTTTTAATGTGACACGTTGCATTTGATGTGAGTTTTTTTTGTTTGTTTATTAATGTTTTAGGATCAGATGGGTTTGAGTATCTGAATGCCAACCATTCGGCATTGCAATCAGAGATTCTGAAGACAGTGGCTGGTTGTGAAGAAGGCTATAGCAGAAGTAGTGGTGGAAAACAATAAGCGTTTGTGCTCAGGTTTAGGATGGCATGGACTTATGCTATAGATTTATACCTCAGCTCGGACTAAGCTTCGGTTAGCCAACATGAGCCGAAGCTCAAAAAGGGACAAATAATGCCAATGACGATCGAAGAAAGTACATCTAGCCCTTGGAAGTCAAACACTTCCGAGGGAAAATACAAATGTTCTGAGGCAAAGTACAACTTTTCTGACCACTATAAATACCTCCTCCTCTCATAAAGTACAATGGACACACGAATGCACACCCCGAACTACACTTTCTCTTTCTACTTTATCTCTTTAAACAAATACTTATCCTCAAGCTGGAGGGTGGTCACAGAGAGGCCCTACCTCTTTTTCTGTGACGAGCCTAACAGTTCTTTACCATGTGCAGGTTTAATCAAGAGTTTCTAGCTGACAAGATCTAGTTGGTTCATCCTGTTCTAAGCTAACTTACAGGTTCCGCCATCTTTTGGATCTTCAATTGGCACCATTCGACTTTACTTGTATTACTTTCTCTGTTTAGTAAGTGAGATCCATACAATTTTCACCTATGGCTGTAGCTTTTGAAGGATTCGTGATTCAGGGCATGACTAACATTGATTCGGAGAACTGAACAACTATAGTGGCGTCCTCCAATACGATCATTTCATCTGTTGGTCCTTCCCAGATTGAAGGGCGACAGATTCCTAGATCTTTACCAACCGAAAATGTAGCTACTAGCCGTTCAAAACTTCAGCCTGAGTTTGATGAAACTTTCCTCCAAAAGAATCATGAATTTTTGCTTCGACTGAAAGAACAACAAGATAAGGAGGAAAAACTCCGATGCATTCAGGTAAACTTATCTCCCACTGAGGGACTCTCTGTGTCGTCCGGAATCACTTCTGGTTTTGTTTCTCAGCCGGTGTTTTCACCAAAAATCACTTGTGGTTTTAATCTAAATCAATTAAAAACCATGAAGAACAAACTTATGTGTTTTCACCAAAAATCTAAGATCTTATGAGTTTTGTTATAAATTAGATAAAAGTCTATCCAAAATCAGTTTCTAAACAAGTTTTTACAATCAAATTAAAAATACACACATCAAAATCAATTCAAATTCACCAAAAACCATATTTAAAGCTTGAAACGGGTCAAATTGGGTTTTCAATAAAAAAACATGAACAATTGCACTAAAAACTTAAATCTGATGCTAACTCCAACACTAACAACACGTGTAGAACTGAGCCATAGCCCTGATACCACTTTTAGAATTGTCGGATCTCGAATAAGAAGATTTAAAGACTACGCGGGTGACATAATCAAAGGCAAAAACAAGTTATCGTTTGTTGTTAGCCATGTAATACTTAGAATGATAAGAAAATAATAAACACAAGACCACACGAAAAACGGGAAACAATTAGATGTGTATTCAGATTGTGAAAAAGTTTAAGTGCAAGAGTTACAAATGAAGGAGGCTATGGGCTATATTTATAGTCTCAGCTCCTTATGCCTGGAAGCCTCTAGGAGTAAGAGCCCTTACACCTAATTGGCTAGGTGTATGAAACCCTTCATACGCTGATAACCCAAAACCTCCAAAATGTTATATAATTTACATTGAATGCTACCAAACATAACATAATTACTCTAAACATCATCTAGCCTAGCCAACGACTAACATAGACCTACCAATAGTTGGTGAAATACACGAAGTGCACTAACATGTATCATCATGTAACTTTGTTTAACATATAACATGCATGGAGTTGAAATAACTTATACATCAATGGATTCTATTTGTATTAATGGACTCATGGTTGATTACTTGTATCACCTTCGAAAAGTTAAAGAGATCAAAACGGGCTATGAATCCCCTTGAATTGTGAAAATGAGCTTTGCAATAAATCAACGAGAATCATTGAATTAAACATGAAGTTAAATAAATTTGGGAAGATGATTTAATGTCTTTTTATGTTATATTATGTTTATAATATTAGATTAATTACATGATTGATTAGGAAGCTAATAAGTTAATTTTAATAAAGCGTACAAAAGAAGCCTCAAAAGAAATTATTAAAATGCCCTGATCACATTTTTTTACCAAAATGCCCCCATTTAATGCTTATTGGCGCGCCCCATTCTTACGATATTGCTAGATTAATATTTTTTTTAACTTTTACATTGTATAAAAAAGTATGATTAATTGTTTACTAAATTACCCTCTATATATGCATTTAACATAAAAATAAACTATAATATAAAAAATAAAAAGTTAATGAGTAGATCACTAGCGTTTTCTACAAATTATATCAAACATAAATTTATAACTATACATTTATTTTACGAAATTTATGAACACGGTTTCAACCGTGCACATGATCATTTACAAGGTTAAAGCTCAGTTTTAGATGGAGATTGGAGATGAAACAAAAATAAATGGAAAGCATGTCATAACAGATTCGTATGAAATCAGAAACGGTTACAGACACTGTCATCAGTAGGTTAAACATCTATCTCGGAGCTAGGGGAGATTGGGCATGATCTCCTCTAGAGGACTCTCAAAGCATAACTCACAATCTTAATGAATTCTAAACATAAGATTGCTATTTATAGACCATGGTGATGAAAACTCATATGCACCTTCAATGGTGCAAATAAGACCATTCTAATGTTTCATTGGTGAGAATGAGTCAACATTAATACTCATTCTCATGTTTCATGGTGAGAATGAATCATCATGAATACTCATTCTCATGGTCCACAATAACAATTCCGTCAGATCCATAAGTGCCCTTATGGATCACCACAATCTCATGTATTACACAATATTCAGCTACGGCTCAACCCTAATCTATTCGACAGTGACGGCCACACACATAGTGCATCAACAAAATCAATTTTACAACTTAAAAAATAATTACTATTACAATCATGTTTAAGTAACCAAATTTAATTATTAAATAAAATGCTCTAAATGTTTGAGCTAAATATTTGTATTTAATTTTTACAACAAAGGTATAAAGAAACATTTGTTGTTATCATTTATAATTTTAGATATTAGAAAGATAGTGTACGGGAATGGACCTACAAAATAAATATGATATAAAAGCATATGAGTTAAGGCTTTGTAGTAAATTAGTTATTTACTATTTTAATTTAATTTTAATCGCATTTTCTATTAATTATATTTTCTTCAAACGCATGACGGATAAATATTTTTAACTATATATCATCCCCAATGCATTAATCATGAAAAATCCAAAATAAAACACTAGTTATTTACTAGTGGGTTTACCCGCGCGTTGCAGCGGGATCTACAAATGGGTTGCAATACAACGCTATGATACTTAGGTTTTTTTGCCGCAAGTTCAGCAAAAAGAATCGAAATGTGCACATTATGTTTTAACAAGTATTCATAGAAAGAAAAGAAAAGAAATGTGCACCGCCACTTACAACAGATTGCAGTTAACCACAAAAACCATGTACTCATTAATGAACAAATCTTAATAAAACCAAAGGTATGTTACTGTAGCAGACCAATATGAACATTAACATCACTCTTGGGTAAGGCGTCCGGTCATTGGATATCTACATAACCGTGCATTGAAGACACCTTGCTAAATGATAAAGTTCATTTACATGACAAAAGCATGTAGTAAGAATATGATATTGTATACACTATCATATGAAGGTCACTGTCCATTTAGAAATTAAAAGTTGTGATTTGTAAGTTTGTAATAGACTTGCCCAACCTAACCCAGCAGCTAAAACGTTGCCAATGAAGCCAGTGAGCCGAACCATCCTGTCCACTTTACCGCTAGGTAGACACATATATATGAAAAGGATTTATAATATAAGTATTATTATGGCAAAGTTTTAAAACTTATACAGGTTTAGCCGAGATAAGATTATTCATTGTGGTAACATAAATCATTATCTTTCATCGCCATTATGTGAAATTTGTTCAAAAATATTGTTATCTCGTGTGTTTATGTTTGGTTGAGTTCTATTTTCATATAAAAGTTGATTATCTTCTAGGGGCATTTAGGGAAGAAATGTGGTAAAATTTAGAAAATTGTAAAGAAACCCTAGGTATGCCATCTTAACTTTGGACAATTTGGACATAATTGCCTGTGCCTCCTCCTTTATAATGTAGTATAGATATAGATTAGTTATTTACTATTTTAATTTAATTTTAATCACATTTTCTATTAATTATATTTTCTACAAACGCGTGACGAATAAATATTTTTAACTATATATCATCCCCAATGCATTAATCATGAAAAATCCAAATAAAACACTAGTCAAACGTATTAAATATGAAGTTATATGTAAAACGAAAATTAAGAGGTATAAACAACTGTATAAGGAAATTGCCTATGAAGGGTTAAATGTAAGCCTCATAAATCTCAATGCTATAAATATCACTCATATACCTAAGCATTCACTGTCAGTTTTTCTATATTTTCCTTCACTTATTCACTTTCCAGAGTCGATTTAAGTTATGGCAAAAACAGCAGGTCGTAGAAAGATCGAGCTGAAATTAATTGAAAACCAAAAGAGACGCGCCGTTACATTGTCCAAGCGTCACAAAGGCTTATTCAAGAAAGCCAGCGAGTTGGCCACGCTATGTGGTGTGCAGATTGCAATAATCTTGTTCACCCTAAGTGGAAAGCCGCTCACTTTTGGAAGCCCAAGCGTAATTAGTGTTGTAACTAAATTTCTCGAGTCGAATCATGGTAACGATAAATCAGATGCCATACAGGCGTCTGTAAACTCTTTTCACAAAGCAAAAATTGAAAAATTCAACCAAGAATTTAATAAAGTTAATGAGAAATCTGCAACCGTTACCAAACACGGACAAGCCCGTCAAGAAGATCTGAAAACGTTGTTTGGTGGGACTACTTATGAGGATTATAAAAACAACATTGAGATAGATAAGCTTGTGCAGATAAAATGCAGATTGGAACAACTGAAAAGAGAGTTGCAGTATGGTTGGGATACGGAAAGTGGATCTTCATCCTTCAATGAAGAATATGAGGCAGATCTATCTAAAATTGAAGGGCCAAGAGACTATTTAAAGTTGTGATTCGTTACTTATGTTTTAATAAAGTAAAATGAGAAATTGATTAGAGTTATCTTTTTAATTCCTGTGTTGTGTTGGGAATTAGATTTTTAATAGTGATAATAATAACTTAATATGAGTTCATGAATAAAAATTGCAAAAAGTAGTGTTGCCTTTGAATTTATCTGGTAAGTTATTTTGAATTTCTTTTAATGTTATTTGCAAATTCGATTACATCATAATACACGGAGAACATTAAAACCATCACAATACGCGGAAAATATTAAAATCATTAACATGTTATGATGAATATAGGAAAGACATAATCATCAATATTATTTGTTTCTAAAAGAATTAAAGTACTTTTTTTTGAATAACCTAATTTGTTATTCACCTATATCAACCTCGTGAAATATAATCATGGGTATTGACCTGATTCACATAGTATGGATATTTAATAAAAAATATTGTATGTTATAACTAACTTAAATCTTGCCTACTATACAAACCGAATAAATGTAATGATATATATTTAGTAATAATAAAAATGTTTCAATAAAAACCTGTATTTTGCACGGGTTGAATAAACTATTGTAATTTTTTAAAATGTATGATCGTCATGATATGTTTTAAGGAAAAAAAATGATTTTTGATGTGATAGTTATATATTTTGTTAAGTTAATTTAATCAAACGTAATTTTGAACTTAGTGATATTTTGAGGCATAAATAAAAGATTTGAAGTAGAAGAAATAGGTTTATTTTTAAATATATAATTATGTTTATTATATTTTTTTTATTAAAGATATAATTAATTGCCATACATTTATCAAATTTCTTTGTTAGTGAAAGAAAACTGTAACAGTTAATACAAGTCTTCAAAGCATTTGTACAACAATTTCAAGAAGATATTTCTCCTACTACCACGTGTCTTTGAACGTGTCACCATCTCCACTCTCTTCCTTTGAAAATCAGATGCCACTCATTTCCAGCACCGGGGCGTATCTCTATCTCTCTCTCTCTCTAGCTGAACCTAACGCCACCACAGGTGATGGTTGCGTTGTTCTAGGTCAGGAATGTAACGATGATGACGAGTTTCATCTATGGTGCGGATGAAGGTCAATAACGAAGGGTTGTTGGATTGTCAAATGATAAAGGGTTTGTGGATGGTCAATTTAGTAGATGGTTCATTAATCTTCCCTTCCATTTACGTGACAGAGCCAATTCCTTAATAATATCTGTTAACTTTCTTCTTATTTTGACATAGATTATCGTCAACATGTTCATCGATTTTAGGAGACATCCAAAAATGCCTCTTTTGATTGCAATCTTAACAACCAATACTCGAGTAATTAAAATACTGGCCCTTCTTAAGGATGCTCATGCTTACTTACTTGAGGTAACAAATATGTAAACAAAATTCCCTATTATTTCATTGCCAATTTCATCTATTGGAATGGCTGATAAATTTCGTTCTGTGGATTTTGTTTAAAATTAACAGTTGACTTTAGTTACCCTTTGCATGAGCTGATTAGTTTCTTTGGGATCGGTAATTCACTAATTTGTGATTGTAAATTGGGGTATATGATTGAGCAAAGTCTTTTATCGGTCTTACCTCTATCTGTTAAGAATCTAATTCTATATAACAACAAAGTAGATTGTGAACAGTATTACTTAATTAGTTGGTCCTTCCCTGCTTCTTTACATGCTACACGTGTCTTTTGGATGATATTAGCTGTCTTCTTTCCTCTTCAACACGTATCACACCTACATTAGTGGCTATCAACGGTGCTCTTATTAAGATAATCTTGCCCTAATCTAATGCCCTCTCCTTCTCTAACTCTTGCTTTGCTTTCCCAGGTCACCAAATTCTCTATGTTCTGTTTTTTACTTTTCTGCTTTTTTCATCCGCATCTTTCTTCTGTTAATACTTAGATGTTAATGTTAATTAGTTTTCTTCTTTGAGAGTGGATTACTTTTCCTATCTATCTGTTAAGAATCTAATTAGCTACATGCATTGCAGAAACCACATCAATGAATGAATGAGATATATTTTCTAAAATTTTTAAACCAAGCTTGATTCATTGAAGGTTACTGGCCAATAAAATGTTAACGATGTATTAGATTCTTAATCACATCATCTATTAATATGAGGTACATTAAACAGATTTATATTATATTTCCAGCTTTAGCAGTCAACATGAAAGACCCCAAATCCGGGTGTCAAACAGTTGGATCAACACTACATTAAAATACAAAATAACTCAATAAACTGCTTTAATATTAAAATCCTCAAAGTTTACACACGGAAAAACATTTAAACTAAAAATTTTAGGACACAAAGGACATTGAAACAAAAATACAAAGTCAAATGTTCCAAAATCATCTATTTAACCAATTGAATTTTTTGACTAGAAATGTCTTCTCCAAATGCTGGGTAGCTTTGTGCATCGCTAAGCAGCTGCCAATCTTTCTTTTGATCTGAAATCAATCTAACGTGTATGCAAATGTTAGCTACACTAAGTGAGTTCAAGTTTTAGTTATTGTAATAAAATATTTTTGGTAAAACATTTGTCACAACCCTTTTGGGAAAAGGAAGTCGTAACCATCTTCAAATGGGTCAAACACCCGAACATCAAAATGAAAACTTCAAATTATACATAGGCTCTAATCAAAGTTGTATACCCATACTTCACCAAATTCTTATTCTTAGTTTAAAAAAAAATATGTACTATATATATACAATTTGTACGCATATTTAATACAAACCTCAAAGGATGGTATAAGAGTATGGGAAGCCTCATAAGTACCTAAGGTATCTAAGTTTGGACTTAGACACCTTGGTACCTCCTCATCTCTTGGGATAGGGCTGATAACATCCACATTAATGTCCATTTCAGTAGTTTTATCCTCTGTTTTTTTGTGGGAATTGGGGATTGACATTGTTTGATGGGATGTTCTCTTTCATCCTAGAGAGAAATTGAGCTATTTCTACTATGGTGTGGGAGAGTTCAAGTTCAATAGATTTGGGAATGGTTTCAGTAGTTTCAGAAAGTGGGTCAGTAGTTTTGGTCTTTTTAAGTTTTTTGCTTGAAAACTGAATGGAAATTGGTTTAGCTCTTTTTGGTGAGTGAGATGGATGTAACTGAGAGGAAGTTTCAGTCACATCTTTAACAAGTGCAGATTGCACATTAGCAGACTCAGGCATCTCAACCTCCTGAGTTACTTTTCTTTTAGGGTTGGTGGGTTTGGATTTTTGCTGTTTGGGCTTTTTGGTCTTTTTAGGAGTGGGTTTGGAAGATGTGGGTTCCCTAGGGACAGTTTCTTGTTCCCCTTGGTCATCTTCTGGCATGGAAGCCGGTTTATTACGCCTTGAGAATACTTGTGAGGTTAAAGAGTTTAATTTTGTTGTTTCACCCACAAGTATCTCTGCTCCAAGTTCCTTAATAATACATTGCATTACGAACCTTGGGTACAACAAAAACTTCTTTTTATCATTTTGGTGATGTAACACCAACTCATTAAAGAAATATAAAGATGCCCTGAAAGTGGTTCCATTCACAATGGAATGGAAAATTGGTTGTAAAGTAGAGGGCATCTGATCATATGAACCACCTTTTGGACTCAGACACATGATAATATAATGAAACAAAAGTTTATATTTTGCATCAAAAAATCTTTTGTAAATTGTGGCATGTGAAAGTGTACCTTGGTAACCACACTCAGTCATGGTTAATTGAACGGCTCAAGTTGGAATATGTTATGGGGTTTGAGCATCATTCAGACCTAGTCTGATCCCTAGAGTTTATGGTGTGATTGCCATGGTCTTCTCTTTGATCGTCGTCTTTAGGGAAATAACCTTGCCATCAAGAGTGACAGCCTCAGCGTTTGCCTAGAACTCATTTAGAGTTTCAGTGTGGATTGGTGGTTCAATAGTGAACGCCGTGTAGTATTGGGATTTTTTTGACCAAATCAATGATTTCGTCGTATTGGGACCAGGCTTTATCTTTGATGATGTAGCCCTTTTGATTGTGTCCCTGTTTAGGAACGAGAGACATGGTGGTTTTGATGGAACAGTTTTAGGGTTTCAGAGAGTTTGAGAGAGGGAATTTTGGTTTTTGAAACGTTAAGTATGAAAACAGGGGTTTTCAGAAGTTTATAACCGCCTTAGGTCAAACTTCTGAAATGGGAAAAGACTGATTTGTCCTTTTGGCCAAAACTTCTGATGAATAAATTGTTCATTAGCAGTTTCCCATTGTCTCTTCGGTAGTTTTCAACAACTAATGAGATTTTGTTTTAAATACACCCAATTTAAATTCTGATGATTATTATCCTCAGTAGTTTCTCTTTTCAGAAAATATTCCCATACTAATGTTTTGTACATCAATATTTTCTGTCTTTATGGTCATCAGAGGTTTGTGACAGTTGAGCAACAAAATAAGTGAAAAATGAAATATGTACAGAAAAATGAAAACACTTACAAAATTACTCTAAATTTAGCATCCCAAGCATGGATACTAACCTCTGAAATGTTTTTGTGTCAAGGGGTTTTGTGAAAACATCAGCTATTTGATTAGCTGTTGACATATATTTTACCTCAATTTTGCCTTTTTCATAACAATCGCTGATGAAATGATACCTGATTTCAATATGCTTTGTCTTTGAAAATTGGACAGGGTTTTGAATGATGCTATCGGCTGAGGTACTGTTTACTAGCAATGGTGTCTTGGTGTCTTTGATTCCATAATCAAATAATTGATTTTGAAGCCATTGTATCTGTGATGTACAGCTTGCAGCTGCAATATATTCTGCTTAAGCATTTGATGTTACCACAGATGTTTGCTTCTTTGATTGCCAGGACACCAGACAGTTTCCAATAAATTGACATCCACAAGATGCTGATTTTCTTGACATTTTACACCCTGCATAGTCACTATCTGAAAAGGCTATTAATCTGGTGTTGCTGATAGCAGGATACCAAATTCCTAGATTAGGAGTTCCTTTCAGATATCTAAAAATTCTTTTGACTGCCATAAGGTGTGATTCCCTTGGAGCTGATTGATATATAGCACAAACACATGCTGAAAACATAAAATCTAGTCTAGAAGCAGTTAAATAAAGAAGGGAACCTATCATACATCTATACATGGTTTGGTCAACCTGTTTTCCTTGATCATCTGGTTCAACTTGTCTGGTTGGACTCATGGGAGTGGAACATGATTTACAGTCTTTTAAAGAAAATTTGTTCAATAATTCTTTACTATATTTAGATTGATGTATAAAAGTTCCATTTGTTTGTTGTTTGATCTGCAGTCCCAAAAAGTACTGCAGTTCTCCCATGGTACTCATCTCAAATTTTGATTGCATGAGTTTCTTAAATTCATCACACAGTTTTGTATTGGTTGAACCAAAAATGATATCATCAACATAAATTTAAACAAGGAGGATATGATTTCCAACATGTTTTATGAAAAGTGTTTTATCAACGGAGACTCTTGTGAAGTGATTTTTGAGTAAGAATGTTGAAAGTGTATCATACCAAGCTCTAGGAGCTTGTTTTCGCCCATATAGAGCCTTGTCAAGTTTGTACACCCAATCAGGATGAGCAAGATCCTCAAACCCAGGTGGCTGACAAACATACACTTCCTCTTTTATTTTGCTATATAAAAAAGCACTTTTTTATATCCATCTGAAAAACTTTGATTTTGTTGGAAATAGCCTAAGCTAAAAATAACCTGATGGCTTCAAGCCTTGCTACTGGTGCAAAGGTTTCATCATAATAAATTCTTTCTTCTTAAGAAAAATCTTGGACCACCAGTCTTGCCTTGTTCTTGATGATGAAACCTGTCTCATCTTGTTTATTCATGAAGATCCATCTTGTGCCAATTGGTAGCTTGTTAGGAGGTAAGGGACAAATTTCCCAGACCTGTTGCTTTTTGAATTGTAGCAACTCATCCTGCATAGCTTCAACCCAACTGTTGTCTTTGAGGGCTTCCTGGTATTTCTTTGGTTCCAACTGAGAAATGAATGCTGAGAAAAAGCAGAAGTTGGAAAGCTGGTTTCTTGTAAGTACCTCTGAAGCAATATCACCTATGATTTGTTCCAATAGATTATCTCTATGTTCTATCACTTGTTCTTGTGTTATGGGAGTGGGCTCTTGAACTTCTTCAAACAAACCACTGAGATCAATGATGTCTAATTCAGCTGTTTGGACAGCTTCAGTAGTTTTGGGAGCTGAATCAGAAGTTTGGGGTTCCTCATTAGTAGTTGTTTGGCTTGTTGAATCAGAAGTTTGAGAAACTTCTGAAGGTTTAGGAGTTGATTTTAAGACTGTATTTGGAGTCCATGATGGAGGACCATCATCATAAAACCCTTGACCACCATAATAAGTGGGTTTAGATGAAGTGATAGCAGTCTTTTGAGTTCCGAAGTTTAAACTGTGAAGATCAAAGAGTTCAGCAGGATGTGCTGGAATGAGTGTATGTTTTGACTCATTGAACTTGACATTCAGTGTTTCTTCAATAATCTTGGTTATAGAATTGAATACCTTATATGCTTTTCTTGTGGGAGAATAACCAAGAAAGTTGTAACAACCCGACCAGGAGGGGCTGGACGGTACGACAGATTGGTAACAGACTTGCACAATGGAAGCAACGATGATTAATAATTAATGTTTTAATACAAATTCTAATTCAAAAATATAAATACACAACTTAAATAAATAAACTAGTAACTATGCAGGGACGAGACGCGGCGGTCGTTGAAGCAGCTGGCAGTTTGTTATCCTCTCATGAAACCGATCTCTACACGTGCAAATCTCTAGAAGCTCTAATCCACCAAGCTTATAGCTCGAACCTTCTATATAGCAATCTCTAAACCACATAAACAAACAAATACCTTGTCTTCAAGATCCTCCAGATGCAGTACCTGAACACATGCTTAAAAAGAGTCGGGTCAGCAAAATATGCCGGTGAGTCCGTGTAAGTAGTTAAATGGTACCAAAACAGTTTATCATTTCATAAACAAGTTTAACACAGTTTAGCACACGTGATGTACAAGCGACCCCTCAACCCTAACACTAGATCTATCAACTGCCATTATAGATCTACAAGTCATTATATATGCCGCAACGGTCCGCAGGCCTCAGTGGAGGGTTTCCCGGGCCCCTAGTGCCGAGTCCACTGTGCGTGGGGGTTTCCCCAAGTAGTACTACCCATATATTAAGCGGCTCACCTATGAGTTAATGAGTGTCAGTATAATCCGACAGCCAGTATCTTGTCACATCACAACAGTTTATAAAAAGGAAGCATGCATTCACCCAAAAACAGTTAAAACACGAAAAAAAGGGGAAGTACACGAACTCACCTTGTATGATATCACATCACGTCATACTGTCACATAGCATCTCAAGTCGAGGTCCCTCCTATCAATTACCGGCAAGATCCTATTCACAATTATAATCATTAGTGCGTGTAACCGTCATCGCGGTTACACGTGTGGGCAAGCTTAGGACCTTAGTTTCTTAACGTTCGTTTGCGATTTCACTATCAAATTATGCAATGTATATTCGTAAATCCGCATTTAAAAACGTCGGCTCCTTATCTCCTCTCGTCTTTATATACATTATCCAAATTACAAGTATGATTTAGATAATTAAGAGTAACGTTATAACACTTATAGACAACTTCGATTTACTAGTTTAGATACACATGATTATATAAAGTCTAAATGTCTCGTGTCACATATCTTAATGTTCGTATCGTTATCCTTGTTCAAGTGGTTGCCTTAAGGTTTATTTATGCTTATAAGTGCCCGGGTCCAAATCAATATCATCCCCTAGTCCATAGACGGGTGCTCAAGAGTTTATGATAATATATAGTTTATTATCTATTATACATAACGTCCGATTCACATAATGTCAAAGTTGGTCATAGTCCTCATGTCCAAGTTATTTAATGTGCTTCATATCATGGTTTATATCATATCCGTCCTATGTCTTAACAATATCCATTGTCCAACTCTCGTATACTATATTACTAATATCTTGGTTGCGACACTATATGCCCATAATACATACTAATATCCAATATCATCAAATTATCCCATGCTTAATCAAATAACATAATATGCAACACATATAGTTAATTAAGTTCTATTAGTACATAGGTTTGTTCAATGGGTCGGGTTAGGTCCAATATAGTCGATAACTTCCCACACGTGCCAACCGATAAATACTACTTATACTAAAATGGTTCGGGTTCTCTTTCGTACCTCTCGAGTCCCTCCGGTTATTAAGTTGACTGGTCCGTTGACCGACTCTTGTCAGGCGTTGACCTGTGTTGACCGAGTCAACTGGGTTCAATTCTGTTGACCGGGTCAAACTGAGTTGACCCGGCTCTTGACCTGTACCGTGCCATCACCATCAATAAACCCTTTTTCATTTATCAATAACCCTCAAAAGGCAAGACAACAAGGATTAATAAACTTACACACCTTCGTCGGATTCTTAAATAATGGTGACTGCGTCGTGGCTCCTCCCAGAACCGGCTCCCTTAACAAAATGACTGCTACCCTAGTCATCTTCCTCCCTTCGTCTGTCTGTCTCTCTCTCTCTCTCTTTCTCTCTCTCCTCTGATGTCTCTTTCAGCTAACAGATCTGGATTTAGGGTTATAGTAGGTGAGTGTCGTGTAGGCAGATGGTGACGAGGGTGATGGTGCTGTTGGCGGCGGTCGGAAGCGGTGGCCGGAGACCTTTGGTCTCTCTCTTCCTTTCGTCTCTCTATCTTTCCACAGAACGTATATGGGTGTGGGATGGTATCAGTAGGTGGAAGAGGGTGGTTGTGTGTCGGGTGACTCTGATCGGAGCTCTGCCGCCGCTAGCGCCGCCGAGGGCGGTGGCCGGAACTCCTTTCTCCGGTTTCTCTCTCTCTCTATACATATATGTGTGTGGGTGGTTTTGAGAGTAATCAGACAAATGGAGGAATGCACAAGTGGGTTGGGTTATTTATATTGGGTTGGGTTAATGGTATTGTCACAAAACCATTCAAGGTTTTGTGTGTGTTGGCAAGTCATGGGGAGGACAAGTGTCCTCCCCTAGTGACTAATCACTTGGGTCCGGTGGGTTCGTTACGGTTATTAGTTCGGCTACGTATCGCATTCTCTCGTATAATAATCATATACGACGACTCGGGTTTCTGTTTCGTGCAAAAACGTATTGTTTATTTGTTATATTATTTTTAGTCGCAAAAACTTTTGGGCCCAACGACCGGGGTGTTACATTCTCCCCCCGTTAATGTAATTCCGTCCTCAAAATTAATTTTGGGCTATCCATCGGACATATCCAGTATATTCCATACTCGGATTAAATGTTCGGGTCTATGTACCAGTGCGTACATAATTCTTTTCTTAAATCCATCCATAATTTAGGTGGCTCTACACTAAGCCTCACACCATATTTAGATTTAAAGCAAATGGTTTAAACGTTTGACAGATTATGGTTTGTTCTTGGTTCGATTCTCAGTCTCATTTTCGATGCGTCATTGGTGTTTATATATAGGGTGTACCGCAGCTAACCCACCACACCAATGATACCTCGTAAACGTACTGAAAATCTCCCCAAAAATTTGATAGAAAATGTATTTGAAAACGTACTTAGCCAAAAATCCTATGAAAGTTCCAGTCCTAAGAATCTAGGTGTTAGTGTGAGTTAACTTACCGAAACAGAGATCTTCCATTAGACTATATTCTTAGAGTTGTATATTATTATCACAAGATCTTATGCTTAACGCTGGGGTTAATCTTATCTATATCATCCACAATATGTTGAATTCCATCCACAATATGTTGAATTCTTAAACCTTCGAATTTTCTACGACGGGTGGTGTAAGGTATGTGACTATGCGTCATGAATCATGGAAAGTTACATATCAAATAGCACTACGTAGTTCGTATCAATGGGGCCGTAACTTTTCCTTTGGTATCCTAGATCTCGTCTTCTTATAGGTTGGATCTCTATCTATGAAAATCTTACTACAACTTAGACTAGGTTCTCTTGTATTTGTTAAATATTTCTTATAACAATCCTCACACTTGCCTCTGCTCCCCCCCGTTAGAGCTTGCATATACCGTTCTACTAGGCTTCATATGGATAGTTCGCCACTAAAATAGATAGTTATGGAGCTTAATCCGAAGGTTTCTGACGCTATTCTAGTCATAACATGGATATTAAAGTGACGGAACATGTATTACCCTTAAGATACCTCAGGTGGCTTTTAATCCTAGTTCCTTTGGTGAAGGTTGTATAGTTATAGTGGTTGAAAGATTCTTGAACTTAGGTTGCCGCCTTTCCGAATGATAATTTGAAATCTTTAAAACCTATTATGCAGCTACGACTCCAACACATTATACTCATCTTAAATCCGCAGTAATCGATATCCATCAAGTCTTAATGAAATGGCCTAGTAATCAATGGTTTAATTTCTAACTTTGGTCTGGTTAGTACAAAATTGATATTTCTAAATTTAACATATATAGGAGCACTAGTCTCATAATAAGCGATAACTATCTAATTGGAAGCATAACTTATCGAATTAGGGGTGTCCATTTGCTGGGTTGATCAACTATTTCTTCGTACTTCGGATTCTTACAAGTTGTAGCGCCAAGTTCTGGCGATGTACCTAACGCTTATGGTTAACTCATAACCTGGCCAGGAAAGTTATTTACAACTAGTAGCATTTACGTAAGTTCACATACACATATATAAAATTTGACATATATAGGCGAACCAACCTTACACTAAGCGATAACAATCTAATAGAAACAAAACTTATAGGATTAGAGGCCTCCAGGTGCTAGATCGATCAAGACTCTCCTCGGTACCTCAAATTCTTTCAAGTTGTAGCGCCATGTTTTGGCGTGGTACTTGGTTCTCCTGGTTAGCTTATAACTTAATCATGAAAGTTAGTCGATCATAATTTATAATATGCCTATTTAATGTTAAATAGAATAAATACTACAGTAGTCATGGAGATGTTTATACACATAAATATATACTACTACCCAAACACACCAAGTCGCAACTAGTATAACAGGCTCTAATCGCCTAAATATATCAAATTTAACACCTTTACTATGGTCATGTAAGCACATCGCCTATTTGTTTACGACTCTACCGTAATCCGTTTCTTTGCACAAATTTAGGGTCATAATGATTAACGTTTCATATTCTTGGCGACTCTTCGGATTTCTTAGAACTTTCGCGTGCTTGTAAATTCACGATTACGTGATATCAAGTGTAATCGTCAATTTACCTCACAAGATTGTCCTAATAATTTCCGTCGTAGTCATCTTTCACGTATCACTCGCAACTCGTATACTAATCACATTGATTCTAGGTCCCGGTAAGCATTCTAGTGTGTTCAGGTACTCAAGTCTCGACTTATTTCGTTTCTTACTCTTCCAGTCTTATGTAGTTTCAAGGCATTCCCTAGCTAGGTAGTCTTAGAGCCTTAAACGCTAAGTTCTCTAAGTTGTCCTGGTGTGGTATAGGATATTCGGAGATATCCTATTTCGCCAAAACCGTTGCTCTGATACCAACTGTAACAACCTGACCAGGAGGGGCTGGAGGGTACGACAGATTGGTAACAGACTTGCACAACGGAAGCAACGATGATTAATAATTAATGTTTTAATACAAATTCTAATTCAAAAATATAAATACACAACTTAAATAAATAAACTAGTAACTATGCAGGGACGAGACGCGGCGGTCGTCGAAGCAGCTTGCAGGTTGTTATCCTCTCATGAAACTGATCTCTACACGTGCAAATCTCTAAAAGCTCTAATCCACCAAGCTTATAGCTCGAACCTTCTATATTGCAATCTCTAAACCACATAAACAAACAAATACCTTGCTTCAAGATCCTCCAGATGCAGTACTTGAACACATGCTTAAAAAGAGTCGGGTCAGCAAAATATGCCGGTGAGTCCGTATAAGTAGTTAAATGGTACCAAAACAGTTTATCATTTCATAAACAAGTTTAACACAGTTTAGCACACGTGATGTACAAGCGACCCCTCAACCCTAACACTAGATCTATCTACTGCCATTATAGATCTACAAGGCATAATATATGCCGCAACGGTCCGCAGGCCTCAGTGGAGGGTTTCCCGGGCCCCTAGTCCCGAGTCCACTGTGTGTGGGGGTTTCCCCAAGTAGTACTACCCATATATTAAGCGGCTCACCTATGAGTTAATGAGTGTCAGTATAATCCGGCAGCCAGTATCTTGTCACATCACAACAGTTTATAAAAAGGAAGCATGCATTCACCCCAAAACAGTTAAAACACGAAAAAAAAGGGGAAGTACACGAACTCACCTTGTATGATATCACATCACGTCATACTGTCACATAGCATCTCAAGTCGAGGTCCCTCCTATCAATTACCGGCAAGATCCTATTCACAATTATAATCATTAGTGCGTGTAACCGTCATCGCGGTTACACGTGTGGGCAAGCTTAGGACCTTAGTTTCTTAACGTTCGTTTGCGATTTCACTATCAAATTATGCAATGTATATTCGTAAATCCGCACTTATAAACGTCGGCTCCTTATCTCCTCTCGTCTTTATATACATTATCCAAATTACAAGTATGATTTAGATAATTAAGAGTAACGTTATAACACTTATAGACAACTTCGATTTACTAGTTTAGATACACATGATTATATAAAGTCTAAATGTCTCGTGTCACATATCTTAATGTTCGTATTGTTATCCTTGTTCAAGTGGTTGCCTTAAGGTTTATTTATGCTTATAAGTGCCCGGGTCCAAATCAATATCATCCCCTAGTCCATAGACGGGTGCTCAAGAGTTTATGATAATATATAGTTTATTATCTATTATACATAACGTCCGATTCACATAATGTCAAAGTTGGTCATAGTCCTCATGTCCAAGTTATTTAATGTGCTTCATATCATGGTTTATATCATATCCGTCCTATGTCTTAACAATATCCATTGTCCAACTCTCGTATACTATATTACTAATATCTTGGTTGCGACACTATATGCCCATAATACATACTAATATCCAATATTATCAAACTATCCCATGCTTAATCAAATAACATAATATGCAACACATATAGTTTATTAAGTTCTATTAGTACATAGGTTTGTTCAATGGGTCGGGTTAGGTCCAATATAGTCGATAACTTCCCACACGTGCCAACCGATAAATACTACTTATACTAAAATGGTTCGGGTTCTCTTTCGTACCTCTCGAGTCCCTCCGGTTATTAAGTTGACTGGTCCGTTGACCGACTCTTGTCAGGCGTTGACCTGTGTTGACTGAGTCAACTGGGTTCAATTCTGTTGACCGGGTCAAACTGAGTTGACCCGGCTCTTGACCTGTACTGTGCCATCACCATCAATAAACCCTTTTTCATTTATCAATAACCCTCAAAAGGCAAGACAACAAGGATTAATAAACTTACACACCTTCGTCGGTTTCTTAAATAATGGTGACTGCGTCGTGGCTCCTCCCAGAACCGGCTCCCTTAACAAAATCACTGCTACCCTAGTCATCTTCCTCCCTTCGTCTGTCTGTCTGTCTCTCTCTCTTTCTCTCTTTCTCTCTCTCCTCTGATGTCTCTTTCAGCTAACAGATCTGGATTTAGGGTTATAGTGGGTGAGTGTCGTGTAGGCAGATGGTGACGAGGGTGATGGTGCTGTTGGCGGCGGTCGGAAGCAGTGGCCGGAGACCTCTGGTCTCTCTCTCTTCCTTTCATCTCTCTATCTCTCCACAGAACGTATATGGGTGTGGGATGGTATCAGTAGGTGGAAGAGGGTGGTTGTGTGTCGGGTGACTCTGATCGGAGCTCTGCCGCCGCTAGCGCCGCCGAGGGCGGTGGCTGGAACTCCTTTCTCCGGTTTCTCTCTCTCTATACATATATGTGTGTGGGTGGTTTTGAGAGTAATCAGACAAATGGAGGAATACACAAGTGGGTTGGGTTATTTATATTGGGTTGGGTTAATGGTATTGTCACAAAACCATTCAAGGTTTTGTGTGTGTTGGCAAGTCATGGGGAGGACAAGTGTCCTCCCCTAGTGACTAATCACTTGGGTCCGGTGGGTTCGTTACGGTTATTAGTTCGGCTACGTATCGCATTCTCTCGTATAATAATCATATACGACGACTCGGGTTTCTGTTTCGTGCAAAAACGTATTGTTTATTTGTTATATTATTTTTAGTCGCAAAAACTTTTGGGCCCTACGACCGGGGTGTTACAAAAGTAACCAGAATCAACTTTAACAGCAAATTTTGAAATGGAGTCCTTAATGTTTAAAATAAAACATTGACATCCAAAAGCCCTGAAAAAGGAGATTATGGACTTAATGCTATGAAGAACTTCATAAGCAGTTTTGGAATGTCTTTTGTTGACAAGGACCCTATTTTGAACATAACAGGCTATGTTGACTGCTTCAGCCCAGAAATAAAGAGGTAGGCCTGAGTCAGCTAACATTGTTCTTGCTGCTTCAATCAATGTTCTATTCTTCCTTTCTACCACGCCATTTTGTTCAGGAGTTCTAGGAATGATGAACTGTCTAACAATCCCTTTAGACAGGCAGAATCCATCTAGAGTTTTGTTCCTGAACTCTTTCCCATTGTCACTTCTTATGACTTTGACAGAGAGAGAATATTGTTTCTCTACATGTAGAATGAAGAATTTGATAATATCAGCTGCCTCATCCTTGGAAATAAGAAGAAGACCCATGTAAATCTGGAGTAGTCATCAATGATGACAAAGCAATACTTCTTCTTACCAAGGCTCATGATTTTGACTCACCCAAATAAGTCCATATGGTTTAGTTGAAGACATGCAATTGTTTTTTATTCCTCAATAGACTTATAAGAAGACTTATGCTGTTTCCCTTAGAACAGGAAACGGAGTGTTCTTTACACTGGTATTCTAACAAGGGTAGACCTCTGACCAAGCCCATTTTAGTGACTTTATTTATGGTTGTAGGATCGGTTTTAATAAAACAAACAAAATATCACACAAGTATAAGTAATCTAGGTACGGAAACCCTAAATCGCATGCAAAATAATAATAAGCAGATCTAAACACGTTAAGATACATTTTCAATACGATTTCCATTAATATAATGATGATAAAACGTTTACAAGATTAGATATTAATTAAAATACACAAATCAGAACTTTCTAGAACTCACACACAGAACACACACTAACACACACGACCAAATGACCAACTGTTGTGTTGAAAACAAAGTTCAGCATATATATAAGCCTGCACATTCGACCCCTGCAATGGTCGAATGGCTTGGTTCGACCTTTACAAGGTCCGAACCAACATCAAATAAACAAATTAACACTTAAACAAAATGAGTTCGGCCCATATGAAGTTCATTCGACTGGTCAAATGAATATCTTCTAAACTTCAAATCTTTACATCTTCACCAATCTTGTACAATCCGAAAGCGATAGCCACATAATGTATCTACAAGCTCCCCCTTGGCTATTGCTCGGATTCATTATGCATTCTTCATCTTGATCTTGGCTATCTTCCTCACCTTCTCATCTTTCTATAATTGTTCTTTCGATATAGTGCGTTTCTTTGGTTCAGTTCTTATTTTTAGCGTCTTCCCTAGCAACTTCTTGTAATCACATCCAGCATACACATCCCACGCAAAGCTGAAGCATACAACCCGATACTACTTCCACGCTTGCTCTAAATCTTCAACGTCAAAATGAATCGGATTGAAATACAATGTGTCAATATCTTCTTTTGAGCAGTTAATCAACCACATCGGATCGAACACACGTATCTACCTGCACATTAGTTTAGGATTCTTGTCATGCAGCAGGATCACAGCTTCAGCCGTTTTCCCGTCATAGTACCAAACTGGGAAATCTTTATTGAAGTGTTGTTGTATCGGCATCAATGGAATCTTCTTCATAACAACTGGCGGTTTATATTTCAAAGTGACCGTCGGCAAACCATTCTTTGGATCTATCTCATCTTTATGCACCTTTCTCTTAGGATATTGCAGTCTAAAGATATACCACTTCGTTCTGCTCTTATGTGTCATCTTCTGAGCAAACCAACCCACATCATCATTATTTGCTGAAGCTCCACCAAGTGTGTGTCTACATATGTCTCTAACAGCCCAGTACGGTAAAGTCTTCATATCACAGAATCTATAAAAGTATAGAATTCCTTTTTCCCACTTCACACCAATACATCTTAGCTGTGGAAAGTATTTCCATCCCAAAGCTCTACCTTTGAAAACTTTGTTATGGTACTTGTAGAATCCACCTTGAACTTCTTGAATTGGTTTGTTCGCTTCACTTTCTTTTAGCTTTCTCAATAACTCCTTCAATTCATTAGATTGCATGAATATTTTCTCTTTATCAGCTTCATTATCAAAAACTCATCAATAATCTTCTTACCCTTCTTCTAAGCTAACTCTTCAGCTACCTTGAGTGTTTGATCGTTGATCTCAAGAACACTGGTCTTCTCTTTCACTGGATAATACTCAGGGTATTCTTCATGTGAAATATCCTCAATCTCAACTTCCTCAAAGTAAGGAGTATCTTGATCATCACAATGCTTCCCTGGTTCTGTTACTGGAACATTAGGAATCTCCTTTTCTTTCATAATCTCTTCAAGAGACTTCCCATCCTACTTCGCAAGACCCTCCAATATCTCTCAGGTCATTGCGGCAGAGACTTCCCCATCCTCCAAATAAGGATCTTGATATTCTATTTGAAATTTCATATCATAATTTTCAAATATCTCAGGAAATCTTCCTGTTAACTCTATTGTCCAGTAATTCCTTTCCAACATCATCTTGTACATCGTTTTGTCTTCATCAGATAAGGCACGAATCTTCTCAATCCAAAAGATATCTTGATCATCTTCAGTTGTTTCTCCTGACTTCTTCTTTGAACTTGATTCGCCTTTGTCTCCGTTCTTTGACTCTCTCTTTTCAAACTTGAATTGAACAGTTTGTCATTGTCATCTAAATCTCTATCACTTGATCATTTATCTTAGTTTGCATTGCCACTACCTGTGTCATCATCATCACTCGAATCCTTTTCATCATCATCTTCACCTTCATCATCAGTACCACTGTAATCTACTTATTCTTCCTCCTCATCCTCTTCTTCTTCATCTTCAGCACCCTTCAACTACGGTGCCTTCTAACAAAGATCATCAATTATCTTTCTCAAATCTTTGTTTTCTTGTTCAATCAAGGCAATTCTCTTCGTGTTTCTTTTGCTGGAAGTCTTAAGCTGAGCGTTCTCATCTTGAAGCTTCTTGACTTTCTCTTCCAACTCGTCTTGTCTATCTTTTGAGGAAAGCACAATGGCTAACATATCTTTTTCATTTTCTTTCATCTGTTTCACCTCTGCTGCTTGTTTCTCAAAAGCTTTCATCATATTACTCATCTTCTAATTCACAAAATTCATAACAGCATCAGATACAATCAGTTGAGGACTTGAACTAGATTTTGCAACTGGTTTAGCACTCTTTGACTTCAAGCTGGCTAACACATTCTTTAATGATACTGAAATGTTCTTAGGATCTAACTGCAATGTAGCCGTGCCAGTTTCTTTCACAACTTTTGTTTCTTTGCTGGAGAACTGCTTGAGATGCTGCTTTTGAACTAGAAACAACAGGCATCTTTTTACCTTTCATCAAAAGATCAATCTCTTTATCTCTTCTCTTCTTTTATGGTTCTTTCTTAGACATTGTTTTCACACTTTCTCTTTTGATTGGAGCTGGAGGAATAGGTGAACCACTAAGATCAACAAGGTCATCCAAAATCAAATCTTCATTCTCTTTTGTGACGTCTTTGTTTCTCTGTTCCTCAAAAATCTTCTCTAACGCTTCAGAAGTACTAATTCCAGTGGCCTTAGGATCAGTATCATTCACAGTCTCTGTTGCAGAATCCCACGCAGCATCTTCTTCAGTCTCTTCTGAATCTTCATCAACAAGTAATGTCTTCTTCTTTCCTTTACCCTTCACAGTGTTCTTTGCCTTAGATTCAACGATCATTACATTGAAACCAAAGCCAAATTCCACATGACTTTTGGTCTGTTGGTTAAGAATCATTTCCAAACGTTTTGATGATTCCACCCATTTTTCACACTCAACTTGGGTGGATTCAAGCTCCTGTTTACAACTTTTATATTTTGTTATCATAGTTTGGAGCTGGTCCTTGGTTATACTTGCTTCATGTTTTAAACTGCTGATTTCAGATTCCTTTTCAGTTAATTTTGATTTTAACTCTTTTGTGAGTTTTTCAAACTTAATTTCATCATCTAAAATTTTCTTTCTAAAGTTTTCATTCACCTTTTTAATGTTAGCAAAAGCTATTACACATTTGTCTAAACATAAATCATTTAAGATTTGAGGTGATACCTTAGCAGCAGCCATCAAGGCACAATTACACTTGCACTCACAATCATTTTCACCCCGTGGGTCTGAGAGATTCACAACCTCAGCTTCAGCTTCTTCAACTGAAACAAATGTATCAACAACATCATTAATCACATTTTCAGACTTAAACACCACTTCCTTAGATTCAACTTCCTCAACAATTGTCTCTAATGCCATGAAACAAAAATTTCCTGGTTCATTTTTAGATTTGGCAACTAGAGCAATGTTTTCATCTGTTAACTCATCTGGTAAGCTGCTCCAATCAACAAACCCTTGTGTGAAAAAGCTCTGTTGGCTTTGTTGACTGGTCTCTGCAGGGGCAGAGGGTGGTGTAGCAGCTATTGTCATTTGAGCCTGAGCAACAGGGGTTTGGACATAGTGAATATGGGGAACAGTGGTTTGGACATAATGCACAGGAACAGTGGATGAGGACTGTGCAAAGTGAGCAGTGTTTTGCACATTTGGTCCAGGGGTATTTTGAGAAAACTGATAAGTGTTTGTCTGAGGCCTTTGGTTTGGATAGGTAATCATAGGTGTTCCATTTTGACTCCTACACTCCCTAGCAAAGTGACCCATTCTATGACATTTGTAACACTTAATCTTTGATTTATCCAACCCCACTCTTGACCCACCATGTAAACCTGGATATCTTCTACCGGTTTTCTTATAGAAATTGTTAGTCCTAATACTGAGCAGAGCCAGTTGATCCAAGATGTCCATTTCTTCTAAGTCCACAAGGTCAAAATACTGAAAGTCATTATACTCAAAGGATGTGTTGTCAGATGCCTGGATATCACCACTTGCTACAAAAGCATAGTTGGGTGAATAAGAATCAGTGTTAAAACCAGTAGTTATGTCAATATAATGATCATAACCCTGATCCTTACTACTACCAGGCACATCATCATGACCCAAAAGTGCTGTATTACCAAACACATAATCATTAGACACTTTTCCAGAATCCTAAAGCTTCATTTTCTGGTTAAGCTCTCTCTCATAAGTCTAGAGCTTACCATGAAGCTGGGTCAGAGACAAATCCTTAAATCCAATTAAGTTTCTCATAACAATTTCTATAGTGTCCCATTTGTTAGGTAGTGATCTAAGAAACCTATGATTCAATGTTGATTTTGGATATGTTAGACCCAACAGTTTTAGTTCACTAATTAAGCAATTAAACCTCTCAAATTGTTGAGTTAATGACTCTCCCTTCACATGACTGAATGTTTCATATTGTTGATTCAATATTTCTCGGTTGTTTTCAATAACATCCTCAGTCCCACCGAATTGTTCTTTTAAATGTTAGGATCTGAGAGTTTGATTTGTTAAAGAAGGAAAAATATGAATGAATATTAATAATGAAAAGTGCAGGGGAATAATAACTATGCAATCTTAACAAAGAGAACAATTGCTTTCAAACGAGTACATTTCAGTTGTTATCACAGATTGAAATTAAGTACAAGTTATTACAAGTTCTCCCCCTCAGCCTGATCACTCAATTGCTTTGCTAGTGCAGAGAATGTGTAAGTGATGAATAGAACAGTACAGGCACTGTTCTATTTATAGACAAACTAAACAACTGATGACCTATGACTGACGTCACCTAAGACAGTGACAGCTAACTACCTTAACAACATAAAATATCTGCTATACAAAACTATCGTTACATTAAGTAAACCACTGATAGCTAAACAGCTGATAAGGAACATCTTGATAATCTTCAATCATCTGCTGGAGCCTAAGTGCTGTTGGCTCCAGCAGACCTTTGGTCTTGATCAACACTTTGTCTTCATTCCTTTGTCAGCACTTTGTTCATCAGAGGTTGTCTTCACATAAGCAGCACTTTGATCAGCAGCACTTTAGTCATCAGCAGTTTGTGTCATCAGTCTTTTGGGAGAAGAACTGTTTTATTAAGGATTAACATTTAGAATATTTTGGCTTTTAATCATCTGTTCTTTTCCAGCTCAGCAGACCCAACAATCTCCCCCTAGAACAGATGATGCCAAAACTTGTCTTTATTCTTGATCTTTATTTCTCATCAGACTCTCTCTAATCTGACCCTTCAATTGAAGTTCAAAGTCAAAGGAGTAGAGATCATCAGCTTCCCTTTCAAGTTCCAAGCTCATAAGATCCATGAGGTCATGTGCACTCAGACCATATGCATCATCCATGGAGAGCTTTTGAATCTTTCCATTAGACATGAGCAGTGTCAATTCATGGGTGTCTTTATCAACCTTCCATTTTAGAATTTTTGAGTCTGATGGATTTTTGGGTTGCAAATTTATTGAAGATGAGTTAGGTGATGGAGGTCTCCCAATGATCCTTCTTAACTCTTCACTGATGGGATCAGAGAAGTAATTGATTTGATTAAAGATTCCCTCTTTCACATATGTATCAGCAAACTTCTTCTGATCTTCTTCAGACATCTCTTTCTGCCTTTTGATTTGTCTTCTGGCAGCAGCATCAATGTCTGTTGAAGGAAGCAGTGCTTCAAATGAAAGTGTCTGATGGGACTTTGTTGGTTCATCTTCAGGGTAAGTTGGATTTGGTGGAAGTGTTGGATCAGTCTTTCTCCATTCTTCAAGTTTCTTATATGTTTCCACCAACCTTAGTTCAGACCATCTGGCTATGTTTTTCATCTCACCATAGTCAGCATCAACAAGTTCAACCCTCATTCTTCTGAGTTTCAAAAGTCTGACAGGGTCTTTGTCCTTCTTAAAGTCTGGTATATCAGCCTTTTGATTATGTTTCTTCAGCTCTGCAATTCTTAGCAATTCATCTTTGAGGGCTTGAATGGTCTAGCCTGTGAAGTGTTTTCTCTGGGCTTTATAAGGCTTGGTGGCCATTATTTGGTCAAGAAGAGACTTTCTAACCATCCTTGCCATTTCACCACTGATAGGCATGGAAGACACAGACTTTCTCAGGTCCTTGGCAAAATCCTCAATCCTTCTCAGTTTGCCAAGTTCTGCTGAATGAATGCCCTGAGCAGTCCTGTCATCCTTCCCTTTGCACTTGTCCTTTATAAATCAAGTCTGCCTGTTGAACTTTTTGTTTAAGGTATTCATCAAGATTTTTTGGTTTTGGTAAGTTCATACTTGATATAGAAGGGAAGGATAATTATGTAGCATCCTCAGTATTGTAGAAGGGCTGAATTTCCTCCTTGATCATGTCAAGTTCAAGAGGATACTGAGCAGCTAATGGAGTATCAGATGTTGGTGATTTTGTGGTGGTGGTTTGTGAAATGTGTGGTGAGAATGATTGGAGAGGAATGGCAGGAATGGGTTGTGTTGGTGGTGGTGTGGTGGCTATATTTTCTTCTTGTATAACAAAGGTAGATTTTCTCTTCCTTTTATACAGAATGGTTGGAGATGGTGGTGAGTGTGGAATGTTAACATCTGTTGGCACTGGTGAAGCACCAGCAGATGTTTGAGGATGGGATGGAATGGGTGGTAAGATCAAGGCTAAGGCTGTTGTTGTGGTTGTGGATGTTGTGGTAGATGGTTTGACAGTTGTTTTGGGTGTAGCAGCAATAGAAGTTTTTGATCTAGATGATGGAGGCTGCCTAACATGAGAAGCAGGCCTCTTTTTCCTCTTTGAGGTACCAACATTATCATTTTCTTGCTGTTCTTCTTCTTTCTTTTTAGAAAGAATCTCTGCTTTGGTTTGTAAGGTCTCAACCCTGATCTTTTTGGCTTCAGCAATCTTTTCAGCCATTACATTGGCTGATTCATCAACCTCTTTTGTCTTGGCTGCTTCAGCTTTAGCAGTGGTTTGAGCAGACTCTGGTTCAGGTTCTGGAGCAGACTTTTCAGAATAAGGTGGAGCCCCAAAAGGTTTCAGCTTCTTTAGTCTGTCTCTACCACTCTCCCCCTTTTTGGCATCAGCTGCCGTGAACTCATCATCATCTTCATCCCTGAGTATGGTTGTAGGGGCAGAGCCAGTAGTCTTTAGCAGATGATTTCATGACTTTGATGTCTGCTTTTGTGTAACTGAATCTAGCATCCACCATGTTCCTGATCACTTGCATATATGTTTCTGGAGTCTGATCAGCTAATTTTCTGTGACCTATGATGATAGGATTGACAGATTTCCTTAACTCATTAGCTATCTCGTCATTTGATGGTTGACTTTTGGTGAGTGTCACCAAGGTGTTCATAATGGTCTAGATATCATCTTTAATTTCAAACACAGATGATTCAATGGCATCCACTCTATCCGTCAATTCTTTGTAACTTAACCCATCACCCATGTTAACGGGATCACCTGAGTTCCTACCAGAGGTGGTAGTTGTATCTGGTGCAGTCCTTGGAGGAGTATCCATAGGAAAGAAACCAGATGCCCCTTTGTCTTGGTACTGGGGACTTCCTACTAGAATAGAGGTTAATCTTGTTGCCTCAGCAATTGTTGCCTTCAAGGAAGTGTGATTGATGTAACCACTGTCCCGAGGTGAGACAATGGTCTCTACAACAGTAGTGACTGCTTCACTTGAAATACCACTCTGAGTTACATGTAACTCAAAGGGTGTGGCCTCCTCTGTTTGTGGGTTGACCAAATGACTTTCGTCTTGACCAGTCACATGTTGAGGTGCACTCTCAGTGATAGGTGGTTGAGAGGAACTGGTTGTGTCAAGAGTTTTGTCAATGGCCTCAAACAAGGGTTGCATAGTGGGAGGAATTGATGGTGAAGGTTGTGGAGTGACAAGAATGTTAGCCCTGGGAGATGGACTTGTGAACAGATCTTCAATTGAATCATCTACCCCTTGATGTGTTTCCCCTTGGCTTACAACATGATCCTTTTGAGAGTATTCATGAGGAGTTTGGTTAGGCTGAGATTTTGCCACCTGTTGAGAGGAAGTATCAACAGTGGTTGTTTGTTGCTCTTGTGTTGCAACAGGAATATTCTCTGGTATCTCATCTTCCAGAGTCAGCTTTTTGGTGTGTTTCTTGGGGGGTTTTGTGGATGGAGTTTTCTTTTTAGTGGTGGCTGGTGTGGGTTTCATAGCACAGGATGTAGTGCCATGATCACCAGGAGCAGTGGGCTCAGCAACAGAGGTTTGCACAACAGTTGTTGTCATAACCTTCTTTGCTTGTGTTTTAGAAACTTTTTGTTTGACTGGTTTTTCTTGAGTAGGACCTAACATCCTTGTAAAAGTTTCTTCAGACAGGCTATTCATTTGAAGGCCTTGTCCCTGAATGTAATCCTTTTTAGGTAAAAGCTTTTGTAGGATTACACTCAAAAGTCTTGGATACATCAAGAAAGCATTGTTTGACACAGCCTGAACCCCCTTCACATTACTCATCAAATCCAGAAACAGTGCTTGGGATAAGTGGTAATCAATGTTTGTTAAAATGGCATATCCCAAGTACTGGACTTTTAAAGGAATTTCATTAAAAGATGTGGTTTTGGGAGAGAGGCATACAAGCAAGGTATGGAAAAAAAAATTCATGTTTGGGGGAAAAAACTTTTTAAACATAGTTGCCCCAGTTAATTGTCCCTCATACTGTGACACCCGGCAACTTCCGATCTACACCCGGCAACTTTCGGAAGTTAACTGATCGTTTTAACAATGGAAACTGCGACCGATTTAATTAACGCGATGTCAACGCGTGCGTCGAACGCGCGTGCCAGGCGACGAAAATATTTATATCTTTGCTTAGTTTACTATACGTTATAATTACTAACAAAACCGATTAATTTTTATAGCCAATAACCGAACCTAAATTGAAACCGAGGCTTACAACGTTTAATCGGGATTCGATACGCGGTAGAAACCCACCTAGAAAACCCTACCTATAAAACCAACATATCATCCTTCCCTTTCCTCACACCAACTGCCGCCACCCTCCCTCTCTCTCTCTACTCTCTCTCTAGGAAATCACCTCCCTCATGAACATCACTCTCCTCCTCCCTTTCCTTTTGTTAACCGGCCGACCACCACCACTATAGTGGCGGCGCGGTGGTTGAAGCTCAGAAACGAGCAGAAGTGGCGGAGGCGGGGCTGGGTAACAAGGGTGGTAGTGGCGCAGGTTTTAATACTGAAGACGAGCAGACCGTGGGGTCGGATATGGTGGTTTATGGCGGCGCAGATCTGTTAGGGTGAGTCATGGTCCGATGATGGTCAATGGTTGGGTTCGAGTTGGGCTCGGGTCTCCGTTGGGTTGTTGAAGGCGGCGCAGAGGTTGCAGGTGGTTGTGGTCCGGTTCGAAGATGGTTCTGGTTCGTGGTGTCTTTGGCTTCGTGGTTGGGTGCCGGTTCACATCAGGTGGCTTGGGTTCGAGTCCGGCTCAGATCTGTTTATACTCGGGTCAGTTTTGGGGATGGTTCAGGTCCGGTTCAGGTCAGGTTGATTCTGGTTTGGTTGTGCTCGGGTTGCGGGTTTCAGTTTGTTTGTTGGTCAATGGTTCGGCTCGGATCAAGATGGGTCTGTTATGGGTTTCGTCAGTCGGGTCAGAATCGGTTTGGGTTCGTGTTCGGGCTCGGTCAAATCTGGTCAACAGTCAACTCGGTTAACACGGCTTTCGAGCAGATTCCGGTTACGCGCATACGATTCGGTATAACTTGTGTTCGAGTTTACTATTTGATTATTTATTTAATTGTAGATATTATGTATTTATAAATATTGTATATTTGTAAATATTATGTATTTATGAATATTATATATTTATAAATATATTGATTCGATGAATTAGTTTTGACTCGCGAACGGACCGAATAATAATAAGCGGTAACTATATAAAATATCGAACGATTTGGTAAACAATTAACTTGACGTGACTTATGGTTTCGAACTCGGACTATATATAATTGGACTATATTGTCGGACTATATTATATATATATAATGGTATATATATATATTTATAGGATCAAGTATAGATAGATGTCGAAACGTATAGTCTCGTGAATTGGAAATGTGGATAAAAGGATTTGATAATTTGTGTTGTAAGTTGATTTTTGGGGAAAATTGTAGACAACGGGAGTTGTCTGGTTGGTACAAAAACAGAGGAAACTCTGCCCGAATTTTTATAAACTCAAAGCGTAACGAACTGCTATTATTTCTATAAGTAAATTCTCCTAAGTGTTTTGGACAAGTGTATTATATACAAAATCAAAATGTTTTCAAGGACTAACTATTTGTGACAATAAAGATGGTTTTCAAACAATATTTGAGATAAAGTAACAATTGTTATTAATCGGTTTTAATAACTAAACATGTATTTCTTAAAGAGCATTTTTCCTAAAAGTAAGTATACTGGACACACATTTATACGGATTACGAGACGAGCTAGGATTCAGGATAATTATACGTTTCAGGGTGTTAGTCCAATCTGGTTACATACAAATAGTGACAAGTGTGGAAATTGGGTACTATGTTGTGTGTAATACGTGAATTAAGATAAGTCATGATCGGTTCGTCGAGTTGAAACGTTTTGAGACTCGTGTTGGTTAATAAGCTAGGCTTATGTGTGATAGACTGTTAAGGTGTCCTTTATTGGTAATTAGGGCACGAGGAAGTCGGTCGAGGTTTCAGGCTTTGTTTGCTAGCTAAACATGGACATTAAGGTGAGTTCATACCCCACTCTTTACTGTTTTTGTAAATGTTTTCGGGGGGAAGACATGCTTCTGTTATGAAAAACTGAGGAACTTAAAACGGAACAAAGTTTTGGAAAATGGAACGGGTTGTGTGAGTTTACGGCCCCACTTTACTTGGTTTTCGTTTTCGGGGGAGAAAACATGTGTTAAACAACTATTTGGTAACAACTGTCATACTATGGGTTTTCAAACGGTTTACTATACGATCTTTGGAAGTCCCGGGGGGAACCATGAATGTGCTGGTTTGCACAACGGGGAAATGTGAATAGCGCTATTGGGAGTGACCAACCCCACCCGTCGGCATGGAGCGCCGGGCGGGTGCATATTGTCTCAAACAGGAACAGGTTTACTATTCGGGCACAACATCTGGTTTGCGAGTTAGTAATGGTTTTCCAATCGTAGTAGTAATGGTACATGCGCCTAGCTAGCGTACTTTGGTTTACATTTTACATAGTATGGACAGGGTGAACATGGTAACACTTTTGGAACTTGGTAATGTTTGATAACATTTTGCAAAACTTATGAACTCACCAACTTTATGTTGACTTTTTAAGTATGTCTTTCAGGTTTAAACTATGGTAACGGCACGGTTGGAGTAGGTGGCAGTTGGGACCGGGGATCCTAGAGGGTTAGAATTGGCGTTCATGGGACCAGAGTCTTAGATACATCTTTCCGCTGCGTTGGCAAAGGCACCAAACGTCACAACCGACCAGGGGAAAAGTCGGGGTGTGACAGTTTGGTATCAGAGCCATAGGTTTTAGCGAATTAGGTGTCTGTGTAGATATCTAGGCTTTAACCTGAGTTTGTTTCGAGATAGGGACCAAAATTTCTAAGACGTAATATTTAGCATGAACGCCTAGGAACTGAAATTCCAACCGTTGCCAAGTGTGTTACATGACTATTAGTGTATTTAATTACACTAGCTCAACGTACGTTTCTTTGTCGAAAGGAACATTTGTTTTCTTATGTGAATTGGAAGTCAGAATTTTCTATAATGGTATATAGAAAGGGTAATAGCACGTGATGGCTAGGTGTACTTCACGGGTGACTGGTGAGTCATCGCATTAGATATCAGAGTGGTTATTCACATAGAGTAGCTGAGTCATTGTTTCTTGGTATGAGAAACAATTTACTTGTTTATATACTGTGTGTATTTATGTAAAGTATATATAGTACGTATCGCCAATGGTTGTCGACTCAATCTTGGACGTATTGGGAACGCACACATGTGTCACGTTTGTTGGACGAGTTTTGCCAATGATGTTGCGAAGCTGGAATGCAGTTGGGAGAAGCACTCGGAAAGGTGGCGCACACGACAAACATTATATTATGTGATATATACGTGCTATTATGTAAATGTGACGCTTGCTTGTGATACAACTCATGATGGAGGTTAATAGGATGATCTTGTGAGGTAAATTTTCGATAACGTAGACGTCACGTTATCGCAAATTTACAGGCACTTGATAATTCTAAGAATTTCTATCGTGAGGGTATCTATATTGTTATGTGTTGTTGTAAATATTTATATTTTTATATATATATAAATAATGGATAAGTGTTGATCATTCTTTTGTTGTTGCGGACGTGATTGCCAATTCTCCCTGTTCGTGTCATGTGTGACTTCGCTTTTCTTGAACCAGTTTAAGATCTTGATGATCTTGTTCCTTGAGCTTCTTTAAACTTGTGAAGGTCCATTGTAGGGCTTCACATCGAACAACCGTTTCATTTATGATTTGTTTATCATTACGTAGCTCGTAATGCTTGTTTTCTAGTCTTGATATGTCAGGCCGTTGTGGGCAATGAATCTTTTGATACTTCGTCGATGAGTTTCTTTAGAGTCGACACTTCAGTTAAATCGAATTGTTGGAATTTGATACAGCACCTTGTGGTGAACATTCATCCGACGAGTGATAGTGGATGGTTTTATTTGGCTTGCCTCATTTTCATCAGTTTGTTTGTTATTGTCTTAATCGAGACACGCCTTGCGGTGTGTAATGAAAGGTTGGCGTACTAGTTGCTTCGTTTTGATATTGTTGTGGGCATGGATTGGTTGTCTTTGTATCGCGCTGAGATTGTTTGCTACGACAAGGTTATTCGGATTCCTCTCCCTGATGGAGAATTTCTTTCTGTGTACGGTATCAAGAGCGGTGCTCCGCTAAGTCTCATCTCCAGCATGAAAGCCCTTAAGTATCTTCGGAAGGGTTATTCGGCCAATTACAGAGAGTTGAACAAGGTGACCATCAAGAACCGTTATCCTCTTCCCCGTATTGATGATCTATTCGATCAACTCCAGGGTTCTAGCTACTACTCTAAGATTGATTTAAGGTCCGGTTATCACCAGTTACGCGTAAGGGAAGCTGACGTTGCAAAGACTGCCTTTCGGACACGTTATGGCCATTTTGAGTTCTTGGTCATGCCTTTCGGTCTCACTAACGCACCGGCGGTTTTCATGGATTTGATGAACCGCGTTTGCAAACCGTATCTTGACAAGTTCGTCATCGTGTTTATTGATGACATCCTGATTTACTCCAAGAACAAGGCCGAACACGAGGAACACCTGCGTTTGGTTTTGGAACTTTTGCGACGGGAACAACTTTACGCTAAGTTCTCAAAGTGTGACTTTTGGTTACGCGAAGTTCAATTCCTAGGACATGTGGTTAATGAACTAGGAATTCATGTCGATCCAGCTAAGATCGAAGCGATCAAGGACTGGGAAGCACCAAAGATGCCAACTGAGGTGCGGCAATTCCTAGGCCTTGCGGGCTATTATCGTCATTTCATTAAGGGGTTTTCGGAGATCGCTCAACCCCTCACCACTCTTACTCTGAAGGATAGAAAATTCGACTGGGGTGAACCACAAGAGTCAGCATTCCAAGAACTGAAGTCTAAACTTTGTTCTGCTCCTATTTTGTCCTTGCCTGAAGGCACTGACGATTTCGTTGTTTAATGTGATGCTTCTATTCGTGGTCTCGGTTACGTGTTGATGCAACGCGAGAAAGTAATTGCATGTGCTTCTCGTCAACTCAAGGTGCACGAGAGGAACTACACCACCCATGACTTGGAGTTGGGTGCAGTGGTATTCGCGTTGAAAATTTGGAGACATTACTTGTACGGTACCAAATGCACCATCTACACCGATCACAAGAGTCTCCAACATATTTTCGACCAACAACATCTGAACATACGACAGCGTCGTTGGGTTGAACTCCTGAACGACTATGATTGCGCCATTAAGTACCATCCTGGCAAGGCGAATGTGGTGGCAGACGCCGTGAGCAGGAAGGAATCAACAAACCCTCGTCGCGTTCGGGCGTTGCAGCTCACCATTCATTCCTCTCTACCTGACCAACTCCGTTCTGCTCAGTTAGAAGCTGTGAAGGAGGAAAACCTTAAAGCTGAGACTATGCACGGTGCCGACAAGCACCTCGAGCGAAGGCCTGATGGCCTGCACTACTTTGCAGAACGCATATGGGTTCCTTTATTCGGGGGACTTCGGGAGCTTGTCTTAGATGAGGCTCACAAATCCCGGTATTCCATTCATCCTGGTTCGGATAAGATGTACCAAGATTTAAAGGTGCTCTACTGGTGGCCAAACATGAGGTCGGATATAGCCTCATACGTGAGCAAATGCTTGACCTGTGCTAAGGTCAAGGTGGAATACCAGAAACCGTCGGGTCTCTTGCAACAACCTGAAATTCCAGAGTGGAAATGGGAACGGATTACAATGGACTTTGTCACGAAACTACCTAAGACACCGAGCGGGTGTGATAAGATATGGGTGATTGTTGCCCGGTTGACGAAATCAGCCCATTTTTTAGCCATTAAGGAGACCAACACCATGGATCGTTTGGCTCGTCTTTATCTAAAAAAAAAGTTGTTTCTAAGCACGGGGTGCCGGTTTCTGTTATTTCGGATCGTGACTCTCACTTTACTTCTCACTTCTGGAAGTCTTTGCACAAGACTTTGGGTACCCAGCTAGACATGAGTACAGCTTATCACCCACAGACTGACGGTCAGAGTGAACGCACGATTCAAACCTTAAAAGACATGGTTCGGGCATGTGTGATCGATTTTGGCAAAAGTTGGGAAGCTCACCTACCGTTAGTAGAATTCTCTTACAACTACAGTTACCACACGAGCATCAAGGCAGCTCCGTTCGAAGCACTGTACGGGCGGAAATGCCGGTCCCCTCTTTGTTGGGCTGAGGTGGGTGAGAGTCAACTCACTGGGCCTGAGATGGTGTACGGAACTTCGGAAAAGATCGTACAGATTCGTAACCGGTTGGCAGCGGCACGGGATCGGCAAAAGAGTTATGCCGATCAGCGTCGCAAGCCATTAGAATTCCAAGTTGATGAGAAAGTACTTCTGAAAGTTTCACCGTGGAAGGGCGTCATATGCTTTGGGAAGCGTGGCAAACCTAACCCTCGGTATGTCGGACCATTTACGATCCTGGAACGGATTGGACCGGTGGCATATCGACTTGATTTACCGACGGAGCTCGGCAACGTACATAACGTCTTCCATGTGTCTAACTTAAAGAAGTGTCTGGCTGACGAGTCTCTTATTGTTCCACTGGAAGAGATCAAGGTTGATGATCGTCTTCGGATTGTGGAGGAACCTGTTGAGATTCTTGATTACAAGATTCGTAGCCTACGTCATAGCAAAATTCGCATTGTTAAGGTTCGCTGGAACTCGAACCGGGGACCAGAGTACACTTGGGAATGGGAGGATTAGATGAAGTCTAAGTATCCTCATCTTTTTCCTAAGGAAGCATTCGAATCGAGATATGTTACGAATCGAGATATGTTACCACTGCAGCTGAATGAATCTCGGGGCGAGATTCCTTTTAACGTGGGGATGATGTGACAACTCGGGTAAATCTCTCTCTTGGTTTCTATCTTTTGTTTGTTTCTTTTGTTACTCCTTTTGGTACTTGTGCAATTTTCGGGACGAAAATTCTTTTAACGTGGGGATGATGTGACACCCGGCAACTTCCGATCTACACCCGGCAACTTTCGGAAGTTAACTGATCGTTTTAACAATGGAAACTGCGACCGATTTAATTAACGCGATGTCAACGCGTGCGTCGAACGCGCGTGCCAGGCGACGAAAATATTTATATCTTTGCTTAGTTTACTATACGTTATAATTACTAACAAAACCGATTAATTTTTATAGCCAATAACCGAACCTAAATTGAAACCGAGGCTTACAACGTTTAATCGGGATTCGATACGCGGTAGAAACCCACCTAGAAAACCCTACCTATAAAACCAACATATCATCCTTCCCTTTCCTCACACCAACTGCCGCCACCCTCCCTCTCTCTCTCTACTCTCTCTCTAGGAAATCACCTCCCTCATGAACATCACTCTCCTCCTCCCTTTCCTTTTGTTAACCGGCCGACCACCACCACTATAGTGGCGGCGCGGTGGTTGAAGCTCAGAAACGAGCAGAAGTGGCGGAGGCGGGGCTGGGTAACAAGGGTGGTAGTGGCGCAGGTTTTAATACTGAAGACGAGCAGACCGTGGGGTCGGATATGGTGGTTTATGGCGGCGCAGATCTGTTAGGGTGAGTCATGGTCCGATGATGGTCAATGGTTGGGTTCGAGTTGGGCTCGGGTCTCCGTTGGGTTGTTGAAGGCGGCGCAGAGGTTGCAGGTGGTTGTGGTCCGGTTCGAAGATGGTTCTGGTTCGTGGTGTCTTTGGCTTCGTGGTTGGGTGCCGGTTCACATCAGGTGGCTTGGGTTCGAGTCCGGCTCAGATCTGTTTATACTCGGGTCAGTTTTGGGGATGGTTCAGGTCCGGTTCAGGTCAGGTTGATTCTGGTTTGGTTGTGCTCGGGTTGCGGGTTTCAGTTTGTTTGTTGGTCAATGGTTCGGCTCGGATCAAGATGGGTCTGTTATGGGTTTCGTCAGTCGGGTCAGAATCGGTTTGGGTTCGTGTTCGGGCTCGGTCAAATCTGGTCAACAGTCAACTCGGTTAACACGGCTTTCGAGCAGATTCCGGTTACGCGCATACGATTCGGTATAACTTGTGTTCGAGTTTACTATTTGATTATTTATTTAATTGTAGATATTATGTATTTATAAATATTGTATATTTGTAAATATTATGTATTTATGAATATTATATATTTATAAATATATTGATTCGATGAATTAGTTTTGACTCGCGAACGGACCGAATAATAATAAGCGGTAACTATATAAAATATCGAACGATTTGGTAAACAATTAACTTGACGTGACTTATGGTTTCGAACTCGGACTATATATAATTGGACTATATTGTCGGACTATATTATATATATATAATGGTATATATATATATTTATAGGATCAAGTATAGATAGATGTCGAAACGTATAGTCTCGTGAATTGGAAATGTGGATAAAAGGATTTGATAATTTGTGTTGTAAGTTGATTTTTGGGGAAAATTGTAGACAACGGGAGTTGTCTGGTTGGTACAAAAACAGAGGAAACTCTGCCCGAATTTTTATAAACTCAAAGCGTAACGAACTGCTATTATTTCTATAAGTAAATTCTCCTAAGTGTTTTGGACAAGTGTATTATATACAAAATCAAAATGTTTTCAAGGACTAACTATTTGTGACAATAAAGATGGTTTTCAAACAATATTTGAGATAAAGTAACAATTGTTATTAATCGGTTTTAATAACTAAACATGTATTTCTTAAAGAGCATTTTTCCTAAAAGTAAGTATACTGGACACACATTTATACGGATTACGAGACGAGCTAGGATTCAGGATAATTATACGTTTCAGGGTGTTAGTCCAATCTGGTTACATACAAATAGTGACAAGTGTGGAAATTGGGTACTATGTTGTGTGTAATACGTGAATTAAGATAAGTCATGATCGGTTCGTCGAGTTGAAACGTTTTGAGACTCGTGTTGGTTAATAAGCTAGGCTTATGTGTGATAGACTGTTAAGGTGTCCTTTATTGGTAATTAGGGCACGAGGAAGTCGGTCGAGGTTTCAGGCTTTGTTTGCTAGCTAAACATGGACATTAAGGTGAGTTCATACCCCACTCTTTACTGTTTTTGTAAATGTTTTCGGGGGGAAGACATGCTTCTGTTATGAAAAACTGAGGAACTTAAAACGGAACAAAGTTTTGGAAAATGGAACGGGTTGTGTGAGTTTACGGCCCCACTTTACTTGGTTTTCGTTTTCGGGGGAGAAAACATGTGTTAAACAACTATTTGGTAACAACTGTCATACTATGGGTTTTCAAACGGTTTACTATACGATCTTTGGAAGTCCCGGGGGGAACCATGAATGTGCTGGTTTGCACAACGGGGAAATGTGAATAGCGCTATTGGGAGTGACCAACCCCACCCGTCGGCATGGAGCGCCGGGCGGGTGCATATTGTCTCAAACAGGAACAGGTTTACTATTCGGGCACAACATCTGGTTTGCGAGTTAGTAATGGTTTTCCAATCGTAGTAGTAATGGTACATGCGCCTAGCTAGCGTACTTTGGTTTACATTTTACATAGTATGGACAGGGTGAACATGGTAACACTTTTGGAACTTGGTAATGTTTGATAACATTTTGCAAAACTTATGAACTCACCAACTTTATGTTGACTTTTTAAGTATGTCTTTCAGGTTTAAACTATGGTAACGGCACGGTTGGAGTAGGTGGCAGTTGGGACCGGGGATCCTAGAGGGTTAGAATTGGCGTTCATGGGACCAGAGTCTTAGATACATCTTTCCGCTGCGTTGGCAAAGGCACCAAACGTCACAACCGACCAGGGGAAAAGTCGGGGTGTGACACATACCCTCTCTCAATGAACTCTGGATGGAGTTCATTTTTGTCAAAACTTTCTTTACCTGCCTGATCATTCAATGAGAAGGTAGTGGATATGGTTTCAGGGGTGATGGCAACTTTGGTGTCGCCAATTTGAGAAACGATGGATGTTGGCTTTTTGTCAACAAACAGGACTTCAGCTTTCAACCAGAAAGCTTGAAGTGTGTCCTCGTAGATGAGTGCATTTGAAGTCAGGGCAGTTTTATACTTAGATGTATTCAAGGTGGAAACCGCTGATGTGGCCAAAACACTGCTTTTTAGAGCAGACGTGGCAAACATCTGATGGAAGGACTGTTATGGTGGATGACAGTTGTTTATAACAGCTGTTTGACTTTAGTCAACACATGTTTGTGAAAACAGTTGTTTCAACTGATCAGATGTTTGAAACAGATTTTTCAACCAGCAGTGGTTTAATGAATGAAACAGTGGTTGTGTTATCTGATCAGTTGTTTGAAACAGATTTTTCAACCTAAGCTATTTTTAAGGATGAGTTTTTGATTTTTCTAACAACATTTTAATGTTTTTATTCATGAAAACATTTTGATTTTATTCCATGTTTAGCATACCAATCCGAGAGATCAGATCTGCAAAGGTAGATGTGTCTAAAGCTTTAGTCAACACATCTGCCAACTGATCCTCTGTTGGAACATGATGTAGAGAGATCAAACCTTTTTCATAGCTGTCTCTGACAAAATGATGTCTGATGTTAATGTGTTTTGTTGTGGAATGGAAGACTGGATTTTTGATGATATTTTCAGCAGCTTGACTGTCCATCATGAGTGGAGTCCTCAAGGCAGTTATACCAAAATCCAGTAGCTGGTTTTGAAGCCACATAAGTTGGGCTGTACAGCTTGCAGCAGCAATGTATTCAGCCTCTGCAGTGGATGTTGAAACAGCTGCTTGCTTTTTGCTTTGTCAAGAAACCAAGGCATTGCCTAGAAATTGGCACCCTCCTGAAGTGGACTTCTTTGTGGTTTGACAACCAGCAAAATCACTATCTGAGTAACCTGAAAGCTCAATGTTCCCATTAGCAGGGTACCAGATACCAAGTGTGGGAGCACCTTTTAGGTATCTGAATATCCTTTTCACAGCAATAAGGTTGGACTTTCTAGGTGATGCCTGGTATCTTGCACAAACACAAGTGGCAAACATAATGTCTGGCCTAGATGCTGTTAAGTACAATAAAGACCCAATCATCTATCTATAGTGTGTTTGGTCAACCAGTTCATCTTTGTCATCAACAGTAACTAACTTTGTGGTACTCATGGGTGTGCTACATGGTTTACAGTCATTCATTTCAAATTTTGTAAGTAGGTTTTTAACATACTTATTTTGATGAATAAAAGTTCCATTTTGCAGTTGCTTCACTTGGAGACCAAGGAAGCACTGTAGTTCACCCATGGCACTCATTTCAAACTTAGCTGTCATGAGTTCCCTAAACTCTTCACACATTTTGTTACATGTGGACCCAAAAATGATGTCATCCACATATATTTGAACTATCATTAAATCTTTTCCTTTCCATTTTAAAAACAAGGTTTTATCAATTTTACCTCTTGTAAAGCCAATGGATAAGAGAAAGGTGGAAAGAGTTTCATACCAGGCCCTTGGTGCTTGTTTCAGGCCATACAATGCTTTATTAAGCTTGTAGACATGATCAGGATGAAATGTGTCTTCAAAACCAGGTGGCTGACATACATAGACTTCCTCCTGAATTTTGCCATAGAGGAAAGCACATTTGGTATCCATCTGAAACAACTTGATGTTGTGGTTGACAGCAAAGGCTAGGAAAATTCTGATGGCTTCTAACCTAGCTACAGGAGCAAAGGTTTCATCATAATCTATTCCTTCTTCTTGTCTGAAGCCATGAACCACAAGCCTGGCTTTATTCTTGACAACAATACCCCTTTCATCTGTTTTGTTCTTAAAGACCCATTTTGTGCCAATTGGACATGCATCCTTTGGTAATGGAACAAGTTCCCATACTTGTTGTCTTTTAAACTGAAGGAGCTCTTCTTGCATAGCTTCTACCCAACTGTTGTCTTTCAGTGCCTCTTGGTACTTGACAGATTGTGTGAGAGATAGAAAACCAGCAAAAAGACAAATGTTTGAGGATTGACTTCTTGTGAGCACCCCTTCACTGATGTTGCCAACGATTTGATCTGGCGGATGCTCTGAGAAAGATTAGATCTCCCCTGTATGGAACTGTGGCATTTTGTGGTGAAGGACAGAGGTTTGAGGTATTAGCTGTTGAAACATCTGTTTGCACTTCTGTAGTGTCAACAAAGGTTTGAAATGGTAGTGGGGGAATAGGCTCAAATGGTGTAGAAGTGGATGGACTTTTGTCAACAGAGAGTGGACTTTTGTCAGAAAATAGTGGACCAGTGGTTGTGCTTGTTGAGGCAGTGGTTTGATGGTAAGACTGATCAACAGTGGTTGACTCAGCTCTGGTAGAGTTTTGAACATCTGCTTGCCCTGAATCAGGATAAATCTTGCAGAAAGATTGTGGTATCACAATGTCATATCTGTAATCCTGTTGTGAAGACTGTAGTGTACCTGCATTGTCAGTTTTCACAGTGATATCTTCAAATTTGAATTTATCTAGGTCAAACAGTTCTGCAAGATTTGCTGGTATTTTCAAAGATGAAAGTTCATTGAACTTCACATTCAGAGTTTCTTCTACTGTCCTAGTCCTTGCGTTAAACACTTTATAGGCCTTGGTAGTAGATGAATATCCCAGAAAATATCCACAATCTACTTTGGCTGCAAATTTTGAAATGGAATCTCTTAGATTTAAAATGAAACAAGGGCAGCCAAAGATTTTGAAGAATGATATTAAAGGTTTGAGTTTGAACAGGACTTCATAAGCAGTCTTTTGATGCCTAGGGTTGATTAAAACTATGTTTTGAACATAAAAAGCAGTGTTTACAGCTTCTGCCCAAAAGGACAGAGGTAAGCCAGAATCTGCTAGCATTGTTCTTGCAGCCTCAATGAGTGTTCTATTTTTCCTTTCAACCACCCCATTTTGTTCTGGTGTTCTTGGAATGCTGTACTGCCTTACAATTCCTTTTGATACGCAGAAATCATCCAACTCCTTATTCTTGAACTCTATTCCATTGTCACTTCTAAAGACCTTCACTGGCAAGTCATATTGTTTTTCAACTTTGGTGACAAAGTCCTTCAAAATACCTGCAATCTCATCCTTAGAATGTAAAAAGTAAGTCCATGTAAACCTAGAAAAATCATCAACAATAACAAGACAAAATCTCTTTTTCCTAAGGCTCATGATTTTTACAAGGCCAAACAAGTCCATATGCAACATTTGAAGACATTGACTTGTTTTGGACTCATCAATGGATTTGTAAGAGCTTTTATGATGTTTTCCTTTTAGACAGGAAACACAATGCTCATCACACTTGAATTCTTTTGGTGGCAATCCTCTGACAAGGTTTTGTTTAGAGAGAGAGTTGATAGTTTGAAGGTTGGTATGACCCAATCTCCTATGCCACAATTTTGTCTCTTAGGTAGAGGCAGCAGAGAACAGACAGACATTTGCCATAGGATTATCCTTTAACATATCAACTACATACACATTGCCACTTCTGTGGGCAACAAGTTGTGTTTTGCTCTCAGCAATTGTAAGTGCATTATTCATGTATGTCCCTAGCTAGTGATCCAGTTCTTAATGTCGAAGGTTCAGATAATCAGAAAACGACCAAGATTATGAAGATGTTGAGTTTAAGAAGACACATTCGAATCCACGGGGGGTCGAATGTAGCTCAACAACAGGGCGAAGGTGGAATTGGTTGGGCGAATGTGAAATAGTTCTGAAGAAGTTCTTGGTTCGTGCTATCAAGAAGGACGAATGTGGAAAACATCCACATTCGTACCTATACAAGGGGCGAAAGTGCAGACATATATATATGTGGAGTTTGTTTTGTTTGTAAGAGTTCTTGGTCATTGTGTGTGAGTTTAAGTAAGGTTTGCTCTCTAGGTTGAGGTTTTGAAAGAGTCAATAGATTAACTTGTAAAAGTGTATGTATTGAATATTTGAATCAAGTAATCTATGAAATGATGTTGAAAAGCGTAATTCGTGTGTTGGGATTCGTGTATTATCATTTTGTTCTGTTCTAGGGTTTCCGCACCTGGAATAGTGCCTTGTATGATCAGATTTCATATTTAAAGCTAAAATTCTTCAATTACAAAGTGGTATCAGAGCCATAGAGATCATACAACAACAAATTGATAATCTCAGAACCTATTTGGACCCTATTTTGATCAAATTTTCTCTGTTTTCATTGAAAAATGGTTTTTGATACAATTTAAAGGATTTGGATAACAATTCGTGGTTAAAATCAACAATTCCAAGAATTAAAGTTGATCCAAATCAATTTCGAATCATAACCTGATAAAGATCATCAAAATCCATTAACTTTCGAAAATTTCAGATCAAAATAACCGTTTTTCAAAGTGTAACCGTTTTTTTAACATGCGAGGGTCGAATCTAGAGAGCAGTGGGTCGAAAGTGGGTTTTTAGGTCGAACCTAGGGTATTTTCTGGACGAAGGTAGCCATTTCTTGGTCGAACCTAGGTTTGTTGTGTTGGATTTTCACTTTCAGGTTAGAAATTCCCCCTTCGGTTCATCGGGGGTACGAAAGTGGAAAAAGGAGGGACGAAAGTGAAGAGATTCCGGTCGAACGTGGAGATTATCACTTACTTTCTACATTCGAGTCATATTTAGGGGACGAAAGTGAAGGAATTTTCACATTCGTATTCACATTTTCATTAACAAGGGCGAACGTAGAATTTAAGCCTGATTTCAGAAAATTTTTGAAATATTTTTTTGTTGAAAAATGATCAATTACTTGACCATATCAAGAACCGATGACCAGATAAGAGCCAGATAGAAGCTGAACGACAACAATTACAAAGACAAAATTCTAAGGTTGACAATTTTTGGGAATTTCCAATGACACCGAAACCAACTGATGAAATGGTACATGTTGACAAGTGTGTTAACAGAGAAGGTGTTCAAAGTAATGTTGTGTGTTTAGTCGAACAAATGAGAAATGATGATTCTAGTGAATTGTCAGAGAGTGTATGGGGTTCTGATATGAATTCAGAACATAGTGAATCAAGAGAGAGTAATATCTCAAATGTTGATGCTATATCTGATAATGGTAATAAATCAGATGATGAGGTAAGATCTAGTATTGACTGTGCTAGTTGTTCTGAATGTGTCAAGATGAAATGTGAATGATGACATTTATTGAGGACAAACAGAACCTAGCAAATGAACTAGAAAATTGTCAAAATCAAAATAAAGTGTTTGAAAAGAATGAAAAAGATTTGTTAAATAAAATTGAATCTTTAAAGCAAGAAATTTTAGAAATGAATAGAAGTTTTTCAATAAATAACACCGCATCAGAGTTGAAAGACACAACATCTTGTGTTGAAGTTTCAAACTCTGAGGTGAAGTCCGATTCTAGTCAGAAAATTGAAAATGTAGTAGTCACTTCAGAACCTGAGTCTGATGAAAAAACCATATTTAAATTTCCTGATGGATTGGAAGGATCCTATATGTTGGTAGGACATGACAAGTTGATTCTCAATAAAGATTTTCCAATTGATAATATCGAACAATCTTTACTCAAATGTATATATGTTGATAATATCGATTTGTTAAATCAGTTTACAAATCAATTTGGTCATTTGTCGTTTGAACTAAATCCTAACCAACATGAGGATCAAAAGAAAAATATTGAAAAGAAAATTGTTGAAAACAAGAAAGGTTCTAAAGTAAAAGGACCGAAACCAAACAAATCGAAAGGAAATGATCAGATGAAAAATTCTAATCAAAAGAATTCAAGAAATTTTTCATCTAGATCATATGATTCTTATGATTATTTATCTACTTCTCGATTTGATGGTTATTGGAGAAACAACTCACCACAGTATTCTCATGGTTATGTTGAACGGAGAAGCTGTTTTGAATGTGGTGAAGTTGGTCATATTGCTGCTTATTGTCCCTATTGGTATTGGGATGACGGGTATGCATGTGATTTTGAAGAGTATAGGTCTTGTTATAACTGCGGAAAGTGTGGGCATTTAGTTGCTGCCTGTCCGTATGTTAAACTGAAAAGGACCGAAGTGAAATTTGCTAGAAACTCAGGCAATGTCAAAAAGCCTGTATCCCCAAAACCAATCAAGAAGAAAAGGGGAAACAGGTTGTGTATGACAATCGTAACAAAATTGCCTTGAATAAAAATGGAGATTGTGGACGGGTTGCTAAGGTAAGGGGGAGTTCGAAGGCTAAGCCTAAGAATAACTCTAAACCTGGGTCTTCATCAGTTAAGTCTGAGAAGATTCCAAACAAAGTTCAGAAGCAGGTTTCAAATTAGAAATCTAAAGAGTCAAAAATCAAAACAATTGAGAATGTTTATAAAGCAAGAAATTTTCTAGACCGTATTTCCGCTGCATATTTTCTGTAAAACGGTTTAGGGTGCTACCCCTCCGCGCTCCGCGGGGAAGACAAGAATTCAGAATTTTATTTTATTTATTCTATAACACTAACCACTCCTCAATATCAGGATTCTAAACATTAATTTTCAAAAAGGCACATAAACGTTCACCATACAAATCTGGATCCCGGTCCGTCCCATCCCGGTTACCGATCCGTTAACGTCTAATTACGTAAGCTCACATATTCACATATTAGCACGTAATCTCAACACGTAAGTTTATGATAATCACATTTCACCAAGTCACCAACGTTCCAGGTTACCTACTTGTGTACATAGTCCGGTAATTCCCCGGATTACCATCTCATGCAGTTATTAACCTATAAATGTGCAACGTATACTCATCCTAACTAACCTTAGTCAAGTGTTTAGTCACGTATGCACATGCAAGTTAACTAGAGTTCAGTTAAAGTAGGAACTTGAAAATGTGGGGTATCACAAATGCTGCTTACTATTGCTGTTCGATCTTCCCAGAAATCATATCTTGCATTTCTCTAGAAATCCTCTTGATGATCTTTGTAAATGATGGCAGGTGTAGCTAAGGCATCTATGACTTAGAAATGCGAATCAATAATCCCAGAGAATTATGTGTGTTTCTTCACTTCCCCTAGAAATGCGCAACAGTTGTGAGCACTTTCAAATGGCAATTCTTCCTGAACTTGTACTTCAACATTCTGTGGTTCAACATGGGGTTCAGCCATTTGTAATTCTGCAAAAACGACACATGGAAAATTTGTTAGAATCGGACAAAATTGACAAAATTTGCAATTTGGTTTTGAAAAGTTCCACATTCGATCCTTCGGGGGTTCGAATGTGAGAATTTGAAGGTTCGAATGTAAAAACTTATGAACATAATTTCTCATTCGCCCTTTTCTTCTTCATTCGTCCCATGAACAACCACATTCTACCCATAAAGCCACATTCGACCTTACTTTTTGGTCGAATGAGTCTGTTCATATGACCAAATATCAAACATTCAATCCAAACAGTTTTAACCTGTGATTTTCATTTGATTAGGACCTAATATGACCGATTAAGACTTTTGACTAATCAATTGATTCAAATATTTAGTTTTAGATAGTTTTTTATTACATTCTATGTTAAACCAGTTCTAAATGATCAATGTCAAACAATTAAGGTGTTATAAACCTAGATTGGGTATCCTTCTCCGCCTAAAACTATCTGAAACTAAATCCTAAACAACAATTTTGATTAACAACGAGTAAAAATAGTCCAACAATCTTATTCAAGGGTTCGAACACATAAACCCTTAATCTGACTTTGTTTGTGGGTGAATACCTGCAAATTTGATATCAATATGATCATTATTAAGCAGGGAATGATAATCCAAGGTCAAATAATCAGGAGCAACAAGGGTTGGATATCTCAGAGATTTTTGAAAAATTTTGAATGAAGGTTCGAATGAGGGATTAGGCTTTTATAAGCAGCCACATTCGACCAATGGCAAGGGGCGAATGAGAAACTATCTCTACATTCGACCCTACTTAAAGGCTCGAATGTAGACATAGGGTTTGAATGTACAAAAACAAACACTTGAACACTCATATTCGTCTGAATTAAAAGGTTCGAATGTACAAAAAAATCCACATTCGACCCATCAAAGGGGCGAATGAAGTTTGGAATTTTTGAAAATTTACCAAATCTCAAAATCGAATCCCGTTCAGTCATTTTCAAACATTTTAAGCTTCAAACATTCATTATTTCACATTTAAATGATACAAAACTCAAATTGGTTCATCAAGTTTCAGAAAGCGGCCATCAAACACCATCGGTTATCCAAAAATAAATCAGAAATGTAAAAATTTTGGTTTTTCTGAAGTTTATGCTAAAACACACCTAAAATCTTTTTGAGTTTTTGTATATTTTGCAAAAACAAATGTAAAATGCAGAAATGTAAACATAAAGCAATAAACTTTTTTGTGATTTCCGGTAAGAGGTTCATATCAGTTTTTGAGAAATCTGAACACACCATTGATCTTTAGAGTATATTATCATTAAAGACAATGCGTGATCCGGCAACTGCTGATATTGTTGTCCACATAAGCTCACATGCAGACCGTTATGCAGTGGTTAAAATGATACGCAATTAGGTGTATTATACTAACACGCTTATGGTTCCCACGCACACGACATACTCCCGCATCAAGGAATTTGTGCAAAGCTTCGTCGTAACGCGTGATTATGCCAATTGTTATCCGTAATATTACAAGATATATAGCACAGAGGTATACAGGTCAGCAAATTTAATTCAGCAAAGTAACATGTGCATATATACCAGGTTAAGGCTGATATCAATCACAGATTTTCATCAGTGAATTGATACGATGCAATTAATGATCTTTGATCATTAGAATACATTAAGTTCCTCAATTCGGTAACTTTTAGGTTTTGGCAATTAAAGCTCTTTTTAGCAAATATCCTGATTGAATCTAGGTCCGTAAATCAATACGACAAAAGATCAATCAGGATACCCCGGATAACAATTAACATAACGACCCGAAACCTCAGATTTTGGCAACCCTATCAAACGAAATTACGGTACTAAGACCATATGCCCATGAGGTGTTCAACCACAAACGCGTAGTTCGTTATGTTTGTATCTCTAAGGCACGCAGTAATAGGTCTACGAAGCCTATCAGCACATTACACAAAATCAACACACGCCTCATATTGCATTACATTTCTTTAGCATGTGTCAAATCCTCACTGATGTACTATCATATCCTATTTTACTCCTGGAAAGCATTTTGGGTTTTTCTATTTTTATGGCTTTTTGAATTTTTCAATGTTTTTGGTTTTTCTGAATAAAAACTCCCCCTAAAATGTAAATCATATTTTTGGGTTTTCGAATTTTTCTGAAAAACAGTAAAAACTTGAAAATTTGAAAACAAAACGTGATAAACCGAGGTGATGATCAGTCTTGTTTCTCTTTTATACCGTTAGCTTTTAAAAGATAATCAAATCGGGATTTATTAAAAGCTTTGGTAAAAAGATCCGCCCTCTGATAATCAGTGTGGATTTTGACCATATCAATCAACTCTTTTGCATAGCAATCACGGATAAAATGATACTTTATCCGGATGTACTGAGCTTTTGAGAGATTGACCGTGTCTTTAGTTAATGCAATTGCGGCTTCGTTGTCACAGTGAATAGGGGTTTTTAGAAATTGCAAACCGTAATCAACCATCTGCTGCTGAATCCACAGAACCTGTGAGCAACAACTTGATGCTGCTACATATTCTGCTTCACAGGTAGATAGTGCCACTGAAGTCTTCTTCTTACACTGCCAGGTCACGAGCCTGCTCCCCAAGTAATGACATCCAGCGATTGTGGATTTGCTGTCTTTGTCACAACCGCCCCAATCTGCATCACTAAATGCAATGAAGTCAAAATTATCATCATTAGGGTACCAAAGTCCTCTCGACGGACAACCCTTCAGATGTCTAAGGATACGCTTGACTGCTGTTAGATGACTTTGTTTCGGCTTCGATTGGAAACGTGCGCAGAGACATGTGGCGAACATTATATCTGGTCTAGATGCGGTGAGATACTTTAGAGATCCGACTATTGCTCTGTATGTAAATGGGTCTGTCAGCTCCCCCTTAGCGTCAACTCCAATCCCGTGATTAGGTTGAATCGGGTATCCATCGGCTTCGAATCTTCCATCTGGAACTGGCTCAAGACTTCAGATACGTATTTAATTTGGTGAATAAAGATGCCCGTTGGTCTTTGATCCACCTGCAAGCCGAGGAAAAACTGCATTTATCCCATCGCACTCATCTCGAACTTTTTCTGCATCACTTTTTAAAAATCTCTGCATAAAAGTTCGTTAGTAGAACCAAAAATAATATCGTCTACATAAATCTGGACGAGAAGCAAGTCATCCCCTGTTCTTTTGGTGAATAGTGTACAATCAACCAAGCCTCGTTTGAATCCTTTGGATAGCACACACGTGCTTAGCTCCTCATACCATTGGCGTGGAGCCTGGTGCAACCCGTAAAGTGCTTTGTTAAGAATGTAAACCTATCAGACAGAAGATTCGAGACGAGACAGAAATATACGATAACAAAGTCATCACAGATTCGTATTGCATCAGAAACGGTTACAGACACTGTCATCAGTAGGATAAACATCTATCTCGGGGTCGGGGGAGGTCGGGCATGACCTCCCCCTTGAGAGCATTCAAAGCACAAACTCGAAATCTTCAAATGAAAAACACACATGAGATTGCTTTATATAGGCCTGCCAACTTCGCCCCTTGCAGGAAGTCGAATGTGCTGGTTCGACCTTGATACATGGTCGAATCAACATATAATATGTTGGTTCGACCTCTTAATTTCACGTTCAACCTCACGCTGGTTTGGTTCGACCTCTTAATTTCAGGTTCGACCTCACCCTGGTTTGCACCAATCAGGTCTACCTTAAACAACTACGTCAGATCCATAAAATGCCCTTATGGATCACCACAATCTCATGTAATACAATATAAGACTCAACCCTAGTCTATTCGACAGTGACGTCCACATAAAGTGCTTCAACAATATCCCCCTTGGACGTTGCTGGCGAATCCACAAATCTTTTGCACATCAACAGTCAAAATCACAGGTCTCCCCCTCAATACATGCACTATTGCATTGAGTTAGAAATACAATATCCTCATGAACCGACCAAGTAATGCACTACGGATCCTCAGCATCAATACGCAGGAAGTCAGCTAGACCACGTATATCATTTGCGAATTCAGCCGGCCGCTGAATTACAACCAGATCACCTAGTTACGCCAATGTGAAGTTGACAATGTAATACACTGCAGTCTCGTAGCATCAGTACCCAGGGATGTCATCTTGACCAAGTACATCACGCGCAATCCAACTAGTCTGGCCTACAGTCTAATAAGACCCCCGCTAGAAGGATTCCATACTGACCGATCAGATATTCAACGTAACATGTAGGTACCACCACTTATTCACGTCTCTCATCTGCACTAAACCTGTGCATCACCCTTCACACCAACTGGAGAAGTCTAACTGTTAGTACCCAATTAAATATCTCAAATGTGACTATGTGCAAAACAATCCACTCGGACACTGGTACTTCTATGAAAATCTTCATCTATGCTGACTGTGATTGCATTAACACTTTCTTCTCTTTGAACAAGTTCCATCAATCTTACTGGAACTGGGTTGATTGTTCACAACTTGCGGAATAAAATCTGTGTATTTTTCTGGCCCATAATAGTCAATTGAATCTGATTTTCATACTGTTGATTCTCATGACTACCCCACAATAAAATGTTTCATCATCATCATTTCTTCAACAATTTATGTAGACATCATCACCATTCTCCTAAAAATCTTCAAAAATTGCCATAACTCGAAATTTTTTACCCCTTAAAATACCAATTTTTCATTCTCTATGTCGAGGGTTCGAATGTTGAAATAAAGCTACATTCGACCCCTTTGTAAGGTCGAATGTACATTGATTGGGTTGAACCAAGTTTGTTTAAACCTGACTAAACCTGAGATTCCACGTTTGACCTGTCGTGAGGTCGAATGTAGAACACAATCAGGTTTGACCTTTGTTATCAACTGAATCTAGCATGTTCGACCTCTAAATCCTACGTTCGACCTCCCGATGGGTCGAATCTACTGCACATTCGACCACTTGCAGAAAAACGTGTTCTTCTTCAATATTTTCTGCAAATCAGTCCATAAACACTCTAATACTTCGAATTTGATGATGAAACTTGTACAGAAAGGTGCGGAAATGAAAACCTAACCCTCGAATTAAAAAAAACATGGAAAAATCACATGATTTTGGGTTCAATTAAGAATCTAGGGTTTCTGGGGTTTCAAACTTTCAATCAAAAATTGATTTTTAACGTTTGAAATCATGGAATTGAGCTGTGATTGATTCAAACGACGGTTAGATCGTTTAAATCGGTACCACGGCTCTGATACAAGTTGAGAATCTGGTTGAAAACCAAATTCAAGGATCGATTAAGCGAAAACAACTCGGTTTCAGATGGAAGATTCGAGACGAGATAGAAGTATACGATAACAAAGTCATCATAGATTCGTATTGCATCTGAAACGATTACAGACACTGTCATCAGTAGGATAAACATCTATCTCGGGGCCGGGGGAGGTCGGGCATGACCTCCTCCTTGAGAGCATTCAAAGCACAAACTCAAAATCCAAATGAAAAACACACATGAGATTGCTTTATATAGGCCAGCACCTTCGCCCCTTGCAGGAGGTCGAATGTGCTGGTTCGACCCTTAAACATGGTCGAATCAACATATACTATGTTGGTTCGACCTCTTAGTTTCAGGTTCGACCTCACACTGGTTTGGTTCGACCTATTAATTTCAGGTTCGACCTCACCCTGGTTTGAACCAATCAGGTCTACCTTAAACAACTACGTTAGATCCATAAAATGCCCTTATGGATCCACAATCTCATGTAATACAATACAAGACTCAACCCTAGTCTGTTCGACAATGTCGTCTACATAAAGTGCATCAACACTCATGGGGATGAAATCTCCTTGATGAATGCCCCAGAGATGCTAGAGTTGAAATCGAGCAATCTAGATTGTAACGGTGTCCCCATGTCCTCATTTGGTCTCTTTGAAGGATGTTTTGAGAGATTGTATTGTTAGTTTCCTGTTGTTGCTGCATTTGATCCTTCACCATTGCAAACATGGAAAGGAGTTAATCATTTGATACGAAAACAGGAGGACTAGATCCAGATGTCCCCATTGCTGGTTTAGGTGGAATCTGGGAAGTAGTTATTTTTGAGAATGCATGTGGAGGTGGCAGTGTTGCATTTCTGGTAGAGGTTGAAGATGGCATGGATGAGGAAACAGATTTATGGGAGGAAGACATAGTTGTCAAGATATGTAAAATGAGTTAATTGATAAAAAGTTTCAACAAAGTTTTCTTTGTTAAAATAGCACCACTTGCCCCACGGTGGGCGCCAAATTGTTTTGGTCAAAAATTACTTAGTAAAAATAATCTTGTTTTCCAAATTAGAAAATGTGAGATAAAGTGCTATAAGTGTCAAATAAGTTTAAAGTCTAGTTTTATTCTGAAAATAGTGTATCAGGATGTAAAAGAAATAAATATGTGACAACTATGTTCAGGATGGCTAAGGTAAAGTTGAGGATGGACAGTTATATCCTGAGGATGTAACCGTTGGTAGAATGGTAAAACAAGCAATATAAGTATGAATACACAAAGAACAACGCTCGATGTACGAGGAAAGCCCTTGATCAGTTTGTTGATAGCCGGCACAAAACATCGGGAGGAGTCTAAGCCCCTGCCTTGTTTGTTAATATTAAAAATGGGTAAATGATTACAACTTTGGATGAATGAATGACGAGTGTACTATGATTATAATGATTGTGCTAAGTGTGTGAGTATCTGAATATTCTATGATGAGCAACAAAGTGTAAGTGTTGTTCAAGTGAGTCTAATGTGTCCTATACTCGTCAATCATCCCCTTATATATAGTTACATGAAAGTAAATAAGAGATCCCACGTAATCCGCTGGTCTTCAATGGTCTTCAAGACTTTTTTAGGTGAACGTTAAGTTGTTTCAACTGAATATAGTCGTTAAATAGTTGTTTCCCCCTTCATCGCCTATATTTAATGCTTGTCGGTTACAAGTTTGACTTCTTCTTTGAGCTTGGACTTGGCTTGCAAGTACAACGTCATCATCCTTGAATTCTTTGACTTAATGTTGAAATATAGCCATTGGATAAAGAGTTACGGGTCTATGTTATAGCTTAATTGTACCTGCAATTATGTCATAGAAAGATAATTCGTTAGTCCATCCTCAGGATGTGTACATGCTAAAGTATAGTTACATCCTAAAGTCTGTTAAGTCATTCAGCATCCTGAGGATGCTACATCAAGAATGTGATACAAAATCATCCTGAGGATTTTCACCATCAACAACCAGAAATCAATATAACGTGTATGCAAAAGTCAGTTACACTAAGTGAGTTCAAGTTTTAGTTATTGTATTAAATAAATTTGGTAAAACATTTCTCACAACCCTTTTAGAAAAATGAAGTTGTAACCATCTTCAAATTGGTCAAACACCTGAACATCAAAATTAAAACTTCAAACTAAACATAGGCTCTAATCAAAGTTGTATACCCACCAAATTCTTATTCTTTGTTTTAAAAGAATATATGTATTATATAAATACAATTAGTACGCATATTTAATATAAACCTCAAATATATATATGTGTATGTGAGTATGTATATTACACAAATACATATATATTTATATACAAATATCCTTTTAAAACATAAATCATACCCTACATGGCGATCAAAGTTGCCAACTTCCATACCTCACATCTCATGCAAGATCGCATACCAAACTTTGAGAATGTACACATCTCATGAGTGGTCATTAATAAGCCATCATTTACACATATTTTACATGTGTACTTATCATCTTTTTTGCATATATTTATGCTTTTACCATTAGAAAACAAAGCTAAATTGTTCCAAAGACATAAATGCAGGTATTTGGAAGCAACAAGCAAAAAGGAGCGAAAATTGGCATAAAGAGACGGAAATTGAAGACTTTGTAGCCTGCAACATATAGTGCACGGTCGTGCTCCGGCCATGCACGGCCGTGCTCCTGCCCAAGGTCAACCAGTCAACGTTTCCAAGCCATCACCTAGCACGGCCGTGCTTACCTATACATGCACCACAAGGTTCGAATCGACTAAGACTGAAATGCAGTTATGCCTCGTGGCCAAACACGGGGGTGCACCAGCTTAAGCACAGGCGTGCTTGAGACAAGACTTGCTTGAAAGGACTTCTAGTACCAACGGGCAGTACTTGACTGCTGAGCATGGGCGTGCCCACCTTGAAGCACGGGTGTGCTTGCCCTAATAGCTCTGTAAAAGGAGACTTTCACTCTTTATTTTGGCATCTCATTCCACCCGGTTCTCTCCCACATTTCTGCCATTTTAGGGTCTTGTGAGTGACCTTTGGAGCTAGGGATCACTCCATAAACACTTATATCAGGTGAGAAAAAAACACATAAAATCACCCAAATACTCTCCAAATTCTCTATCAACCCTCACCATGATTTCACACCAAATCAAAGTTAGTGAGTCTGTTGTAGTGCCATTATTTGGCTAGGATTGTTAGAGTGTTGCTAGGGTAAAGACTATCTTGTTATGGGTTTATACACTTTATGTTTGTTTTGAGTGATGTTTTGTGTTATCGTTAATTCTTTCTACTCTTTCTTTGTTTGACGAATTAACTAATCAATCAACTAGTATTTGGTCTTGTGGGTGTTTTGATAGGAAGTGGAAGGACATATAAGTGTACCGGTGGCATGTAAAAACCCGTGCACTTGTAATCTAACCTAACTCCACGTGTAGAGATTAGCTAATTTGTGTTTGGAAACATTCACACTTTGTGGCTTGATCCACAACTATCAAAATCTCACTTAGGGCCAGTACGGTCTTTATACTTGGTCCTAGTGATAAGCCAAGACTTGGTTGAGTGACTTGGCTTCATGGTCTATGTGTCAGCTTTGGCGCAATCCAAGAATTGGTGAACCCGTGTTGGAAGCAAACGGTCTATACATTCTTCCATGACTATATTGCCGCACAATTAGTAATTGGCCAATCACTTTTTGAAAAAATAATTAATTCAAGTAGGGGTTGAGCGTAAGCGGAAGGCCGCGTCGCCTCTTCCATGTAAAGTGGTAGCTTGTTGGTCATACTACGACCACCGACAAGTTATTCCTAAAAGGGTAGAATCGTTAGATGTCAATATTGCAACTTTGGGAGGTGGGTTCTTCAGGGTTGGGTATACACAATCTTGTCGACTAAGTACTCAGCCTCCCTTACCACCTAGATCTCCACCACCACCATTTGATCCTATCCCTCCATCACCTGACCAACTCAAGGAATTCTATGACCTCGAGGAATCACCACCATGTATTTTACCATAACCTTACCAATTTATCCCACCTTTACCTGCACCTATCCCAAGTCCATCACCTTACATGCCATCTCCACTAGCTCATCTATTTTTCTCACCACCATCAAGTCCACCCAAAGTTGAGCCCAAACCCGAACCTCCTCTCATTCACTTGAAGAAGTTCACGGAAAATTTGGAGGTAGTCAAAAACTACATAATGCAAATGGATGCAATGGAAGATGCTGCAAAAGACAAGGAGATAGAAGCTAAAAAGAGAAGGAAGCTTGTGAACCCCTAATAGGAGAAGAAATTGAAGACATTCTTGTTCCTAAAATGGAGGAAAAATTCAACAAGTTTCATTCCTTGTTGACAGAAGTACAACTCAACATCCCTTGTGTCGATTGTCAGCTCAGAGTACCTACACACTTCAAAATTCTGAAAGATATCCTCTCCAAGAAGGATACTCTTAAGGAAAGTTTCATCGCACCCATCAACAAAGTGTGCTCAACAATCATACAAGGAATGTAACCTATTGACAAAGTCAAAATCTCTTGCACCATAGGAGAAATATTCAATGCCAAAGCCATCGCTGACCTACAAATCAACATCAACATTCTTCCCACCTCTATATTTCAAAAGTTCCAACAACAATCTCTAAGACCTACAAGAATGGAGCTTTACCTCACCAATCGGTTGGTGCGATACCCTTAAGGAGTTACAGAAGATGTTTTACTTGGTTTCAACGAGACTATCTTTCCAATAGATTTTGTGGTTTTGGATGTTCTTGGGGATTATGGCCCTATCATGTTCGGGTGACCTTTCCTCAACACCGTTTTGGCTCTACTCGACGATTGGGGAGGAAGACTTAAAGTAACCTTGAATGGTGAAAACATGGGTTTCGATTTGAAGAAAGTTTTGCCGTACCCAAGCACCCAAGATGATCTATCCACCCCCGTCATAGATTTCAATAATGTCGTGGGGTATTGTCTCCATGATATTTTGGGGGAAGGAGATGTTTTTTAGGAGTCCACTTCCCCGGTTGTTGAAATTGATCCCATGATTCTTGAGAGTTATCGTATCAAGCATATTTCTCTTGAAGACGAGCCCGAAAAAGCTCAGCTTCAAGAATGAAGTCCCAAAAAAAACAAAGCCTTCCATTGAAGAACCACCATCTCTAGAACCCAAAGAACTACCATCCTACCTGGAATAATATTTTCTTGAAGATGAATCCAAACACCCTGTCATAATTGCATAACATTCGTCAAAAGAAGAAAAAGAAAAGTTAATGGAAGTTCTAAAGCAGCATAAGAAAGCAATTGCATGGAACTATGGAAGTTAATAGATATAAAAGGCATTAGTCCTTCGCTTTGCACACACAAAATTCTCATAGAAGACAATTATTGGCCATGTGCAAAGGCAGAGAAGAGTTAACCCCAAAATTCAAGAAGTCGTGAAAGAAGAAGTAATTAAGCTACTTGATGCAGGCTTGATTTTTCCCATTTCTGATTCACCTTGGGTAAGCCTGGTCCAAGTAGTGGTATGACGGTCATATCCAATGCTCAGAATGAACTTATTCCCACAAGAAAGTTATGGGATGGCGGGTTTGCATTGACTATCGGAAGCTTAACGATGCTACAAGAAAATATCATTTTCTATTCATAGACCAAATGTTGGAGAGATTGACCGGGCATCAATACAATTTTTTTCTCAATAGATTTTCTGGGTACTTTCAGATCCCCATTAACCCAGAGACCACGAGAAAACTACTTTTACTTGCCCCTATGGCACTTTTTCTTACAGAAGAATGCCATTCAGGTTGTGTAATGCTCCCGCTACTTTCCGACGATGCATGGTAGCCATTTTTCACGACATGATCGAAGATTTCATGAAAGTCTACATGGATGATTTTTCGGTTTTCATAGATTCATTCGATCATTGTATGAGCACTCTCAAGAAAATGTTGGCAAGGTGTGAAGAAGTGAATTTGGCTTTCAATTAGAAAAAGTGCCATTTTATGGTAATAGAAGGAATTGTATTGGGGCATAAAATTTCGGACAAAGGGATCGAAGTTGACAAGGCCAAAGTTGAAGCAATCTCATTGCTTACCCCTCCCACCACGGTGATGGAAATTCGTAGTTTTCTCGGTCATGTTGGTTTCTATAGAAGATTCATCAAGAACTTTTCTAAGATTGCTCGTCCCCTCCCTTAGTTCCTTGAAAAAGATCAAGAGTTCATGTTCACAGAGGAGTGTCTTAAGGCATTCAATTTCTTGAAAAGAAAATTAGTTGAAGCATCAGTCATCATCTCTCCAGATTGGGACCTACCATTCGAATTAATGTGTGATGCAAGAAACATGGCGGTAGGGGCAGTTTTGAGGCAAAGAAAAGACAAGTGTTTTCACCCAATTTATTATGCAAGCAAGAATCTCAATGATGCCCAAGAAAACTATACAATGACAGAAAAAGAACTCCTTGTAGTAGTATTTGCCTTTGCAAGTTTTGCTAGTATCTCATCCTGTCAAAGACCATCATCTACACTAATCATACAGCCCTGCGCCATCTTTTCAACAAGCAGGATGCAAAGCCAAGGCTCATACGATGGATTCTTTTACTACAAGAATCTGATATAGATAAAGTATAAAAAGGGGACTGAAAATGTTGCAGCCGATCATTTGTCTCGTCTTGAAGAAACACCACCCAACAAGAAAGGAGATGAAATACTTGATGACTTCCCGCATGAGTAGATTCTCAAGATCGAAGATTCAAATGTGAACCCATGGTATGTGGATTATGCAAACTATTTAGCACGTGGAATGAATAATACTCATGAAAGGACAATCATTCTATGAGAAGAAGAAATTCTTTTCATATTTGAGGTATTATCTTTGGGATGATCCTTATCTTTTCCGCATTTGCCCTGATCAGGTGATTCACCGATGTGTTCACGGAAAAGAAGCCTAAAATATTCTACGTAAATGCCATGAAGGTCCCACAGGAGGGCACCACGCAGCGGGTAACACGGCTCGAAAAGTTTATGAAACAGGATTTTACTGGCCCACAATTTCTAAAGACGATGCCATTCTCATCCAAAATTGTGATGCATGCAAAAGAGCCGCCAGCAATAATGCACGTGATGAAATGCCACAAACGGGCGTTATGGTTTGCAAGATCTTCGATGTTTGGGGATAGATTTTGTGGGACCATTCCCACCATCCCGGGGAAATCTCAACATTCTTGTTGTGGTGGTTGATTATGTTTCCAAATGGGTCGAAGCACAAGCGCTACCAACAAATGATGCTATAGTTGTCGTCAAGATCTTGAAAGCTCTTTTCGCTCGGTTCGGTATACCAAAAGCGCTCGTCAGTGACAGAGGAAGCCATTTTTGCAACAAGCAGTTGGAAAAAGCACTATAGAGATATGGGTGTCAACAAAGATTCTCCACTCCATATCATCCCCAAGCCAATGGTCAACTAGAAGTTCACTAATCGAGCCATAAGAAGGGTTTTGGAAAGGACCCTGGGGACAGATAGAAAAGATTGGGCCGATCATCTCGATGACGCGCTTTGGGCATTACGTACTGCATACAAGACCCCGATCGGTACCATCCCGTACAGACTCGTGTACGGAAAAGCTTGTCATTTGCCAATAGAAGTGGAGCACAAGGCGTATTGGGCACTTAAAGCAGCAAATTATGATCATGATGACGTCAAGCAACACCGACTTTTTCAGCTTCATGAATTAGAAGAACTCCGTTGACAAGCTTATGACAACTCTGTCATCTACAAAGAAAATACCAAGAAGTTCCACGACCAAAGAGTCAGAAAAAGGGAGCAGCTTCAAGAAAGGCAGAAAGTAATATTATACAGATCTAGACTCAAGCTTTTTCCTAGAAAATTGTAGTCAAGGTGGACCGGCCCATATACTGTGAAGACAATTTATCCTTACATGGTGGTAGATTTGGAGACGGCTACGGGAGCATTATTCAAAGCTAATGGCCATAGAATAAAGTCATACTTTGAGTACTTGGTCAACGAAGAGGTAGATGATATGCCAGCACATCCGTGACTGTCACGCGTTTGTCCAGCCAAAGACGTGAAACGTGGTGCTACCAGGTAGGCAACCCGGATTGATAACATAGAAGAATAAGTTGAGAGGTTGGTGCATACAGAAAGAAAAGCATTTGAGGACCCTCAGGTATGATCATTCCCTTTTACTTTCTAACCGCCAGGTATGCCCTCTTGGCATTAGGACCTAGTATTTTATCTTTTCGTAGTTTATTTATCTTTTTAGTTTTAGCTATATAAATTCATGCGAAGTGATTTCTCTCAAAAGGCTCAGTGATTAGGCAAAAGTGGACATCGCCTGAACAGCTTTCTTTTAGAAAGCCAATTAGGGGAACACTTAACCTTGTCGCACTTATTTCTTTATGCAGAAAATATATCATAAAAATCTATAATTTCAAAATATGCTAAAGAATTAAGTGTGAGGTGGTAAAATTTTCCAAATTTTAACACCTCTTGAAATTATCAAACCAAAACCGACTAAAGGCAAAGTTTTCGAAATGTTTTTAGAGTAATCAAAAACATTTTTCAAACCCTTTGAGTCCACCTAAAGATCAAAATAGGGGATTTTTATGAGGTTTTGGCGGGGCCAAAAGAACTAACTGTAGAGGAAGAATTTGACAACAATACAGGATTATATGATCATACAAGTTGCTAAACCAGGTGCGGAAACCCTAGCTTAGAACAAACTGATATAAACTCAATCAAAACACAATCAAGATCATTTTAAATGCTTTTCATAGATTAACTTGTTCAAATAAACGTTTACAGACTCAATACAGTTAATCCAAAACTCAAACTATCACTCTCAAACCTCTCAGGAACACACACACTAAACACACACTCTGAATGACTCGTTATACATTACAAAAACTTGAAATCTATATATAGTAGCTGTACGTTCGCCCAGATGAACTGGTCGAATGTAAGCTTTTCCACATTCGCCCAGATGAACTGGTCGAATGTGTTCTTCTGTGCATCCCTGTTCCAGATTCGCCCACATGAAATCTACCTTCGCCCACATATTTTCTTCCTTCGCCCCTTCTGGTTCTCATTCGCCCCTTAACACATGTTAGTATCTAATCATTAGTCGCAAAACGGTATCTACAAACTCCCCCTCGACTATTGATTAGATCTTTTCCTATCTTCATCCATGGCTTTGTTCAGCAGTTTGATTCTAAGTATACTCTTCTGTTCTTTCGTCATCTCCGGCTCTAACTTTCTCTTTACCGGCTTCGACACATTAGCCATCTTAACCTTCTTGCCAAGCTTCCCTTCCAGATTGCTTCCAGCATTAATGTCATAAGCAAAGCAAACACCCACAACTTGTGTGTATTTCCTTGCTTGATCTGCATCGTTTGGCTCATGATGAATCGGATTATAGAATAACATGATGATGTCTTCGAAGGTGCAATTGATCAGCCACATAGGATCAAATACATGCACATGCTTGTATTTATCCTTTCCATCTCTCAACACAATCACCGCTTCTGCCTTCCTCCAATCATAATACCAAAATATGAAGTCAGCACTGAAGTGTTGAGGCATAGGCATCAAAGGTATCTTTCTCATAACTTCAGGTGCCTTATAAATCAAGGTAACCCTTTTCAACTTGGTTCTGGGATCAGTATCCCTGTGAACTTTCCTCCGGGGATACTGTGGTTTGAATCTATTCCATCTCGTCCTACTCTCCCAAACCAATTTGTCTGCACACCAACCAACATGAGTATTATTCACTGAAGCACCAGACATAGGGAATCTGCATAGATCTCTAACCGCCCAGTACGGTAGAGTTAGCAAATCAATGAATCTGTAGAAATACAAGATCCCTGATTCCCACTTAGCAGCTAAGCACTTCAGCCTGCTCAAGTATGTCCACCCAAGAGCTCTTCCTCTGAACTTTGCATTATGAAACCTATAGAAGTTTCCTTGAGCTTCGGGCTTTGGTCGGTTTTCATCCATCAATCTTAACTTCTTCAAATACTCCTTCAACTCATCAGACTTATTTGAAGATTCTGGCAAATCAGCTCCAAGTACTTTCTCAACAAACTCAGCACTTCTTTTCCTTGCCTTTTTCTTAGCAGACGTATTATGCCTTTCAGTAAAATCAGGAAACACCACGTCTTCATCATTTTGTCTGAAGTACTGTGGATATTCCTCATGTGTAATATCCTCTATCTCAACTTCCTCAAACTCAGGGGTTTCTTTATCATCTGAGTGAGTTCCAACATCCTTTTCAGGAATAGATGGAATCGACTCATCAACAATGAATTCTTCAAACGTTTTCCCTACTCTCTGTGCAAGTCCATCCAATATCTCCTTTGCCACAGAAGCAGGTACTTCCCCCTCTTCAAGATCAGGATCGTTATATTCCAATTCATAACGCATATCATCTGTTTGGAATATTTCTGCAAAACGACCTGTGAACTCAATGGTCCACTCTCTCTTCTCTAACATGTCTTTGTAAACTTGTTTTGCATCATCAGATAACGACCTCACCTTTTCATTCCAAAACACAGTTTCATCATCTACATTCTCTCCCTTCTTCTTCAAACTAGACTCACCTGTGTCTTTCTTCTTCTTAGAAGGTGGTCTTTTCTCAAAAGTAAACTTAGCAGTATCATCTCCTCCATCATTGTCATCACTGCTACTACTATCATCTTCTTTTTGACTTCCTGAACCTTCAGCATCATCATCATCATCATTGTTATCATCTTCATCATCACTTTTATCCGATTCTTCATTCTCATCATCCTCATCCTTCTCTTTATCAGATTCAGATGGTTCAAAATCTACTTGTTCAACCTCTTTCTCAGCATCTTCTTCACCCTCCTTCAGCTTGGGTGCTACGTTGTACAAGTCATTAATCAGATCACTAAGGCGTTTGTTTTCAGCCTTCAGCTCTTTGTTATCTTCCTTAATTGCCTTGTATCTGTTCTTATTTCTCAGAACTTTACCTTCAAGCTTCTGATTCTTTGCTTCAAGCTTCTTAACCTTCTCATCTATCTCATCTTGATTAGATTTAGAAGCAACAACGATCTGAAGCATTTTCTCTTCATTTTGCTTAAACTTGGCAATCTCAGCTTGTTGAGCCACAAGCATCTTCATCATATCATCCATTCTTTTGTTCATCTGCTTCATCACTTCATCATCCACAGTGATCTTCTTAGATTTGGACTTAGACTTGGATGGCTCAATCTCAGCTTCTTTTCCCTTCTGAGGCTGTGTAAACATGTTCAGAACATTATCCAGGGCAATATTAAACTGATCCACTGGTAATGTTGTAGCCTCCTTAGTCTTTTGTTTCTTTGCAACTGGTGAAGATTGTTTAGATGATGTTCCAGCATCTGGTAATCTCTTTCCTTTCAACAATAAATTCAACTCTTTCTCTCTGAGTTGCTTGGTACTTGTCTTCTTAGCCATAGATTTGTGTTTGGGCTTGGGCAAATTCACAACAACTGTTTCACCCTCATTCAACTCATCCAGATTAACAGTCAATCCTTCATCCTCAGCATCTACAGACTGCTTACTCTTCTGAGCTTCTTCTATTGATCTGTTCAAAGATTCAGACTCACCAACCAAAGTGGCCTTTTGTTTGGTAGTCCTGACGTTCTCAGCATCCGAATCCCATTGTTCCTCAGTTTCTGTCTCCTCAGAATCAACAGATTCCTCATCTACCAAACCCGTACCCTTCTTTGCAGTAGTCTTCTTTCTCACTGTTTGTTGTTTTGAAGTTCCCTGATCTGTCTTTCCCTTGCCCTTCCCTTTGGCTCCGGGATTGACAACTTCCCTCTTCCGTTTCGTGCTTGCATCAGCATACACAAGTGGATCGTCATTGTCACTATCACTGTCTGGATGCCTTGCTAGATTCTTTCCAGGATCCATGTAATCCTCTCTAGCCAAAGCTCCAAATAACCTTCTATAAGGTGGTCTCTCATTTTCAGGCACACCTTTATAAGCTTTCATCCTTGCCAAAGTTCTCACATTCATATGATCCATAGCAAGAATCTGTGTCGGATCCTTCTTCAAATTTGGATATTTGTAATCGAAGATCATCATCAAAAATCTAGGATAAAGCATGAAGTATTTCTTCTTCAAACCCCTCAACATCTCCAACATGTGATCTAAGATCATCCCAGCAACGTTAAATGGTTTATTAAGAGTCAATGCAACCATTAACGAGCTTAAACTCTTTCTCATCACGTCATAACCACCACTAACACATCCAAACACTAGTATGATGACGTGAGCAAAATACTTGAACTGCACGCTCAGTTTTCCTTTATACATCGAACCATCAGTAATCGGTCCTTTGTATTTCATTCTCAGGAAACATGCTTTCTGCTCAGTCCAGGACAGTTCCCTTGGATCCTCACTAGTTTCAAATTGGATCTGGAGAGCTTCTCTGATATCTGCTTCAGTGATGAACATCTCCATTCCCTGAATCTTACTTTTGATGATAGTCTGATTATCAAAGTAATCATACTTGGCATTGTTATAAAAATCCTCAACTATATCCTTGTAGATAATAGTTGGTGTTGCCAATGCATAAACCACTCTACATCTTTTCAAAAACTTTATAATCTCTGTGAACTCCACATTCTTTTCCACATCTCCAAGATACGCACAGCAATTATGGGTCTTCTCAAATGGCCATTTCGTACCACTTGAAGATTCTCCTTCTTGCACTGTCTGTGGAACTGGATCAGCAACTGTAGTATCCACAGGAATATCAGCAGTTGTTTGTTCTTCAGCCATCTGAAATGTAAAATCAAAATAAAACGTCAAAACACAAAATCGTCAAAATTTCAAAATTTTAGGTTTTGATATTCCACATTCGCCCATAACACACTGGTCGAATGTAGGGTTTTGTGGCCGAAGGTGCAATATTTTGGTCGAATGTAAAGTGTTTTTGATGAAAAAGATACATTCGCCCGTTTTAAGGTTTCCTTCGTCCAATCAGTTCACCTTCGTCCATTCGAAGACCCGAAGGAAGACTGTTCTTTACCAAAAATTTGAAAATTTGTCAAACGTGTTATTAACCCTTAATTTTGATTCAAATCTGTCCTAACATGACCGACTAAGCATCGTGTACCATCAATTTCAATTATCATTCATTCTACAACAGTTTTCAATAGGAATTAGGTTTTCATTGTATTAATCGATCAATCAGTGTTTAAAACATGTTTATATACTAATTCCTAACACATTCTCCCCCTAAAACTGATGTGGGATGAATGTCTAACAAAATCAAACACTAAAAATCACTGAAAATCCCAAACCCTTAAACCCTAGGTCCGGTTACTAATCAAACGATTCCGGCTTGAATCCTTGTCCATTACCTGTAATACTTATATAGAAAGGATCAGTGATATGCAAGGATCAAAACGCACAAGCAGAGGAATCAAAATCAACAAGGTCTTGTATTGAAGAAAATTTTGAAAAAGTTTGAACTGTTTGGTCGAACCTGGTTTGGCTTATTTATAGGCTTCCACGTTCGTCCGTTTCCTCTGGACGAATGAACAAGGTTTTCACCTTCGCCCCTAATGAAAGGCACGAAGGTAAAAGGATTTTACCCGAATGTGAAATTTAGATAAAAACCACATTCGCCCAAACTGGAACGGCCGAAGGTGAAACAAAAAGTCCACATTCGTCCCAAATTAAGGGCGAATGTAAAATGGCACTTTTGAAAAATTTTGCCAAATTACAAATTCGAATCCCGTTCAACATTTTTCAATCCGTTAAGCTTCCAAAACACAAATTTTCACTTTTAAAATGATACAAAGCCCAGATGGTGTTGTCAAATCTCAGAAATTGACTATCAAGCATCCCCGGTTATCAAAAATAAAGCAGAAATGCAAAAAATTTGGATTTTTCTGAAATTTTATCAAAACACACCTAAAATCTTTTTGGATTTTGTATCTTTTTGACATTAAAAGTAAATAGCAACAAATAAAATGCATCAAAGTAAATGAAAGCAGTAAACATTTTGTGAAATCCGGTCAGAGGATCATATCAGTTTTCTGAGAAATCTGATCACAGCGTTGATCTTTTTGTTTAATATTATCATTAGAAACAGTATGTGATATGGCAATTGCTGATATTGTGGTCCACGTAAGCTTACATGCAGACAATTACGCAATGCTTTAAAATGATACGAGTTAAGTGTATTAGACTAACACGATGTGGTGCCCACACACACGACATACTCCCGTATCAAGTAATTGCACAAAGCTTCGTCGTAACGCATGATTATGCCAGAGTTATCCTTAAAAGTTACAAAGTATATAGCACAGAGGTGTACAGGTCAGCAATTGAATGCAGCAGAGTAACATGTGCGTATACACTAGGTTGAGGCTGATATTAATCACTGGTTTGCATCAGATGATCAATACGATGTAATAATGATCTATGATCAATTAAAACATAAAGTACCTCAATTCGGTAACTTCCGGTTTTGGCAATTAAGCTCTTTTAGCAAATATTCTGATAAAACTAGGTCCGTAAATCAATACGACAAAAGTTTATCAGAATATCTGGATAACCATAACATAACGACCCGAAACCTCAGATTTTGGCAATCCTATCAAACGAAATTACGGTACTAAGACCATATGCCCATGAGGTGTTCAGCCACGAACGCGTAGTTCGTTATGTTTGTATCACTAATGCACGCAATATTTAGTCTACGAAGCCTATCAGCATATCACACGTAATCAACACACGCCTCATAAACTATACAATTCTTTAGCCTGTGTCAGATTCCCACTGATGTACTATCATTTCCTCTGTTTTACCAGGAAATCATTTTTGATTTTCTAATTTTTAGGTCTTTTTGAATTTTATAATGTTTTTGGTTTTTCTGATAAAATGGCTCCCCCTAAAATAAAGAACATATTTTTGGATTTTCATTTTTCTGAAAACAAAACAAAAACAAAAATTAAAAGAAACAATCCACTCGAAAGCATCAACTTCTTTGAGGATTAAGCAATCCCCTCGAAAGCATCAACTTCTTTGAGGATTATGAATGTAAAGAGAAATTCCCAATTAGCAAAGAGAAATTCCCAATTAGCAAAATATAAAAACTAAAAACTAAAAAGCGATAAACCGAGGTGCCGATTAGTCCTGTTTTTCCTTTATATTGTTTACTTTTAAAAGATATTCAAAGCGTGAACGATCAAAGGCTTTAGTAAACAGATCTGCACGTTGGTAGTCAGTATGTATTTTGATCATATCGATCAATTCCTTAGCGTAACAATCTCGGATAAAATGATATTTGATCCGGATGTGTTTCGCTTTAGAATGATTTTCCGAATTTTTAGTTAATGCTATTGCGGCTTCGTTGTCACAGTAAATAGGAGTTTTTAGAAACTGCAAACCGTAATCCACCATTTGTTGTTGAATCCAGAGTACTTGAGAACAGCAACTCGAGGCTGCAATGTACTCGGCTTCACAGGTAGATTGTGCGACGGAAGTCTGTTTCTTGCATTGCCAGGTGATTAACCTGCTCCCGAAAAACTGGCAACCAGCTGTAGTAGATTTGCTATCTTTGTCACAGCCGCCCCAATCTGCATCACTAAAAGATATGAAATCAAAATTATCATCATTAGGGTACCAAAGTCCTTTTGAGGGACAACCCTTCAGATATCTAAGGATACGCTTGACCGCCGTCAGATGACTTTGTTTCGGCTTCGATTGATAACGGGCACAGAGACACGTTGCGTACATAATATCTGGTCGAGACGCCGTCAAATACATCAGAGATCCGATGATTGCTCTGTATGTAAAAGGATCCGTCAGCTCCCCCTTAGCGTCCACTCCAATCCCGTGATTGGGTTGAATCGGGGTATCCATTGGCTTTGAGTCCTCCATCTGAAATCGGCTCAAGATGTCGGAGACATATTTCGTCTGGTGAATGAAGATCCCGTCGGGTCTTTGGTCCACCTGCAAGCCTAGGAAAAACTGCATCTCCCCCATTGCGCTCATTTCGAACTTTTCCTGCATGACAGATTCGAACTCCCTGCATAAAAGCTCATTAGTTGAACCAAATATTATATCATCAACATATATCTGCACTAGAAGCAAGTCATCTCCCGTCTTTTTCGTAAAGAGGGTACAATCGACGAGGCCGCGCTTAAATCCTTTGTTGATGAGGTATGTACTTAGCTCCTCGTACCACTGCCTCGGAGCCTGGTGCAAGCCATAAAGAGCTTTGTTTAGCACGTAGACCTTATCCCGGTGGATTGGGTCCTCAAAGCCTGGTGGCTGCCCGACATACACCTCTTCCTTGACTTTACCGTACAGAAATGCGCTTTTCACGTCCATCTGGTAAACTTTGAATTTCTTATAAGAAGCAAACGCGAGGAACATCCGAATAGCTTCGATTCGTGCTACCGGTGCATAGATCTCATTATAATCAATCCCTTCGATTTGATGAAAACCCTGCACAACCAATCTGGCTTTGTTTCGAACAATTACCCCACGATCATCCTTCTTACACTTAAACACCCATTTGGTGCCAATCTTCTTTCTATCCGTCGGCAAATCCGTGAGCGTCCACACTCCTAATTTCTGGAATTGTAATAACTCCTCCTGCATAGCTTCCACCCAGGCATCATCCTTCAAAGCGTCCTTGTATGTCCTTGGCTCTACCTGCGACACATAACACGCAAACGACCAATCATTTTGACTACCAGATTGTTGAATTTTGGCATATAAAGCTAAAGCACCAAAACTCTCTGGCGAATTAACGCTTTTAAGCTGCCCTCTGGTCATAACACTACTTCCAGGATCACCGATAACTTGCTCCAGTGGGTGAATACGATGAATCCGAGATTCCGGATAAACAGGTACTTGCACTCCCGTCTGAACAGTCAAGTTCTCTACAGCATCCAGATCATGACCCGTATTTGATGATGAAGCCACATCAGAATTTGGAGTTGGGTTCACTGGCGGTGCCTCCTGTTCTTCAACTTGATCAAGAATAGCTTCTACAAATTGTTCATCTTCAGATTCTGAAGTGTCTAATGAAGTTGAAGCCTCTTGAAAAATCTCTTCTTCTTGTATAGGAGCATTGGTATCATTAGAAGCTGGTAGGGGGTTCACGGTGATCGGACGCACCAACGGTGAAGTTGTTGCATTTTCACACTCGTAAAGTAATCGAATAACAGCTTCTTCAACCAAGCTATCTAGATTGAATGATTCAAAGAAATCTTTGTAATCAAACATCCAATCAGGACCCGTGCCTTGAATATTTTGAGTATAGCGTTGAACATCCACGTTAGCCCAGTCTTCCACACGACGAGTTCGCTTGTTGTATACCCGTTTGAGCGGAGTTGCATATCCAACAAAGTAACCTTCCTCGGCTTTAGGACTAAACTTTTCGCTTGGATTCAACATAGTGCAAGGCGCCCCGAAAGGTTCTAGATACTCTAAGTTCGGCTTCCTTCGGTGTAACAGCTCATAAGATGTTTTTCCAAACTTCTTCACTGTTAGAACCCGATTAAGTGTGTAATTTGCTGCATAAATCGCCTCATTCCAGAACATTACTGGAAGATTTGAATCAGCAAGCATAGTTCTAGCCGCTTCAATTAGAGTCCTATTCTTTCGTTCAGCAACACCGTTCTGTTGAGGGGTATACGGAGCCGAATATTCATGATGTATCCCTTTGTTTTCACAAAGTTCATCCATCTTGGCATTTTTGAACTCCGTCCCATTGTCACTCCGAATTCTCTTTATCTTCACATTGTAGAGATTCTCCAAACGAGTGAACAGAACTTTTAGATTGATAAAAGTGTCGCTTTTATTCTGCAAACACATTACCCATGAAAATCTTGAGTAATCGTCAGTGACGACTAAACAATAAAGCTCTCCAAGATGACTATGACGCTTGACCGGTCCGAAAAGATCCATGTGCAATCGCTCTAGTGGCATCTCAACAGAGTTAACCTTTTTCACTTTGTGGGACTGTTTGTGTTGCTTCCCCTTTTTACAACTCACACACTTGTCATTGAGATGGAAATGTTTCACGTTAACTCCATCGACAAGTCCATTTTTCACAAGTTGATTCATTTTCTTCAGATGAATGTGCCCCATCCTTCGGTGCCACATTATCGATTCTTTCTCAGTCGCCTTGGACAAAAAGCATGTTATTTGCCCCTGTGATGTCATCGCCTTGGACATATCAAGAATGTATAGATTGTTGACGCGAGGTGCCTTCAACATTATCCACTCCTTAGGAATTGTAAAGCCCGGTTTCAAGATATAGCAGGATTTGTCATCAAAATGCACAGTAAATTTCTTGTCACATATTTGACTGACACTCAACAGATTGTAGTCTATCTGCTTCACATACGATATCCGCTCAAAAATCACTATCCCATTGCTTACACTCCCTTCCATCGTGATATATCCACCTTTGTTTCCCGCAAACGCTACATACCCTCCATTGATGTTCTTTACGTCGAACAACAACGCAAGATCCCCTGTCATGTGGCCTGAAGCTCCACTATCAACAATCCAAAGACTGCTAATAGGGCCAGCTGAAGCTCCCTGCACACAAAAAGTAAATCATTTAGTGCTTTCGGGGGACCCAAGCCTGAGTCTTGGGTCTTTCAACATCAGGTTTCATAATAACATTTTCACAAACATTTTTAACAACTTTTTGATCAATCTTTTTCTGATTGTTCAAAATTGTTTCCTTTTTCTCATTCACTTTTGAAGATGAGGCCCCTGGAGTACCATTAGGTGTCCAAGATTGTTCAGTCCTTTTCAGGATACGAATCTGAGACTTTGGGTTCTCAGTTGGTTTCTGAACATTGTTAGCAAAAGTAACTTTCTTGGTAACCTTATCTGATTTAACAGACTTAGGTCCAACATTTGATTTGACAATCGGTTTTGGTGGAACCTTTTGCCTATCAACTGTTGAGTTCACCACAGGCTTCCTCCATGAGTTTTCCATCGCAATCCGATTCCTTCTATCATAGTGCATTGGACGAGTGTTCCTCATTTGAAAATTGTTTTGATGATAAAACGGTTGTTGTTGTTGAGGAACAACTCTCCTATGAGGTGGCACATAATGATCAATTGGCTTTCGCATAGAATTCCTCACTTCAACTTCGTGCCTCTTGTGCCTTACATATGGGCACTGAGCAAGTAAATGCCCGCGTTCCCCACATTTAAAGCACGCACGGTACTCTTCAAAAACATTTGGAGCATTTGGTTGAGCAAATGATCTAACAGGGTATTGATCATTGTACTGTTGCTTCCTTAAACTCTCAGGGAGTGGCCCTTTTGAGTAAGTAGGCTCATTGAAACCATTAGCTCTGTTTTTGGGTTTAACAAACTCTGTGACATGGACCTTTGGTTCTTGAGGAACATCCAAATACAACTTTTTCAACAAAGCTGGTGGAATTTCATTTGTTCTCTCATGTTTAGGGAACCAAATAGTACTTTCTTGCCAAATCTTTTCAATTTTAGCATAATTGGCATTTTTAATTGGAAAGTCCTCGTCAGAGATGATCTTATCGGATCCTTCCATCCGATAGAACACTTTGACAGGTTTGTCACATTGTTCGTTTTTCTCATTTCTCTCAAGATCTTTCTTAATCACATTAAGATCTTTCCTCACAACATTCTTCTCAGACTTTTCCACATGATGAACATTTCTCATTGGAACAATTTGAGATGATGAAACTGGTTCATTTGTAATGATGTGATTCTCTTTTGGAATATCACATACCTTAACAGTTTGATTACAACCAGTATCATCACTCTCTGAATCTGAGTCAACACTTTCAGCAGTAACACCCTCATCATTGATTCCCAATATCGGTCTAACATCGGAATTTGGATCACCAACACTTGAAGTGTTAGATTCATTTTCCGATGCTGAATCAGATTTTACCGAACTCTCCGGTGTCACTTGGTGACAATTATGGTTTTCAAAAAGAACCGGAGATGGTACAGCCCGATAATTGGTTGTTTTGTCATCAATGATGTGGTCTACCACATAAGCAACATTTTTGTAACTTTCTAACTTTTTGTTTACTTTTTCAGCAAAGCATTTGATGGCGGCCATTTCCAACTTGGTGTTTTCAATTTCATTAATGTAGTTGTTAATTGCCAATTGTTTTAAAGACAAAGTATTTTTCAAGTCAGAAATGTCCTTTTTGTAGCCATCTAATACTTTGTTAAAAGCATTCAACTCTTTGCGAGTAGATTGACTGTTCATGATAGCACTATCGCGTTGAATACGGAGTTGTTTAACCTCCTCAGTCAATCTATCACAAGCACCACAATATTTTTCACTAGTATTGTCAGTACTACAAGCAGAACTTACAGGTTTTGGCGGGTCAGTCATGGCCATCAATGCAAAATGAGCTTCCTTTCCTGCAAAGAATCTGGAATAATCAATCTTTGTGAAAGCATCATCTGCAATGCACGACTTCCTGGTCATCAGAAAATCTGCTTCTGCAAGTAACTGATCAATATCTTCATCAAGAGAATTAACACTAGCTTCCGTATCCGAGTCACTGTCTGAATCAGAATAAACCGATTCACACTCCTCAGGAATGTCAGAAACAGTATCAATCACAACTCCCGATTTTGTCTCTTCATTTTCAACCTCAACATTAACCTCAGAATTAACCTTAACAGGTTCAAAATCACCATCCATCTCAGCCTCAGAATCATCACTATCAACCTTAGTTTCAACCTTCTCCTCCATCGTCACAGAATCTTCCAGATCAACCTGATATGCCACACAAGCCACATTTCCCCCAGTAGTTATCTCCTCAACACCTATCTGAATACTTGACCAGTCAAACCTCTCATCTTGTTGGGTAACCAATGCTTGATTGGTATTCTGTTGTTCAGCTGGTGTAGTGATTGGTATGACTGTTCGGTTAGTATTGTTTGGTGTTTGGTTTTGTGTCTGGTTTGGTGTGTTTGATTGTCTGTTTTGGTTGTTGTTAAAGTTGTTTTGACGGTTTTGGTAGTTGTTGTTGTTTTGGGAAGAAACTTGGTTTTGGTTTTGTTGTTGACGGTTCTGATAGGTAGCATTAAATGGATTTCTGTTGCCTTGTTTTGGTGGTTGAGTGCATTCACGTTTAAAGTGACCTTTACCTCCACAGTTAAAACAAGTCACTTTCTCCTTATTGAACCCGTAGGTTGTATTAGGAGAAGTTCCCAAGTCGGTTCTACCTGTTTTCTCAATAAACTCCGTTGCTCTTCGCATTATGCTTGCAAATGCCCATTGGATGTCAATGAGTTCCATTTCCTCCTTATCAATTTGTGCGTAGTCTTCATTGGTCAAGTTGTTATTACCAATTTGACTAGCAACTAATCCATTATAGGAAGAAACCATTGCAGAGACTAAAGCAATGTGTTGCTGAGCAACTTCAACTGTCACATTTCCAAGATTGGAAGTTTCCAAAACTACAGTTGGTTGGTTAGATTGGTTCAATGGTTGTGGTTGAGTTTGACCAGCAGTGTAAAAAGCTGCTTGTTGTTTTGGGGAGAATGGTGGAATATATGAATATTGATATGGAACTTGTGGTTGTGGTTGTGATAAAGATGAAGTTTGTTGATGGTAATTAATGATAGGTGATTCTACAGCATTGGATATACAAGCAACATGTGGTGTAACTAGCCCTCCAGAACTTGTACTTGCTGGAACTAAAGATCCTCCAAAGTATAAGTTTGGATTCTGAGGAATCTGTGCTCTCCTAGCCTTCCTCTTCTCTTCCAATTCCTTGTTTTCCAGCTTCTCGATGAACTCTTGAAGAGACCAGTATTGAAAAGCATCCTTCTCCTTTAGAACATCCACATGCTGATCCCAGTTAGGTGGTAATGCTTCAGCAAACTTGTCCACCTGTTTTGCCATAGGAATCTGTACACCATAGCTAGACAATTCAGATATCAAATGATTATATCTAGGAGTTAGTTCTTTCAAAGTTTCATTTCCAACATAAGAAAAATTCTCAAACTCCTTAACAAGTTCTTCCATCCTCAAATTCCGAGTCTTCTCATTTCCATCATGCTTCCTTTTAAGCATTTCCCACAATGCCTTAGAAGTTGTGCAAGTCCCGAACTGATGCAAAAGATCATTTGTAATGGCTTGTGTCAGTTGTGAGAACGCCTTCTTTTCCACAGCAAACTTCTTTTTCTCATCCTCCGCCATGCTCTCCAATGGCACTGGTTCACCTGTGTTCTCCAGAACTGGTGGTGTGTATCCTTTAGCAATCATGTTCCATGCTTCAGCACCTTCTACTCCCATGCCTTCCAAGTGTATCTTGAACTTTTTCTGCCACTGATTGTATTCTTGAATCTCCATGAGCTTCGGTGGCCGAGTCCCGCTACCTGAAGACAAATCACTAATCAGTGTGGAAATAGCATTAGTAGTTTGAGTGTTTACCACCGCTGCTGCTACTCCCCAGTAGTCAGACTGTGGTACTGTAGGTGCACTCTGAGTCATGTAGTTAACCGGCTGCGAAGACTGTGTGTTAGTCTTCTGTGCTGCCACTGTCCATGGGTCCATCACCTGCTGTTGTGGTTGTGCAGTTGCTGGTGTAGGAGTAGTCTGATAACGCCACATAGTCACGCACTTCGAGAAATTCGACACTTAGAAAAATTTACCAAAAACTATCCTAGGTTCGCCCAAGAAGCTTTCAGGTTCGTCCCTTTTAATTCAGGTTCGCCCAAAAATCTCTCACCCGAGTGTAAAAAATTCACCAGAAAGTAAAATCACACAAACAAGTTCTACGTTCGTCCACAAACAACTAGGTTCGTCCGTTTCTGATTTACCTTCGTCCGCCCGATGTCCCGAACGTGAAAAATTGGACCCGAATGTAGAAAATTCAAATGAAACACTCTACGTTCGCCCTAAAACACCTAGGTTCGCCCAGAAATACCCTCTCCTTCGACCAAAAACTCACACGTTCGCCCACAAGCTCTTGGTTCGCCCATATCTGAACTTTTGAAAAACGGTTACACTTTGAAAAACGGTTATTTTGATCACTGATTTTCAAAAGTTTGTGGATTTGATTGATCTTGATCAGGTTATGCTTCGGAGATGATTTGGAACAACTTTAATACTTGGAATTTTGAATTTTAACCACAAAATCACCTCTAATTCTTTCAAAAACACTCAAAAACCATTTTTATATGAAACCAGATGTGAATTGATGAAAATTATGTCCAAATCAGCTCTGAGTTTATCAATTTGTTGTTGTATGATCCTCTACGCTCTGATACCACTTTGTAGAGGAAGAATTTGACAACAATACAGGATTATATGATCATACAAGTTGCTAAACCAGGTGCGGAAACCCTAGCTTAGAACAAACTGATATAAACTCAATCAAAACACAATCAAGATCATTTTAAATGCTTTTCATAGATTAACTTGTTCAAATAAACGTTTACAGACTCAATACAGTTAATCCAAAACTCAAACTATCACTCTCAAACCTCTCAAGAACACACACACTAAACACACACTCTGAATGACTCGTTATACATTACAAAAACTTGAAATCTATATATAGTAGCTGTACGTTCGCCCAGATGAACTGGTCGAATGTAAGCTTTTCCACATTCGCCCAGATGAACTGGTCGAATGTGTTCTTCTGTGCATCCCTGTTCCAGATTCGCCCACATGAAATCTACCTTCGCCCACATATTTTCTTCCTTCGCCCCTTCTGGTTCTCATTCGCCCCTTAACACATGTTAGTATCTAATCATTAGTCGCAAAACGGTATCTACACTAACTTAAAGTGTTCTTACTTCATAAAAAGAGAGCCTGCCCTTTTTCCATGTGAGTATCTTGAGCCCTAATGATAAAAAGAGAGCCTATCCTTTTTCCATGTGAGTATCTTGAGCCCTATTGAGCACACCCACTTTTTATATATATACTTCACATGCTCATTCGTTTGGACATGAGAGATATTCACCCATGACATGTTATAGTTAGAACTTGTATGACTTATGCATTTTGAGACCACATGCAAGGTGAGAGAGTGTGAAAACGATTAAGGTACCTAGGATCCACACGTTCCATTTTCATTAGCCTTAAATGAAAATTACCCTCACCTAGTTTGCCATTTTGAGCCTTAGCCTTTTTCATTTCTTCCATCACATCAAGCCCCTGTCATGGTTTTAGCAAGGAAGCAAGTTGAAGGCAAATGGGAAACTCTTGGGCGATCTTGGAATGCAATGTACAGACCATACACCGCGGTTTCGACCGGGCAAGTTTGGCAACAAAGAGAAGAAAGCCATAAAGAGTTAAAGTACCAAGAAATACAAGCAACAATCTAAGTTTATGTGTAATTTGAAAAAAAAAATGAAGAATAAGTCGAAGAAGCTCCAACAATAAAGAGGGCTTAGAGAAACAACTCTATATGAAGACTAATTTCTAGGACATTCCTAGCGGAGGTTATTAATTGAAACCCGCCAAATAGTTCGTGAAGTAGGAGGGTCAAAGTAAGAATTCTTTGGGGGAAAAGTTTCGCAAGCCCATTATCTAGAGTTCGACACCTTCTTGTGATGCCTCAGCCGCTACCAAAGCTAGCCATGACAGTAGACACCTTTCCTACCCTTTTCGTCACTCCATCATCATCACCCGTTTAAATACCTTTTGATTCACACTTTCTCGCTTATCTATATAGTGGTGGAGATTTAATTCGCATACAAGCCTATGATCTATGTGTGCCTTGGGGATGAATCTGAGTGATCACCCCCGAATACAACCTAATTGAAAGAGAGAAATGGTGAAGAACCAATGAAGTAAGACACTTGAGGGACGTTTTATTAGGCGCGCCAAGTCTATCCAAAACATCTACCAATGATGTATATAGTAGGTAGGACTCTTAGAAGGTAGTGTGTATGTGACTTGTCACATTACTCCTACTCATTTTTATTGTATAATCATCGCCTAGGTTTGGTTTACTTGAAGACAAGCAAACGTTTAAGTGAGAGGTATTATGATGAGCCATCATTTACACATATTTTACATGGGTACTTATCATCCTTTTTGCACATATTTATGCTTTTACCCTTAGAAAACAAAGCTAAATTATTCCTAATAGATCAATGCAGATATTTGGAAGCAACAAGCAAAAAGGAGCGGAAGCTGGCACAAAGGGAAGGAAATCGAAGACTTTGCAGCCTACAGCAGGTCGTGCTCCGGCCGTGATCCTACCAAAGATATTAGAACCTAAATGAAAAAACATGAAGTGTTGAAGAAAACTGAAGCAAGGAACCAAGAACTGAACAAAGTGAAGAACATCTAGAAAAGATTCTAGCTGAAGAGATAAAGATCAGAAAAGATTCAAGAACAAGATCTCTTTGAAGATATAGAAAATTAAAGACAAACACAACTCCTATCTGATGAAATCTGGGAAAGAAGACTGAAATCTGAGACAACGGAACCAGAGTTCTTGGACATACTTTGATATAAACGAAGTACAGAATTCCTAGATAAAGACTTCAAATTTCTGGAAAGAAATCTGAAATCTTGATAAGCGGAAAAGTTAAAAAGAATGCAACTTGACCCTAATCATTCATGCAAGGCTTTCTTTCCCTTTTCAACCTACAAAAACTACAAGTTGATGATAAACCATTTTTTTATCAACTTGGGTCAACTCTTCTCTATAAATAGAAGACATCATAAATCGAAGAAGAGCGTCAAGTGTGAATGTGAAAGTGTGTGATATACAAAGCAAATACGATCGAGTCTTAGATATATCTTTCACACATACTCCACACCACATTCGCACAAGCCATAAGGATTCTTTTGAGTCATTCATTTGTAAAGTTAAAGGTGATCCTTGTTAAAAGGTGGTCACTATATAAACTCAAAACTTCTTAAAAACCCGTGTGTTCTATTGTTTTTGAAAGTTTGATTTCTTATTCCGCACGTTGTATATATATTGTTGAAATCACATTGCCATTTGATTCAAAGTGAGACTTATACTTCTGGGACCAACACTTGGTATCAGAGCATCTTGAATAAGTTATTTTCAAAAAGATCGTAATCTGTTAAAAGAACTATTTAAGCTCAAATCTTAAACGTTTTAACCAGGTGTCTTAAATACCACTTTTGACAAATGACAAGCTTTCAATCTTGGAATTCTGCATTTCAGATGGGTTCTGTAAGTGCATTATTCATGTATGTCCCCAGCTAGTGATCTGGTACTTAATGTCGAAGGTTCAGATAATCAGAAAACGACCAAGATTATGAAGATGTTGAGTATTAGTAGACACATTCGAACCCACAGGGGGTCGAATGTAGTTCGACACAAGTCGAAGGTAGATTGAAAGATAGAGAAGGTTTCATTCATACCCACGAGGGGTCGAATGAACACATTCGACCTCATGAAAGGGGCGAATGTGGGAGCCTATAAATAGGGAAAAGTTAGTTATTTTTAGAAAGTTAGTTATCATTTGAGCTTTTCCCTAGTTTGTGTGTGTGTGACTCTCAATTAGGTCTAGGGTTCTAATCTGTAATATTCTTGATTTGATCTAATACAAAGAGTAAAGTTATAGAAATTACTCGGTGATTCGTTATCTTTTTTCATCACGATCGTTACGGTTTATTTCCGTATCATTTTGCACGACCGGAGGGGATTCCGCACCCTACGGTTGGTATTCGTGAGGTCACGGTTCGTGATTACGATCCTAAAACGAATTCTCAGGTTCAATGTCTAAGCCTCCCACTGTTGTGAGAGAGAAATACCCCCAATGGAAGGTCAGGACGATAAACTTCTTAAATGGACATGATCATCGTCTGTACCAATCCATTGTGAGCGGACCATACATTCCCATGACTGAAATTTCAGAAGTTCTAGCAACTGATAGAACACTAGCGATTCATGTCTCTCTTATCCCCAAGGATAAGAAATTATGGGGAGATGAGAACAAGGAAGCTATGGCTATTGATGAAAGATTTAAATCTTTAATGATCATGGCTCTTCCAAATGACATATTTTCTCATGTAGATGCTTGTTCATCTGCAATGTAAATATGGGATTAGTTGGAAAATTTGTGTGAAAGAGGAGACAAAAATGAGAAGAAGCAAAAGAACTAATTGTGTTTCAAGCTATGAATATTTTAAAAGTCTTCTAAATGAAACATTGTTAGAAACTTATAATAGATTTTCTAAAATCTTAAATGAGTTAAAGAAATATGGGTAACAAAATCGAATGATGAAAAGAATGTTAAGTTCTTAGGAGCTTTACCTAGAGAGTGGAGAACACTTACAATGACCCTAGCCTCAACCTTAGAGCTAGACAACATGAACCTCCATGATCTCTATAGCAATCTTATCCCCAGGGAAGATGAAATTGTTTTGACAATTTTGATCATAAGGGTAGTCAAATAGCATTATATTTCTCAACCCAGAAACTAGAATCCAGATCCTCACAAATAATTTCAACACCATGTGAAACAAAAGCATCGGATCCCAGATAAGACTATCTGGCCTTCACATAAGTCATTGCACTTCTTACCAAAACCTTTGAACATAGAATGTCAGGAAACCATGCATTCATGGGAAGGTAGATAGATCCAATGATAGAAAGGTAGAAAAGGCTGAAGTGACCTGTTTCAAATGCAAACTAAAAGGTCACTACTCAAATGAGTGCAAGAGCAAACAGCTGAGAGATGTTGCCTATTATGAAAGAAAGCTTGAAGAAACGACAGGTGGGGCTAGTTGGTTAAGATACATGGCTATCAGATGATGAAAAAGAAATGGCCAACTTCTGTTTTATGGCAGCTGAAAGATAAATCTGAGGATGAAACTCCCAGTTCACATGTAATATCCCCTAGTCATACTTTTGAAATTGAAAACGTAAAACTTGAGCATAAACAATTGCGAGATAAGCTTCGAAGAGAAACTGGCAAGTTTAAAAGCACAATCTGTGAGCTTGCCAAAATTCAGGATAAAAATATGAAGAAATTAAAAAAAAGAAAAAATTCTAGAAAAAGAAAACCTTTCACTGAAAGCTAAAAATCAGTTTTTATGAAATAGAGAGGCAACAATTGTACAAAAATTGGCAAGGTAATTCTATAAATGTAAGAAGTTTTTAAAAAGCAAAAGAATTTATTGATTACATTGAGGGCAAGCCCAAAAATTATGGATAAGGCCTAGGATATGTAAAAGGGATAAGCTCAACACACAAAAATTGTTTTCATAAAAGCTAAAGAAGATACATCTGGAGTTGAAAAAGAAAAATCTAAATGAACCAGTTAATATAATGAAAACAGAATCAAGCCATGATTTACGTCAAATAGGTCAAGAAATTCCAGAAATGTGGATTATTATATCAAATAGCATATCTGATATCAATTGTTGCATGTGTGCTGAAATTCTGAAAGTACTCCAAGCACATATCACCAAGAAAACTGATAAGGGCTATCATATTCCTGCAGCTAAAATCTACAAGGATATGAAGAATAAAGTTAATGTTAAGAAACTGTACTTTAAATCAGTACCCAGCAAGAGATGGGTACCAAAAATTCTCTAACTCTCAACATTGCAGGACCTTCATGTGCCCCAGATTTGGTATAATGATACTGGAAGCTCCAAGCACATGGCAGGAAATAAGAGCTTATTGAGTAGGTATGTAGCCAGAATTGGTCAACTTTGGGAATGGAATAAAAGGTAGGACCTTAGTTTATGGAAACATTACTATAGGGCCTCTATCCATAGAAAAAGTATCATATGTTGAAGGGTTAAAATATAATTTGTTAAACTACGGACAATTCTGTGATAAGGGCTTTAAGGTAGTTTTCTGGCCTGATAAATGTGAAGTGATAGGAATCTTAGATAATGTGGTATATCTGATAGGTGAAAGAATTTGTAACATCCCGAAAATCCATTTCGCTTAATTACGCTATTAGGCGTGAATAAGAAATGACAAAACGAATTAAATAGTAGAATGAGCCTCCTATGGATAATAAAACGGGATGATAAGAATGTGGGTTATGTTCTAGTATGAAAAATTATCTAGTGGAAGTTATTATCTTTATAATGGGGAAGTATCACTAGAAAGAAACTTGCAAAGTTAAGTTTCATAATAAAATGGAAGAAGGGAAAACTTGAGGGGCTATTAGTGTAACCTCTTGGTGTTATTAAAATGGGGAAGAACACCCATTTGGGTGAAAACGTATTCAGCCCCAAAGGGGCATTCTAGAGCCAAAACTAGCCTAATAATCCCTCAATTGAAGAAGTTGATGCAAGGGATTGAAGTAGTAGATGAAGGGTGTGTTCTAGAAGGTTAATCTTCAAGGATTGAGCTTTGGTAAGAACCCTAATCCCTAAATTCGTGTAGGGTTCGAACCCCACATGTGGGTTTTGAGCAAATGATGTTAAATTCGTATTATTGCTTGATTGTAAGTGATATTGATCATCTCTAATGGTTTAGAGATGAGCTAATCACTAGAAGTTGCTTGTTTGCAAAAGATGATGATATTGGGTTTTCATTAGAGCTTTGATGTTGCTAAATTAGTTGTATACCCATGTAATTGTAGGAATAATGTGTAGTTGATGATATGCATGTGGAAATTGGTCATGATTGGAAGTGATTATGCATTTTGGTGGAATGTGTGTATTAGGAACTTGTACATTGAGCTTAGAATGTTGTATGCACACCAATTGTTTGATGAAATGTCTAGATGAGTATGATGTATGAATTTGTATGCAAGACTTCACAAATATGAAAGTAATGTGATAATAGATACAATTGATAGTAGGTTGACATGTGGATTGTATTAGAGAGTATTCATGTGGGAATTTATTGAATTATATGATTTGGTAACAAGTATGCATTAGTAGTGTGTACACTATGCTTAAATATTATGATGCACACCATGTGATGGTTAATTGGTATGATGAATGATATTGTATAGTAATGAAGTATGAATATGATGTTTATGGTGAATTTCATATGATCTAGTACATCAATATGGACATATGTTTCTAAGTAGGAAGTTTGTATAATTGGAAGTTGACTTTTTGGAAAGTCAACAATGACATAGGAGTTGGAATATTTGATAATGTGAACTATCATGTATGATAACAAGATGTGAATGTGATGTTTATGGTGGTCTAGTACATTAATATGGATATATGTTTATAACTAGATAGTTTGTATGGTTGACAGTTGACTTCCCGGCAAGTCAATAATGTAGAATAACATAGTTAGGCTCCCAAACATGATTGTGCGATTAGAAAGACTATGCGATGAATCTTATGTTGGTCTATGAGGAATACATGATGGTAAGTTGAAAATTACAAAAAATGTGGTTATGAATCTATGTCTTATGTATAATGGAAATTGACTAATGAAAGTCAATGTGATATTTGGTTAAGAATGGTTGTTTGTATGAATGATCATGTATGCTAATGATGTTGTAAACATTATGACATGAAAGGATGTGGATTATGTCAAGATAGGCACGAGCATGGAAGGTTAATGGATCATGAATAGGCAATGAAACAAACAAGAACATGAGGACTTGAGGTAAGTGACTTATGAACTAAACTCTTAGTTTAGTAAATGCATGTTTATGTATTAATTTAGAATGGGAAATAAGAATGAAATGGTAATTTATAGTAAGACAAGTGAATGAACATTAGTACTGAACAAGCATAGTTCACCATACGGTAATGAAGGTAGTTGGGATAAATGAGTAGAGGATATTTGTCCAGACCAGAGGGTTCTCCCTCTGATGACCAGAGGATTCTTCATCTGGTGACCAGAAGATTCTCCATCTGATGACTAGAGGATTCTACATCTGATGACTAGAGGATTCTCCATCTGATGACCAGAGGATTCTTTATAAGAAATACCACACATACCTTGATCAAGTCTCGGATTTGCAAATATTATCCTAGTACGGAATGATACATGTGATAGTAATGTTAACCATGTAATAGTAATGTCGGATTTGCAAATATTATCCTAGTACGGAATGATACATGTGCATGTAGTTTAATTGATACGTTGTTTGATGGTATCAAATACGGTAAGTAGATTGTCATGATTATGTAGATTGAAAATGTGACGTACATATGGGTACTGATGCTCGGGTTTGAGAGAGAGTTTCATGTATGTAAAGGTTGGTAATTATATGTAGATTGAGTATTGGATTGGAAACGTCATATTTGTCTTAGAGATTGGCGAAGAAAGAGTAACATGACGGGTCAAAGTAAGTTATATGAGGGAATTGTATGCTTGTATATATTGTGGGGTTATATGAGGGAATTGTGTGCTTGTATGTATTGTGGGGTATTGAGGGAATTGTATATTTGTATGAATTGTGGGGTTATTAACCTTTGTTATGTGAATGGTAAAGAAGATGCAGGTATGTAAGTGTGAATGCATGAGACTTGTAGGTTCGGTTCGGGGTACCACACCCGAACATGTAAAAAGGCGTCAGAACGAGATCATAGAGTATCAATGGATATTAATTCCGCATTATGAGTAATGTGCATTAAGTCACTAAATGAACTAACGAAATGGTTATTTGGTGTTCGCAGGTTGTCTTGTCTACCGAATAGAGTAAGGAAAGGACGGAAATCGAGCGAGGAGGCGGATTGTACGTGGTCACGATCACATAATCAAATAGAGATGAGTCACGTTGAATGTATTAAGAAATATTTTAAGATGTAACACCAAAAATACTTGGTAGATTCGGTTTCTAAACATTCAAGGTTGTTTTTACGAAATGAATTTTTCGGCTGGTAATTTTCCGCTGCGTATTTTCTGTATTACGATTTTAGGGTGTTACAGAATTAGAAAATCCATTTATTACATTGATTTTAATTAAAAATTGAGAAGAGAACCATTGTGTTTATTTTCTCAAACTTCAAGTGATAACTGGATATGGCATAGGAAACTTGCACATGTAAATTTCAAAACATTAAACATCATTGCCAATAAAAAGCTTGTTAAAGGCCTCCCTATCATAAAATTCAAAAAGGAAAATATATATGAAGCATGTCAAATAAGAAAATAAAATAGAAGTTCACATAATTTATTATTAGGTTCCTTAACAGCACAACCTTTGGAACTATTTCATATAGATCTGTGTGGACTAATCAGCAAGAAAAGCATGGAAGATAAGAAATACATACTTGTCATTGTTGATGATTTTTCAAGGTACACATGGGTTGACTTTTTGAGAAACAAAAGTGAAACTTCTGAATTAGTAATCAATTTTATCAGAAAAAATCCAAAATCACTTGAAACTAAAAGTCAGAAGAATTAGAAGTGATAATGAAAATGAATTCAAAAACTCCATATTGGAATCTTTTCTTATAAGAAAGGGAATTTCATATGATTTCTCAACTCCTAGAATTCCTCAACTGGAGTTGTAGAGAAAAGGAACAGAACACTAGCTTTTTAAAATCTGCCAACATACTTCTGGGCAAAGGCAATTGCCAATACCTGCTTCACAAAGAACATGACTCTAATCAACAAAAGACTTCATAAAACACCTCATCAAATATTTTACAAAAGACTTCTAAGTGTCAATTCTTACATATCTTTGGATGTACATGCTACATCTTTAATGATTTTGAAAGTTTAGAGAAATTGGACAGAAAAGCTGAAAAAGGAGTATTTCTGGGATACTCCCTGGCATCAAAAGCATACAGAGTTTATATCTTAAATTCTAAAATAATCAGAGAAAGTATCTATGTGTCTTTCAATGATTCATCATTAAGACTCAGTCCTAAAAACTCAAAATATAAAAACAGAACACTTTTCAAAATTCCAGATAATACTGAACAAATGTTAAATGAACTATGTGAAGAGATTCTGGGAGGTCAATGGGAAAGTAATTCAAAAGTTTGAGTGAGTTAGAGTTAAACTTAAATAATGAAAACAATCTGAGTACCAATGAGATTGGTGAAACATCTGGAAAATTAGTGCTGACAATCTGAATCAAGAAACAATGATTCCAGATAATGCACAATCTCAGTGGAACATCAGAATGAAGTCACAGATATTAATAATATCAAACCTTTTCATAATATGAGGTGGACCAAAAATAATTTGCCTGAAAATATAATAGGTGGTCCACAAAAAGGGATACAAACAACGGTTACAAGTGCTAATGAATGTTTGTGTGTAGGCTTAATAGAACCAAAGTCAACATCTGAAGCTTTGCAGGATCCAAAATGGATATATGCTATGCAGGAAGAACTTGATTAGTTTGAGAAAAGAAAAGTCTGGACATTGGTTCCAAAACCAAATGACAAATAAGTCATTGGAACCAAATGGGTGTTCAGAAACAAATCAGATGAACAATTTATAACAAGAAGTAAAGCCATATTGGTGGTCAAAGGTTACAGTCAAAGAGAATGAATAGACTTTGATGAAACCTTTGCTCTTGTGGACAGATTAGAGCAAGAAGTGTACCAAATGGATGTGAAGGTTCCCAGCTTTCCAAAAACATGTCTACAAATGGATGTGAAGTCAGCATTTCTAAATGGCAAGATTAAGCAAGAAGTGTATGTTCAACAACCACAAGGGTTTGTAGATCCCAGCTTTCCAAAACATGTCTACAAACTGGAAAAAGCCTTGTATGGCTTGAAACAAACTCCTAGAGCTTGGTATGAAACTTTGTCCAAATTTCTATTGGAATCAGGTTTCATCAAGGGAACTATTGATACAACACTTTTCACAAAAACACATAAAGGTCATATAATTTTGGTACAAATCTATGTAAATGACATCATTTTTGGGTCAACTAATCTAAATTTTTGCAAGAAATTTGAAACACTGATGACAACCATTTTGAAATGAGCATGATGGGTGAATTAACCTTTTTCTTGGGCTGACAACTCAAACAATCTGCATAAGGAATATTTCTTTGTTAATCTAAATATGTTAAAACTATTTTAAATAAATACCTTCTAGGAAAATACAGTTCACCCAGAACACCAATGGCAACTGGTTCCACACTGGGATCTGATACGGATGGAATTTCAGTGGTTATTCAAAAATATAGAGGGGTGATTGGATCTCTTTTATATCTCACTGCAAGCAGACTAGATATTATGTTTGCAACATGTTTTCTTGCAAGATATCAGTGCAACTGAAAGGAGTCTCATCTAACTGCTATAAAAAGAGTGTTCAAGTATTTGAAAGGAACTCCAGATCTTGGATTATGGTATCCAAAAGGTACAAATTTAGATCTTATAGCTTACACTGATGCAGATAATGCAAGTTGTAAAACAGACATGAAGAGTACCTTTGGAAGTTATCAAATGATGGGAGAGAATCTCATGTGTTGGGCTTTAAAGAAACAGAATTGTATATCAACATCCACAACAGAAGCAGAATATGTAGCAACAGCTAGTTATTGTTCACAAGTGATATGGATGCAGATTCAACTGAAAGACTATGGATTAAACATTGCAAAAACACCAATTCTTTGTGATTCCAAAAGTGCAATAGCCATAACATCAAATCCAGTTCAACACTCAAAGACCAAGCACATAGATGCCATGTATCATTTTATTAAAGACCATGTTAAGAAAAGTGATATTGAGATGTATTTTGTTCCCACAGCTAAACAACTTGTTGATATTTTTACCAAACCTTTAGATGACATAAACATTGAAAAAATCTGGAGAACAAATCTCATGTGATCATCTGAAAATTGAGACAGTTGTCATAAATGATAAGAGAGAATCTGAAACAAAACTCTTAGATAATGAGATTTCTGGTGAACTGTTGGAAAATTCCCATAAATCTGGAATAGAAACATCAAAACCATCCCTGATAAATGATGATTGAGAAGAGATTATGCAATTTTGAACCATGAAACACTTGGTTTCCATTTCGGTTGTAGGTGTAACCAACTCCATCTAACCATCTTTTATCAAGTCTTTCGATCGGTCATATTTCGTTAGTCTGATTATGGTTTATCCGATTTATCCGATCCTATGTTATCAATTATTATATTATTGTTATTATTATAACTTAAGATTATTATAATTTATACAAGCATGTATATATAACAAAATTTAGTATAAAACATAATCAAATATTAATCAAAGTGATGAAAAAATGGTAGAAAAAAGTTGAATTATTAAAAGATGCAATTGTTGGTAGTCGAGCATTGCCAATAACTAACTATAAAACTAATAAATAAAGAGATGTAGAAAACAAGTAATTACTACAACCGAGCCGAGCCAAGCCGAGTCGAGTTTTTATCTGCTTATATAAAAGTGAAGCATCTAAAAACAGTGACTACATCGTAATAAAATCCTGGATCTGCCACTGCTGGAAAATGGGCAACAAGCTGCGCCGTAACCAATGGCAAAACTTGAATCTCGAATCGGTGGAGGCCGGAGTCAATTTTTTTCGATCGGCAGTGGTCGGAAAATCAAATCAGTGGGTGTCGGACTCAACCCGTACTCAATTTACCTACAAAAATCACAAAATTCTACCACTGCGCCAAAAAAACGGTGGGGGGCGGGGCCCCTCGAGCCCTCAAGAAGCTACGTGCCCCTGGCCGCAACCCCCCTTCTGAATAGCAAATCCGATCTTACTGAATGAAGAGTAATTTGTCATATGGTAATATGATTTCGGGTCCGGGTTCATGAGGGAGTTTTGATTTGCAAAGTGCCATGAGAGTCCATCATCAACCACACAATAATCCTTTGAATTTTCATAATCATCATCATCATCATCATCAAGGATTCATGGTGATTCCATCGTTCATGAGAATTTCCCTTTTAGAATACGAACAATGCACGATCGCAATCGCCATAAACAAACTGTTTCGTTAGGCGAGTTTAATAAAGGGGAAAGGAGAGGAGTGCGATGAGTGATGAAGACGAGCTGAGTTTTACAGAAGATGGTCATGATGAAATGCTAGGGAAGAATATGAACATGAATGCTCACAGTGGTAACGAGTGAAATGGAATGATCAGATGGTGAGGCTTTTGGTCACTGCTTTATCTTACATAGGTGGGGATGCTTCCATGGAGTATGGAGGTGGGTCGCGAAGAAAGTTTACGAATTTGCAAAATAAAGGGAAGTGGAAATTGGTTTCTAAAGTTATGGCGGAAAGGGGCCATTTTGTTTCGCCGCAGCAGTGTGAGGATAAGTTTAATGACTTGAACAAGTGGTACAGACTACTTAATGAGATTCTTGGAAGTGGTACTTCTTGCGAGGTTGTAGAACACCCTTCACAACTTGAGGTGATGGATCATATTTCGGAGAAACTGAAGAAATGTGTTCGTATCATAAAGGGAATCGTTTACATCTTCCTCCTGACCCTGAACTACAGCAGTCGCTAAGGTTAGCTCTTAGAGCTCGAGATGATCACGAGAATGAAGCAAATGATGATGATGATTCTGATCAAGATGTGTTCATGGTTGTTCATGATGAATATGATGACTACCGCAGTCATGGTCGTAATTTGGATCAAAGAACAGCATGTGGAGTTGGGAAAGGATCTTCAAAGAGAGTAAAACAAAATGATGAGTTTCAGTTGAAAAACGTGCAGGCGGACATGAACCAAAAAGGTGTGAAGTCTAATCTTTTACAGGATCAATGGCTGAACAATCGATTGTTACAACTAGAAGAACAGAAGATACCTATTCAAGCTCAAATGTTGGAGTTAGAGAGAGCGGTTTGAATGGCAAAGATTTCAACAGAAAAGAGATACAGAATTGAAGATGATGGGGCTCAATAACAAGACGATGAAGATGGAAAATGATCAATTGGCGTTGGAATTGAAGCGTAAGGCGATTTCTGTGTTGTTTTGTGAAGTTTTGATGTCCGGAATGCTCGAGTTTTTACATCATTGGGTAGCTTAAAGTTCATCATAATTGTGTTTGGAAATTCTTCTAGCCTTGGTTTCAAAATGTGTGCCTGAGACTCAAGGTCTGTGAGCCAGTGAGGCGACCCTATGCCTCTCAGGGTCTTGAGACGCCGTCAAAATTAGGTTCTTTAGGCGTCCGATATGTGAAAACAGTCGAGAAATAATGAATGGTTTATTTGGTATAAGGTATCAGTGTAAAGATATAGCGAGAGAGAACCCTATTCTTGTGAACAGCTTTGACTTCAGTCAAACAATGGAATGCTACACACCCTTTGCAATTTGCACACCATCATGTCATTAAAGCAGTAAATGAAACGGTGTTCATAATTTCTGAAAGAATTGTATAGCTGGAAGCTAAGTTCATATATATAAGAAACATATATTAAAGCTAAGTTATATCTGTTGGACATATGGTATGTCCGATAGTAATTAAAGTCAAAGTCTATGTAACCCGACCCGGTACGATCCGAAGAGTTACACGTTGGTACACGAATCAGATAAGTTTACATTTAGGTGGTTTATTATTTGTGAAATAATAAATTGTTTGAACTGGAGGGACTTAATAGTAAAAGAGTTTATTATTAAAGGAGAATCCTAGTTGATTACTAAAAGGGGTTATGTGTAAGTTTTATTGTTATAAATAAGGGATTAGGGATCAAACCCTAATCACAAGTTTTATGAGATAAAAACACACATACACCCACTTCTCTTCCCTTGGTCGCCGCTACCACCACTCGGCCTCCTCCCTCCGCCGCCAAGCAACCACCGCCGGTCACCCCTTCCTTCTGGTTGGTTCGTGCTCGGTTTGTGATACTTCCTACTAGCGAGGATTCGTTGTAACCCGCGTGTTGCAATCCCGGTGTAGTCGTCAAAGGTTGATTACTAAACCCCCTATGGTTGTGAATATTATTTATTTGTTTATACGCATTTAACCGAGATCCTGATTGGGAATATTTTGTTAATTGGATTAATAAAATCTATTATTATTCACTATATATATGAATCGCAAATATATATATATATATGTATAAATATATTTCGGTCAAAATAAAATAATAATAATAACCGCTTCCGCTTCGTATACGATACTAAGATTCCCAACAGTGGTATCAGAGCCACGGTTACGCGCGTATAGATGGTAAAGTTATAATTTTGATCTTTGTTTTATTTGTCAAAATTTATTTTTTTATTTTGACAAAAGATCAAAAGCTTTTAGTTGTTCATGTTTGTGATGTGAATCGAGCCCTAGGTTTCTGACCCTTGTCATGGTTGTGTTTGTGATTGGTTTTATTTTATCTTTATCTTTTATTGATTTGTATTTTTTATTACGGATATTGGATCCGGTGTAATAGATAGGATTAGAATAGTTTTGTTTTATTTTGTATTTCAAATTTATTTGTAATCCTACAAGTACAAGATCAAGATGAAGATAAAAAGGCGAACAGGTTCCATGAAGATAGAGATCTCGGGTCAAGTGGGAGTTATCAAATAGTTTTGAAACCCTTTTAGACTAGTTCGTTTCGTTTCTGGCTAAAACGAAATGGGCGACCTGTTAGGGGCTCGATTCGGTTATTTTATTTTATGTTTTGTGGTTGTGTTTTATTTATTGTAAATAATCGAGATAACCCAAAATAAATAAAATTTTTCACAATCATGACAACTGGTTTTGTTAAAACAAGTTTTATAAAAACCGAAAAGCATATTTAATAAAAGGAGTTTTATTAATATTAAAACAAGTCCATTCGCGATAATACGACCAACGTAGTTTAAATAGGGTATTTAAAACTATACCGTGTCGAGTGTTGAAAGTAGTTTCAATTATCACGAACAATATAAAATTGGATTTTATAAACTATTGTGTGACTCACATCATGCTAACGAGTCATTCAAAATATTTATGGTAAATATTAAAATTAAATCCCAATTTTAATTGATGTTTTTATGCCACCCTTAACGAGTTAACACTTCTTCTAAATCGAACCCAGAAGTTAGTGCCGAACCCTGCTCTGGAGGTTGATCATGTAAGAAGGTAATCACCACGTTTCCTGTGTAACATAGGCCGGTATTACAGTTAACAGTAAAGGACCAAACATCGCTTGTTTATCAAGTGGGCATAGTTGGGGTTAAACATACATCGCTCCTAGCGATAACCCCAAAATGGAGAGTTGTGTAGTGGACACAATTAACAATCGTTGTTTACCTACCTAATCATACCAGTGAACAGTGCTTAGCCAGTTCACTATGTATTGATGAATCGGGGTCTCATCCTATTTAATTTTGTTTTGGGTCATAATACAATTAGGATATTTAAAACATGAAATACTAATAAATTAATTTTGAACTTTGTAGATGTCAAACGAAAACATTTCCTCCTCCCAATTCTCTCTCAAGTCCATCTTAGAGAAAGACAAACTGAACCACTCCAACTTCATGGACTGGCACCGCAACTTGAAAATCGTTCTCAAGGCGGAGAACAAACTGTATATTCTTGAAACGCCAATCCCTGATGAACCCATCAACCAACAAACTAATGCTTACAGAAACTATGCTAAGCACTTCGATGACTCTATGAAAGTCTCGTGTTTGATGTTGGCGTCCATGATCCCTGAACTTCAAAGGACCATGGATGACAAGATGGCATATGAGATGAATCAGCACCTGGTGGAAATGTTCCAACAGAAGGCTCGTCATGAGAGGTTTGATGTAATGCGATTACTCATAACCACTCGTATGCAAGAGGGTACATCAGTTAGCGCTCATGTGCTAAAGATGAAGGCTTATGTTGATCACTTAGCTCGTCTGGAATCTCCCTTGAGTGATGAGCTAGCTGGGGATATTATCCTCAACTCATTGCCCAAGTCATATGATCAGTTCACTATGAACTACAATATGAATGGTATGGAGAAGACACTTGCAGAGTTGCATCAGATGCTCAAAACTGCTGAGGTAAACATACCTGGTAAAACTGCACCAGTGCTAATGATCAGGGAGGGACAAGTTAAGAAACCTAACACCAAGAAGAAAGGCAATCAGGGCAAAGGGAAGGGAAAGGGCAAAGCTGTTGCCAACAAGAAGCCTCTGAAAGATGCCAAATGTTTTCATTGTGATGAAACTGGGCACTGGAAGAGGAACTGTGCTAAGTACTTAGTTGAACTGAAGCAAGCCAAAGCTTCTGGAGGAGAGTCCTCAGGTATATATGTTATTGAAATCTTTGCTTTTTCTAGCAAGACATGGGTGTTTGACACAGGATGTGGTTTCCACATTTGTAATGTTTTGCAGGGACTAAGAAAGATTAGAAAGCTGAAACAGGGCGACTTGGAGGTCCATGTTGGCAATGGACAAAGAGTTGTAGTGAAGGCAATAGGAGAATATGTTCTTTTACTTCCTTCTGGTTTAGAACTTGTTTTGAACAATGTTTATTACATTCCTAGTGTGACTAGAAATATTGTTTCATTTTATGCTTTGCATGGACAAGGTTTTAATTATCGTTTTAATGGTGAATTTATTTCTGCTTATTTTAACGATGTATTTTACTTTGATGCAAAACCCAACAATGGGATCTATGAGATAGAAATCCAAAACGATAACATATTATGCAATATCTCCCATAAACGTAATAAGTTGGACTTTAATGATACGTATATGTGGCATTGTAGACTTGGTCACATAAGTGAGAATCGTGTTAAACAACTCAAAACCACAGGAATCTTAGATTCCAAGGGTTCTGAGTCGTTTGGAAAATGCGAATCATGCTTGAGTGGGAAGTTAACAAAAGCACCTTTTTCAAATGTTGGAGAAAGAGCTAATGATCTGTTAGGACTTGTACATACAGATGTATGTGGTCCATTCAGAACAATGTCAAGACATGGAGAAAGATACTTTGTTACATTTACTGATGATTTCAGTAGATATGGTTATGTTTATCTTATGAAGCATAAACATGAAACTCTTGAAAAGTTCAAGGAGTACCAAAACGAAGTAGAAAATCAGCTAAATAGAACTATTAAAATGATTCGATCAGATCGAGGTGGTGAATATCTTAGTCAGGAATTCATCGACCATCTAAAGGATTGTGGAATAGTTTCACAACTCACTCCACCTGGAACACCGCAACATAATGGTGTGTCTGAGCGGAGAAATCGAACTCTATTAGATATGATTCGATCAATGATGTGTCGAACAAACCTTCCAAAATCCTTTTGGAGTTATGCTTTGGAAACTGCCGCAAGACTTGTGAATATAGCTCCAACAAAGAAGGTTGATAAAACGCCTTATGAGATATGGCATGGAAAGAAACCTCATGTATCCTACCTTAAAGTCTGGGGATGTAATGCTTATGTCACTCTAGAATCTTCGGATAAACTAGATCCCAGAGGCGAAAAAGTGGTTTTCGTCGGATACGCTAAGAAGATTGGTTACCTGTTCTACCACCCCACTGAAAATAGGATTTTCACTAAACGTAGAGGCACTTTCTTGGAGGAAGAGCTTCTGGCGCGAGGGATTGGAGATAACCATGTGGATCTTGAAGAAATTCGAGAACCACAAGTGACTGAACCAGTTGTTCACACAGAACCAGAGGTAACTGATCCAGTTGTTGAAGTTGAGCCTGAGAGGACTCAAGAAACAACAGAAACACCAAGTGTTCGAAAAAGTATTAGGGATCGTCGTGCACCTGTAAGGTATGACGATATCTTCATGATTGATGAAGCTGAGCCTGCTACTTACAAAGCTGCAATCTTGGATTCGGAATCCAAGAAATGGCAAGAAGCCATGAATGCAGAGATGCAATCCATGTATGATAACCAAGTCTGGGATTTGGTTGATCTTCCTGCCGAATGTCGGACTGTGGGAAACAAATGGATCTTCAAGAAAAAGACTGACATGGATGGGAATGTGCAAACCTACAAAGCAAGGCTTGTAGCGAAAGGTTTTACTCAGACTCAAGGAATTGATTATGAGGAAACTTTCTCGCCAGTAGCCATGCTTAAGTCTATTAGAATTCTACTTGCCATTGCTGCATATTATGACTATGAGATATGGCAAATGGATGTCAAAACCGCGTTCCTTAATGGACACTTACTGGAAGATGTCTATATGGTTCAACCTGAAGGTTTTGTCGATCCAAAGAATCCTAATAAGGTGTGCAAGCTGAATAAATCCATCTATGGATTAAAGCAAGCATCTCGCAGCTGGAATCTCCGTTTTGATCAGAAAATCAAAGAGTTTGGTTTTATTAAGAACGAAGATGAACCGTGTGTTTACAAGAAATCTAGTGGGAGCTATATCACTTTTCTTATACTGTATGTAGATGACATACTGATCATTGGAAACAATATCCCTATGCTTAAAGATGTTAAGGCATGGTTGGGTAAATGTTTCGCAATGAAAGATCTTGGTGAAGCCGCTTATATTCTGGGAATAAAGATTTATAGAGATAGATCAAAGCGGCTGTTAGGTTTAAGTCAAAGTACATATATTGATAAGGTCATACGACGCTTCTCAATGCAAGACTCGAAAAGGGGGCTCTTGCCCATGGCACATGGAACCATTCTTAGTAGCAAACAGTGTGCAAACACTGAAGAAGAAAAGAAGAAAATGGAAAGGGTTCCATATGCTTCTGCTATTGGTTCCATCATGTATGCCATGTTGTGTACTAGACCTGATGTCTCGTATGCTCTTAGCATGACGAGTAGATATCAACAGAATCCGGGAGAGAGTCACTGGGCTGCAGTGAAGAACGTTCTTAAGTACTTGAGAAGGACTAAGGATATGTTCTTAATATATGGAGGACTGGATGAGGAGCTGTCAGTTAAGTGTTATACTGATGCAAGCTTCCAGACTGATCGTGATGATTCAAAATCACAAACGGGATATGTTTTCATTCTGAATGGTGGGGCTATTACTTGGAAGAGCTATAAGCAAAGTGTGGTTGCCCAATCCACCTGTGAATCAGAATACAATGCTGCATCGGATGCTGCAAAGGAGGCTGCCTGGATGAAGAAGTTCATTACTGATCTCGATGTTGTGCCTAGCATAAAGAAACCAATCGAGATATTGTGTGACAACACTGGTGCCATTGCTCTTGCAAAGGAACCAAGGTCACATCAGACCACAAGGCATATACTCAGGAAATTCCACTATATTAGAAAGATAGTAGAACGTGGAGACATCGTGATAAACAAGGTTCATACAGATCTAAATCTGGCTGACCCCTTTACTAAGCCTTTACCTCAAGCTAAACATGAGGAGCATGCTGGAAAGATAGGGCTTAGAGTTGCTAGACAGTGGGCATGATCCGTAGTTAGTATTGGTGTTTTATTTTGAACTATAACAGTTATTTGATTTAATGAGTTAAATGCAAATTTAAATATTTATCAACTGTGTTCATTAAAATCGTCCAAGTGGGAGATTGTTGGACATATGGTATGTCCGATAGTAATTAAAGTCAAAGTCTATGTAACCCGACCCGGTACGATCCGAAGAGTTACACGTTGGTACACGAATCAGATAAGTTTACATTTAGGTGGTTTATTATTTGTGAAATAATAAATTGTTTGAACTGGAGGGACTTAATAGTAAAAGAGTTTATTATTAAAGGAGAATCCTAGTTGATTACTAAAAGGGGTTATGTGTAAGTTTTATTGTTATAAATAAGGGATTAGGGATCAAACCCTAATCACAAGTTTTATGAGATAAAAACACACATACACCCACTTCTCTTCCCTTGGTCGCCGCTACCACCACTCGGCCTCCTCCCTCCGCCACCAAGCAACCACCGCCGGTCACCCCTTCCTTCTGGTTGGTTCGTGCTCGGTTTGTGATACTTCCTACTAGCGAGGATTCGTTGTAACCCGCGTGTTGCAATCCCGGTGTAGTCGTCAAAGGTTGATTACTAAACCCCCTATGGTTGTGAATATTATTTATTTGTTTATACGCATTTAACCGAGATCCTGATTGGGAATATTTTGTTAATTGGATTAATAAAATCTATTATTATTCACTATATATATGAATCGCAAATATATATATATATATATATATATATGTATAAATATATTTCGGTCAAAATAATAACCGCTTCCGCTTCGTATACGATACTAAGATTCCCAACAATATCACATATGTGTTAGTTGATAGAGGTTAAAAAACAAAAGGTTGTTTAAACCCGGTCGTAACATGAACTGTAGGAATGAAATCAATTTGTAACCCTTTACTTTGAAACGGGTCAAACCCGATCCTTTTACCCTTAAAAACCAGGTTGGAATGTTGGATCTCAAATCGGTCTCACCGAAAACGAGTTTAACTTTCCTTGACCAACTCGACCCGGTTTCAACATGCCCACGCCTTTAGGTGTTCATTAATGATTATCCTTTATTTTTATATCAAGATTAATTTCTATGATTTAATAAAAAAATTTTTTTTTTTGAAAATTCATGTTATGACTATTCTTCTTGTTAAGCGTTTGTAACATGATGTTTCAACCGACTAGATTGTCTAAATCAATAATAATTGGTACTTAAATATGTATTTAACCCAACATTTAAAGTTACACTTTTATATAAAAGTTTTGAACCTAGGAGGACTAACTTGTCCTGCTCAACTAGGACGTCCTCACCAATCCATGATGCCTTGATTGATTAAATTTGTATAATATGCTTAACCGAAACAAAAGTTATAATGCCATTCATAATACACAAACAAAAGCATATTATGAACGGTAAAAAGGGGGGACAAGAAGAGAACTTGTGAAGTATAACAAAGCTTGTTGTAAAAAAGAAAACTACAACTATAGACTTGGGGATATGATGCGGTAACTATCATCCATACTAATCTTTAGCCTAATGATATCTTGGTATGTTTAAAAGTGCCGCTTGCCATAGAGGTCGAGGATCCAAGTCCTGCTATGCACTGTGAAGTAGAATTAGGAATAATTTAGATAGATGTGTGAATAACCATTTAAAAACATATGGAAGGCACACAAGCAAGCATAAAAAAAGCATGCTATTATGAGCTCACATAATGGTGATCATTAAGCTTGTGAAGTACAACATACCAAAGACACTTTATGTCCCAAGCTTAAAGGTTCATAAAATTTAACACATAATCATCATAAATATGTAATGTGTTATGACATGGCAATAGCGTGTCCGTAACAAAAATAAAGTACCCAACCCATACATAATTCAAGCAGCCAGTTGACATATCAAACATGCGATAACCCACTCTTTGTCCTACTATAACCCTATAATAATTGTGATTAAACAGAGAATAATATCTAAAATAATCACAAAACAATTTGTTTTCTTCGTAGAAAACCAACAGTTGAGCTCACCTTAGATCATCAAACTAAGTTTATTTACAAACCATGACATCCTCCTTAACTCGTCAATCATTTGAACCAAAATTAAATTTTTTTTTTTGAAAATAAATCTGCGTACTTTCATTCAGGACAAAGAAAAAACATTAAGATAGCGGACAGGCGGGCAAAAAGCTGCGTTGCCACCCTTTTCTGAATAGCAACTTAAATTAAATATTATTAAGCTTTTTTCAACAGATTGGAATCATAACAAACTTAAATAAATTCTTTCAAACTTTAAAATTAATTATTTTAATATTTTTCATTATTTAATTTTCAATTTGATAATATTGTTCATTATTTAATTTCCAATTTGTTTTATTTAATTAATATTCGTACTCTGTTTTTTCATTTTTCATTAAGTTATTCCCACTTGTCACATAAACACACTCCTTTTTGGCTTTTACTCTTTTACCCTTCTTTCTGGGAACTTTTCCTGGGACCCACCTTCCTCCCAATTCATTGAACCTTCAATCAAACCCTCTTTACATTAATATTATCATCATCATCTCCTTCCATTCACTACACAATTCTCTGCTTTCATCACCATGTTTTATATACCAAGTCATATCACTGTAAGTCTATTTCCATGATTTATATACCCAAATCACTTCAATTACTGTATTTATCCCCTTCATCTAGGGTTTGCTTTGCTTTTCTTGATTCCATATCCTTCATTTGAGTGATTTGTTAAGATTTCTACATCAAGTTCCTATTTTTATTTGTGGGTTTGGATCTTTTTCTTGAAATTACTCTAGAATGATGTGTTTCTTGAACAATTTTTTGTGTTATTGTAGTGTGAATTGATGCTTGTTTTAAGAGGAAATTAGGGTTTTTTTTTATATTTCTTTTTTGTTGCTGTTAGATGATTTAGATTGGTGTTTTGATGGAGGGTAATTTGTCATCTGGTAATATGATTTCGGGTTCGGGCTCGGGTTCAGGAGGGAGTTTTGATTTGCAAAGTGCTATGAGAGTTCATCATCAACCACAGAATATTCCTTTGAATTTTCATCAGCATAATAATAATAATAATAATAATAATCATAATCAGAACCCTCAGTCTGCTAGAGAACAAGGATCCATGATGCTTCCTTCTGTTCATGAGAATTTCCCTTTTCGGATAGGAACAGTTCAAGATTGTAACCGTCATAATCAAACTGTTGCGTTAGGGGAAAGGAGAGTGAGTGCGATGAGTGATGAGGATGAGCCGGAAGATGGTCATGATGAAACGCGAGGAAAGAATATGAATGCGAACATGAATATGAATATGAATGTGAACATGAATATGAATGCTTCACCGTGGCAACGAGTGAAATGGAATGATGTGATGGTGAGGCTTTTGATCACTGCTGTGTCTTACATAGGTGAGGATGCTTCCATGGAGTATGGAGGTGGGTCGCGAAGAAAGTTTGCGAATTTACAAAAGAAAGGGAAGTGGAAATCGATTTCTAAGGTTATGGCGGAAAGGGGTCATTTTGTTTCGCCACAGCAGTGTGAGGATAAGTTTAATGACTTGAATAAACGGTATAAGCGACTTAATGAGATTCTTGGACGAGGTACTTCTTGTGAGGTTGTTGAAAACCCGCCGCTTCTTGATTTGATGGATCATGTTCCAGAGAAACTGAAAGAAGAAGTTAGGAAGATTTTAAGCTCTAAACATTTGCATTATGAAGAAATGTGTTCGTATCATAACGGGAACCGTTTACATCTTCCTCCTGATCCTGAACTACAGCATTCTTTAAGATTAGCTCTTAGAGCTCGAGATGATCATGATAACGATGGAAATGACGACGATGATGATCAAGATCCATACATGGATGAATATGATGACTACCACCATCATCATCATCATCGTGGTGTCAATTTGGATCAGAGAACAGCTTGTGGAGTCGGTGAGGGATCTTCAAAGAGGGTAAAACAAAATGAAGATCCTCAGATGAAAAACATGCAGATGGACATGAATCAAGAAGGTGGGAAATCGAATCTTTTGCAGGATCAATGGCTGAACAATCATCTGTTACAACTAGAAGAACAGAAGATACATATTCAAGCACAGATGTTGGAGTTGGAGAAAGAACGGTTTAAATGGCAACGATTTCAAAGGAAAAAAGATGCAGAATTGGAGATGATGAGGCTCGATAACGAGAGGATGAAGATGGAAAATGATCAACTGGCGTTGGAATTGAAGCGTAAGGCGATGTCTGCAGATCTTAATCAATAAGGTTTGTCAAAAAAATATATTGAAAATACTTATTTTTGGTTTCTTGATTTTCCTATTGTGGTTAGCTACTTTTTTTCTTGTTGAAGTATGAAACTTATGTTAGCATTATCTGTTAATTACTGATTAGTAACTGCATTCTGTGCTTTTTTGTGACGTTTTGTTGTTGGAATACCCGAGTTCTTCCTTAAGTGATAGGACTTTGGGTAGCTTGAAGCACATCATAATGGTTGTAACAAAATTTTCTCTATACTCACATGTTCTAGCCATGGTTGTAGAAAGCGCGCCTGAGATCAAGGCGATCAGAAGATATATATGCAGTTAATTAAATTACATGCTATGTGTTGATTATTATGTATTTTCACCACTGAGTATATCTACATACTTGGTAGGGGCAGGTCTCCTTATTTTTCAGTATGTGAATATTTTCTTGTTAAATGTTTGTGACATGATGTGTCAAACAACTTGAGGGTCTAAATAGACAATAAACGGTCCTTAAATATGTATTAGAAGTTCAAAACAAAAATTTTAAGTTACGCTTTTATAAACACAATGTTCGGTTTGAAAACATGAATGGGTTCAGTTTGAAATGGGTTATGTTCGGTTTCAAACCAGTTTTAATGGAGTTCTTTAACTGATTAACCCAAAGGCCTGCTTGCATAACATTATATGTGAAAAAATACATTGTGACATACAAAGGAGACATGATGTGGTAATTATCATCCATACCAATCTTGGTCTTCATCTACAAGGAAGCAAGCCAAAAGAAGCATACTCTTCATAACTCACATGAGGAGTTATGCTCATATGACTTATGAACACCAACATATGGATGATGCACTATATCTAGAGCTTAGAGCATTTCTGAATGGCTTGAATTTCAAACCACCAAAAATCCTCATCATTAGCACGCTACATCAGCTTTTAAACTAACTCCTTGTCCAACCGCGAACAATTCCAAACCTTCACCTTACCATTCACATCATCACTTACTTTTACAATTATTATTTAACCTATATTTAATTTGTTTCTTCTATAATAAATTATTCTTTTATAGTTGTATAAATTAAATTAATAGCATATTTACGTATATATTCAATCAATAGAATATATTAAATAAACGAAATTCAAAGGTGGTTGATTAAAAAAAACATCGATACAATTATTACATTAAATATTTGCAATAAATAATTTTAGAAAACACACCTAAACCTAAAAATAAAAAACATACAACAAAAAAACTAAAAAAAAAGTATATATTTCTTTATACGTTACCATTTAGGGTGAAAAGTTTCGGACCGTTCAGATTTCGGACGCATGCACGCACCTCCTCCGTCGGTGCCCTTGTTCTGAAATGGGGGGTTTGGATTTCCGAGTGGTGCCAAGGTGACACCGTTGAAGATGCTCTTAAAAGCTCATGATAACAATCACAAGCCTTTAAATGTGTTATGCTACTACAAAAAAAAAATTATTGTGTACGTAAAAGAAATAGTACCCAATGTACAAATTATCATGAGGATCATACCATGATTCAAAGCAATGGCTTTACATAGCAAGGTATGTGGGAGGCACTTCTTATGACTACAATACTTGTATCAAATGAACAATATTCGAAACACTGATCAAAACATATTCATCTAGATGATTTTCTTTAAAAAAGGGTAATCATTTAAATTACAAAATTGAACTACTCTCTCAATCTAAATAAGCTATCATACTTATTATAACGTTGACGATTGATCAAAGATTCTATGGCACACAATATTCTTATTATCTCATATTAGATATTTTAAATTTCATAAAAGTTGATATATGAAGAAATAAATATGCCTAACTCTTTCAGTCTATGGGTAGATGATCTAGTTGATAGAGTAAGCACTGTAAAGATCAATTAACGAGGTTTTAGCTGAACCGTATGAGGATAAAACTTCTTACATGCTTCTTTTTTTATGGGGGAGGGGTGAGGGTAGTCTTTTTAATCTACATCTATCTCGATGAGCCATCCATCAAATTGTTGCAATTGGTAATTGATCTCGAGAGAAAGTAGAAACCTTCAAAAAGATTTTTTTTATGATCCTAACAAAAATCAAACATAGTTATTCGTGCCCACTATTCCTTAGTTCCTTGAAAAAAGCAATCAAACTTATAGAGACTGTTAAAGGTATCTTAGAAAAAAGGCAAAGATTTTTAAAATCAAACAAAGTTTCAATTTTAATAAGGTATTAAAAGTAAAGAAAACATAGTGATTAACATAAGTAAAATCTTAATTTAGTCACTAAAAAGTGCATTTTGCTACAAGTGTAGTTTTACGATCTCCATCCTATCAGTGAAGATCTTGCTTGTCTTAAGTCTTGTATAATATTTGTTGTAATGTGTCCCTTGAGAACCTATTTGAGTTAAGAGAACAACTTAAGAACTCCCTCTAACCAATCAAATATTGACATATCAAACCATATGATTTTTAAAAGAGGGGGTAGTAAGGTAATTTCACCGGATTCATTACCCCACCATCTCTTTCTTACACAATAAAAACATACATTTTCTTCTGATAGAATTTTTATTTTTTACATTTGATGGTGATGAACAATGAACTCGTATAATGATGATGATGAGCTAGATGCGATGAAAGAAACGCAGGTGGGATCTCGCTAAATTTGAAAGAAACCTAGGTGGGTGAGTATGTGATCGTCTTCGAATATAATAAGAGGATGATCAATAAATGAATAGCATGTGCTTTTGTATTTTGAATATTTCATAGCATCTATATTATTTTTGAATGTGATTTTGTATCCACCTTTTTCCAAGCAACATTTTACAGTAACAAAAATTGATGTTACACTAGTGTAAGCATTGTTTACGGTAATGTACAAATATGTTACACGCATGCAAGCTTTGAATGTAAGCACGGGGGAGACTATTTAGAAGGTTTTATCCCAAAAATGGTTCTTCAAGGTATGCGAGAGACTATGTAGAAGGAAATCTCATATCCATGAGGTTTGTATTTGTTTTTCTTCTTCGCTTTGTTTTTGTTATATTTTTTTATACAAATAGAATATAGATTATGTTCTAGTATATTATCTCCATATAGGGTCTGATTTATTTTTTGATATGGATTACATATACTGTTAATGTGGATTTACACCCGTGTACCGGGTAGTACATATATGTAAATTTAGGAATTATATACGATTAGACATTGTAAAGTCTGATACATTTTTTATATGGAATTATATACGATTATAATGTTGATGCGGATTTACACCTATGTACCACATATTACATATATGTAAATTTTGGGAATTATATATGATTAGCCGTTTTCGTTACAATTTATCAATTATCTTAAATTTGTTTTTTTTTTCTTAAAAATTTGCTGGTTGTTCTTGTTTAGTTGGTTTTACTTTTTCTTTTGTGTGTATAATAGTTTTTACATCAATGTAATTTGATTTGGAATGCATAAAAAATGAATGAAAAATAGATTATTGTAAAATTGAAATGAATGAAAATTAATATTATTGTAAATTTAGAATGCATAAAAAAATACATATTATATTACTATATTTGCAATTTTCTCTGTTTTTTTATCAAATTTTTAATGTGTCAAATTGCAATACATCATTATAAAAATTATTTTATTTTAAACTAGATTACATAAATATTTAAAATATTACATTTGTTTTAATTACTATGTGTAACTAGCGGGGTTCTCGTACGCGTTGACGTGCGTTCGCTGTAATTATCGTTTTGGTTTATTATCAATGCGACAATGTTAGCCTAAGAGACCACAAAAAATTCCGGAGAAAACACTTGCCTTAAACCAAGTCTCCCGGAAACGCACCTCGAACAACTTCAACACCAACACAATTATGATGAAATATGTGGGAAAAAAATATAAAATGCCCACACAAAGTTTTGAACCTATGACCTCTCATTAGGTAAGTGCACTCTAAACAACTACACCACCAACCTAATTTGTGATTTCGTATGAAACCAATCATACTTAACATTACTGTGGAAATAAAAAATAAATAAAATGCCACTGCCTGGTATGAGACCTTTGATCTCTCATTAGAGAAACAAACATCAAACCACTACACCAGCAACCCAAATTATAATTTCATATGAAATCAATTCTATTTAACATTCAATAATGTTGTGGAAGCAAAAAATAAAATAAAATGACGCAAACCAGACTCGAACCTGTGACTTAAGGTTAGAGAAATGTAGATGAAACCACTACACCACCAACCTAGTCTTCTGTTTTAATATGATATCAATTATATTTAACATGAAATAATGTTGGTGAAATTACTATTCACCTCATTTTAAATTAATACATAGTATAATGCCAATTTACATATATGTAATACGTATAATACACTTATTTTAATACGGAATATAAAAACTAATACATATAATACACTTCTTGTAATAACCTATTTAGGGATGGCAAAAAAAAAAAAACCCGAGCCCGGCGGGTATACCCGAAACCCGAAGCATTTGGGATGGGTAAACCCGATACCAACGGGTATAGGACGGGTTTGGTATTGGAAAACAAATATTTTGCGGGTATGGGACAGGTATGGTATTAGGGATACCCCACCCGATTACCCAAAACTAAATACCCGTCTACCCGAAACATATACCCAAAGACTTTTAAGTTTTATATATATATATATATATCTTTTCTTAACTGTTTTTAGTAATGTTTCATTCTAACATATTCATTATTTGAAAAATATACTTTTCGTCTAAAATATATAATCTAATAACATTAATATTATTTATACTTATATGCTATGAAATATAAAAATAGTTTTCAAAATTCATACTATAATATATATTTACATATTAAATGTTTCAAAAATTATTATGTGATGATGATATATATGTTACTGGTGTGTGCTGGTGTTTCAATAAAAACTTAACTTCTTTTCAAATTGAGCAAATCCTAAGAGAAATGCCAAGAGTGGTGATGAAAAGGCGAGTAAGATGGAAAACAGATAGACAATTACAAGTTTTAAATTTATAATTTAAACGATAGTTACTTAACGTTCTAGACCCAGCACAATAGGCAAGCCCACCTATCGTGTATAGTATAGAAATGTGCAAGTGCCAAGTATCGAATCTGTGGACACGATTTTTACTACTCAGCTTCCTAAAATTACTAAAATGACTTTTAAACAACATGGAGAAAAAGTAAAGTAAAAAGAGAGATGTGAACTTTTAAGAGAAATCAATAACAAAAAAAATGGTGTTGCTTCGGGATCAGATGAAACCTGGTATGAAAAATAGTTATCTTTATCTTAAGTGGTGCGTTCGAGCTGCACACTTATGCTTAACTTAGAATTGCAACAACATTTTCTAGAGGTGACTGTTATCACAAAAGCTGTACAAATAACTGTGTTCTTAAGGTTATTATGAGGGTCTCCCGAACTGGTAAGCTCACCTCTCAACATTGAAAAGAAAATGACCCGAGACTGTGTCGACTCAACCCCGAATTACCCGCCTCCCAATGTTGCGACATAGACATCTAACCATTTAAACTTTTATGAATAACTTACCGGTGGCCGAAGCATGACCGAATAAATTACCACTTAATATCATTGAAGAGTCGTGACCAATCGGCACACGTGCATCTCATACTTGATTTAATTAACTTATCAAAAAGTGAGTGATCTATTATTAACTGTGAGGCAGTATAATAATGAAAGAAAATAAAGACCGGTTCCTCTCAACAAGGGTTCATCAAACCTTAACCTAAGTCAAGGCTATCACATAAACAATGAAGCCAAGTCCCAAGATTAAGTTTTGACTTATCACTAGGACCAAGTATAAAGACCGTACCGACCCTAAATGAGATCTTGATAGTATAGGATTAAGCCACTAAGTGTGTGTATTTCTACCCACGAATGGGCTAATAACTACTCGCAGGATTAGGTTAGCTCACAAGTGCATGGGTTGTTACACACCATGGATACACTCATGAGTCGTCCTACTTCCTATCAAGACACCCACAAGACCAAAGACTAAGTGATTTATTATATAGAGATCAATAAACAAAGTTTAGAATAGTTAGAATTATTAAGAGCACAAAACACCACTTTAAAATAAAAAGATAAACTATATTAATTCATACCAAGTTTCCATCCTCACCCTAGCAACACCAACAGAAATCTAGCCTACCATGGTTGATACAACAAGCTCACAAAGTTGGGTTTGTCTATAAGATATCATGAAGGTTGTATGAAGATTTCTAAAGGATTTTGGTGGTTTTGGTGATTTCTCTCTTTCTCAAGGTTTTTATGGAGTGATCTCAAGCTCCAAATGACATTAAAGATCCTCAAAGAAGGCAGAAACACTCTGGAGAAGTATGGGGTTTCGAGTGAGAAGGGATGCTTCAAAATGTGGGGTGGAGGCCTCTATTTATAGGCATTTCAGCTTTGGCATGCCACTGACAACGTTTTGGCACGCCCATGGTAGACAACGGGTACTGTTGCAGAGTCCTTGCATGCAGAATTGTCTGTACCAAGGGTAAGCACGCCGGTGCCAAGTAACTTGGCACGCCCGTGCAACTTCAGAAACCCAACCGTTTTGTCAGTCTTGGTCGGTTTTTGCCTTGGAGAAGACGCTGGAGTAAAGGACGGCCGTGCCATACACCAGAGCACGCCCATGCTCTTCCTAAAATACTGAAATTGACCTCTTTTGACTTGGAAATGTTGACTTGTTGACCCGAGAGGGTTGCACGACCTTGGGCACGGCCGTGCCATGTCTTGCAGGTCTTCAAAGTCTTCAAATCTTCGTCTGTTTTGTGCCATTTTGTGCGGTTTTTCACTTCTTTTCATCACCGGACCTCTGATGCTGCAATTATCAACAAAGAAAGATAAATCCTGACAAAACAGAGATAAAAGCATGATTCTAGATATAAAATGGGTGATAATTATAAGTGAAAACATATCACTTTCTCGACACATCAAGTACTTATTACAATTTCATATATTCTAGATTTTTTAAAACATAAGACTATAAAAGAATATATATATATATATATATATATATATATATATATATAGGGAATGGGTCAAATGAAAACTCCTCCTTATTGCGAGAACTACAAAAACTCCGACATCCCATAATATTTTTTTATTTTTATTTTTCTAAACTATCCTAAATTTATCTTAATGTTATGGAAAAATAAAAAGATAAAAACGTATACGAAAAATTACATCAGTGTAATTTTTTTTTACAAAAGTTGTGTACACGTGGCATACACATGGTATAACGTCATTTTACTTACACCTATGTAAATGCACGAACGCAAACTTCTTTTAAATTTTTTTTGCCAGATTTCTTGCTTAGATATTTATTAATGTGTTTTAGAAAATTGATTTAAAAACCACATTGTATGTAGGATTTCTAATGGAGTTCCCGTAGTTCTAGCAATAAGGAGGAGTTCTCATTTGATCCAGATCCTATATATATATATATGGTGAGGTTCCTGTACAAAGTTCATATTTTGTGAGAAGTTTGAGAATGATAAAAAATTGATACGTAGGCCTCATTTTTTTGACTTATTCATGATTTTATGAATTGTTTTACCTACAAAAACACAAAACATAACAATTAAAAACAGAAAACAGTATGTTTTAGGTTTAAAACCTAAAACACCATGCCAAGAAAATTAAGAAGTATATTTTAAGTGTTAAGTGGTGTGTTTTATCTGTGATTTTAATTTAATGACTATAATACATTTTATTGTGTTTTAAATTGTTGTGTTTGGTGTTTTTGAAGCCAAAACAACCTAAAATATCATTCCTAAATCCAAAACATAATACATAGATATCAATTCTTAAACTTATGTCCTTTATACACGAACCTAAACTTATATACATATAGGGGTGCCTATTATACAATAGAGTCTTAATGTAGAAAGTGTATAAGAGATAACATGGGAAGATCCAATATTTTTAATTCATAAACCCACTTCCCTCACGTCTTTTAAACATTCATAATTTTTTCATACGATAATATTTGAAAAAATTACATCGTATTAACAAACATTTTATACGCTTTAATTTGAGTAGACTATTGCTCTGGTTTTCTTAATTTTTTAAATTTTATTACAGGATACGTGAGTATATGTTCAATAGAAAACATTACGTGATTACACATTTATTATGATTTGTTATAACTATTGTTATTATAGTTATGGTTATTGCATGATTACAAATTCAATAATGACAACTTAATTATTTATTGCTTGATTACACATTCAATAATGAGAACTTAATTATTTATGCTTTATAACGTGAATTAATATGTAATCTACAACATTAGATGGTTATTATAGGTAGATTGGTTAATGCATTACATTTATACTAAACACGTGATTAGAACATTCACATTAGGTTCCCTATCTCCATTCATCAAATTACACTAAAAATCACTAAATTTTCTCTCTATAATATCGTTTATACTTTTATCATTATTTTTACTATTTCCTCTACTCATAACCACTTTTTAAAAACATTAAAGAATAAACAGGGAACACAGTATCACCCAAATATACAGATAAACAGTAATATTTTCTTTCTTCTCCACTCACAACCCTTCAAAACTACATTTTAATATATGAAAAACCCACTCACAAAATATGGTTGAGTTGATCCGAATGCTCTTAGACTTGTATATGTTTTGTTTTCGCTTAAGTTATAGTTAGCATGTAATTACGCAATAACATAGTGGGTTTTCAAAGGATATTATAATGAAATTACATAATCACGTAATGGGTATTCAAAATCATGTAATCACGTAGGAATACATAGCTACCCAGTATTATGTAATTATGTAACATTACAAAATCACGTAACACTATACTTGTTTCAAGCATAAAACGTATATTACGTACCGGTACATAATCCCATAGCGTTATACAAGAAATCACGTAATGTTATACCAAAACACGTAATCATATATCTTGTAAAATAAAAAAAATAAAAAATTAAGAAAACTATATCAATAGACTACTCAAAATAAAGAAAATTAAATGCTCGCTAATGTAGTGTATTAAAAAAATTATTATCGTATGAAAAAGTTACAGCCCTTTAAAAATCGCGAGGTAAGTGGGTTTTTAAGTCAATAATAAGGGATGTTTCTATTTTGCCATTCTCACTTGTTTCACTTTTTTGCGAGTAGTAAATTTGGGGGATCACTCAATCTTAACTATTGGATTGTAAAATCAATGGCCCAAAACCTCTCCTACACTTCTCACGCTAAACATTTTTCTATTTAATCCTTTATATATATGGTAGGGTTAGTGTACAAATCGTGTGCATTGTGCTAAGGGTAAGAAGTGTTTTTGGCTATTAGATCCATAAATGGAGGAGTGAGATTGATCAGTGGCAAAATTGTAATATGTGTTATAATTTTGATCGACTAAGTTGATTATATAGTAGTATAATAGTGTTCTAAATTTAAAAAGCCACATGCAAAACACATTTAACCCCCCCCCCCCTCACGTCTTTTGTAGATGTCAATAACTTTTTTATACGTAATTATTTTTTTTAAATACACCATAATAACGAGCGCTTTTTTATCTTTAATATGTGTACCATATTGCTATATATGCATACAAAAATTATGTTAAAACTTAGTGTATGTGTGTTTGTTATATGAAATAGATTGTTGTCATGGTATGTGTTTTTTTTATCAATTATATGTATTAAAAATGTGTTCTTATCAAATTACCCTAATACCATAATTCTCTAAATTCAATGATTATCACATGCCAACACAAGAATCTTTATTAGTCTTCTCATAAATCTCACCACTTTGTACACGAACCTTTATATATATGGGAAAGTTCTACGCAAAACACTATTTATTGCGAGAACACGCAGAACAAAATGAATCACTCATTTTTTTCAATCATAAAAAAATAAAAAGTAAAAATAAATGATGCATATGTAATCTTATTGATTCTTACATTGTAATTCGAAAAATAATATGAATAAAATTCATTTTTTATGTAACTTACATATATGTAGGTTAAATAATCTGCATGTATGTAGATTTGTAAAAGACATACAAAACCATTAGTTTGATACTTTTTTTTATGTATATAATGTTCACATATGAATACGAATGTAAGAAACACAAAAATCAAAAAAAAAATATATATATATATGAGTTGAAAATTAGGAAATAAATGATTTGGAGTTGTTCTTTTTGTTCTCACAATAATTTAGTGTTCCGAAATGATCCTTCCACTATATATGGGGTGTGGGTTCAATGGGAAACCTAAAAAAAGTGGGGAACTAGGGAACCATGCATTTAACATGTTAATTATATCATAAAAAAATCAATTTAACATGTAAAAAAATTATTTTTATCAAAAAGTTTAATTGGAGATTTTGTATATAAACGTATCTTGAAGCATTTTTGACAAAAAATCGAAAAATAAAATAATTAAAAAAATGCTTAAAATTAGTTTAAAAAAAGGTAAAAAAATTTTTTCTAAAAATTAATTTTTTTATTGGAATAGCTTCTACACATCTTTATATGCAAAAGCTCTTAAAAGTTTTTTTGAAAAAAAAAAAAAATACTTTTTTCATGTTAAATTGAATTTTTAAAATATATTTAACATGTTAAATGTATGGTTCCTCAGTTCCCCACTTTTTTGAGGTTCTCCATTCAACTTTACACTATATATATATGTGTGTGTGTGTGTGTCAAGTTAGGATTTTCAAGGATCTCCATCGAGTTGAGAGAACCGTGAGAACATCTACTTCTCAAAAATGTTTTCAATTTGTTTTTTTGCCTCATCTTATTTTTTAATTATTATTACTAAGAGATGTAAAATAAATCATTTGTTATATTACACATTTGTTATAGATTTTTAGTTTTACATAAATCTAATCTTGACGTTGATTTAATTGCCTAACTTTTTTTACACTCATGTAAACCTTAAAACACTAGTGTAAAACTGCCTACAATAATTTTTTATATTGTTTTTATTTTTTACATCTCTTACTCTTAGTTAATAAAAAACATAAGGTTTGAAAATAAAATTGAAAAAAGGTTCGGGAAGAAGTTCTCATGGTTCTCTTAACTCTGAGGAGTTCTTGCTTGATCTTTATCTTACAGACACACGAGTTAAATCTTGTGTATTACACGGGTTGAATAAATGTGATATTAAGATGAGTTTAGTAATAAAAATACATTATGCGTTTAAAAAACCTGTGTACTGCACAGATTGAATAAAATATGTATTATACGGGTTGAATAATTGTAATACCATCTATTAATACATAGAGTCGTTAAGATATGACTTTAAAAACTGAAGTTTGACATGTCAATTTTAAAAGATTTTAGTTAACTTTTAAAACTCTTTTTAAATGTATAATGAATACTAGATTTATATCCCAGGAGCGTCCCGGGTTGAGAAATCTAATATGACATATCAATTTTACATGCGAAATAGACTGACGTGCTTTAAAGTTACATGCAGTAAAGCTTCGGGTAGCACCTAACCTAAAACAATAAACAATGTATCTCCAATGTTAACGTCTAACCTTAAACAATGTATAACTGTAATATTAAAACCTAACCTAAAACGATGTACAGCTCCAATGCTAACACCTGTTGTAAATAGAATTCATATTTACTGGTTTGAATATAATTAATGACTTGCCTATACATGATTAATGAATAACCTGAACACTTTGTGTTTTTTTTCCTGTATGAACAAAACCCCACAAAAAATAGTCGTTTTTTTTCTCCGTTTTTTCATGTAGCACTGTGGTACTCGTTGGAAAAATAATAAAACGCTCGTTAATTTGGTCGTTTTTTTTTGTTTTTTATGTAGCACTATGGTACTCGTTGTAAAGATAATAAAACACTCGTTAATTTGGTGTAATTTTTTTCTTTAAAAATATATTGTATATAAAAGATACTAACGTTTAAAAATTATGGGAGGAAACATCAGAGAAATAAATCTAATTTTGTTTTTAAATTGTTTTTTTTTCTAAAATATCTCAATGCCACATGACATCCTACATGGCACTCTCAAAGGGGAGAATGGCTATATGAGTGCCATGTAGGATTTAACTTTTTGAAATATATATAGATATATATATATATATATATATATATATATGTATAGGATCAAGTTATTATACACAGTGTAACAAAAATGATAATGGTGAGAAAGATACAAAAAACACAATAGATCATGAAACATGACACAATAAGCCACAAAATATAACACAGTGCCAACAAATATAACACAATGCTGAAGAAAAAAGACACAATAAATTGAAAAAATGACTCAAAGATGAAAATAAGAAAAAGACATAATGGTACATGAAATACACAATGATATAACGCATATTCTTTAAACTACAAGCTAAAACCCCAAAAAACGAAGACCTAAAAACTAACGTTGTACTGTTCGATAAGACGGTTCCAATGCCACTTGAATGAGTTCAATCGGAGTCCGTTTGATACCCTTCTTACGACTTCCTATTTTTCTTTCACTGTGTATTTGATCCTAACCCTATATATATATATATATATATATATATATATATATATATATATAGATTATCCAAACCACATTAAGAGGGTGTTTGGGATTGAGTTTGCAAATTCAAAAGTGCTTTTGGTCAAAAGTGCTTATTGGCTTATGCCTTTTTGAAAAGGAGTTTTGATAAAAAAAATGTTTGGATTAGCTTTTGGGATGAGAAACGTTAAAAAGTCAATATAATGTTATTTTTTTAAGTGTTTCGCTTAACTTATTCTGAATATTGGTTGTATGGGTGGTAGATTTGTAATTTTTTTCCAAAAGTCAAAAGCCAAAAGCCAGGATTTCTAACTTTTCAAAAACAGCTTTTCCACCATTAAAAGCCAAATGTCAAAAGTCAAAATAGAAAGTGCTTTTGAGTTACAGAAACAGCTTATTAACTTATTGGCTTTTTATAAAAGCCAATAAGTCAATAAGTTGTTTTGAAACTCAATCCCAAACACCCTCTAAATATTTGATTGTTTTTCGAGAAATCAAAAAATAAAAAACAATCATTATCATTAACTTCTTATTTATAGTATTTTAACAAATATAATTTTGACTTTGGTAATATTTTAAGACATAAATATAGGTTTATTTCAAAAAAATTCCAATTAACTTCATACAGTACTAGATTATACCCTTGGAACGTCTCAGGATTGAGAAATCTAATATGACATATCAATAAGTCTACAATAATTTATTGGTTGCCATGTAGGATTTATTGGTTTCAATTATATAATAGATTCACCTGTTAATTGTTAATGTATATAATAACTATCAATTAGTCTACAATAATTTAATTATGAAGAAAATGCGCAAAAGTAAAAAATAGATAAGTTAAAATGGTGACAAGTGTCCAAAACATCTTTTGTTACAAAAGTGTGTGTGTGCGCGTGCTGTATGTATATCTTTTTTAAACTGAAAACTCATTTTAAACATAAAACTTGGGTCATCATTTAAAATTTAAAACTTTTTAGCCAGTTTATAAACCCATTTTAAACTTAAAACTTAGGTCATCATTTAAAATTTAAAACTTAATAGCCAGTTTATACGCCACATCTCACTCTGTCAATAGCTACCCGAATCCTAAGGATTGTATTTTTCTTAAGAAATAAAATTAAAAAAAATAAAATTATACAATCTAGCACTAATTGTAATTGTTATTTGTTAGAATTAGGGATTTTGTTGAGCAATAAAATTGGGTGTTTTGTTGAAATTTAGAATTAAAGATTTTGTTGATTAACCATAATACCCTGGTAGTCTTACTTATTAATTGTTATAACTGATTAGTTAGTAATCGCTTTGAAATTGGATGTGATTTTCATAAATCATGTTCCTAAACAAGTATCTAGTAGCCAACGTAAAAAAATAATAATAATAAGAAGCAAACAGGATGAAGAAGTTGATCAATCAATTTGCTATGAGAGTTTCACCAATCGCCAGTTAGACATTAGCGTATGACGGTATGTAATTTCACTCATTCTAATACTATGATTTTGAAAATTCTTATGTTTATCGCTGTTGATGCACTTTCTGTGGACGTCACTGTCGAATAGACTAGGGTTGAGTCTAGGTATAGTGTTACATGAGATTGTGGTGATCCATAAGGGCATTTTATGGATCTGACGCAGTTGTAAAATATAGGACAAAACAGATCCAAGTTCGACCCATATACACTTGGGGCGAATGTGGAAGTGATCCACATTCGACCAGTATAAATGGGCGAATGTGGAATTACTCCACATTCGACCATTAACAGTGGGCGAACCTGGAAACTGAGTTTTGGACTATAAATAGCAATCTCATGTGTTTGTATTCATTTGGTGATTTGAGCTGGTACTTTGAATGCTCTCAAGGGGGAGGTTATGCCCAACCTCCCCCGGCCACGAGATAGACGTTTATCCTACTGATGACAGTGTCTGTAACCGTTTCTGTATTAATACGAATCTGTGATGACGTTGTTATCATATATTTTCTGTCTCGTCTCGAATTCCCCGTCTGAAACGAGTTGTTACGCGTAATCGATCCGCGAGTTTGGTCCGTAACCGGATTCTCAATTGGTATCAGAGCCGTGGTACCGATTTGAACGATCTAACAGTCGTTTGAATCAATCACAGCTCGTTTTTCATGTTTTCAGACGTAAAATTCAGATTTTGATTGAAAGGTTGAAACCCTAGAAACCCTAGATTCTTAATTGGACCCAAAATCATGTGATTTTTCCATGTTTTTGTGAATTCGAGGGTTAGGTTTTCATTTCCGCACCTTTCTGAACAAGTTTCATCATCAAATTCAAAGAATTGGAGTGATTATGGACTGATTCGAAGAAAATTTTGATCAAGAACACATGCAGTCTGCACATTCGCCCCTTTTAGAAAGACGGGTGGGCGAATGTGAAATGTTACTGGGCGAATGTAGCATGTTTTGGACGAACGTGGAGTGATTTTGGGCGAACCTGGAATTGTGTTATGACAATTTTCACATTCGGGTGACAGATTCCACATTCGGTTCGTCGGGCGGGCGAACGTGGAATCATAGTGGACGAAAGTGGAATTTTTGGGCGAAAGTGGGAAGCTTTAGTTGATATTCTACATTCTGGTTATTATTCTACCTTCGGGTCAATCAAAGTGGGCGAACGTAGAGGTACCAGGGGCGAATGTAGAATTTTAGTGCCTAAAAATTTCGTATGGTATTTTTGAAGATTTTCGGAAGAATGGTGATGAGGTTTATCCAAATTTGCTGAAGAATTGATGATGATGAAACAGTTTTAATGTGGGGTAGTCATGAGAATCAACAAGTATGATAATCAGATTCAAATGACTATTATGGGCCAGAACAGAACAGATTTTTATTCCGCATGAAGAGAACAGTCAACCCAGTTCCTGTATGTTTGAAGGAACTTGTTCTGAAGAGTTGTTAAGAAGAAGGAAATCAAGTCTGAGATTTCAATGTTCTGAAAGTAATGAGGTATCCTAGGAGGAGTCATGTGGCACGTAGGTTCAACGAAAGTTTCAAGTGCTGAAAACTTTTGATGGCTTGATCCACTCGTCTACGGCTTGTATTCTGCCGAACAGATGAAGTTACTCAAGAACATGATTGATTGATTATACGGGATCTCAGAGAAACTTGGTGAAGCATCAGTCAAGGGGGAGATATTGTTGATGTAATGATGTGTCTGATACTTCAACAATCATTGACTGAAGATGCTAGGAAAAGAGAAGAATGTGTTAATGCAATCACAGTCAGCACAGATGAAGAATTTCATAGAAATATTAATGTTCGAGTGGATTGTTTTGCACATAGTCACATTTGAGATGTTTAATTGGATACTGACAGTTAGACTTCTCCAGTTGGTGTGAAGGGTGATGCAAAGGTTAAGTGCAGATATGAGACATAAATTAGTGGTGGTATCTACGTGTTATGTTGAATATCTGATCGGTCAGTATGGAATCCTTCTAGTAGGGGTCTTATCAGGCTAGTTGGATTGCGTGTGATGTACTTGGTCAAGATGACATCCCTGGGTACTGATGCTACGAGACTGCAGTGCATTACATTGTCGACTTCACATTGGCGTAACTAGGTGATCTGGAGCAAATGATATACGTGGTCTAGCTGACTTCCTGCGTATTGATGCTAAGGGTCCGTAGTGCATTACTTGGTCGGTTCACGAAGGATATTGTATTTCTAACTCAATGCAAAGGTGCATGTATTGAGGGGGAGACCTGTGATTCTGATGTGTTGATGTGCAAGAGTTATTGTGGATTCGCCAGCAACGTCCAAGGGGGAGATTGTTGATGCACTTTCTGTGGACGTCACTGTCGAATAGACTAGGGTTGAGTCTAGGTATAGTGTTACATGAGATTGTGGTGATCCATAAGGGCATTTTATGGATCTGACGCAGTTGTAAAATATAGGACAAAACAGATCCAAGTTCGACCCATATACACTTGGGGCGAATGTGGAAGTGATCCACATTCGACCAGTATAAATGGGCGAATGTGGAATTACTCCACATTCGACCATTAACAGTGGGCGAACCTGGAAACTGAGTTTTGGACTATAAATAGCAATCTCATGTGTTTGTATTCATTTGGTGATTTGAGCTGGTACTTTGAATGCTCTCAAGGGGGAGGTTATGCCCAACCTCCCCCGGCCACGAGATAGACGTTTATCCTACTGATGACAGTGTCTGTAACCGTTTCTGTATTAATACGAATCTGTGATGACGTTGTTATCATATATTTTCTGTCTCGTCTCGAATTCCCCGTCTGAAACGAGTTGTTACGCGTAATCGATCCGCGAGTTTGGTCCGTAACCGGATTCTCAATCGCTATACCTTTAATTACAGTATAAAAAATGGTTCGTAAAGACCTAAAGAACATATTTTTGATGATTTGTACAATACACCTAAATCTTAAAGAGATCACTATTTTTGTTAATTGTATGTGAATTTGTATTGATTGCAAATCTCATAATGTGAGTGTAAAAAAAAAAAATACTGTAATCGTATTCTTGACGGTTAACCCGATAGGTGAATATAACAATTTCATAATTCATAATAATAAATGCACTTTCAATTATTACAAAGAAAATGAAAACTTTTATTTTACCAACCGGTACGACTTTTGGAGGACATGAGAGGGTAGTAGTTATAAGTTATAATAAATAAATAAATAATAAATATCGAGCGTTAAAGGTGCATGTTAGTGGTATAAATGTATTCTTACCTATATCTATCTATACTTTCCTAATAAGAGAAGCGTGAGTGACATCAGAAAGATGATGTGTCAAGCGGAGAGACAGACCAACAATGTCCGTGTGATGCAAAAAGTGATGTCATCAACCACTTTAAATTATTAAAAAAAATACGTGGGCCACTTGAATGTACCGGTGTTGTGCTCAACAAACGTTCAGAATGAATGGATGTGGCGTGTTAAGCAACAGATGTTATGCACATCTGTTGCAGCTGTTAAGGCCCTAAGTTTGAATTTTAAGTGGGAAATTTTAAATTAACGTAGGGAAACGTGCCTCATTAGCTCCTTATATATAAGCACATAATGAATTCTGCCATTTCTAATATCAGCTTTGAATTTTCTAAACAAATATTTTCAAATTTCCCTCTTAAAAGATATCTTTAAAACCATGTCAACGTCAATGGCCAATGATGAAAACAATGTCGCTTTTATTCGTGATCAGAATCCAGCTAAAGATATGTGGTACATGAAGGCTCGAGTCATAAGAAAGTGGAAGACAACTTATATGATGGAGGTGATATTCATTGATGAGCAGGTAAACTTTATAACTTGGTTTTCTTTCTTATTCTTGAAGACTTGTTCTTTTCTGAATACTTTTTACCTTCTGTTAACCGATATGTAGGGTGATAAGATTCAAGGTTCTGTCAAGGCACCTTTGATGCAACTTTTTGACAGTCAACTTGAAGAAGATGGTGTGGTTGTCATATCTAAGTTCGGTGTATGTGAAATCAAGGACATCTAAATAGTTATAGCACATCAATTCAAAATCATTTTTTATCGTTGTACAACTGTGAAACATGTTAAGGGTTGGCAAGGTGTTGATTATGGTTTCAACTTCTTCCCTTTTAAAGATATTCTTAACGGAGAAGCCAAGAATCTGTTGACCGTGGGTTTGTATTTTATTTTTTTATTTTAGAACAAGCTTTAATATTCAGTTTAGTTGAATATTGTTCATTTAAAGTTAACAGATGTTTGGTAAAATTGTGTGTTTTGTTTTTATAGATGTTCTGGAAGCGTCATTTGGTGTGGGGACTTGGATGTGTTTGGACGACCTCCTAACGAAACCAAACGGATGAATCTTTATATTCAAGACTTAGAGTAAGGATTCCTTAAAATTGTTATACATCTTTTTGGAAAAATATTGTTTCTCCTATTACATACCTGACAGTTAACAAAAATATTTTATTTTTAAGGTGAGTCTTATGTTTCAATAGTTGAAAACAATCATTGTTATAATTGCAAATATAATTTCTGTAAATTTTTTTATGAAGAAGTTACTTTATGATTGACTATTTTGAATCTTATGTGGAATACATTTATTGATGTAATAAATTATCTCTAATTAATGTATGTATAGTATCAAATTTCTGCATTTGTTTTACATCTATGGTTCTGTTGTTTTGTTGTAGAGGTACGATGTCAAGATGTACATTGTGGAACTCTTATGCAATACAGTTTAAGGAATTCATTTCCAACATCACTCAGGAGCATCTACTGGCTGTTATCCAGCATGGAAGGGTTAGAGACTGGAACGTTAACTTGTGTTTTAGTGTTGTTTTTTTTAAAAAGCTATTAATATAAATGATGTCTTTTAAAAAGCTATTTATATAAATGATGTCACGAAAGATATGTGTGTTGTGAAAATTTTAGAACGAATGAAAGTTCAAACCGATAAGTATGGATCTCGCCTCTTTCTCAATGAAGGAATAGATGAAGTTTTTGACCTAAGGAGGAGGTACTATTTATTTATATTTGTATAGGCAAATTTACATTTAATTTGTTTTAGGTAAGAGATGTAATTCTTTCCATATTTATGTAGTTGATGTTGAAACAAGAACAAGAGTCTAGTTGTACTTCCCAAACCGTTCTTTCTTCCCAGACTGTTTATCCATTGCGTTAGGAATTCATAGTTGGAACACAGAAGAAGCATGTTGATGAACTCATTGACATTCAAGAGGTTTCAATATTTTATACGTACCTTTTATATATGTTCAGTTTATTATATGTTTCTATTCTTTAAAAGTGTATGTTGTATATATATTGTGTTTGCAGCCGATGTCTTTTGTTGTGGTTGTCACCATAAAAAGTGTTGAAGAAAGCTATGGTTGGTTTTATGCTTCCTGCGGCAAGTGTAACAAGAAAGTTTTAAGTAAATCAAAGTATTTGCAACATGCTGAAGAAGTGTGTGAAGCAATTCTCAAATTGTCTACTACTGCGTTGGTTTGTCGAAAATGATAGTGTGAATGTACTTCCATTATCACAAAGTATGTAAAGCAGTAGATGTATACACTTTTTTTGTTTCTAGATTGTTCATTTCATTTCATACAGGGTTTTTTATATAAATTATGTTTTATTTGTTTTAGGTTCAAGTTGCAGATCATGGTTCAAGATGAATCTGGTAGTGTATCCTTTGTGATGTTTGATAAAGATATGATGCGGATCATTGGAGCTGCTGCATGTGATATTAGGGAAAGGCATGCAGTTGAAGGAAAGCGACACAAACAGTTTTCCGCATGAGTTGTCTCGAATCGTTGGAAAGAAATTGGCTTTCAAGATTGATATTTCTAATTACAATCTTACAAATGACTACCATGTGTACACTGTGGTCAAGATTTGTGATGATCCTGTTATAATTGAAGAGTTGGTTGACGGAAATGAGAATGTGCAGGATAATTCTAGCGAGGTATTTATTCTAAATATTTTGTAATAAGCATTTATTTTCAGTAGACGTTCAAATATGTTATGTTTATTTGTATATGAGCACTTTTTAGGTCAGTCAGGAAGTTTGTGAAAACAATTATGTTAACCTTTCAGAATCTTTGCAAGTTGGGTTTCAAGTTATGTCTAAGGTATGCATGCCGTTGTGCAAGTATGTCTAAGTTGTTTCTACAGCTTGTATTGTTATGTACGTTATTTTTTGATTTGTTTGAAGGATGTTGTATGTGTTGATGCCGTTGTGGATACTTCCAGAAGTCCCAATGGAAAAAAGAAGTGTTGAAGATTGTGGTAATGTAAATGTTGGTGAGCAAACTTATACAAGCAAAAGATTGAAGAAGAAGCCAGCTAGATTGAAAACTTAGGAACTTATAATTAACGTTTTCAAATGTCTGTTTAGTTTTTTCAGTAATAAGTTTTTGTTAATATCTTTGAAGTTCAAATATATGTATGTTAATTTTCTACAAACTGGTTTAACAACTTTGGATGAATATATTTTTGTTAACAGCTGTTGTTTAACATCTGTTGTGGCATTGGATGATGTTATTTTAATTTCATCTATTTTAACTTCTGTTATCCAATATCTATTGAAACAATAGTGTCTCGAGTATTTTATAGTAGTTGAATAGTAAATTTTGTTATGGTAACATTTTTTAGTTGTTTAATAATAGTAAAAATGATTTCATGTACCATAAATAACTATAGTATTTTGTAAATTTCTATTTAGATCGTTCAGATATTGTATAGCTTTCAATAAAAACTATAATTACACATTTTAGAGATGCTGATATTTTTTTAGAATTTTTATTGCTAGAAAATGTATGTTCATTATTTAAAGTTATAGGAACAATTTAATAGATGTTGATAAATAGTATGAAACAATTTAAAATATTAGTTTCTTTAAAATATTAGTTACTGTAACACCAAAAAAACTCATAAACACGCTTAATAACTAAACTTGTAAATACGGGTTTAGAATATATAAACAAAACATGTTTTGATCAAAATCTAGTGTAGAATACTAATATGTCATTTAAACATATGAGGAGCTGATTCTGTCAATTGTTTAAACACAAGTTTAAGGGGTATATGTGAACTTGGGGAAATGTCAAGCACACATAGTGATGATTGACAATTACACCCAAGAACACACACAAACACCAACAACCCTTCTCATTTTATACAAATCAGCTCCTACAATCTGATTTCCTCAATGCATGACGAATTTCTTGAGCATCAAGAGTGCAAAACATCTAAAGGTAACTATGTTTTTCATCTATTTCATCAAAACTTTTCCATTGAGAAGATGATGGTGGTTTTGGGTCTTGTATGAGACACAAGAATTGTTATTAATTAAGGATTCACTAGTGATTAGGAACCTTAAAAATGCTTAGGATATCTGTATAAATGATTAATTGGAAACTATGTGATGAATTAGCTATTCTTGAACTTATGTATGTTGTGAGTTTTGCTATAATAGTGAGTTCCATATCCATTTGAAAATTTACTAAAGTGGAGCATGTTAATTACCATAATTAGGCTCAAATAGATATGGTGAATCATAATAAGGCCTAATACGGCAAAGGTAAGGGGTAATGAGCTTGAAATTGTATGAGCTCAATTATAATGAAATTGTGCACTCAAGGTGTTTGATGAATTGCTTCAGTGAAGGAAATTGTATGAAAATAGGTGGTAATGATACAACCAATATGTGTGTGTTAAACTTGACTTATGTGGAACCATGAAATGGACGCACGATAAATTAATGACTAAACGCCTATGTGTATGAAACATGGAATAGGTGTGAAGTCGGAAGGCTCGGGGGGCAAAGGTGGCTCTAACTTGAAGTTGAAGGGACCGGAATAAGGTAAGTCACACTACGAATTCTAAATTCTCATAATGATTAGTCTAGCATTGGTTAGTTAAATTAAAACCATGTAGAAGCGAACTTCTTATCAATACATTGTCTATGGTACAAAGGATGGAATAAATGGTGGACATAAGTGAAATGAGCATAGTCTTACGCGTACTTAGATGGAGACGCCAAAGACGTGGAATTGATGCGCCTTATGCGACACCAAGAAAGCCTTATGCTTGCCTTGATATGCTTGGTAATGGTTAGGATTAACTCGTATACGTTGCGAAACAAGCCTTAAAAAATAGCATTCTGTAGCCTTAAAATCGGGCTTATGGTTGTATATTGAAGGTTTCACTCCTACGGGACATGTAGGAAATAAAACTTGGTAAAAATACAGGTTTGGAACTCATTTCAGAAGCTTTTAGCCGTAGGCTATGGCTGAGCCGTTGCCTACAGCCAAATCAGCCTTCAGGGGCAGCCGCCTTCAGCCGTAGGCTATGGCTGAGCCGTAGCCTACAACCACAGCAGCCTTCAGGAACAGCAGGATTCAGCCGTAGGCTATGGCTCGCGGCCATGGCTGAGCCATAGCCTACGGCTGCTGCACATCAACAGTAACATACAGCCAGCCAACCCGTAGCCTACGGTGGCTAGTGGGGTTTGGTTTCAGCTATGATCCGACCTTGAACGCTTAGGGATTTCACTTCTAATTAAATTCCTAATCAAATTAAAATCATCCTAACCTTGTTCTTATTGATTTTCATGTGTCAAAACCTTAGGTTTGTTCAAGAAACGCTTCATAGGAATGATCAAGCTCACTTTTGACGAATCAAGCGCATACCATAAACCAAGCTTCCGCACTTATCTTCTAGCCTTCGGGTTCAAATGTCATTAGTCGTTTTGATGTAACAAGTCTAACCTCTAAACATGCTTTTAAGACATGATGTTTTTTTTTTCTGTAAACTTGTGCGATTAATGTGAATGAACCCGATGGTTGGTGTCTAATTATTAAGATAAAATATGTATTTATTACAAGAATCTTACAGTTACAATGAGTAAATTTCACGTCATTTCTTAAAAAGCTTGTCATGGAAATATGATTAATTTAAAACATAATAAGTCGTTAATAAAAACTATAATCACACGTTTTAGAGATGCTGATATTTTTTTAGAATTTTTATTGCTAGAGAATATACGTTCATTTTTTAAAGTTATAGGAATAATAAAAGACTTTGAATCAATTGTAGAAACAATAGTTTTAATTGTTTAATTAATATAAATAGGATAATGTGTAAATTTATGGTAAGTTTCCATCTAGATCGTTCATCTGTACAGTGGCCATCATTGACTTTTAGGGCTAGTGTAATTTAAATTTATAGTTATTTCATTACATATTGATTACAAGTTAAGTTTTACAAAGTCTGTTTTAAAAATCTGGTTATATCATCATTCAGTGGAAAATTGTAATGGATACAGTTATTTGACTACATCTGTTGACAAGTCGTCAAATGTTGTATACCTTTGAACTTAGAATAGGTTTGAATACCGAAATTTATTATTAGGACATTTAAACTAATCATAATATTCATACTAATAATTTAAAACATAATACATTGTGAATAAAAACTATTATTACACATTTTTATAATACTGATTTTTTTAATAATTTTTATTGCTATAAAATATGTGTTCATTTTTTAAGAATTTTTCTGGTAACGTTTTTTTGTTGTTTAATAATATTAAAAATAGGTACATTTAGCATTAATTACCGCTGTATTTTCTGTAACTTTCCATCTAGATCGTTCATTTGTACAGTGGCCATCAAATACTTTTAGGGCTATGGCGATTGTTTGTAATTATGAATTTGAAAAGACTGATGTAATTTAAATTTATAGTTATTTCGTTAGATATTGATTACAAGTTAGGTTTTACAAAGTATGTTTTAAAAATCTGGTTATATCATCATTCAGTGGAAAATTGTAATGGATCACAGTTGTTTGACAACATCTGTTGACATGTCATCAAATATTGCATACCTTTAACCTTAGAATAGGTTTGAATACGAAAGTTTATTATTAGGACATTGAAACTAATGATAATATTCAGACTAATAATTTAAAACATAATATATTGTGAATAAAAACTATTATTACACATTTTAACTTTACTGAATATTTTTAAGTATTTTTATTGCTATAAAATATGTGTTACAGTAATAATAACTTTTGTATGGTAACATTATTTAGTTGTTTATTGGTAGTGAAAATGATTTCAAGACTCGTGTGTATATAAAATAACCCCAATGATTCTCCGAATCATTGAACCCTGGACAATACGTAATGTAACCCGACTCAACTGACCTTGTTAAGTACATTAATAAATGTTTCTCGCTAAGGTAGACTTATATGTTATGTAAAATGTTATGTCGAATATGCCGGGTATCACATCGTCCCCTTGTTGAAAGAATTTTCGTCCCGAAAATTACCCGAAGCCAAAAAGGAAAGAGACGAAAAGAAAAATTTTACCGGTTGCTACATCATCCCCCCGTTGAAAGGAATCTCGCCCTGAGATTCACTCAGATTCGGCGGTAACATGTCTAGACTCAAATGCGCGCTTAGGTAAAATATGAGGATACTTAGCTTTCATCTGATCCTCCCGTTCCCACGTGAACTCCGGTCCATGATTTGAATTCCAGCAAACTTTAATGATGCGGATTTTACTCCGACGTAGGCTACGAATCTTATAATAAAGAATTTCAACTGATTCCTCTACAATACGCAGACGATCATAAACCTTGATATCTTTGAGAGGAACAATAAGAGATTCTTCAGCCAAACACTTCTTCAAGTTAGACACATGGAAGATGTTGTGAACACTACCGAGCTCTGCCGGCAAGTCAAGTCTGTATGCCACCGGTCCAACCCGTTCCAGGATTGCAAACGGTCTGACATAACGAGGGTTAAGTTTGCCACGCTTTCCAAAACGTATGACGCCCTTCCATTGTGAAACTTTCAGAAGTACCGTCCCCGACCTGAAACTCTAAAGGTTTGCGACGACGATCGGCGTAGCTCTTTTGACGATCTTGAGCTGCCGCCATACGATTACGAATTTGCACAAGTTTCTCCGAAGTTTCGTACATAAGCTCTGGACCATTGAGCTGACTCTCACCCACTTCGGCCCAACAAAGAGGAGACTGACATTTTCGTCCATAAAGAGCCTCGAACGGAGCTGCCTTAATGCTAGAATGGTAGCTATTGTTGTAAGAGAACTCCACCAATGGCAGATGACTCTCCTAACTTTTGCCAAAATCGATAACACATGCACGATGCATGTCCTCCAACGTTTGAATTCTCCGCTCACTCTGACCGTCAGTTTGCGGATGATAATTCGTACTCATATCCAACTAAGTACCCAAAGCTTTATGCAGTGTCTTCCAGAAACGGGAAGGGAAATGAGAATCACGATCCGAGATGATAGAAACAGGCACCCCGTGCCGAGCCACCACTTCCTTGAGATAGATACGAGCCAACCGCTCAAGACTGTCAGTTTCCTTAATAGCCAGGAAGTGTGCAGATTTTGTCAACCGATCGACAATCACCCATATCATGTCACAACCACTAGGTGATTTCGGAAGTTTAGTCTCAAAATCCATCGTGATCCGTTCCCACTTCCATTTAGGAATTTCAGGTTGTTGAAGATGACTAAACGGTTTCTAATACCCAACCTTGACTTTCGCACAAGTCAAACATTTTCTCACGTAGGAGGCTATATCCGACTTCATGTTTGGCCACCAACAGAGTATCTTTAAATCCTGATACATCTTGTCGGAGCCAGGGTGAATAGAATACCGGGATTTATGAGCTTCATCCAAGACAAGCTGCAGCAAACCCCCGAATAACGGAACCCAAACGCGTCCTGCGAAGTAATGTAGGCCATCGGACCCAAGCTCAAGGTGCTTATCAGCACTATGCATGGTTTCCGCCTTAAGGTTTTCCATCGTTAAGGCTTCTTGCTGCACAGAACGAATTCCGTTAGGCAAGGAAGAATGGATGGTGAGCTGCAAAGCTCGAACACGATGAGGTCTAGCGGATTTCTTCCTGCTCAAAGCATCTGCCACAACATTTGCCTTTCCAGGATTGTACTTAATAGCACAATCATAATCGTTAAGAAGTTCGACCAAGCGACGCTGCCAAATGTTCAACTCCTTCTGATCAAAGATGTGCTGAAGACTCTTGTGATCGGTATAAATGGTGCACTTGATACCGTACAAGTAATGTCTCTAGATATTTAAAGAAAAAACAACCGCACCCAATTCCAAATCATGGGTAAGCGATAACCTTCTCGCGTATAAATGGTGACGAGAAGCGTAAGCGATAACCTTCTCGTGTTGCATCAACACACAACCGAGAACATGGATAGAAGCATCACAATAAACAACAAAATCATTCGTACCCTCAGGCAAAGATAAGATAGGCGCAGAACAGAGTTTAAGTTTCAGGATCTGAAATGATGATTCTTGCGGGTCACCCCAGCCAAACATTCGGTCTTTCTGGGTGAGAGAGGTGAGGGGTTGAGCAATCTTTGAAAATCCCTCAATGAAATAACGATAGTAACATGCAAGACCTAGGAATTGCCACACCTCAGAAGGCGTCTTCGGTGCTTCCCGGTCTCTGATGGCTTCTATCTTAGCTGGATCAACATGGATTCCTGTTCATTAACCACATGACCAAGGAATTGAACTTCACGTAACCAAAAGTCACACTTCGAGAACTTAGCATACAGCTTCTCACGCCTTAAGAGTTCCAAGATTAGTCGCAGGTGTTCTTCGTGGTCCACCTTGATCTTGGAATAGACTAGAATATCATCAATAAACACGATGACGAACTTATCAAGATAAGGCTTACAAACACAGTTCATCAAATCCATGAAAACCGCTGGTGCATTGGTAAGACCAAAGGCATGACCAAGAACTCAAAACAGACATAACGAGTACGAGAGGCAGTCTTCGGAATGTCGGCTTCCTTCACACGCAATTGATGGTATTCAGATCTCAAATCAATCTTCGAGTAAAAGCTAGAACCCTGGAGCTGGTCAAAAAGATCATCGATACGAGGGAGAGGATAACGATTCTTGATAGTCACCTTGTTCAGCTCACGGTAGTCAATACACATGTGAAGACTCCCGTCCTTCTTCTTCACAAACAAGATAGGGGCTCCCCATGGGGAAGAACTAGGTCGGATGAAACCCTTTTCCAGGAGTTCCTTCAACTGGGTAGACAATTCCTGCATCTCGGGGGGTGCAAGACGATAAGGGGCTCGAGCGATAGGGGCTGCACCTGGTGCAAGATCAATACCAATACCAAACTCAACTTCACGATGAGGAGGAAGACCAGGCAAGTCTTCAGGAAACACATTAGGAAAATCACATACCACATGAATATCTTCAATCTTCTTCTCATCATTGGATGACACACACACAAGAGGCAGAATAGCAGAATAACCCTTCCTAAGATACTTTTGGGCTTTCAAACAGGAAATGATACTCAAAGGAGCACCACTTTTCTCACCAAGAACCGAAAGAATTTCTCCATCAGGGAGAGGAATCTAAATAATCTTATCAAAACAAATGATCTCCACACGATACAACGACAACCAATCCATGCCGACAACAACATCAAAACTACCCAAGGATACTGGCATAAAATCGATGGGAAAGGACAAACCCGAAAGCTCTAAGCGACATTCCCTAAGAACATGTGTCGCCTTAATCTTCTTACCGTTAGCCAATTCTATCAAGTACTTTGCCTCTAAATGTGTAGGTAGTATATCTAGCAACCGACTAAACTAAATGGATACAAAACTCTTATCGGCACCAGAATCAAACAAAACAAAAGCATAGTGATCGTTAAGAAGGAGCGTACCGGTAACTGTGTCAGGATCCTGCTTGGCTTCTCCCGAGCCAATGACAAAAGCACGTGAATTCTTATCGCTGCCTTCGGTGTTCCTGTTACCATTCCCATTCTTACCACCATCGCCCTGATTCAACTTAGGACAATCACGCTTGAAATGACTAGACTGACCACAGTTATAACACCCTTGGTTAGGCTGAGGAGCTGCAGAAGGAACAAATTTATCACCCAAACGAACCCGACAATTCTGAACCTCATGACCGGGCTTCCCACATCGCTGACACTGAACCTTGCGGCACTGCCCGTTATGTTTATAGTTACACTTGTTGCACTTGGGGTAACTACCATGATAAGAACCAGACTTCTGCCCAGACTGGGCTCCAGACGAAGGGGTAGAGGACTCAAAATTCTTTTGCTGCTGCTGCGGCTGAGATAGAGCTGAATTCTTCCTGGAGCTATCCCACTTTCTCTTGCTGCTCTTAGGGGCTTTCACAACAGCGCCCCTAGGAGGTAAGGCACCTTCATCCACTTTCTGATTTGTCAACTTGTGAGCCAACCGAATAGTTCCTTGGAGAGTAGCACAATCATTAGCCGTAACTAACCCATGAATTTCAGGTACGAGCCCAACAATGAAAAACTCAATCCTCTTGTACTCCGAAGTATCAGCATGTTAGGATCTGAGTTCTGGTTGTTTTGATTTGTTTGATTAAGTATGAATAAATGGAATGAATTATAAATGGAAAGTGCAGCGGAATAAACTTTAAATCAAAACATGGAGAATAATTGTTTTAATCGAATGCTTTCATTAAACTGAAAGATTACAATCGTACAAATAAACTCCCCCTCAGCCTGATCACTCAGAGAATGTTTGTCTGAAAGAGAATGACGAGTGATGAATAGAATAGAACAGTGCAAGTACTGTTCTATTTATAGACAGACTCAAACCTCCGATGATCAGTGCTGACGTCACCTAAGACAGCGACCTCTAACTGACTAACAACTTCTAACAACTGCTAACTCTAACTACTGTTACATTGAAAACACTGATAATACAAAACTCTGTAAAGTAAAACTCTGATGTCTTCTATCATCTGTTGAACCAAAGTGCTGTTGGTTCAACAGACCATTGTTCTTCAGTTCTTTGATCAGCAGTTGTTCTTCATCAGACCTTTATTCTTCAGACGTTTGTTCATCAGACCTTTCATCAACAGCAGTTGTCTATAACAGTTGATTGAAGCAACAACAGTTAGGAATCAACAGTCTTTTGGGGAAAGTTTCTTTATAACAACTGTTTTATTTCTTGGATCAACACTTAGTATATTTTGGCTTTTCAATCATCTGTTCTTCTCCAGGTCAGCAGACCCAACAATCTCCCCCTAGAACAGATGATGCCAAAACTCTGCTTTATTATTGATCTTTATTTCTCATCAGACTTTCTCTTATTTGGCCTTTGAGTTGTAACTCAAAGCTCAAAGAGTAGAGGTCTTCAGCATCTCTTTCCAGTGTCAAATTCAGAAGAGTTTGGAGGTCTTCAGCAGATAGGCCAGGTGCATCATCCATGCTTAGCTTCTGAATACTACCATCTGATTTGAGCAATGTCAATTCATGGGTGTCTTTGTTTGACTTCCATTTTAAAATTTTAGAATCAGAGGAGTGACTGGGATGCATCCTTATTCTTGATGAGTTGGGTGATGGAGGCCTGCTAATGAGTTCCCTGAGTCTGTCTGACACAGGATCAGTGAAAGATCTGATTTGATTTATAAGACCCCCTTTTACAAATGTGTCAGCAAACTGTTTTTGTTCCTCTTCTGTCATCTCCTTCTGCTTCTTGAACTGTCTTCTTGCAGCAATGGAGAGATCAGAGGTTTCCAGTAAACTGTCAAGTGTAAAGGCCTATAGAGGTCTCTTTGGTGCATCATCATAAATAGGTTTTCTTGGTAGGTTAGGGTTAGTCTTTCTTTCTTCTTCCAATTTCTTGTAAGTTTCAATCAGTCTAATTTCTGACCATCTAGCAACAGATCTCATCTCTCCATACTTGGCAGCTACTAGCTCTTGTCTCATTCTTTTGAATTTCAGAGCTCTAGCTTGATCTCTCCCTTTACTGAAATCAGGGGCAGAGGCCTTTGTAGGAGGATTCTTGGCCATGCTCTCAATTCTTATAAGTTCTTCTCTAAGAGCATGTGTGGTCCAGCCTGTGAATTGGTTTTTGTTTGCTTTGTAAGGCTTGGTGGCCAAGATCTGTTCTAGTAAGGAATCCCTAACCTCCATCTCCATATCTTTGCTGAGAGGCATGGCAGACATGGAATTGCTCAGGGTCTTAGCAAAATCCTCAATCCTTCTCAACTTGCTAAGTTCTGCTGAATGGATGCCCTGAGCAGTCCTGTCATTCTTCCCTTTACACTTCTCTTTGATGACAGCATCTGCCTATTCACTCTTGTATTTTAGATAAGTATCAATGTTGAGAGGAACAGGGAAGCCTTTAAGAGAAGGGAAGGATCTATCTGTGACACCCGGCAAATTCAGGTTAACAGCGTTGTCTAGATTAAAGTCTACCTTAGCGAGTCACGCATATACTGTACTTAACTGGGTTAGTTGAGTCGGGTTATGGTTCGGGAACTGTTATATGAGTCTAGGGAATCATTAGATGTTGGCCTAGAGGATAGTTAGATGTCAGTCCTTAACCAAGTGTACAAGGGGTGACGATTCGGAGAATCGTCAAAGCATAGGGAACATGCAAGTCTCGAGTCCCGGGAATTGGTGAACGAGTGTGAATGTGTTTATTTACAAGTGTTATGTGTTTACAATCATTATGTGACTTGTCGGTATGTGAAAATGTGTTAACATATGTTAAAACGGGGTTTAACGCGCAAAATACTTGGAACGGGACACTATAGGCGATTAGGGTGAGCTAATCACCTATAGGGTGGCGATTAGCTCACCCCAGGTGGCGAGTAGGCCACATCAGGTGGCGAGTAGCCCCTCCTTTTAGGCGATTAGGGGGCTAATCGCCTAAGGGGGTGGCGATTAGGAGCCCTAATCGCCTGCAACTGAAACCTAATCGCCTGCAACGTAAGTTACGACTAAAAACGACTATAAATACAATACTTAACCTCCTAAACATCATATTATCAACCCTAGTCGCCCCACAACTCATCCCAACACCCACATAACCTCTGGAACACGATTTTGGATCAAACAACTCGATTTCAAGCATATTTCATCAATCTTTCACAATCCTAAGGTGTGGTTTTCATCCATGCAACCTTGTTAATGTTTTTATTCAAAACCCTAATGTTCCAGACCTGGTTTCAAACAATTGTATCTTCTGAAAATCGTTAATAATCATTATTGTGTGGATTCTAAGTGCTATGCATGTTGTATGTGTATATTTTGATGAAAAGATAGGATTTTGATGATCAAGAAGGGTTATTAACATGTGATTAGGGTGGTTACTGAATATTGATGTTGATAATATGTGGAAATCTGATTGATTGTTCATTAGGTTATGTTTATGCATGTTAGGGTGTTGTTTTCATGATGCTTGTGCTATGATTTAGAAACACGGATGCGTTCAGGACTGTTAGAACAGGGATAAACAATGTATTTTGATGTAAACATGTTTAGGATACTTGTTTGATTGATATTGGAGGTTGTTACACGTTCTAGGTTTGATTTGGAGTGTTAAACGCGCGAAAAACCGGAACAGCTGGGTAGCATGCGATTAGCAAGGCTAATCGCCTAAGGGTTAGGCGATTAGCAAGCTAATCGCCTGATATATGAGGCTAATCGCCTGATATGTTAGGTGATTAGCATGCTAATCGCCTAACATGTCTCATTTTGCATACTGCATGACTCAGTCACCTAACATGTGTTATTTTTGCATGCTGCATGACCCTAATCGCCTACAAACTCCAAATTTAGCATACCACATGACTCTAATCGCCTAATACATAGGCAATTAGCATTCCTAATCGCCTGTTGACCAACATAATTGCTAGTTGACTTTTCCTAATCGCCTGTACTGCTGCAGTAAGTGTATTTTGGCATACCGGGACCCGTTTTGACATCTAGGAACATGCTAGGAACCCCGTAACATGTCTAATAACTCAGTAACATGTGTTCGGGTCAGTAACGCGTTAATTGAACTATGTGCTAGAACTTGTTGGACTGTAACGTATGTTAAGTGTGACTGCATGATTGTGTGTTTGTGAGTACTAGTGTAACACGGGAAGTCTCGGGTCACCAATGGGATGTCGAGTCTTGTACATTTGGTCATGTTAACAGTGAACGTGTTTTCAAACAAACTTGGTTATGGTCTGGACATCTAGGGACTAACTAACCTAAGGGTTATTAGTCTAAGTACTTGTAACTGTCATATGTTAGGTCGCTGTTTTACGGGACTAGCATAGCTTGTTGAACTATTCTATTATCTGAAGTTAACGCAACCTAAGGTGAGTTTACGGCCCCACTTTATTTGGTTTTCGTTTTCGGGGGAGAAAACATGTGTTAAACAACTATTTGGTAACAACTGTCATACTATGGGTTTTCAAACGGTTTACTATACGATCTTTGGAAGTCCCGGGGGGAACCATGAATGTGCTGGTTTGCACAACGGGGAAATGTGAATAGCGCTATTGGGAGTGACCAACCCCACCCGTCGGCATGGAGCGCCGGGCGGGTGCATATTGTCTCAAACAGGAACAGGTTTACTATTCGGGCACAACATCTGGTTTGCGAGTTAGTAATGGTTTTCCAATCGTAGTAGTAATAGTACATGCGCCTAGCTAGCGTACTTGGTTTACAATTATTATAGTATGGACAGGTTATACTTGGAACTTTGATTACAAACCTGTAAACTCACCAGCATTTTTGTGCTGACGTAAACTCTTACATGTTTTCTCAGGTCGCTAAGGTAGCAAAATGGAACTAGGGCGCACGCGTCTGCACGGCGTCTAGTTAGAGTTGCATGGTTTTGAACATTAAACATTTGGTTTTGTTTTGTTTATGTAACGACAGTTAGCTTCCGCTGATGTTTGGGATTTTTAAACTATGTTTTTGAAATTCATTTAGTATTGTTTATTGTGATCATTGACTTGGATCCTGGTTTGTCATGCGCCTCGCGGTAAAACTCCGCAAGTGGATTTTGAGGGTGTGACACTATCTGATGGCTGATCAGTATTATAGAAGGATTGAAGTTCCCCCTTGAGTAAATCCAGCTCAAGAGGATACTTCTCAGCCAATGGTGTGATGGTTGGTGATGGTCTGTGGGATTTGAATTGTGATGTGTGAGGTGAGTATGATCAAAGTGGAATAGCTGGGACAGGTGTGGATTGTGTGATTGGGGTGTTAGGTGGTGTGGTGTGAATGTTTTCATCTTGTATCACAAAGGTGGATTTCCTTTTTCTGCTATACAAGATTTTTGGTGAAGGTGAGGATGAAGCAGTGGTTTGGTTAACCTCTGTTGGTCCTTTTGTAGAACCAGCAGATGTTTTGGTTTTTGGTTGTGTTGTGGTAGTTGTTTGTGTTGTGGTAGGTTTGGTTGTTGTTTGTGTTGTGGTAGGTTTGGTTAGAACATGTGTTTTGGTGGCAGTGGTTTTGGTTTTGGTAGCAGTGGTTGTGGTTTCAGTGGTTTTAGTAGCAGTGGTTGTGGTAGCAGGGGTTTCAGCATCAGAGGTTTCAGAAGATAGCTTGGATGGTGGTTTCCTTGTATGTTTGGCTGGCATTTTCTTTCTTTTTGAGGAATTCACATCTTCCACTTCTTGCTGTTGTTCCTTTTTGAGCTGAACCAACAACTCTGCTTTAGCTTCCAATGTGTCAGCCCTTTTCAGTTTGTCTTCAGCAGCTTTATCAGCCTTTTCATTGGCAGAGGTATCAACTTCCTTTGCATTGCTGGTTTTAGCTGGTTCAGCAACAGGGGTTTGAACACTTGGTTGTTGTTGTTGTGGTGCTGATTTTGTAGACTCTGGTTTGTCAGCAGCTGGCTTACCCTTTTGAGAGGGTGGTGCACCAAATGGATTTAGCTTTGGCAGCCTATCTCTGCAACTCTCCCCCTTTTTGGCATCATCAGCAGTGAATTCATCATCATCTTCATCTCTGAGAATGTTGGTAGGGGCAGAGCCAGTAGTCTTCAGCAGATGGTCCTTGATCACCTTGATGTCAGCTTTTGTATCATTAAATCTGGCATCCACCATGTTTCTGATCAATGTCATGTATGTCTCTTGTGTCTGATCTGCTAATTTTCTGTTAGCTATGATGATGGGGGAAACAGATTTCCATAGCTCATTAGCAATATCAGAGGTGGATGGTTGACTTTTTGTAAAGTTGCCCAATGTTTCCAATATTGACTTGACATCAGTTTTGATGTCAGCAACAGAGGATTCAAGTGATTGAACTTTAGCCGTCAATTCTTGTAGTTTTGAATCATCACCTAAGTTAATAGGATCATCTGAATCCCTACCAGTGGTAGTTTTAACTGGTTCAGTCCTAGGAGGTGAATCTATGGAATGAGAACCAGATGCCCCTTTGTCTTGGTTATGGGGACTTCCAACTGATTTTGGGGACACAATGGCGGCCTCATCAGTTGTTGCCTTCAAGGAAGTCTTATCTATGGAACCACTGTCCTGTTGTGAGACAATGGTCTCTACAGCAGTAGTGGCTGCTTCTCTTGAAACCTCACCAAGAGTTACATTGAACTCTGGGAGTGTAGCCTCCTCTTCTGTTTGTGGGATAGCAGATTGACTTTCCTCAGACCCAGTCACTTGTGGAGGTATACTCTCTGTGACAGGTGAAGGAGAGGAACTGGGGTTCTTCTGAGTTTTGTCAATTGCCTCAAACAGAGGTTGCATGGTTTGTGGAACATGTGGTGGTGATGTGGGTGGAGTAAGAAGCTGATTAGCCCTGGGAGATGGACTTGTAAACATATGGTCAAGTGACTCATATGCCTCAGTATGAGGTTCCCTTTGGCTTACAACAAGATCCTTTTGTGAGGATTCTTGAGGAGTTTGTTTGGGTGGAGATATCTCCAACTGTTGTGAGGAAGTAACAACAGTGGTTTCATGTTGCTTTGGTGATGCAACAGGGTTAGCTTCTGGTATCTCATCTTCCAGAAGTCCCTTTTGGGTGTAGAGGTGGTTTTGGAGGATGGACGTTTTCTTTTGCTGGCTGGTGTGGGTTTCACAGCACTGGATGAAGTGCCATGATCACCAGGAGCAGTGGGCTCACCAACAGAGGTTTCAACAACAGTTGTTGTTTTTGTCCTCTTTGGTTGTGTTTTAGAAACTTTTGTCACTTTTGACACTTTTTCTTGGGTTGAAGAACCCAACATTCTTGTGAAAGTTTCATCAGTTAAACTTTTCATTTTAAAAGACTCTCCCTTTTGAAAATCATTTTCTGGTAAAATCTTTTGTAGAATTACACTTAAGATTCTAGGGTAGAGTAGAAAAGCATTGTTTGAGCCAGATTTTATGGCTTTCACATTTGAAACCAAGTCCAAAAACAATCCCTGGGAAAGATTGAAGTCAGAGTCTGACAACATAGCATATCCCAAGTATTGAATCCTCAATGGGATTTCATTGAAGGATGTGGTCTTAGCCGAGGCACAGAGAAGAAGGGTATGGAAGAAAAATTTCATGACTGGAGGAAAAAACTTTTTGTATAAGGTTGATCCAGTCATTTGTGCATCATACCCTCTTTCCTAAAACTCTGTGTGAAGCTCTGTTTTAGGAAAGGATTCCATACCTGACAAGTCATTCAGTGAGAAGGTTGTGGATATGAGTTCAGGGGTTATGGCGATACTGGTGCCTCCAATTTTTGAAATTATGGAAGTAGGCTTTTTATCTTGAAACAAGATTTCAGCATTTGCCCAAAATTCTTGGAGTGTTTCTAAATAGATGGGAGCATCAGCAGTTAAGATGTTTTATTATTTGGAATTGGTGATTATGTCAATGGTGGAATGAAATGGAACGTTATCTTCGGTTTTAACCAAATATGGAAGGAAATTGTGAGTGGCTTTTGTTTGAAGATCCATTGTAATGGATTTCAGGTATGAAAGTTCTGAACTTCGAGTAAGGGTTTTCAGGAAGACGAAGGTGATTTTAGTATTTTGAATACAATGAGACAGTAAAACTGCTGTTGGGGGAAAAACAGGGTTTTATAGCCTCTGGTGAAACTGCTGATGTGGCAAAACTCTGCTTTTAAGAGCAGACGTGGCAAACATCTGATGGTTTAAACATCTGGTGGCATACAACTGTTTTGTTAAACATCTGTTGCCAACCTCTGTTGTTAAACCAAAAGACTGATGAAAAACAGTTGTTTTATCTGATCAGATGTTTGAAACAGATTTTTCAACCAACAGTGGTTGTTTTATCTGATCAGATGTTTGAAACAGATTTTTCAACTAACAGTGGTTTGAATGAAACAGTGGTTGTTTTATCTGATCAGTGGTTTTAAAACAGATTTTTCAACCAAAGTGTCATTTTAAGCAAAATTTGATTTTCTAAAAACATTTTAATGTTTTTATTGAAAACATTTTTGTTGTTTAATCCATGTTTAACATACCAATTCGAGAGATCAGATTTGTGAAGGTAGATGTGTCTAAAGCTTTTGTCAACACATCTGCCAACTGATCCTCTGTTGGAACATGGTGCAGAGTAATCAAACCTTTTTCATAGCTATCCCTGACAAAATGATGCCTGATATCTATGTGCTTTGTGGTGGAATGAGAGACTGGATTCTTGATGATATTTTCAGCAGCTTGACTATCCAACATGAGTGGAGTCCTCAGTGCAGTTATCCCAAAATCCAGTAGTTGATTTTGAAGCCACATGAGTTGGGCTGTACAGCTTGCAGCAGCAATGTACTCAGCCTCAGCTGTGGATGTTGAAACGGCTGCTTGCTTTTTGCTTTGCCAGGAGACTAAGGCATTCCCTAGAAACTGGCACCCTCCAGATGTGGACTTCCTTGTGGTGTGACAGCCAGCAAAATCACTATCTGAATAACCTGAAAGCTCAATGTTTCCATTAGCAGGATACCAGATACCAAGTGTGGGAGCACCTTTTAGGTATCTGAATATCCTTTTCACAGCAATAAGGTTTGACTTTCTAGGTGAAGCCTGGGATCTTGCACACACACAGGTTGCAAACATAATGTCTGGCCTGGATGCTGTTAAGTACAATAAAGACCCAATCATGCATCTATAGTGTGTTTGATCAACCAGTTCATCCTTGTCATCATCAGTGAGTTGCTTGACAGTGCTCATGGGAGTACTACATGGCTTACAATCATTCATCTAAAATTTTGTTAACAAGTTTTTCACATATTTATTTTGATGAATGAATGTGCCATTATGCAGTTGCTTCACTTGGAGACCAAGGAAGCACTGAAGTTCACCCATAGCACTCATTTCAAACTCTGCTGTCATGAGTTCCCTAAACTCTTCACACATTTTGTTACATGTGGATCCAAAAATGATGTCATCCACATATATTTGTACAATCATTAAATCTTTTCCTTTCCATTTTAAAAATAAGGTTTTATCAATTTTACCTCTTGTGAAACCAATGGATAAGAGAAAAGTGGAGAGAGTTTCATACCAGGCTCTTGGTGCTTGTTTCAGTCCATACAATGCTTTGTTAAGCTTGTAGACATGATCAGGATGGAATGTGTCTTCAAAACCAGGTGGTTGACATACATAGACCTCCTCCTGAATTTTGCCATATAGGAAGGCACATTTGATGTCCATCTGATACACCTTGATGTTGTGGTTGACAGCAAAGGCTAGGAACAGTCTGATAGCTTCTAACCTTGCTACAGGGGCAAAGGTTTCATCATAGTCTATTCCTTCTTCTTGTCTGAAGCCTTGAACCACTAACCTGGCCTTGTTCTTGACAACTATACCCCTTTCATCAGTTTTGTTTTTGAAGACCCACTTTGTGCCAATTGGATAAACATCCTTAGGCAGTGGTACAAGTTTCCATACTTGTTGTCTTTTGAACTGAAGGAGTTCTTCTTGCATGGCTTCCACCCAACTGTTGTCTTTTAGTGCCTCTTGGTACTTGACAGGTTGTGTAAGGGATAGAAAGCCTGCAAAAAGACAGATATTTGAAGATTGGCTCCTTGTAAGCACACCTTCTCTGATGTTGCCAATGATTTTATCTGGTGGATGAGCTCTTAGGTAGATTAGATCTCCCTGATATGGTATGATGGCATTTTGTGGTGAAGGACAGAGGTTTGGAGACTCTGTTGATGTAACAACCCGACCAGGAGGGGGCTGGACGTTACGACAGTTTGGTAACAGACTTGCACAACGGAAGCAACGATAACAAATATTTATATGTTATACAATTTCTAATCCAAAAATATAAGTACATAACTAAAATAAATAGTCTAATATTCATGCAGGGACGAAACACGGTGGTCGTCGAAGCAGTTGACAAGGTGTGATCCGCTAGTCGATCCAAATCTCAATCCATGCTTAGCTCTAAATGCTCTAAACCGCTACGCTTGCAGCTCGAATCCTCTACCATAACAATCTCTAGTGCACACAAGCAAGCATATACCTCGTCTTCAACATTATCCAAATGCGTTACCTGAACACATGCTTAAAAAGAGTTTGGGTCAGCAAATATGCTGGTGAGTCCGTGTAATAGTTAAGTAAATCCAAAATAGGTTTGTCATTTCAAAAACAAGTTCACAAGTTTTCACAACACAACGCATGGTGATGTACAAGTCACACCTCAAACCTAACACTGAATCCATCTACTCCCATTATGGATTCCCATGGCAAAATATATGCCACAACGGTCCGCAGACCTCAGTGGAGCGTTTTCCGGGCTTCCGGATCCACTGTGCGTGGGGGATTCCCCAAGTAGTACTACCCATACATTAAGTGGCCCAACTCCCTTGGGTTAATGAGTGTGCATCTGGTTTCGGGAGCCCTTGTCACATCAAGTAGGTTTACACACAAAACAGTTTACACGTACAAGCATATGTTCACCCCAAAACAGTTAAACATTTAAAAAGGGGAAGTACACGGAACTCACCTGGATATCGTATCATATGTATATGTCATTCCAAGTCGTGATCCATCTATCATTCTCTGGCAAGCACCTACTCAATCTTTCAAACATTAGCGTGTGTAACCAACATCTCGGTTACACGTGTGGGCGACTAGGACCTTAAGTTGTATCTTATTTATTACCGTAGTTCTACATCTCCAATGTTTTGTTGCTATAAAATATTACATGTTTATAAGTCATGTTATCATCCATGGTAGATCTTATACATTATCCAATTTACTCATCGTTCCCTATGTCCTAGTTATACATATACTGTAATCTTAGTTACACATCAGGTTCATAAACAAGTGATTTGTCTAAGGTTCAATGTTCGATGCCTTGTTATTATCATTGTTATTATTGTGATCTCATATCTTAATTACCATCATTACCATACATTCTGCATCATCTATATATAACCAGGTTATCTTAGTTCCCATTTCTTAATATTGTTGGTCCACATATTATATATATATATATATATATATATATATATATATATATATATATATATATATATATAGGTCTATCGGTTGAGTCGGGTCCTCGTCTAAAATGCTAGTTTAGTCCCACACGTGTCACACGACAAACGTAATATATGTATATGCTCGTATAATGAGACTAACTAATTCGTCAAGTTGGTGTTCATACCTCTAACTTATTGTAACTTTGCTTGATATGCCACCACCTCAAAAGCTATGCATCTAACCTGTGTTAACCTATTTCTTTTGCAAAGTTGACCAGCTTCCACTATAGTTGACCCAAAACCATGCCATCCCATTAATAATCCATTCCTTCACCCATCACCTACAACTCTCTGATTGCAACCATCAACACTTATTTATGAATTGTGCAGCCACTGTTGTCAATCCACAAACGCCCCTCGTCATCAATCACCAACCATTACAATCCCCATCTTCAAAACCTAATGTGTCACCATACTAATCCGATCAATAACCAAACCATTTATTATTCTTCTTGACCAGATAACCAATTAAGGAATAATATGCAAGAGTTACCTGACATCCCTCTGAAATACTACCGGATAAATGGGTGATAGTTACCGTGGCTCCGCCATGTACAGTGGCCGGAAACCCCACCGTCATTGATCTCTAATACCGAGACCTGAGTTCTTCACCACTAATGTAATCGAGACCCTAGTTACCATCTACACGTGAAATCCCTAAATCAAAACAGGACCTTTAATCGGAATCCAGGCCACCGCCGTCGTCAGTGAAAGGGGTTGTGCCGCCGTGAGCTCCACTGTACACGATGGTCGGAGACCAGACCTGCTTATGTCACCGCCTTCATCTCTCGCTCTGTTCTTTCTCTCTTTACGGTTCTCTCTCTTCTCTTCCTATGATCCCATCTCTTTCCCGCTACTTTCTTTCTTTCTCTTGGTTCTTCCTCTTTCTATTGATCTCTTACTCCTCTTCTGTATTGTAGGTGTCGTGTGTGTGTATTTTTGTTAAAGGAAAATGAAAGTGCAGGTGTTAGTACAGATGAGGAGGTGTATACATGTGTGTTGAGGTGTCAACTAAAGGATGGGGCAAGTGTGTTGTGTCAAGCAAAAGAGTGGGGCATGTATCACCTTATAAAGGTGACACATGTCCCATTTAATGACTAATCAAGTCTTACGGGTCAGGTTCGTATGAAGTATCGGTTCGGTCTCGTAATCGTATGTTATAATAATATTAAAATAATGGTTCGGTTTTTGGTTTCGTATATAAACATACTGTCATAATACTCTAAGCGCGAAAAATTTTCGGGTCTGGAACCGGGGTGTTACATTCTCCCCCCGTTAATGAAATTCCATCCTCGGAATTATTTTTGAGCCATCTCTAGTTATGCATCCAGTATATTCCATACTTGGATTCAACATTCGAGTCTACATGCCGGTGAATATACAATCTTTTAATAAGCCAAATTTAAGTTATAGTAGTGCCTTACTAACCTCGTACTACGTACTCGGGTTCTTAGGTGATACCTCATATATTGTTTACTACAATTATCACTTACTTCTCCTATTAAAGCATATATTTCTATCTCAATTGCGTTTTACTCAGGTACCTGCATTGTCAAAATTGCTAGAATTTCTCAAAGATTAACCGGGTGTCAACAATGTCACAGAGCCTAATACCAAGCTCAAGAAATAGAGATCATAACGCTTAGGGTCGAAACAAAGATTTCAAACTATTAATAGATTAAGGTATGTCCTTGGTTTAATTCCCAGTATCATTTTCGATGCACCGTAGGTGTTTATATATAGGGTGTACCGCAGCTAACCCACCACACCTTTGATAACCTCGAAAATGTATTAGAATTTTCAGAAATTCAGATTTGTTTTTGGTTTGACTTCCAGTCTTGTTTCCAATGCTTCACTGGTGTTTATATATAGGGTGTACCGCAGCTAACCCACCACACCAAGGATGCCTTGTAAACGTACTGAAGATCTTCCCAAAAACCCGATAAAAAAACATACATGGGTCAAGAAGTCCTATGTCTGTTCGAAGGCTAGTCCTTAATAATCTTATTTTTGAGCGCGTTAAGTACTAAAAATTGGGGTCATGCTCTTAAAATATGTCCCTCTTATCCGCCTTTATGCCTAATATTATGGTTAGCTCTATCTATGCGGTTAGAATAATGGTTAAATTCTTAAGCCTTTTTAAATTTTTGTGGTGTAGGGCATGATGACGATTTGTCAGGAAGCACGGGAAAAATATCAAAACAACATAGGTTGATCTTAAATCTATCATGGCGCTTCTAACACTTCCTTCATGTCCTAGATTTCATACGCTTCTATAGCCGGATTGCTATTTAAGACTAAGTTCTCTTGTTTCTTTATCAACGTTCCTCATAACCGTCCTTACGAATGTAACTGCTTCCCCTGTTGAGATCTATCTTCCTTTTCAATTCTTAAGCCTTCAGTGTTTTCTATGATACATGGTGTAGGATATGGCGACAAGTTGACAAGAAGCATGAAAAGGTTTAGACGTCCAAACTCACTATGTTGTTCTTAACCATGCTAAGGGCACATAACTTCTCTTTTGGCGTTCTAGATCTTGTCTTCTCGTGAGGTCAAATTAACATCTACATAGAGTTTTCCCACTAAACTTTGACTGCGTTCTTCCGTTCCTGTCAAATATCCCTTATAACTGTCACTACAAATGCATCTGCTCCCCCCGTTAAGGCCAACCGTTATATTTCTAACAGATTTCATACGGTTAACTCATCACTATGTCGAAACTATGGAAGTAATACAAAAGTTTTGGCAATAATCGAAAGACTACATAGGAGATTATAGTGCCGGGACATACATTAAACCTTAAAATTACCTCATGTAGCATTCAATCCTAGTTTTTCTCTTGTTAGCAAAGGTTGGATGGTTATGATTTTGATACATTCTTGAGTCTAGGTCACCGCCTTTCCAATTGACATTCCTGAATCATCTCTAAAATCTCTTATGCGGTTACGATTCCAATACTCTACACAACTTAAATCTGCAGAAATCGATATTAATCAAATCCGAATGAATTTTTCTAGTAATCCATGTTTAGCTTCTTATCTTCGGTCTAAAAATTCAACCTATACATACGCACGAACCATATAATACTGAACCATACAATCGACAATAACTATTTGTTTAGAAGATATTACTTATAGAATTACCCATTCGCTAAGTTGATCGAAATTCACCTTGTTATTCTGGGTTCTTCCAAATTGTAACGCAAAATTTTTGGCAAGATACCTTGTTCTCCTGGTTAGCTCATAACTTAGTCACAAAAAGGTATTTACCATTAATAGCGTTCATGTAAATTCATATACATGTATATAAAAATAAAACGATAAGTATTATAGTGGTCATGGGTGTATATATATTTTTATATATACTTATCAAAATACTCCAAGTTTTACTAAGTTTCAAAACCTCTACTATAACCACGCAAGCACATCGCCTATTCTTTTGTTCCAAGTTGCATTAAATGTATCATGTTCTAAAACTTTTATTATGGGCACGCAAGCCTATCTCATTCTTGTTTACATTTCTTACATAGTCCATCATCGTAACTTGCCAAGCCGTACCGAGTATAACTAGTCCAAATTCTTTGCTATGGTCTCATATGCATCTCACGTTTTTGTTCACGACCCTTTCATCATCCATTTTCTCATCTATTTCTATGGCCATCCTGGTTGACACTTCTAATCTTGGCGACCCATTGGATTTCTTAGAACCTTCTCGTGCCTGTAAATTTACAGTTACATGACGTCTAATGTAATCGTTAATTTACCTCACGAGATCATTCTAGTAGTCTCCGTTGTAGTCATAATTCAAGTGTCAATTATTGCTCATATACTGGTTAAGTTGGTTCCAAGTTCGTGTAAGCATTCTAGTGTGTTCAGGTACTCATATTCGAACTTATTTTATATCGTTACTTTGATCGGTCTTAATAGTTCCAAGATATTTCCTAACCAAGCCGTCCTAGAGCCTTAAATGCTAAGTTCTCTAAGTTTTTTTTTTTTTGTGTGGTATAGGATATCTGGAGATATCCTATCTTGCCACAACCGTTGCTCTGATACCAACTGTAACAACCCGACCAGGAGGGGGCTGGACGTTACGACAGTTTGGTAACAGACTTGCACAACGGAAGGAACGATAACAAATATTTATATGTTATACAATTTCTAATCCAAAAATATAAATACATAACTAAAATAAATAGTCTAATATTCATGCAGGGACGAAACACGGCGGTCGTCGAAGCAGTTGACAAGGTGTGATCCGCTAGTCGATCCAAATCTCAATCCATGCTTAGCTCTAAATGCTCTAAACCGCTACGCTTGCAGCTCGAATCCTCTACCATAACAATCTCTAGTGCACACAAGCAAGCATATACCTCGTCTTCAACATTATCCAAATGCGTTACCTGAACACATGCTTAAAAAGAGTTTGGGTCAGCAAATATGCTGGTGAGTCCGTGTAATAGTTAAGTAAATCCAAAATAGGTTTGTCATTTCAAAAACAAGTTCACAAGTTTTCACAACACAACGCATGGTGATGTACAAGTCACACCTCAAACCTAACACTGAATCCATCTACTCCCATTATGGATTCCCATGGCAAAATATATGCCACAACGGTCCGCAGACCTCAGTGGAGGGTTTTTCGGGCTTCCGGATCCACTGTGCGTGGGGGATTCCCCAAGTAGTACTACCCATACATTAAGTGGCCCAACTCCCTTGGGTTAATGAGTGTGCATCTGGTTTCGGGAGCCCTTGTCACATCAAGTAGGTTTACACACAAAACAGTTTACACGTACAAGCATATGTTCACCCCAAAACAGTTAAACATTTAAAAAGGGGAAGTACACGGAACTCACCTGGATATCGTATCATATGTATATGTCATTCCAAGTCGTGATCCATCTATCATTCTCTGGCAAGCACCTACTCAATCTTTCAAACATTAGCGTGTGTAACCAACATCTCGGTTACACGTGTGGGCGACTAGGACCTTAAGTTGTATCTTATTTATTACCGTAGTTCTACATCTCCAATGTTTTGTTGCTATAAAATATTACATGTTTATAAGTCATGTTATCATCCATGGTAGATCTTATACATTATCCAATTTACTCATCGTTCCCTATGTCCTAGTTATACATATACTGTAATCTTAGTTACACATCAGGTTCATAAACAAGTGATTTGTCTAAGGTTCAATGTTCGATGCCTTGTTATTATCATTGTTATTATTGTGATCTCATATCTTAATTACCATCATTACCATACATTCTGCATCATCTATATATAACCAGGTTATCTTAGTTCCCATTTCTTAATATTGTTGGTCCACATATTATATATATATATATATATATATATATATATATATATATCGGTCTATCGGTTGAGTCGGGTCCTCGTCTAAAATGCTAGTTTAGTCCCACACGTGTCACACGACAAACGTAATATATGTATATGCTCGTATAATGAGACTAACTAATTCGTCAAGTTGGTGTTCATACCTCTAACTTATTGTAACTTTGCTTGATATGCCACCACCTCAAAAGCTATGCATCTAACCTGTGTTAACCTATTTCTTTTGCAAAGTTGACCAGCTTCCACTATAGTTGACCCAAAACCATGCCATCCCATTAATAATCCATTCCTTCACCCATCACCTACAACTCTCTGATTGCAACCATCAACACTTATTTATGAATTGTGCAGCCACTGTTGTCAATCCACAAACGCCCCTCGTCATCAATCACCAACCATTACAATCCCCATCTTCAAAACCTAATGTGTCACCATACTAATCCGATCAATAACCAAACCATTTATTATTCTTCTTGACCAGATAACCAATTAAGGAATAATATGCAAGAGTTACCTGACATCCCTCTGAAATACTACCGGATAAATGGGTGATAGTTACCGTGGCTCCGCCGTGTACAGTGGCCGGAAACCCCACCGTCATTGATCTCTAATACCGAGACCTGAGTTCTTCACCACTAATGTAATCGAGACCCTAGTTACCATCTACACGTGAAATCCCTAAATCAAAACAGGACCTTTAATCGGAATCCAGGCCACCGCCGTCGTCAGTGAAAGGGGTTGTGCCGCCGTGAGCTCCACTGTACACGATGGTCGGAGACCAGACCTGCTCATGTCACCGCCTTCATCTCTCGCTCTGTTCTTTCTCTCTTTACGGTTCTCTCTCTTCTCTTCCTATGATCCCATCTCTTTCCCGCTACTTTCTTTCTTTCTCTTCGTTCTTCCTCTTTCTATTGATCTCTTACTCCTCTTCTGTATTGTAGGTGTCGTGTGTGTGTATTTTTGTTAAAGGAAAATGAAAGTGCAGGTGTTAGTACAGATGAGGAGGTGTATACATGTGTGTTGAGGTGTCAACTAAAGGATGGGGCAAGTGTGTTGTGTCAAGCAAAAGAGTGGGACATGTATCACCTTATAAAGGTGACACATGTCCCATTTAATGACTAATCAAGTCTTACGGGTCAGGTTCGTATCAAGTATCAGTTCGGTCTCGTAATCGTATGTTATAATAATATTAAAATAATGGTTCGGTTTTTGGTTTCGTATATAAACATACTGTCATAATACTCTAAGCGCGAAAAATTTTCGGGTCTGGAACCGGGGTGTTACAGTTGACATAACATCTGTTTGCACTTTTGTAGTGTCAATAGATGTTTGAAATGGAGGTGGAGGAATGGGTCCAAGTGGTGTAAAGTTGGACTGACTTTTGTCAACAGTTGTTTGACTATGGTCAACAGATGATTGACTTTTGTCAACAGATGATTGAGCAGTGGATTGGATGGGTGAATAAGTGGTTTGGGGATAGGACTGGCCAACAGTGGCTCATTCAGCTGTGACAGAGTTTTGACAGTTGTTTGGAACTACTGCTTCCTCTGATGCAGGATAGACTTTGTAGTGATCTGGAATCACAACATCTATTCTGTAGTCTTGTTGTGAAGATTGTGGAGTACCTGCAGGGTTAGTTTTGACAGTAATATCTTCAAATTTGAATTTATCCAAATCAAACAACTCAGCAGGGTTTGCTGGGATTTTTAAAGATGAAAGTTCATTGAACTTCACATTCAGAGTTTCTTCTATTGTCTTGGTCCTTGTGTTAAACACTTTATAGGCCTTGGCAGTAGAAGAATACCCCAGAAAATATCCACATTCTACTTTGGCTGCAAATTTTGAAATGGAATCTTTAAGATTTAAAATGAAACATGGGCAGCCAAAGACTTTGAAAAATGATATCAATGGTTTGATTTTAAACAGAATTTCATAAGCAGTCTTTTGATGTCTAGGGTTGATTAAAACTCTGTTTTGAACATAGCAAGCAGTGTTTACAGCTTCTGCCCAAAAGGACAGAGGCAAACCAGAATATGCTAGCATTGTTCTTGCAGCCTCAATGAGAGTCCTGTTCTTTCTTTCAACCACACCATTCTGCTCTGGTGTTCTTGGGATACTGTACTGTCTTACAATCCCTTTTGACACACAGAATTCATCCAACTCCTTATTCTTAAACTCTGTTCCATTGTCACTTCTAAAGATTTTTACTGGCAGGTCATATTGTTTTTCAACTTTGGTGACAAAGTCCTTCAAAATACCTGCAGTCTCATCCTTAGAGTGTAAAAAGTAAGTCCATGTAAACCTAGAAAAATCATCAACTATGACAAGACAAAATCTCTTTCTTCTTAGACTCATGATTTTAACTGGGCCAAACAAGTCCATGTGCAACAATTGTAAACACTGACTAGTTTTGGACTCATCAATTGATTTGTAAGAGCTTTTATGTTGTTTTCCTTTTAGACAGGAAACACAATGCTCATCACATTTAAATTCTTTTGATGGTAAACCTCTGACAAGGTTTTATTTAGAGAGTGAGTTGATAGTTTGAAGGTTGGTGTGACCAAGTCTCCTATGCCACAATTCTGTCTCTTTGGTAGAGGCAGCAGAGAACAGACAGACATTTGCCATAGGGTTATCCTTCAACATATCAACTACATACACATTGCCACTTCTATGAGCAACAAGTTGTGCTTTGCTCTCAGCAATGATGGTGTTAATCTTTTCAACAGCCTCTGGTCCAACAATCTTACATGTTTGCTTAGTGAAAAATGACCCAAATCCTTTGTCACTCATTTGAGACACACTAAGTAGATTAAATTTTAGATTGTCTATCAGATTAACATTTTCAAACTTAAGCCTCCCTGCTTTGACAGTACCAGAACCCAACACCTTACCTTTAGAATCATTACCAAAGGATATATCACCCCCTCCATGTGCAAGAAAGTCCAGAAGAAGGGCTCTACATCCAGTCATGTGCCTGGAGCCTCCACTATCTACATACCATAAACTATCTAAGCAAGCAGAAGCTCCCTGCACATCAGTAAAGATTTTAGTTTTGGTGAGTGTCCAAAGCCAAATTGGCTTTGGATGCCAAATTGGCTTTGGATGGGTTCTTGGATGCCTCAGCCTTAAGTTGAGGAGAATGATCAGTGGTTTGAACTAGCTTTTGGACTAAGTTCAACAGCTGTAATTGACCATTTGCTAGTGCTTGAATGTCAACACTTGGTCCAACAGATGTTTGATCATTTCCTGTCAGATGCTGAAAACCATGAGGATGTCTATTCACTTTTGGTTTTGAAGGCCTTTTGGGCTCTTCATAAACATGTGGCAGACGATGACAAGTGGGTTGTCCATATCCTCTTGGTAATCTGGTAGCTGGTGGAACATCTGTTACCTGAACATCTCTGGGAGCAGAGTTTTTGTTCAGACTTTTGGTAACAGCTGTTTGGATTGGTTCAAAAGTTTGTTTGGGTTTTCCTTTTGAAGTACTCACCACTTGACTTTCAAGAGTTTTAGCCTTGTACTCTTTTATCTTTTCATCAAAATTTTTGAGATACAGGCACTCTTTTGTTTTGTGATTCTTTTTCTTACAGATTGAACATTCATTTGTTTTAGAATCATTTAAACTTGTTGTTTTGTTGATGTCATATGCTTTTAGAAGAAAACAGTTTTTGGTGACATGGTTCTTCTTTTCACAAAAATCACAAAACAAGTTGTTTTTGGCTTTCCCTTTTTCTTTCTTCTTTTCAACAGATGTTTGATCATCTATTGGAAGATCTTTCAAAGGGATAACTTTGGCATGTGGTGCCATTTTACCATCAGGGGTTTTAAAGGTCATTGGTTTGAAATTTTCAAGGACTTCACACTCATCTGACCATGTTGGTTTGAATTGATATTTCTCAATTTCATCAAATGAGGGTGTACCTTCCAATTTTTCAAGAATGATTTTCTTGCCATTTGGTTCAGTAACCTTGATTTCTTGACCTTTTGAATTGGTAGGAATGACTTCAACCAACTGTGGTTCCTTTTTGTCAGTGGTTTGTGAACTTTGGGCAGTGGTTTCTTGAAAACCAAACCCAAATTTCACATGACTTTTAGATTGTTGGTTGACAATCATCTCAAAACCTTTAGATGATTCCACCTATTTCTGACATTCAACTTGGGTGGACTCAAGCTCCTTTTTACAACTATGATATTTTGTTATCATAGTCTGAAGCTGGTCTTTGGTTATACTTGCTTCATGTTTTAAGCTGCTGATTTCAGATTCTTTTTCAGTTATTTTTGATTTTAACTCTTTAGTGAGTTTTTCAAACTGAATTTCATCATCCAAAATTTTCTTTCTAAAGTTTTCATTCACCTTTTTTATCTTAGCAAATGCCACAATACATTTATCTAAGCATAAGTCATTTAAGATTTGAGGAGATACCTTAGCAGCAGCCATCAAGTCACAGTTACACTGGCAATCACAATCATCACTACCCCAGGGGTCTGAGAGATTCACAACCTTCACTTCAGATTCTTCAGCTGAAACAACTTCACCAACAACACCATCAGTCACATTTTCAGACAAAGACACCACACCCTCAGAATCAGTCTCTTCAACAATTGTCTCTAGTGCCATAAAACAAAAATCATTTTCAGAGTTGGCAACTAAAGCAATGTTGTCATCTGTTATCTCATCTGGTAGACTGCTCCAATCAACAAAGCCTTGAGTAAAGAAACTCTGTTGACTTGGTTGTCTGGTCTCTGCAGGAGCAGAGGATGGAGCAGCAGTCATTGGCACTGGTGCTTGAGCAACAGGTGTTTGGACGTAGTGATACTGAGGAACAGTGGTTTGGACATAGTGCACAGGAACAGTGGTTCTAGTTTGTGCAAAGTGAGCAGTGTTTTGCACATTAGGTACATTAGGGATGGTTTGATAAGTGTTGGTCTGTGGTCTTTGGTTTGGATAGGTAATCATAGGAACTCCATTTTGACTCCTACATTCCCTAGCAAAGTGACCCATTCTATGACACTTATAACACTTTATCTTTGATTTATCCAACCCCACCTTTGACCCACCATGTAAACTTGGGTACCTCCTGCCAGTTTTCTTATAGAAGTTATTGGTTCTAATACTGAGCAGGGCAACCTGATGTAAGATGTCCATTTCTTCTAAGTCCAAAGGGTCAATATATTGAAGGTCATCGTACACAAAAGATGAATTATCAGAAGCCTGGATATCACCACTAGCTGTAAAAGCATAGTTGTTTGGTGATGAGTAAGGATCATTGTTAAAACCAGTGGTTATGTCAATGTAATGATCATAACCCTGATCCTTACTACATCCAGAACCCTCCTCCTGACCCAACAGTGCAGTATTCCCAAATACATAGTCATCTGACACTTTGCCAGAGTCCTGGAGCTTCTTTTTCTGGTTAAGCTCCCTTTCATAAGTCAGGAGCTTACCATGAAGCTGGGTCAGGGTCAGGTCTTTGAATCCGATAGAGTTTCTCATGACTATAGCTATAGTGTCCCATTTGTCCTGAAGTGATCTAAGAAACCTATGATTCAGTGTTGAATTAGGAAAAGTTAGACCAACCAGTTTTAGTTCACTAATAAGACAATTAAACCTTTCAAACTGTTGTGTTAACGACTCCCCTTTTATGTGACTAAACGTTTCATATTGTTGGTTAAGTATTTCACGGTTGTTTTCAATCACATCTTCAGTTCCCCCGAACTGCTCTTTAAGAGCATCCCACAGTTCTTTAGCACTATTGCAGTGCAAGAGACCGGCATAGATATCATTCGGCAGTGCCATGGCTACTATGCTGAAAGCCTTGGCATCTAGCTCGATTTTTTGAAAATCTTGCTCTGAGTAGTTCTCAACACTCTTTGGTACTTGGATCTTTGGATCCTCGGCACTCGGTACCATTGGAACATGTGGTCCAAATAGTTCCTTGGAGAGTAACACAATCATTAGCCGTAACTAACCCATGAGTTTCAGGTACGAGCCCAACAATGAAAAACTCAATCCTCTTGTACTCCGGAGTATCAGCATGTTAGGATCTGAGTTCTGGTTGTTTTGATTTGTTTGATTAAGTATGAATAAATGGAATGAATTATAAATGGAAAGTGCAGCGGAATAAACTTTAAATCAAAACATGGAGAATAATTGTTTTAATCGAATGCTTTCATTAAACTGAAAGATTACAATCGTACAAATAAACTCCCCCTCAGCCTGATCACTCAGAGAATGTTTGTCTGAAAGAGAATGACGAGTGATGAATAGAACAGTGCAAGTACTGTTCTATTTATAGACAGACTCAAACCTCTGATGATCAGTGCTGACGTCACCTAAGACAGCGACCTCTAACTGACTAACAACTTCTAACAACTGCTAACTCTAACTACTGTTACATTGAAAACACTGATAATACAAAACTCTGTAAAGTAAAACTCTGATGTCTTCTATCATCTGTTGAACCAAAGTGTTGTTGGTTCAACAGACCTTTGTTCTTCAGTTCTTTGATCAGCAGTTGTTCTTCATCAGACCTTTATTCTTCAGACGTTTGTTCATCAGACCTTTCATCAACAGCAGTTGTCTTTAACAGTTGATTGAAGCAGCAGCAGTTAGGAATCAACAGTCTTTTGGGGAAAGTTTCTTTATAACAACTGTTTTATTTCTTGGATCAACACTTAGTATATTTTGGCTTTTCAATCATCTGTTCTTCTCCAGGTCAGCAGACCCAACACAGCATCCAAACACATAAGAGCCAATTCATGATAACTGACAGTATAATCCTCAATCTCTGATCCAACCATCGTATGATTCCACAGTTCATGTTCCAACCTCTTAATCTCATCCCGAGGACAATATTCATTTTTTAGCCGAAACACAAACTCATCCCAAGGCATGGCATTGGCCTCAGCCAACCCAACACTCTGTACAACAGAGTTCCAACAAGTCAAAGCATGATTCTCAAAGGTTCCAGAAGCAAACATCACATGGTCCACAGTAGGACAGTTACACATAGCAAAAGCAGACACAATCTTCTCCAACCACCTAAGTAAACCCACTGCTCCCTCATTCCCACTGAAGTTATGAGGCTTGCTGTCCATGAACATCTTGTAGGTACAGGTAGGAGGAGGTGGGTTAACGACATTACCTGTACCAACACACCTGATAAAACAAAACGAAAATGCCACACGAAATAAAGACAAAAGTAGCAATAATCAAATTACCACCAAAGCCTTGTTGAGCAGCCAGGGCAACAGACACCTGTTGCTGGATAAGTTTTTTCAACTCTTCCTGGGTCATAGTGACGTTACCACCGCCACGACCCCCAGTACGACCACCACCGCCGCCACGGCGTCCACTAGTACGACCACCACCACGATTAGTTGAGATCTTGTGGAATCCAAAAGAATAAGATATTCAAAGCCGTCACTAGTATTAACAACTAGCAACATAAATAAGGAATCATCCCGATCCGACTAACCCATAACAACAACGAATCATCAATTCAGGATATTAAACTTATAAAGATCCCCGAATGAATAATCATCCCGAGGTGTAGTAAACCAAGTACAAGTGTAAGATAGTGTGCGTAAGCGAATTGTCTAATGGAGAATGAAGGAAAGTTGTCCGAATACTGGACAGATCTCGAAGGTATGCCGAAGCCACTCCAATGTACAGCATTGCCGCGCAAGGATCAACAAGCTAACGTCTTCGTCTTCCAGTCCCGAAAAAGAAGATAAGATAGAAGATAGAAATAGATAGAAGACAGATAAACCAAAGATAGAATAGATGATGTAACACATAAGTATGATGATGTAAACACCCCAACAAAGTTAGTAAGTTTTTTTTCCCACTTGAAACAACTCATAAATGTGTGACCGTCTAGTGTGTGAGACTCGGCAATAGACCAGACTCTACATGCAGTCCTAGTTCACTATAACCATTGGCTCTGATACCAATCTGTCACACCCTCAAATTCCACTTGCGGAGTTTGACCGCGAGGCGCGTGACATACCAGGATCCAAGTCAACGGTCACAATAAACGACAACTATATGGTATGAAAGTAATGTAAATAAACCAACCACGCAGTAAAAGTTTATACAAACCAAGGCAGATACCGGAAGAAAAATGTTTACAAAAACCCAAGTTTCAAAAGTAAATAGTTAAACCAACACGGTTTACATTATGTATGCAAAAACCAGACGCAGTGCGACTCCAGTGCGCCAAGACTCCCTACTACCTTAGCGACCTGAGAAAACATGCAATATTAGTCAACACATAAAGTGTCGGTGAGTCACAGAGATAAGTTTGTAAAAGTTTGTAAAGTGCCTGCCAATCGCCTGTTAAGGGCTCCCAATCGCCCCTATGCTGTGTAATCACCTATAATGTCATGCAATCGCGTGTAATCACCGTTTTAACATATGTAAACACGTATACACATACCGACAAGTCACATAAAGAGTATAAACACATAATTCATGGAAACAAATACGTTCACACTCGTTCACCAATTCCCGGGACTCGAGACTTGTGTGTTTACTAAGGTTTGACGATTCTACGAATCGTCAATCCTTGCACACCTGGTTAATGTTGACATCTAACGACCCTCTAGGCTTGTAGTAACGACTTCCGAACCATAACACGACTCAACCGACCTAGTTAAGTATAATATACGCGTGACTCGCTAAGGTAGAATTTGACCCAAACAATGTTGTCAACCTGAGTTTGCCGGGTGTCACATCATCCCCACGTTAAAAGAATTTTCGTCCTGAAAATTGCACAAGTTCAAAAAGAAAATGACTAAGAGATAGAAACCAAGAGAGAGAATTTACCCGAGTTGTCACATCATCCACACGTTAGAAGGAATCTCGCCCCGAGATTCATTCAGCTGCAGTGGTAACATGTCTCGATTCAAAAGCGCGCTTAGGAAAGAGGTGAGGATATTTAGACTTCATCTGATCCTCCCGTTCCCAAGTGTATTCCGGTCCACGGTTCGAGTTCCAGCGAACTTTAACAATACGGATTTTACTCCGGCGAAGCCTACGAATCTTGTAATCAAGGATCTCAACAGGTTCCTCAACAATGCGAAGACGATCGTCAATCTTGATCTCTTCCAGTGGAACAATAAGAGATTCGTCAGCCAGGCATTTCTTCAAGTTGGACACATGGAAGACGTTGTGCACACTACCGAGCTCCGCCGGTAAATCAAGTCGATATGCCACCGGTCCAATCCGTTCCAGGATTGAAAACGGTCCAACATACCGAGGGTTAAGTTTGCCACGCTTCCCAAAGCGTATGACGCCTTTCCATGGTGAAACCTTCAGAAGTACCCTGTCCCCAACCTGGAACTCTAATGGTTTGCGACGTCGATCAGCATAACTCTTCTGCCGATCCCGTGCCGCTGCCAAACGGTTACGAATCTGTATGATCTTCTCCAAAGTTTCGTACACTAGCTCAGGCCCAGTGAGTTGACTCTCACCCACCTCAGCCCAACAAAGAGGAGACCGACATTTCCGCCCGTATAGTGCCTCGAACGGAGCTGCCTTGATACTTGCATGGTAACTGTTGTTATAGGAAAACTCCACTAACGGTAGATGAACCTCCCAACTCTTGCCAAAATCAATCACACATGCCCGAAGCATGTCTTCTAAGGTTTGAATTGTTCGTTCACTCTGGCCGTCAGTTTGTGGGTGGTAAGCTGTACTCATATCCAGCTTGGTACCCAAAGCTTTGTGCAAAGACTTCCAAAAATGCGAAGTGAAGTGGGAATCACGATCCGAAATGATAGAAACCGGCACTCCGTGCCTAGAAACAACTTCCTTAAGGTAGAGACGAGCCAAACGATCCATAGTGTCGGTTTCTTTAATGGCAAGAAAATGGGCTGATTTCGTAAACCGATCAACAATCACCCATATCTTATCACACCCACTAGGTGACTTAGGTAGTTTCATGACAAAATCCATCGTGATCCGTTCCCACTTCCATTCAGGGATTTCGGGTTGCTGCAGGAGACCGGAAGGCTTCTGATACTCCACCTTGACCTTGGCAAAGGTCAAGCATTTGCTCACGTAGGAGGCTATATCTGCCTTCATGTTTGGCCACCAGTAGAGTACCTTTAGATCTTGGTACATCTTGTCCGAGCCAGGGTGAATGGAATACCGGGATTTGTGAGCTTCATCCAAGACAAGCTCCCGTAATCCCCCGAACAAAGGAACCCATACGCGTTCTGCGAAGTAGTGTAGGCCGTCAGGCCTTTGCTCAAGGTGCTTGTCAGCACCGTGCATGGTCTCAGCTTTAAGGTTTTCCTCCTTCAAAGCTTCTAGCTGCGCAGAACGAATTCGGTCAGGTAGAGAGGAGTGGATGGTGAGTTGTAACGCCCGAACGCGACGAGGGTTTGCTGATTCCTTCCTTCTCAAGGCGTCTGCTACCACATTCGCCTTGCCAGGATGGTACTTAATGACGCAGTCATAGTCGTACAGGAGTTCAACCCAGCGACGCTATCGCATGTTCAGGTGTTGTTGGTCGAAAATATGCTGGAGACTCTTGTGATCGGTGTAGATGGTGCATTTGGTACCGTACAAGTAATGCCTCCAAATTTTTAACGCGAACACTACTGCACCCAACTCCAAGTCATGGGTGGTATAGTTCCTCTCGTGAACCTTGAGTTGACGAGAAGCGTAGGCAATCACTTTCTCGCGTTGCATAAACACGCAACCGAGACCCCGAATCGAAGCGTCACAGTAAACAATGAAATCCTCAGTGCCCTCAGGCAAGGATAGGATAGGAGCAGAACAAAGTTTGGACTTCAACTTTTGGAATGCTGATTCTTGCGGTTCACCCCAGTCGAATTTTCTGTCCTTCTGAGTAAGAGAGGTGAGGGGTTGAGCGATCTTCGAAAACCCCTGAATGAAACGACGGTAGTAACCCGCAAGACCTAGGAATTGCCGCACCTCAGATGGCGTCTTTGGTGCTTCCCAGTCTTTGATTGCTTCGATCTTAGCCGAATCGACATGAATCCCTAGTTCATTAACCACATGTCCTAGGAATTGAACTTCACGTAACCAAAAGTCACATTTTGAGGACTTAGCATAAAGCTGTTCACGTCGCAAAAGTTCCAAAACTAAACGCAAGTGTTCCTCATGTTCGGCTTTTTCTTGGAGTAAACCAGGATGTCATCAATAAACACGATGACGAACTTATCAAGATAAGGTTTGCAAACGCGGTTCATCAAATCCATGAACACCGCCGGTGCGTTAGAGGGTAACGGTTCTTGATGGTCACTTTGTTCAGCTCTCTATAATCCACACACATCCGTAGGCTTCCATCTTTCTTCTTTACGAACAAAAGCGGGGCTCCCCAAGGGGAAGAACTCGGTCTGATGAAACCCTTATCCAAGAGTTCCTGCAACTGGCTAGATAATTCCTGCATCTCAGGAGGTGAAAGACGGTAGGGGGCCCGAGCAATAGGAGCAGCGCCCGGTACAAGATCAATACCGAACTCAACCTGACGATGGAGAGGAAGACCAGGTAAATCATCGGGAAAAACATCAGGAAATTCGCGAACCATGGGGATATCCTCGATCTTCTTCTCATCGGTAGAGGGAACAGAAAGAAGTGCCAAAACGGCCGAATAACCCTTCCGAATATACTTAAGGGCTTTCATGCTGGAGATGAGACTTAGCGGAGCACCGCTCTTCTCACCATGTACCGAAAGAAATTCTCCATCCGGGAGAGGAATCCGAATAACCTTGTCAAAACAAACGATCTCCGCACGATACAAGGATAACCAATCCATGCCTACAACGACATCAAAACTACCCAAGGGTACATGCATAAGGTCGATGGGGAAAGACAAACCCGACAACTCTATGTGACACTCCCGAAGGACACAAGTCGCTTCAATCTTCTTACCATCACCCAACTCGATCAAATACTTAGCCTCTAAGGGAATGGGCACTATATCTAACAATCGGCTAACTTCCAAAGATATGAAACTTTTATCGGCAGCGGAATCAAACAAAACAGTAACAGAGCGATTATTGAGAAGGAACGTACCGGTAACCGTGTCGGGATCCTGTTTAGCCTCCATGGCTCCAATCACAAAGGCGCGTGTGTTCCTGCCACCGCCCCCGTTGTTCCTGTTACCGTTCCTGTCCTTCACATCCCCGCCCTGCTTCAGTTTCGGGCAATCCTTCTTGAAATGACCAACCTCACCACAGTTAAAACAACCCTGTTTCCCTGAAGTCCCCTGAGCAGCAGGAGTAGGGACAACAGTACGACCCTGAGAAGACGAAAGATTCACCCTATAGTACTTAGCATGATGCCCCAACTGCTGACAACGGTGATAACGTGCACAATTCCCCGGATGATGAAACCCACATTTGTTGCACTTTGGATGTTTTCCAGCATAACCACCCTGCTTCGATCCCGAAGAAGAAGAACCCCCAACATCATACTTCTTACCCTGTTGTGACGGAGCTGGCGCTGAACCCCTACCAACATTATCCCACTTGCGCTTGTTACTCTCCAGAGCTTTGACAGTCGAACCACGGGCACGCAGAATTCCCTCATTCACCTTCAGATTAGTCATCCTATGAGCCGATCGAACCACATCTGCATAAGTAGGAAGATTTCCCGCAGCCACCAACCCTGCTATCTCTGGTACTAGCCCCGAAATGTAGTGCTCGATCCTCCTGTATTCTGGTACGTGCAAGTCAGGACACAGCACCGCCAACTCATTACGCCTCATAGTGTACTCTTCAATTTCTGACCCACCCATCTTGAGGTTCCAAACCTCATGTTCCAACTTTCGGATCTCTTCCCTGGGACAGTACTCCCTCTTCAAGAGTTGGACAAAATTCTCCCACGGCAGAGCGTAAGCTTCCCCCAAACCCATGTTCCGAGTGGTAGAGTTCCACCAGGTCTAAGTAACATCTTGGAAGAGCACGGCAGCATACTTAACTCGATCCTTAGGAAGACAGTTACACATCAAGAACACCGACTCCACCTTCTCCAGCCACTTGAGCAAGCCCACAGCCCCCTCAGTGCCAGAGAAATCATGGGGCTTACAGTCCCGAAACATCTTGTACGTGCACATAGCTGGGGGTGGGTTAACAACACCACCTGAAACGAAACACGTAAGAAAACCACAAAAGAAAGATACCATGCTCATAACGAGGCAAAGCTGATAGGATCAACTTACCGCCATGAGCATTGTGTCCTGCCTGAAAGGCAGGTTGCAGCAAGTTGTTCAGATCTTCCTGCGTTAGGTTCACACCTCCACGACCACCGCCACCATCACGTCCACCAGTACGGCCACCTCTACGTCCTCCACGAACTCCAGACATGATTCTGGTCAACAAGAACGAGGGAATTCAGATTTTTCAGCTAGTGACAACCACTAGTGTTCACATAATCAAAGCTAGATCCAATCTAGAACTATCCATTCAAATCCGGAGCTCACTAGGACTTTAAAGCATTTCGGTTTATGATTTCGTGTGCACCCGAAATGATAAACCGCTCTACATGGTCCTCCTAGTGTCCTCCTAGTTTAAAGTTCAAGTCACCGGACACGGACGCTTAGCCGTACACCGTAATGACATAAATGCAAAGGTAGTTCATGGGCGAGTGCGTTTATTGGAGTACGAAGGGGAGATGTCCGAGCCTTGGACAGATCTCAAGAGTACACAAATCACTCCAATATACCACACTGCCTAAGATATTAGTAGCCCGACACACAGAAGAACGGATGATGTAACACAAAGAGTTTGTTGATTTAAAGACACCCCGGCAAGCCCATATGTTACCCACTATGACGTCTAGTACCATGTGACCGTCTAGTGTGTGCGACTCGGCTATAGACTAGACTCTACATGCAGTCCTAGTTCACTATAACCATTGGCTCTGATACCAATCTGTCACACCCTCAAATTCCACTTGTGGGGTTTTACCGCGAGGCGTGTGACAAACCAAGATCCAAGTCAACGATCACAATAAACAATACTATATGAACACATGCAAATTTAAAAACATAAGTTTAAATCCATAAAACAGTAGTGGAAGCTTTGTTTACAATCCAAAATCCAAAAGTATTCCAAACTGTTAAACATTCGAAAACCATGAACCCTAAACTAGACGACGTGCAGACGCGTGCGCCTAAGCCCTGGGATGCTACCTTAGCGACCTGAGAAAAACATGCCAAAAGTTACATCAGCACAAAATGCCGGTGAGTTCACAGGTTTTAATAAAAGTTACCAAGTTCCAAAAGCGTACCAAGTTCCACCTGTCAATACTATGAAATGTTCAACCAAAGTACGTGTAGATGCACGTTTTGCGACTAATGATTGGATTGGGCTTTTAACAAATGTTAATTGATGATCAAAGGGGCGAAGGTGTTTCTTAGTGGGCGAATGTGTGTATTAAAGGGCGAAGGAAGAACAGGAATGGGCGAATGTGGAAGCTGGAATGTTTATGTGTACATTCGTACTGATGAACTGGGCGAATGTGGACTTTGTCCACATTCGCACCATACAAACGGGCGAATGTGCAGACTGTATATATAGGATTTGCTCATTTTGAATGTTAGAATAGTTTTGGAGAGTGTGTGTTTTGTGGTCAGGTTTCTCTCTAGATTGAAAGTGTGTTAAGTTGAACTAGATTAACTTGTAAGGTCATTGTAAACATATTTTGAACAAGTTATCTATAAAAATGGTGATTGAAAAGGTATTATTTGTGTTGTGATTTGCGTATTATCATTTTGTTCAATTCTAGGGTTTCCGCACCTGGAATTGTGACTTGTATGATCATAATATTCTGTTTTAGCAAAAATTCTTCATCTACAAAGTGGTATCAGAGCTGTACGGATCATACAACAACAAAATTGATAATATCAGAGCTGATTTGGACTTATTTTTTATCAAAATTCATCTGTTTTTGTATGAACATGGTTTTTGATTGATTTTGAAGGTTTTTGATTTGAAGTCATGGTTAAAATCAACTTTTCCAAGAATTAAAGTTGTTCCAAATCAATTCCGAATCATAACCTGATTAAGAACATCAAAATCCACAAACTTTTGAAAATCTCATATCAAAATAACCGTTTTCAAAGTGTAACCGTTTTTCAAAGATGTTTGGGTCGAATCTAGAGAGAGTGGGTGAACCTGGACTAGTTTAGGGCGAACCTGAGTTGTTTTTGGATGAACGTAGCTTATTTCAGGTCGAACCTAGGTTGTTGTGTTTGATTTTTCCACATTCGGGTGTCAATTTCCACCTTCGGTTTTACGGGCGGGCGAAAGTGGAAAAGGAAGTGGACGAAAGTAGACTTTTTCGGACGAACGTGGAAAGGGTTAGGTGTGTTTCTACATTCTGGTTTTTGTGCTACATTCGGGTGAACAGTAGTGGACGAAAGTAGGATTTTTGGACGAAAGTAGATCCAGAAGGGCGAAAGTAGAAAGGATTTTGGGAAATTTTCTAAGTTTGGTGAATTTCTAAGTTCGTGAACATCATGTGGAATTTTCCAACTACACCGAGACCAGCAACGACACAACAACAGCAGCAAGTGACTATGGACCCATGGACAGTGGCAGCCCAGAAATCGAGCACTCAGTCTTCGCAACCAATCAATTACTTAGCGATGACTAGCTCGATGCCTCAGAGTGTTGCATCTTCGCCACAACAACCTATGACAGACTATTGGGGGAATCGGTGGTAAATACTCAAACTACCAATGCTATTTCCACACTAATAAATGACTTATCTTCAGGTAGCGGGAATCGGCGACCCAAGCTAATGGAGATGCAGGAGTATAACCAGTGGCAGAAGAAATTCAAGATTCATCTGGAAGGCATGGGGTTGGAAGGTACAGAGGCGTGGCAGATGATAGCTAAAGGATATGTTGCACCGATTCTGGACAACACTGGTGAACCTGTTCCGTTGGAGAGTTTGACAGATGATGAAAAGAAGAAATTTGCTGTGGAAAAGAAAGCATACTCTCAGTTAACCCAGGCGATCACAAATGATTTGTTACACCAGTTTGGGTCGTGCACTACTTCGAAGCAGTTATGGGATGTGCTAAAGAATCATCATGATGGTAATGAAAAGACGAGAAGGTTGAGGATGGAGGAGTTGAGAAAAGAATTTGAGAACTTCACTTATGTCGGGAACAAGACATTAAAAGAGTTGACTCCTAGATATTGTCATTTACTAACTGAATTGTCTAGTTATGATATACAGATTCCTATGACAGATCTGGTGGACAAGTTTGCAGATGCATTACCACCGTACTGGGATCAACATGTCGAGGTACTCAAAGAGAAGGATGCTTACAAGTATTGGACTATCAATGAGTTCATTCAGAAGCTGGAGAATAAGGAACTTGAGGAGAAGAGGAAAGCCAAAAGATCTCAGATTCCTCAGAATTCAGAGTTATATCACGGTGGTACTTCAGCAACCGTTGGAAACTCTAGTGTTGGTGGAACAGTGGCACCTCACATAGCCTGTATTTCAAGTGTCATGGAACCACCGAAACAACCCATTAACTACCTAGAACAAACCTCATCCTATTCACAACCATCATATACACCACCACCACAACAATACACTAATTCTTACATTTCACCATTTTCTCCAATGCAGCAAGCTGCATTCTATACTACTAGTCAACCACAACAACAACCTCAGCAACCACAATACATGAATCAAGTTAACCAAACCAATCAACAACCAGTGGTATTGGAGACATCCAATATGGGTAATGTGACTGTGGAGGTTGCTCAGCAACACATTGCATTAGTCTCAGCAATGGTTTCTTCATATAACGGGTTAGTTGCAAGTCAAATTGGTAATAACAACTTGACCAATGAAGACTATGCACAAATCGACAAAGAGGAGATGGAGCTGATTGACATCCAGTGGGCTTTTGCGATTATTATGAGAAGGGTAACCGAGTTTATTGTAAAGACCGGGAGGACTGATTTGGGAACTTCTCCGAACACAACCTATGGTTTCAACAAGGAGAAAGTTACATGCTTTAACTGTGGAGGTAAGGGTCACTTCAAAAGAGAATGCACTCAGCCACCTAAGCAAGGTAACAGAAACCCATTCAACTCAAACTATCAGAACCGTCAACAACAAAACCGAAACCAAGTTTCTTTCCAAAACAACAACAACTATCAAAACCAAAACAATTACCAAAACCGACAAAACACCTCTAACAACAACCAAAACAGACAACCAAACACAACCAACCAGAATCAAAACCACTCACCAAATAACACTAACAAAACAGTTATACCGATCACTACACAAAATGAGCAGCCACAGAATACAAATCAGAATCAAGCTTTGGTGATCCAGAATGATGAAAGGTTTGACTGGTCTGGGATGCAAATTGGTGTTGAGGAGATAACTACTGGTGAGAATGTGGCTTGTGTTGCCCGACAGGTTGATATCAAGGAGTCGGTGATAGTTGATCAAAATGAAGAAACTGAGAGTGAGGCTGATGAATCTGTTGATGAGATGAATGAGGAGACTGAGACTGTTAAAGTTCAAGCTGAGGAAGCAAGTTCAGGAGTGGTGATTGACACAGTTTCTAATGTTCCTGAGGAGAGTGAGTCAGTTTATTCAGATTCAGACAGTGAATCAGACTCAGAAGCGAGTGTTACATCTTTGGATGATGAGATTGATCAGTTGCTGGCAGAAGCAGATTTTCTGAAGATGAGGAAGTCGTGCATAGTAGATGATGCTTTCACCCGAATCGATTATTCAAAGTTTTTCGCTGGGAAGGAAGCTCATTTTGCTTTGATGGCCATGACAGATCCTCCTAAACAGGTAAGTTCTGAATCTAGCACTGATGTTACAAGTGACAAGTATTGTGGAACTTGTGACAGATTGACAGAAGAAAACAAAGAACTTCGCGTTCAACGTGATAGTGCTGTGATTAACTGTCAATCTGCTCATAAAGAATTGATTGCTTTTAACAAAGTACTTGATGGGTATAAAAAGGACATTTCCGACCTTAAGAAAATTCTTTCATTAAAACAATTAGCAATTAACAACTATATTAATGAACTTGAGAACACTAAGTTGGAAATGGCCACCATTAACTGTTTTGCTGAAAAAGTCAACAAGAAATTGGAAAGTTATAAGCATATTGCTTATGTTGTTGACCACATCATTGATGATCAAACCACAAATTATAAGTTTGTGCCATCTCCGGTGCTTTTTGAAAATCACAATTGTCATCAAGTGACACCGGAGAGCTCAGTAAAATCAGACTCATCATCGGAAAATGAATCCAATACCTCAAGTGTTGGTGATCCACATTCCAATGTGAGGCTGATTTTAGGTTTGAATGATGAAGGGGTAACAGTTGAAAATGATGATTCAGACTCTGAGAGTGACAAAAGTGCTAATTAGTGTGATATTCCAAAAGAAAATCACATCATTACTACTGAACCAGTGTCACCGTCTCAGCATGTGCATCCGATGGCTAACGCACATCGTGAGAAAAAGTCTGAAAAGAAAGAGGTTAATAAAGAAATGAGTGACAAACCAGTCAAGGTGTTTTATCGGATGGAAGGATCCGATAAGATCATCTCTGACGAGGAATATCCAATTAAGTTTGCTAACTATTCTAAAATTGATAAAATTTGGCAAGAAAGCACTATTTGGTTTCCAAAACATGAGAGAACAAATGAGATTCCACCGGAAATTCTAAAGAAATTGTATTTGGATGTTCCGAAAGAACCCAAGGTTCATGTCACCCAGTTCATTAAACCCAAAAACAAAGCAAACGGTTTTCATGAGCCAGCCTACTCGAAGGGTCCACTTCCTGAGAGTGTAAGGCATAGACAGTATAATGATCAATATCCTGTCAGAACATTTGCTCAACCGAATGCTCCAAATGTTTTTGAAGAATACCGTGCATGCTTTAAGTGCGGGGAGAGAGGGCATTTACTTGCTCACTGCCCTTATGTAAGGCACAAGAGGCACGAAGTTGAAGTTAGGCAATCCATGAGGAAACCGGTTGATAATCATTACTATCCACAACAAAGGCGTTTTGTTCCTCAACAACAACAATTTTATAATCAAAACAATTTTTATCAAAAGAGGAATGATCGTCCATTTCAGTATGATCGTCGTAACCGGATTGCTATGGAAAAACCGTGGAGAAAACCAGTGGTGAACACAATAAATGATAGACAAAGGGTTCCACAAAAACCTATTGTCAAGTCAAATGTTGAACCTAAATCTGTTAAATCAGAGAGGGTACCCACGAAGGTTTCATTTGCGAACAATGTTCTGAAAACGACTGAGACCCCAAAATCTCAGATTCGTACCTTGAAACGTTCGGAACAGTCTTGGACACCAAATGGTACTTCGGGAGCCTCAACTTCAAAGTCGAGTGATAAAGTTGACCAAGTTTTGAATGATCCTAAAAAGATCGATCCAAAACAAACTGTTGAAGTGAATGATTCTTTGAACAATGATATTCAAAGACCCAAGACCACTCAGGCTTGGGTCCCCCGAAAGAACTAACTGTTTTACTTGATGTGTGCAGGGAGCTTCAGCTGGCCCTATTAGCAGTCTCTGGAATGTTGATAGTGGAGCTTCAGGCCACATGACCGGGGATTTTGCTTTATTGTTTGATGTGAAGAACATAAACGGAGGGTACGTTGCATTTGCCGGAAACAAGGGAGGATATATCACGATGGAAGGAAGTGTGAGTAATGGGATTGTGAGCTTTGAGAGGATATCTTATGTGAAGCAGATAGACTATAATCTGTTGAGTGTCACTCAAATATGTGACAAACAATTCACTGTTTATTTTGATGACAAATCTTGCTACATTCTCAAACCAGGCTTCGAAATTCCAAAAGAGTGGGTTATTTTGAAGGCACCTCGCGTCAACAATCTCTATATTCTTGATATGTCCAAAGCAATGACATCCCAGGGGCAAGTAACATGTTTTGTATCGAAGGCGACCGAGAAGGAATCGATAATGTGGCACCGAAGAATGGGGCACATTCATTTGAGGAAAATGAATCATCTAGTGAAGAATGGACTTGTCGATGGCGTGAATATTAAACACTTCCATTTGAATGACATGTGCGTGAGCTGTAAGAAGGGAAAGCAACACAGACAGTCCCACAAAGTGAAGAAAGTTAACTCTGTTGAGATTCCACTTGAGCGATTGCACATGGACCTATTCGGACCTGTCAAACGCAAAAGTCATCTTGGAGAGCTGTATTGTTTAGTTGTCACTGACGATTACTCAAGATTTTCATGGGTGATGTGTTTGTAGCATAAAAGTGACACCTTTAATAACCTGAAAGTTCTGTTCACTCGATTGGAAAACATATATAATCTCAAGATTAAGAGAATTCGGAGTGATAATGGGACGGAGTTCAAAAATGCCAAGATGGATGAACTTTGTGAAAACAAAGGAATTCATCATGAATACTCGGCTCCGTATACCCCACAACAGAACGGTGTTGCTGAACGTAAAAACAGGACTCTAATAGAAGCGGCAAGAACAATGCTAGCAGACTCGAATCTTCCAGTAATGTTCTGGAACGAGGCGATTTATGCAGCAAATTATACACTTAATCGGGTTTTAACGGTGAAGAAGTTTGGCAAAACTTCTTATGAGCTGTTACACCGAAGAAAGCCGAACTTGGAGTATCTAGAACCTTTTGGGGCACCATGCACGATGTTGAATCCAAGCGAGAAGTTTTGTCCGAAAGCTGAAGAGGGATACTTTGTTGGATATGCAACCCCGCTCAAACGGGTATACAACAAGAGAACTCGTCAGGTGGAGGATTGGGCTAACGTAGATGTTCAACGGTATACTCAGAATGTGCAAGGGATTGGTCCTGATTACTTTACGAGTGTCAAAACGCGGCGACTTCACCGTTGGTGCGTCCGATCACCGTAACTCCTCCAACAGCTTCTAATGATACCAATGTTCCTGTACCGGAGGAAGAAGTGTTTCAAGAGGCTTCCACAACTTTAGATACTTCAGAATCGGAAGATTATGGAGAATTTGAAGAAGTTATTCTTGAAAATGCAACAGAATCAGAGGCACCGCCAGTGAACCCAAATCTAGATGTTGCTTCATCGTCTAACACGGTTCATGATCTGGATGCAGTAGAAAACTTGACTATTTAGACGGGAGTTATTGTACCTGAACATCCGGAATCTCGGATTCACCGTATTCACCCGCTGAAGCAAGTTATCGGTGACCCTGGAAGCAGTGTAATGACGAGAGGACAGCTGAGAAGTGTCAATTCACCAGAAAGTTTTGGTGCTTTAGCTTTATATGCAAAAATACAAAAATCTGGTAGTCAGAATGATTGGTCGTTTGCATGTTATGTTTTGCAGGTAGAGCCGCGGACATATAAAGAAGCTCTTTTGGATGACGCCTGGGTTGAAGCGATGCAAGAGGAGTTGTTACAATTTCAGAAGTTGGGAGTCTGGACGCTCACTGATTTACCTCCAGGACGGAAGAAGATTGGTACCAAGTGGGTGTCTAAGTGTAAGAAAGATGATCGAGGAGTGACTGTACGGAACAAAGCCAGATTGGTCGTACAAGGTTTTCATCAGATCGAGGGGATTTATTACAATGAAATTTATGCACCTGTGGCGCGCATAGAGGCAATTCGAATGTGTCTAGCGTTTGCCTCCTACAAGAAATTTAAGGTGTATCAGATGGACGTCAAAAGTGCATTTCTGTACGGGAAAGTCAAAGAGGAGGTTTACGTCGGGCAACCACCGGGCTTTGAAGACCCTATCCACTGGGATAAGGTGTACGTATTGAACAAAGCACTGTATGGTCTACACCAGGCTCCACGCCAGTGGTACGAGGAGCTGAGCACGTACCTCATGTCGAAGGGATTTAAGCGTGGACTCGTCGACTGCACCCTGTTCACGAAGAAAAGAGGAGATGATTTGCTTCTAGTTCAGATATATGTTTACGATATAATTTTTGGCTCAACTTACGAACTTTTGTGCAGGGAATTTGAACGTGTTATGCAGGAAAAGTTCGAAATGAGTGCGATAGGGGAGATGCAGTTTTTCCTCGGCTTGCAGGTGGATCAAAGACCAACGGGGATCTTCATTCACCAGACGAAATACGTATCCGAAGTCTTGAGCCGGTTCCAGATGGAGGATTCCAAGCCGATGGATACCCCGATTCAGCCCAATCACGGGATTGGAGTTGATGCTAAGGGGGAGCTGACGGACCCGTTTACATACAGAGTAATCATCGGATCTCTGATGTATCTTACCGCATCTCGGCCAGACATTATGTTTGCAACATGTCTCTGTGCTCGTTACCAGTCGAAGCCGAAACAAAGTCATCTGACGGCGGTCAAGCGTTTCCTTAGATATCTGAAGGGTTGTCCCTCGAGAGGACTTTGGTACCCTAATGACGATGATGTTGACTTTATCGCGTTTAGTGATGCAGATTGGGGCGGCTGTGACAAGGACAGCAAATCCACGACAGCTGGATGCCAGTTTTTAGGGAGCAGGTTAGTCACCTGGCAATGTAAGAAGCAGACTTCGGTCGTGCTGTCTACATGTGAAGCCGAGTACATTGCAGCCTCGAGTTGCTGTTCGCAAGTGCTCTGGATCCAACAGCAGATGGTGGATTACGGTTTGCAGTTTCTTAAAACCCCTATACACTGTGATAATGAAGCCGCGATCGCATTAACTAAATATACGGGCAATCATTCTAAGGCGAAACATATCCGGATTAAATACCGTTTTATCCGAGATTGTTACGCTAAAGAATTGATAGATATGGTCAAAATCCATACTGACTATCAACGTGCAGATTTGTTTACTAAAGCTTTTGACAGATCCCGATTTGAGTATCTTTTAAAAGTTAACAATATGAAAGAAAAACAGGACTAATCAACACCTCGGTTTATCGTTTTATTTTAGTTTTAAAATTTTCTTTAAAGTTTTTACAGTTTTTCAGAAAAATTAAAAAACCCAAAAATATGTTTTACATTTTAGGGGGAGTTTTTTTTTATCAGAAAAACCAAAAACATTGCAAACTTCAAAAAGCCATAAAAATTAGAAAAACCAAAAATGATTTCCAGGATAAAAAGAGGAAATGATAGTACATCAGTGGGGATCTGACACAGGCTAAAGATATGTATAGTAATATGAGGCGTGTGATGTGCTGATAGGCTTCGTAGACTAAAAACTGCGTGCATTAGTGATACAAACATAACGAACTACGTGTTCGTGGCTGAACACCTCATGGGCATATAGTCTTAGTACCATAATTTCGTTTGATAGGATTGCCAAAATCTGAGGTTTTGGGTCGTTATGTTATTGTTATCCGGGATATTCTGATTAAACTTCTGTCGTATTGATTTACGGACCTAGTTTCATCAGAATATTTACTAAAAGAGCTTAAATGCCAAAACCGAAAGTTACCGAATTGAGGAACTTTATGTTTTTACTGATCAAAGATCATAGTTACATCGTATCAATTTACTGATGCAAATCAGTAGTTGATATCAGCCTCAACCTGGTATATATGCGCATGTTACTCTGCTACATTTGTTTGCTGACCTGTATACCTCTGTGCTATATATCTTGTAACTGAACGGATAACTCTGGCATAATCAGGCGTTACGAGGAAGCTTTGTGCAATTTCTTGATACGGGAGTATGTCGTGTGTGTGGGCACCACAACATGTTAGTATAATACACCTAAATTGTATCATTTTAAAGCATTGCGTAATAGTCTGCATGTGAGCTTAAGTGGATCACAATATCAGCAGTTGCCGTGTCACATACTGTTTCTAATGATAATATTACACAAAAAAAAAGATCAATGCTGTTATCAGATTTCTCAAACAACTGATATGATCCTCTTACCGGATATCACAAAATGTTTACTGCTTTATTTACATTGATGCATTTTAGTTTTATTGTCAAAAAGATACAAAACTCAAAAAGATTTTAGGTGTGTTTTGATATAAATTTCAGAAAAACCAAAACTTTTGCATTTCTGCTTTATTTTTATATAACTGATGGTGTTTGATGGTCAATTTCTGAGATTTGATGAAACCATCTGGGCTTTGTATCATTCTAAACTGAAATAATGAGTGTTTGAGACTTAACGGGTTGAAAAATGTTGAACGGGATTCGAATTTGTGATTTGGCGAACTTTTCAAATTTTTCCATTTCACATTCGCCCCTTAAATGGGTCGAATGTAGAAAAATTTTCACATTCTTGCGTTTTGTTCTGGACGAAGGTGGAATTTTAATCATCTATTTTCACCTTCGGGTCTAAAGTTCACTTTCGTGCCATTCATTTGGGGCGAAAGTGAATATCACCCACATTCGTCCAAGACAGACGGGCGAACGTAGCCTCTATATAAGGTCAATCACAGGTTCGACCTCCTCATTTTGAATTTTTCAAACAATTTTCTAAGTGCAAGACCTTGTTGCCCTGATCATTTTCAACCTTGAATCTTATTTCATGGACCAGTACGGACGTTGTAATTGGGGTTTTCTTCTTCGAACCCTAGTTTCCTTAAACTGGACCTATATGGACTGTTTCAATGTGACTTTTTGACATGGATTCAATTGTTATTAGTTTTAGGGGGAGAAGATAACAGGAATTAGGTTAATTAGTTGTTTGTGATGTTTAATCGATTGTTTATAGGTTTCAAACCCTAATTCCTTTATAAAACTAATAAAAATTGAATGATAATATCAATTGATTGTGTAGTAGTCTTAGTCGGCCATTTTAGGTTCCAAATGAATCAAAATCAGAAGCTTAAACACAAGTTTACAGATTTTCAAATTTTGGGTCAATAAAGTTTCACATTCGACCAAAATAGAACGGACGAATGTGGAAATAAGGGACGAAGGTACTTCTAAACGGGCGAATGTGATGTTTATCTCAAAACTTTGCACATTCGTACCTAAAATTCTACTTTCGAACCATAAAACCCACTTTCGTACCTATTCAAACAGGCGAAAGTGGAAATATGAATAACCTAAAATTTCTAAATTTGTCGTTTTTGTGTTTCTGACGTATTTTTCTAATGTTTGATTTGCAGATGGCTGAACAACCCGAGAACATTGAAATACCAGTGGAGAATGTTGTACAGGATCCAGTTCCAGAAGCTGAGAATGTTCCGCAAGCTTGGCCGTTTGAAGCATCGCATAACTGTTGTGCGTATGTTGGTGACGTTTTAAAGAATACTGAATTTTATGGGATTGTGGACTTTCTAAGGCGAAGCAGAATCATTCATGCTCTAGCTACACCAGCCATCATCTATAAAGACATTGTGGAGGATTTTTATAAGAATGCGAGATACGATTTCTGGGAAGATCAAACTGTTATTCGAAGTGTTATTCAAGGGATGGAGATGTTCATCACTGAAGAAGATATCAGAGATGCATTGAAGATCAAGTTTGAAGTGAGTACTGATCCTAGAGTATTGTCATGGACCGAGCAGAAGGCGTGCTTTAGTTAATCCGGGTTATATTGACCCAGGATTGAACAAAGCAAGGCATGATAACAGTGATTCAGATAACGATGATCCTCTAGTGTATGCTGATGCTAATACAAAGAGGAAAAGGCAAGTTGTAAATGCTGGAGCCAAAGGGAAGGTCAAGGCAAAGGTTAATCAGCGTGCTTCAAAGAAACAAGGTGCACGTAAGAAGACGACTGCTAAGAAGGGTACAAGTTTGGTGGACGAAGAATCTGTTGATTCAGAAGAAACTGAAGTTGAAGAACAGTGGGATTCGGAAGAAGAACGTGTTAAGACTACCAAACGTAAGGCCACTGCGGTTGGGGAGTCTGAATTACTGAACAAGACTGTTGAAGAAGTGTTACAGAAAAAGCCGATTGATGTTGATGAAGGCTTAAGCGTTGATATTGATGATTTTGAAGGGTCGACAGTGGTTGTGAACTTGAAGAAACCAAAGCATAAGTCGATGGCCAAGAAGACTAGTATAAAGAAACTAAGAGAGAAAGAGATCGAACAGTTGCTGAAAGGTAAGAAAATACCTGAAGCAGGTACATCATCGAAGTTATCCTCACCTGTGGCAAAGAACCAGAAGAAGAGCAAAGAATCTGAAGCAGTACCAGTACCAGTTCCTGATTTTGAAGCTGCTTTAGAGAATGTGTTGAATATGTTTAAGAATCCTGAGAAAGAGAAGGCTAAGAAAGTTGAATCATCCAAGGCATCTAAAGTTATTGTTTCTGATGATGTCATGAAACAAGTTAATAAGAAGATGGATGATATGATGAAGATGATCGTTGCACAACAGGCTGAAATCAGTAAGTTTAAGAAGAATGAAGAGAAGATGCTCCAGATTGTAGTTGCATCAAAAGCTAACCAAGATGAGATCGAGAAGAAGGTAAAACAACTTGAAGAAAAGAATAAAGATCTTGAGGTTAAGTGCAACAGAAACAGAAGGATGATTAAGATTGTGAAGGTTGACAACAAAGAACTAAAGAAAGAGAACAAACGTTTGAGTGATTTATTGGACAAACTTTATGGTGAAGCTCCAAAGTTGAAGGAGGGAGAAGAGGATAAGGAGAGAGATGAGGAGCAAGTTGATTTTGAGCCTTCTGATGAAGAAAAAGAGGATGATGAAGACGATGAATCAGAGGAAAGTTCTGATGAAGAAGGTGATAAAGATGATAAGGATGATGATGATGCTGAGGGATCAGGAAGTAAAGATGATGATGATAAAAGTGATGATAGTGATAATGATGGAGGAGACGACTCTAGTAAGTTTTCATTTGAAAAGAGAAAGACAAAGAAAAGTGATGCTGGAGAGTCTAGTTCAAAGAAGAAAGCTGGTGAGAACGTTGATTCAGATGAAACTATCTTTTGGAATGAGAAGGTGAGATCTTTGTCTGATGATGCAAAGAATGTGTATAGAGAGATGCTCGAGAAAAGAGAATGGACGATAGAGTTTACAGGAAAGTTTGCTGAAATCTTTCAGACGGAGGATATGAGGTTTGAACTTGAATATAATGACCCTGATTTGGAAGATGGTGAGTACCTGCTGCTGTTGCCAAGGATATCTTAGATGGAATAGCACAGCGAGTAGGAAAGACATTGGAGGAGATCACGATGGATCAGATGATTCCAAATATTCCTGAAAAGGATATTGGAAATCATTCTGATGACAACCATACACCTGAGATGGAAGAAATTGAAATTGAGGATATTACTCATGAAGAATATCCACAATACTTCAGGGAGAACAATGAAGATGAGGTATTCCCAGACTTTACAGAACTCCGACAGAGAGAAGCTAGAAAGAAAGCAGAAAAGCGAAGTGAGGAGTTTGTAGAGAAAGTGTTTGGAGAAGATCAGCAGAAACCGTCTAATCAGAATGATGATTTGAAGACGTTATTACAGAAGTTGAAAGAAGCTGATGATAAACGACCTAAGCCGGAAGCTCAAGGTGGATTTTACAGATATCACAACCAGAAGTTCAAAGGCAGAGCTCTTGGTTGGAAGTATCTTGGGAGATTGAAATGTATAGCAGTTAAATGGGAATCAGAAATCTTCTACTTTTACAGATTTCATGATCTATTAACTCTACCGTATTGGGCGGTTAGAGACATTTGTCGATTCCTTATGACTGGAGCTTCTTTGAACAACACGGCTGTAGGTTGGTTTGCTGATCGGTTAGTCTGGGAAAGCAGAACGAAATGGAACATGTTTAAACCTCAGTACCCTAGGAGAAAGGTTCATAGGGATGTTGATCCGAGAACTGGAAAGAAGAGAGTTACATTGATTTATAAAGCACCTGAAGTGATGAAGAAAATTCCTTTGATGCCTTTACAACAACACTTCAGTGCAGACTTTATCTTCTGGTACTATGATTGGAGGAATGCAGAGGCGGTGATTGTGTTAAGAGATGGAAAGGATAAGTACAAGAAGATCTACGTGTTTGATCCAATGTGGCTTATCAACTGTACTTTTGTGGATATAATCATGCTTTACTACAATCCAATATTCAGTGATCCCAATGATGCAGAGCAGGCGAAGAAGTATCAGCAAGTTGTAGGAGTTTGTTTTGCTTATGATATCAACTCTGGAAGCAACTTGGATACTAAGTTGGGTAAGAAGGTGAAGATGACTCATGTGCCGAAACGTTCAGTGAAACATAAACTTGAGCCTGAGATGACGAAAGATCAGAAAAAGCAGCTGAAACTCAAGCTAATGAACAAGATAATGGATGAAGAACGAAGACAATCCAATCAATAGTCGAGGGGGAGTTTGTAGATGCACGTTTTGCGACTAATGATTGGATTGGACTTTTAACATATGTTAGTTGATGATCAAAGGGGCGAATGTGTGTATTAAAGGGCGAAGGAAGAACAGGAATGGGCGAATGTGGAAACTGGAATGTTTATGTGTACATTCGTACTGATGAACTGGGCGAATGTGGACTTTGTCCACATTCGCACCATACAAACGGGCGAATGTGCATACTGTATATATAGGATTTGCTCATTTTGAATGTTAGAATAGTTTTGGAGAGTGTGTGTTTTGTGGTCAGGTTTCTCTCTAGATTGAAAGTGTGTTAATTTGAACTAGATTAACTTGTAAGGTCATTGTGAACATATTTTGAACAAGTTATCTATAAAATTGGTGATTGAAAAGGTATTATTTCTGTTGTGATTTGCGTATTATCATTTTGTTCAATTCTAGGGTTTCCGCACCTGGAATTGTGACTTTTATGATCATAATATCCTGTTTTAGCAAAAATTCTTCATCTACAGTACGCTAGCTAGGCGTATGTTTTGTTACTACTACGTTTGGAAACCATTACTGGACACGTCACAAGTTACCAATGTTACAGCCCGAATAATGTTACAACTGACAAGGTCGAGACAATATGCACCCGCCCGGCCCTCCAAGCCGTTGAGTGGGGCAGGTCACGCCCAATAGATCTATCCACATTTCCCCCGTTGTGCTTCACCGCACATTCATGGTTTCCCCGGGACTTAAAAGTTCGTATAGTAACTCTAAATAACCCATAGTATTACAAAAGTTCTCAAGACATAGTTCAACGCATGTTTTCTCCCCCAAAAGTAAAACCAGAGAAAGTGGGGCCGTGAACTCACCTTAGGTTACGTTACTTTGAATACTCAGACTAATAACCCATAGGTTAGTTAGTCCCTAGATGTCTAGACCATAACTAGGTTCGTTTGAAAACACGTTGACTGTTAAACTGACCAAATGTACAAGACTCGACATCCCATTGGTGACCCGAGACTCCACGTGTTAACCTTATACTCTAAGTCATACAAAGCATGCAACCATGCTTAACATGTGTTAAAGTTCAACAAGTCTAGCACATAGTTCAATCAGCGCATAAATAAGTCCGAGCACGTGTTACCAAGTTACTAGGTATGATACGGGGTTCCTAGCATGTTTCTAGGTGTCTAATCGGGCCTCGGAATGCCAAAATATACTTACAACAGTAGTACATGCGATTAGGAAAAGTCAACTAGCAATTAGAAAGGTCAACTGGTGATTAGGAAGGCTAATCGCCCCTTAACATAGGCGATTAGGCCTATTCTAGTGCTCTATAGGCGATTAGGGCTATAAGACATGCAATTCAGAGCTTAACTAGTAATTAGGATCGTAATCGCATGCTATGAAGGCGATTAGGCCCCCAATCGCCTACCCTATAGGCGATTAGGTCCCTAAATGCCTTCAGTATAGGCGATTGGGCTCCCAATCGCCTACAACATAGGCGATTAGGGTCCCCAATCGCCCCCTACAGAGCTGTTCCGGTTTTTCGCGCGTTTAACCCTCCAAATCAGATCCGGAACGTGTGGAAACACCAAATATCAATCATACAACATTATCAAACATATTTCAAGCAAAACCCCTAGCTTATCATCGTCCTACCAGTCCCGAATGCGAGCGTTTTCCCAAAATAGCACACTTAGCATGGAAACATCACATCAACATGCACAACTTTACCCTAAATAGCAAATACTCAGATTTCATCATGTAACAACGTTGTCCGATCATTCCCTACTGTTCTAGCATCATCCTATAGCAAACCCTAACATCATATGACTAACAAAACACATCATATTATCCTCAATCATTCAAAATCATTCAAATGGGTCAAAATACCAAATATCCATAATACACCACCAAAACCATCCAAACTGCTAAGACATCATCATCCTAATACATACAAGCTGTAAACACCTTAACAACACAATAACAATCCTTTTTCAATCATAAAAATCCTATCTTTTAATCATATTCAACACATACAACATGCATAAGAGTTTGGACTTGTTTAAAAACGATTTTTAATAGGTTTTCAAAGACATAAAAGTTTATAAATCAGGTCTGGACCTTTAGGGAGCAAAACATAATCATACAAAGGTTTGGGGATGAAGAACACACCTTGGATTTATGAGAAAATGATGTGTATAGCTTGGAAATGTGTGTTTTGATGCAACAACGTGTTCCAGAGGGTGTTTGTGAGTTGGGATAGGTTATAGGACGGCTAGGGTTGCACTAATGGTGTTTTGGAGGTCAAGGTGGTATTTATAGGCGTTTCTAGTCGTTTAAAACACGTCAGGCGATTGTGCAGCATTATCAGGCGATTAGGGATCCTAATCGCCCTCAGTAACATGCGATTAGGCCGAATCGCCTATGGCTATAGGCGATTAGCCTGCCAATCGCCTGTTAAGGGCTCCCAATCGCCCCCTATGATGTGTAATCACCTATAATGTCATGCAATCGCGTGTAATCACCGTTTTAACATATGTAAACACGTATACACATACCGACAAGTCACATAAAGATTATAAACACATAATTCATGGAAACAAATACGTTCACACTCGTTCACCAATTCCCGGGACTCGAGACTTGTGTGTTTACTAAGGTTCGACGATTCTACGAATCGTCAATCCTTGCACACCTGGTTAATGACTGACATCTAACGACCCTCTAGGTTTGTAGTAACGACTCCCGAACCATAACTCGACTCAACCGACCTAGTTAAGTATAATATACGCGTGACTCGCTAAGGTAGACTTTGACCCAAACAATGTTATCAACCTTAGTTTTCCGGGTGTCACAGTTTTGCCTCCGCAGGGTACTACTGTGAAGAGTTCTAATGGTAACAAGAGGAAATGGGATAGTGTGGGAAAGAGTTCAGTGCCGGTACCGTCTCAGCAGGTGAAGAAGTTTGATACTTCTGGGTTGTCTTCACGGCAGAAGCAGGGTGGGTACGTTGGGAAGCATCCTACGTGCAACAAGTGTGGATTCCATCATTCTGGGAATTGTGATCGAGCTCGTTGTGATCGGTTCCAGTAGTTAGGGCATCATGCTAAGGATTGTAGAGTGACACTTTAGCCGTCTCAGGCTCGTGCTGCTGTTCCTGCTCCTACTGCTTAGGGGACTCCGGGAAAGCAGGGATGCTATAACTGTGGAGATTCGGGGCATTTCAAGCGTGATTGTCCCAAGTTGAGGCAGGGCGAGAATGGGAAGGGCGAAAACGGTAACCAGAACAACGGAGGCGGTGGCAGGAATGCGCATGCTTTCGTCATTGGCTCGGTGGAGGCTAAACAGGATCCTGACACAGTTACTGGTACGTTTCTTTTTATTGATCGCTACGTTTTTGTTTTGTTTGATTCTGGTGCCGATAAGAGTTTCATATATGTGGACTTTAGCCGATTTCTAGATATAGTACCCACACCTTTAGAGGCTAAGTACTTGATAGAATTTGCTGACTGTAACAAAATTGAAGCAACTCATATTCTTTGGGAATGTCGCATGGAATTGTAGGGTTTGTGTTTCCCCATTGACCTTATGCCGGTATCTTTGGGTAGTTTCGATGTCGTTGTGGGCATGGATTGGTTATCATTCTATCATGCAGAGATCGCTTGTTTTGATAAGGTCATTCGGATCCCTCTCCCTGATAGAGAGATTCTTTAAGTACATGGTGAGAAGAGCGATGCTCCGCTGAGTCTCATTTCCAGTATGAAAGCCCTTAAGTATCTTCGAAAGGGTTATTCGGCCACTTTGGCACTCGTTTCTGTTTCGTTTGATGATGAGAAGAAGATCGAGGATATCCCTGTGGTTCGTGATTTTCCTGATGTGTTTCCCGATGACTTGCCTGGTCTTTCTCCTCATCGTCAGGATGAGATTGGCATTGATCTTACACCAGGTGCAGCTCCCATTGCCCGAGCCTCGTATCGTCTTGCCTCAGGTAGCAGCTAACCTAAAACAATTAACAATGTATCTCCAATGTTAACGTCTAACCTTAGCCAATGTATAATTCTATTGTTAACATCTAACATAAAACACTGTATAACTCTACTATTGATACCTAACCTAAAACAATGTACAACTCCATTGCTAACACCTAACCTAAAACAATGTATAACTCCAATGTAACTCTAATATTAACACATATCCGATGGACTAAACAAATGTACAACTCTAACATACTAATATTGATATCTAACCTAAGACAAGGTATAACTCTATTAACCTATTCTGTTCTGGTTGAAAATAGAATTCATATTTACTGGTTTGAACATAATTAGTGACTTGCCTATACATGATTAATGAATTACCTGAACACGTATTTTTTTCCTGTATGAACAAAACCCAACAAAAAATAGTCGTTTTTTTTTTCGTTTTTTATATAACACTATGGTACTCGTTGGAAAGATAATAAAACGCTCGTTAATTTAATGTAATTTTTTTCTTTAAAAAATCTCGTAGATAAAAGATATTAACGTTTAAAAAATTATAGAAGAAACATGATACAGAAAAATCCAATTTTGTTTTTAAACTTTTTTTTTCCTAAAATTATTTAATGACTATCTATGTTCCTAACTCCTTTATCTCATTTATATCTATAATTTCTATTAGAGCCCTATAAATAGTAGTCATTGTGTTATTATATAAATCTTAATAGAACAACTCTCCCATTCCTTATTCTCTTTATAATATTTGGTTTGCTAGTAGGCATTGTCACCAACATCTTTCTTCAATGTGTACCTTGATGAGGCCTTATTCATACTGATATTTTATGGCTGCCTTCTACCATGGAAACAATTAATGAACCATTTTTTTGTTTCTGCAAATTCGTAAGGGATTTTTTTTGTACGAGAATATTGCGGATAACCATTATGCTATATTTGGTCATTCAAAATTTTGTGAAATATAGGGTACTGATTTTAAGGTAATCTTTTGTTCACCATTAAAACAATATTCGTGCAAACATTATGTGTTTACGCCCCCAACCAAACCATACTTTGTTGTTTTTATAATCTTTTATACAGTTAATATCTAGGGTTGTATTCTTATATTTAGAAGGTTCATTGAAAAGAAATCGAATAAAATATTGATGTATGGAAATATTGTAGTCGCATGAGAAACATGACCATATATACAATATATAACATGACCATATATTGGCCTTATTTATGAGTTAATGTATAGAAAACTCTTAAGGGTTGTCAGGAAAAAAAACATTTTTGCAATTAAAAACCACAAAGTACCCATATGATATGAATACAATATATAACATCTTACGATAATATAGTGGTATGCACAACTGGGTTGTTGGTTGACAAAAGACAAGCATTCATTACATGCATATATTGTGGACAACGACTTACATACGGACCAGTTGATCAATGCCATATATTTTTAATTATTTAAACCGGTGATGCCATTTGACCTGTTATAATAAAATAAGAAAGAAACATGGCGTAGAATGAGGGAAGCTTAATACCTATTTGTAGAGTAAAACAATGAATGAACTATGTTTATGTTTTGTAAACATGAGAGTTAAAATAAAAAATGTAAAAAAAAATGAAAATAAGTTCATAACAATCAACCCGGTAGTTTAAGTTGAATAATTCTGAACCTAAACAATGTCTATAAATTGAGACATAAACATAGCATGGAATTATGGAAGCTTACTACGTATTTGTAGAGTAAAACAGTAAATGAACTGTGTTTATTTTTTTTTAAACATGAGAGTTAAAATAAAAAATGCAAAAAATCGATCAAAAATATATTCGTAATAATCGACCTCGTTGAAGAAACAACGAGTATCACGGTGATTAATACTAATCCCCGTGTGGTTATGTACTCTTGTTTGCCCCGGAACAATCCTTTACCCACGCCGTAGGTTAAACTTAAACCGTAAAATAAGAGTGAGTGTGAGTGTGTGGTGAAAGTAAGAACACAAGAATATAAGTGGACATAGGTCATTAACGGTCAAACCACTTATATTCTCGTGTTCTTACTTTCACCACACACACACACACACTAACTCTTATTTTATGGTTTAATTTTAACCTACGACGTGGGTAAATGATTGTTCATGGGCAAACAAGAGTACATAACCACACAGGGATTAGTATTAATCACCGTGATACTCGTTGTTTCTTCATTGGCACCATCTGTACCGGCTAGAGCATACTTATCTTTCATCTTTTAACCCACCCATGGCTGAACCCAACCTAAACACTTCTACTGCCAACCCATCCGAGGACGTTGATGTCCAACTCCTCGGTAAATCTGGTACACCAGCCACTATCACCAACCAACCCACCTCACGTACCCAAAAACCAGCTTTTGAAGTACGTGACGTGAACAGCGAGGAGGACAGCGGCGACAGCTCTGACGAGGACCCGCACCAGTGGCTCCTTTATCAAAACGCCAAGAGCACCGTTAATTATTAACGGATGCTACAGAAGCAGGCGAAGTAGAAGGGCAATGCCCTCACTTATGACACTCCGCCCAAAAAGATTCAGAAGAACAACGAAGCCTCTGGTCGATGTGATGGCCGTAGCGGGGAGCTCGGTGGAAACGCTGGGGCTCGAGGCTACGCGAAGTCACACGACAAGTCAAACGGATACGATTCGTCCAGCAGCGACTCAGGTTTTAGTGGACGGAGCCACTCGCGCCGTTCACACTCCACAAATCACAAGGACGTGGATGATAACTTTGTCAAGCCGTATAGACCAAAGTCTTTTGCAGAAAAATCCGAATTGGTCGCTCGCATAGCGACGACCAGAATTCCAAGGAAGGCCAAACTCCCCAGCAGCATCGGCAAGTATGATTGCCTACGTGACCCAGATGCCCACATTCACGACTTTGAATGTGCGAGGAGTTCGGTCAACTAGCCAATCCAGGTTTGGTGCCACCTCTTCGCCCAAACACTGACCGGCGCCGCTAGACTCTGGTTTGATAATCTCCCTGCGGGGAGCATTATGGACTTTGACAATCTTACCAACAAGTTTGGTAACCACTTCTCGCATGTTCGGAAACACTAGACGGACAAGGCGCACATATTCCTTTGTCAGCGCCACGATCATGAGTCCATCGAGGACTTCATTGTTCGTTTCAATAGAGAGGCCCTTCAGATAAGGTGTGGCGAGGAGCTCACACGTGCTGCCTTCATCCAGAATGTCTGCAGTGCGAAGCTCATGAAATTACTTACAGGCATGGATGGTGTTCCAGGGTCTTGGGACGAACTCATCCATGCCGCTAAGATATACGCATCATCAGAAAAGTCCTTCCACCAGATGCGCCACTCTTAACAACAACAACAACAACAACAACAACAACAACAACAACAACAACAACAACAACAACATAATAATAATAATAATAATAATAAAGCCAAGTCCATTTGGATACGCATCTCGGACTCCACGGAGGAGGGGAAATATTCCTCCGCCAGTGACGCCCGCCAACTTATCAGCAACAAGCAAACGCGGGACAAGCGTGGTCACTCTAAAAAGAACTACGACTGGACCCCGCTAATAAAAACTCCGTCTCAAGTTATCTAGACGGAGCAAGTGACTCTCAAGGAGCCCAAGCCCCTTGGGAAGAGAAGAAACGTGGATACAAGCAAGTTCTCTGAGTACCACAACGATTTTGGCCATCTCACAGACAACTGCTACAGTCTGAAGATGGAGATTGAAGCCGCGCTGAAGTTAGGTCAGCTCGGACACCTGGTCAAGAATGTACACAGTGCGGCGTGCGGGCAAACCGGCGACGATAACCAGGCGGAAGGGTCACGAAAGAAAATTCGCAACCTCAACACCCATACGGTTACCTTTGTTCTGCGCCACCAATGCAATATGACCAGGCGCGGAAAGAAAGCTCACCATGGGAAATTATCCCGGTTGCAGCAAATTGATGATTCCTGGAAGGAAGCTGATGTAATCCTTCCAAAGGTTCGTGGCAGCGCATCCTCCACCACCCCGTTAGTCATTACAGCTGTCTTCGGACATTACCGCACGCGGTACATGTATGATCAATGTTTCCAACGGCTGGATGAAGAAGAGATGACAAAGCTCGTTCCAGTCAATGAACCAATCTCTGGCTTCATCCACGAAACCATCACGCCTCACGGCATGATCTCCATGCCCGTCACGATGGTGGATGGCACCCATGGGCGCACCGAAATTTGTGACTTCATGGTACTGCCAACCACCTCCAATCATGACATCATATTTGGCCGCGAGGGCATTGCGCGCTTCAACGTGAACGCCTCCACAACGCATGGAATGGTTGGTTTCTCAACCAAGTCAGGCGTCGCATTTATTCGGGGAAACAAAGATTGCCATAAGGAGGAAAGCGCCTGTAACCTCGCGTATTTTCAAATCGTTTTTTTTTTCATTTTACGTAATAAAATTCCATTTGTCTCCATTTATATTTATTTATTAAATCTATAAGAATTTATAACCCTTATTTAAGATAAACCATTTAAAAAAAAGAAAAAAAAAACGATCCCATTCTAGAATTGAACCCCATATTCAGTAGTAACCCGACCCGTTAAGATTTAAATCAAAACTAAATCCATTATAATTTGGAATGGATAATGCATATCTATTACATAAATCTTGATCGCATAATCAAACCAAAGGTATCTGCAGAGTTTTTATTATCGATAACAACATCAATAAGTCGGTTAATTATTTAATTTTCGAGATAAGCATAAACCGGGTTTTAAATCAAAGATATACATCATCCAATTCGAATCTCTCCATATAAATTGATCCTACACCATTCATCAGACACCTATCGCCTCTTAAACCCCGTGATTTATTATTTTTCTCGTTGCCTTTGTTGTCTGGAATCAAACCTGTGAAGCTCGACTTCTGTTCTTCGTTCATTCATCGCGTCTGGTATGTTATTGTTCGATTAATTCCTGTTATATGGTCGAAAATAATCACTGAATAAAAGCCCTAATCGTAATTCTGTTTTGAAGTTCGTTTCTGGGTTAATTGTTCAGGTCAAGGGTTAGGGTTTGGTTTAGGATCAATTTGGGGAAGATGACTTGCAGCAAATCTGCTTATAATTAATCTGATCGGAACAAAAACCAACTGGTTACGTAGACCAGCTGGTTTGTTTGTTTGTTTAACAAGCCAAAGACCTAGGTTTGATCCATATCAGAACCAGGTTTTGGTGTTTATTTTTTTTTAAAAGAAGTGATCTGCAATTGTTGCTTATAAACGTTTTAACTGGTTTAACAAGCAACTAACTGTGTAGATCAGATGGTTGGTTGTCTTGTTTACAACTTAAAGGTCCCGAGTTCGAGTCCTTTGAGACCCGGGTTGAGCACAATTTTTTTTTTAAAAAAACAAGCTGAATATTATATATTTATTGTTATTTAACTTGTTTTATTCATAACTAATTCATAAAAATTGCGTTTTTAACGATTCAAAAGCCAAAATTTTTCTAAAATTATTTCTAATCTAATCGATCAAAGATACAAAATTTTCGAGAAAAAAAATATATACTTTTTTATATTTTATCCTTTAATCTTTTGTGTAAATAAATGTTTTAATTACAAAATAACTAGGCAATAATTTATAGGAATATATTTTTCATAGTTTTAAAAGTTATATCTTTTAGTCTATGTAAAAATTAATAATGGTTTAAATATTATTATATTTTTCTTTAATAAAGCATTAATAGATAATCGTCTTTCCCAAAGCTAGGAACCCTAATCGATCGACCTAGAAAAGCCGTAGATTTTTAAGACGTGTTTATTCTTAGACTTTGTTTGCATCATCTAGGTTGATTCCTCGTGAATCATATTGCTAGTTGTTCGTTGTGTTGTGGATACTTATTTGCATGCTAAGGTGAGTTTACATATCCCCACTTTTTACTGTTTTTTTATATTTTTGGGGTGAAACATGTTTAAAACTTGTGCAATTACATTTACGCATCATACAATAAACTCATCTACTTGTGAACTGGTTGTGGTATATAAAGTCCGACTCAGTACATTCATTAACATTGATCAAGCCGCCTGTGTAGATTATAGCGCTATAGGTCTGACAAGCCCATCCCCCGCATAAATTCAGGGATGATCGAAACAGTAACAACATTTACTAACTTGCGAGTTAGGTCTCAGTCGACACAAGGGTTGATTGTACAAAACAATGACTTGAGCTCCCAGTAGATCATGTTCACGCGTATTATCTTTGATTGTTTCTGTCACAGTAATTGCTACATGAATTGTTACCACTATTTTATTTAAAACTTATGTATTCTCACCAACTATTTATAGTTGACCCCCTCCATTTTCCAAACTTAACATGTTTCAGGTATTCAGTTGCTTGGAAGTTTTAGCAATTTCTTGTGGATCACATAGGAGTTGAAGCCTTAGATTCAATTTAATTAAACTTGTTATTGTTGTTTGAACATATTTGATTCGTATGTAATGTTTGTAATTTATTAATTAATCTATCAAAACATTTATTAGTCACCATGAGCTATTGAGCAATCGTCACTACGTGGCACCCTGATGTTTCCGCCATCGGTTGGGGTGTTACAGATTGGTATCAGAGCCATGGTTATAGGGAATTAGGTTATTAGACGCATGACCAAGACTATAACCTTAAGAGTCCAACATGAGTGACCTATTTCTTGCTTGCTATTTGTTTTTGTTTCTTCAATCCAAGTGTGCCTTCATATCTTGCTATTTTCTCCTTCCTTTGATTCTCTTTCCTCATGCTAAGAATCTTCAACATCATCCACGGTGGAACTACAATTTATCATCCCGAAGAGGAATCTGCTGAGTCTTTATTTCTAGGCTTGGTGCCTACTTCCTTGATTTTCAATTCCTTCAAAGGATTGAGCTTCATATTATTTTACGAAGCTTCATCCTAACTTCATACCTTGTGTTAAACCTGAGTTACAAAATCCATTCCCGTGCTAATTGATATCACCTAGTCTGAGTTTTATGATCCTTGTGTCTATCACAAACCTGCTTCTTTTTGCAAGGATCTCTTACATCACATGTGTTTTACTATTTCCAGCTGTGCTCCAAACCTCATGAGTCTCCCTATTACATAAACATTTACCTATACATTACAACCTTATTACTTCTTGTGTCCTCTTGTTTGAAAACTTGTTGATTTGAACTGCAAATGTTAACCCTATTGTTTAAAAAAAAAAAGCTATTGATTTGATTACTAATATTGCTACTCTAATTTTTGTATAGTATATACCTTGATTCGAAAATCAACAATTACTGTTTTCATTGATATCTTCACCAGTTCTTCAAACAACCATTATTTTAACAAAAGATCTTATCCAATTTTACAAACCTACCCCCTTTTTCAAATGACTCTGATGTTTTAAATTGACTTATTTACACAAAGATATTAACCAAAATGTTTTCCAAAAAAATGATTAGGGTTCCCATACCAGATGTTTAATTAAACTTCGAAACAAAGCTGCATTTAAAAATCAACTTTAAACAAAGAACGAAACCCTCTTCGGATCACACCGTTCGGTATCCACATCCCTACTTTATCACAAACATGACTACTTTATTCTTTTTCTTGACCTATAAACTAAACCATTCATCAACTATTTTTACATTCACTGTTCTTTACAATCTTGATTATACCATGGGTTTTCATCATTCTCTCAAGAATTAAACACATAATCTTTGCCTTTCGAACATGAACTTGATTTCCATGATAAACAAACTATTGAAAAATTGATACTTGATTCTTAATCATACAATGATTGATTGATGCGTGAAACTTGATTTTTCTTGATACATGAGAATTTGATTACCTACCCTATTTGCACATTTGATTATTCGTGATAACTGAAAACATGGCTAACTAATATGATCTGTTTGCTATAATCATCAACTAGTGAAACCACATCTTGGCACATTAACATTGTCTAGGCAAACAAGTCGCATTCGATACTTGATACTTGTTGCATTTACAAACTTGCTTGTATGTGTGTATTATCATATGTGTTGAAGTATGAAAAAAAAATTTTTGTTACATTTGCTACATTTATCCACTCAACAACTGATAGATGATGAATTACCTGCTCAACAGTCAGTGGAGTACCTAATAACCTACTCAACGATTGGTAGAGGTCATCATGCCTACTCAACAGTCGGTAGAGGTTCTAATAACCTGCTCAACGACTGGTAGAGGCCATCGTACCTGCTCAACAATCGGCAGAGGTTCCTACTCCACAACTGGTAGAGGTTTTTCTTGCCTGCTCATCAGTTGGACTTATTTTTGTATACTATGTGCAAACATCTTACTCAGTGGGCTCCCTATTTGGGATGTACCTCACACTTAAACTTTTCATTATGCTTGTAAGCCATTGTAACCAAACATGTTTGTTTTCACAATCACATTAATCTCATTATTGTGTTAACGACTCGTTGTAACCCAACGTGTTGGTTTTCACAGTCACATATTCACATTTATGTGTTAACAAACCATTGTGACCCAATGTGTTTGTCTTCACAGCCACATAGACGCATCATTGTTTTGCGAAATTTATTTTTCTTTAATGTGTTGTTATAGACTAGGATTATAGAAGGACATAAAACCCTAATGTAAGGTAAATTGGTGATTGCGGTCCGGAACGTAATCATGAATTTACAGGTACGTTAAGGTGGTGTGAAATTGTATTTAGGTTAACTGGGGAGATGTTCAGTACGCTTTCGAAACACCAAAGGTGTGGTGGGTTAGCTGCGGTACACCCTATATATAAACGCTAATGGTGCATCGAAAATGAGACTAGGGATCGAACTTACGACTAACCGTTGTTTGTGTAGTAAGTCTTTCTACTATCTATATTCGATAAACATGATTGTTCCAGCTAAAACTCTTTGATTGCGTCATCTTGAAACTTAGAATTCTTACACCATATAAGCCAATTCCTGTCATCTGTTATAACTTAAGCATTTATCCTATCACCTTGATTCTTTGAAATATACATGCTCTTATCTTCAAACCCCTTACTTTTCTTTGAATACCAACCATTGTATCGGTCATAAACTTTCCCAGAGTCTCATCCGCATCAATTTCGGGACGAAATTCCCAAAAGTAGGGGAGACTGTAACCTCGCGTATTTTCAAATCGTTTTTTTCATTTTACGTAATAAAATTCCATTTGTCTCCATTTATATATTTATTTATTAAATTGATAAGAATTTATAACCCTTATTTAAGATAAACCATTTAAAAAAAAGAAAAAAAAACCGATCCCATTCTAGACTTGAACCCCATATTCAGTAGTAACCCGACCCGTTAAGATTTAAATCAAAATTAAATCCATTATAGATTGGAATGGATAATGCATATCTATTACATAAATCTTGATCGCATAATCAAACCAAAGGTATCTGCAGAGTTTTTATTATCGATAACAACATCAATAAGTCGGTTAATTATTTAATTTTCGAGATAAGCATAAACCGAGTTTTAAATCAAAGATATACATCATCCAATTCGAATCTCTCCATATAAATTGATCCTACACCATTCATCAGACACCTATCGCCTCTTAAACCCCCTGATTTATTATTGTTCTCGTTGCCTTTGTTGTCCGGAATCAAACCTATGAAGCTCGACTCCTGTTCTTCGTTCATTCATCGCGTCTGGTATGTTATTGTTCGATTAATTCCTGTTATATGGTCGAAAATAATCACTGAATAAAAGCCCTAATCGTAATTCTGTTTTGAAGTTCGTTTCTGGGTTAATTGTTCAGGTCAAGGCTTAGGGTTTGGTTTAGGATCAATTTGGGGAAGATGACCTGCAGCAAATCTGCTTATAATTAATCTGATCGGAACAAAAACCAACTGGTTGCGTAGACCAGCTGGTTTGTTTGTTTGTTTAACAAGCCAAAGACCCAGGTTCGATCCATATCAGAACCAGGTTTTGGTGTTTATTTTTTTTAAAAAGAAGTGATCTGCAATTGTTGCTTATAAAAGTTTTAACTGGTTTAACAACCAACTAACTGTGTAGATCAGATGGTTGGTTGTCTTGTTTACAACGTAAAGGTCCCGAGTTCGAGTCCTTTGAGACCCGGGTTGAGCACAAATTTTATTTTTTAAAAAACAAGCTGAATATCATATATTTATTGTTATTTAACTTGTTTTATTCATAACTAATTCATAAAAATTCCGTTTTTAACGATTCAAAAGCCAAAATATTTCTAAAATTATTTCTAATCTAATCGATCAAAGATATAAAATTTTCGAGAAAAAAAATATATACTTTTTTATATTTTATCCTTTAATCTTTTGTGTAAATAAATGTTTTAAATACAAAATAAATAGGCAATAATTTATAGAAACATATTTTTCATAGTTTTAAAAGTTATATCTTTTAGTCTATGTAAAAATTAATAATGGTTTAAATATTATTATATTTTTCTTTAATAAAGCATTAACAGATAATCGTCTTTCCCAAAGCTAGGAACCCTAATCGATCGACCTAGAAAAACCGTAGATTTTTAAGACGTGTTTATTCTTAGACTTTGTTTGCATCATTTAGGTTGATTCCTCGTGAATCATATTGCTAGTTGTTCGTTGTGTTGTGGATACTTATTTGCATGCTAAGGTGAGTTTACATATCCCCACTTTTTACTGTTTTTGTATATTTTTGGGGTGAAACATGTTTAAAACTTGTGCAATTAAATTTACGCATCATACAATAAACTCATATACTTGTGAACTGGTTGTGGTATATATAGTCCGACTCAGTACATTCATTAACATTGATCAAGCCGCTTGTGTAGATTATAGCGCTATAGGTCTGACAAGCCCATCCCCCGCATAAATTCAGGGATGATCGAAACAGTAACAACATTTACTAACTTGCGAGTTAGGTCTCAGTCGACACAAGGGTTGATTGTACAAAACAATGACTTGAGCTACCAGTAGATCATGTTCACGCGTATTATCTTTGGTTGTTTCTGTCACAGTAATTGCTACATGAATTGTTATCACTATTTTATTTAAAACTTATGTATTCTCACCAACTATTTATAGTTGACCCCCTCCATTTTCCAAACTTAACATGTTTCAGGTATTCAGTTGCTTGGAAGTTTTAGCAATTTCTTGTGGATCACATAGGAGTTGAAGCCTTAGATTCAATTTAATTAAACTTGTTATTGTTGTTTGAACATATTTGATTCGTATGTAATGTTTGTAATTTATTAATTAATCTATCGAAATATTTATTAGTCACCATGAGCTATTGAGCAATCGTCACTACGTGGCACCCTGATGTTTCCGCCATCGGTTGGGGTGTTACAGCGCCAAACCCCCAAAGATGTTCAAAACCGATGCCCGCTCAGAGCCGGAGAAATGGGTTCTCAACCCTAAATTTCTGGAGCAAGCGGTGGTCATCGTCCATGTAATCTCTGACACCATCCGCAATCACCTTAAACAATTGCTGATCAAGAACATGGATGTTTTTACTTGGCAACCGGCGGACATGGTTAGTGTTCCGCGGATATAGCAGAACACAAACTCAACGTGTACTGTTTGGTAGAGCCAATCATCCAAAAGAAGCGGAGCATAGGTCTGGAGAAAACAAAGGCCATGAACGAGCAAGTCACCGAGCTGCTCAACGCGGACATCCTGCGCCCCATTCGGTACCAAACCTGGGTCACCAACACCGTCATGGTTGCCAAGGCCAACGGGGGCTGGCGCATGTGTGTCGACTACAAGGAGTTAAACAAGGCGTGTCCCAAAGACTGCTATCCGTTGCCAGAAATCGACTTAAAGGTGGACTCCTTAGCCCCTTACCGCTTCAAATGTTTACTGGACGTGTATAAGGGGTTCCACTAGATTCAAATGGCAAAAGAAGACGAGGATAAGATGGCATTCTGCACAGACATGGGCACTTTATGTTACACCAAGATGCCCTTCGGTTTGAAGATTGTGACCGCCACCTATCAACGCCTCATGGACACTGCCATCGTTGATGAAATCGGCGTACGATTGGAAGTGTATGTCGATGACCTTGTAATCAAAAGCAAAGCAGAGGGAGACAGGTTGTGGGATATTCAACAGACTTTCAATCACCTGCGCAAGGTGCGCATGAAACTTCACCCCAACAAATGTTCCTTGGGCATGGAGGAGGGCAAATTTCTCGGAGTAATTGTCACGCGGGATGGTTTCCGCGCAAACCCTGAGAAAGACCAAGCAATGGAGAGGATGCCCTCCCCCGCATCAGTCAAGGAAGTTCAGACGTTGATGGGTCGCCTGGTAGCCCTTAACCGCTTCCTATCAAAATGCTTCAAAGTCTTGTCCAGTCGTGGATAATTTGAAGAACTGCTTGAAGAAGAGCAACTTCCGTTGGACAGCGGAAGCAGAAACAGCCTTCTAAGAGATGAAGGAATGCCTAATGAACCTCCCAACTTTAACAGCGCCTTTACCAAAGGAGCCGCTCACACTCTACCTCTCCGTCACAGAACGAGCGGTAGGCGTGGTCCTTTTGGTGGAGCGCAAAGGGGTTCAAATGCCAATCTACTACATCAGCAGCACCCTCTCAGATGCGGAAACAAGGTATACCATCATGGAGAAGCTTGTCTTCGCTCGTGTTCATGCATCTCGAAGACTACGCAGGTATTTCCAAGGCCATCCCATCAATGTCCTCACGGACTACTCAGTGACGTCCTTTGCAAACCTGAACTATCGGGTCGCCTTGCCAAATGGGCCATCGAACTGGGAGAACACACCATCTAATACAAGCCCAGACCCGCAATCAAGGGGCAAGTACCTGCTGACTTCACAATGGAAATACCCGCCAACAAGGTTTAAGAATGCTTGGCCAAACAATCACCCGCGCCGTCTCAGGACCAGTCGCAAAAATGGTCCCTCTACACAGATGGGGCCTCCAATGACGATGGTTCCAGCGTGGGTCTTCTCCTTATCAGTCCAGATAACCACGAGTTCACGTACGCTATCCGCCTGGACTTAAAAATTACCAACAATGAGGCGGAATACGTAGCTCTGCTGGCAGACCTCCGCATTGCGGAAAAAATGGGTGCCATGCACGTGGAAGCACATGTGAACTCACTACTTGTCGCAAGAAAGATAAATGGGACCTACAACGTGTAGATGCACGAAATGCGACTAGTGATTGGATCTACAAAGTTAACATATGTTAAAAGTTTTGTTGATGGATAGAAGGTGGAATAGTGGTCGAATGTGGAACAGAAAGGGGCGAAGGTAGAGCTAAAGGGGCGAATGAAGACTGAACCTGATCAGAAGATGTACGTTCGTACCATATAGTGGGCGAATGTGGAAGAATTCCGCATTCGACCACATCAACTGGGCGAACGTGCAGACACTATATATAGATTTTGTGTATTTGTGAATTAGAGAGAGTTTTCAGAAAGTGTGTGTGTTTGAGTCAGGTTGTAGGTGAAATTGTGAAAGTGTTTAAGTGTTCTAGATTAACGTGTGTGAGTTTGTAATTGAATATTTGAAAAGGTTAATCTATGAAAAAGCTTTGAAAATGACTTTGATTGTGTTTTGATTAGAGTTTTATCTTTTTGTTCAGAACTAGGGTTTCCGCACCTGGTTTTGTGACTTGTATGATCAACTAATCCTGTTTCGTATAAAATCCTTCTCTTACAAAGTGGTATCAGAGCTATACCGATCATACAACAACAAATTTGATAAACTCAGAGCTGATTTGGACCAAATTTTGATCAAAATACATCTGTTTTTGAATGAAAATGGTTTTTGAGTGTTTTTGATTGATTTGAAGTTGATTTTGTGGTTAAAATCTAAAATTCCAAGAATTAAACTTGTTCCAAATCAATTCCGAATCAAAACCTGATTAAGATCATTCAAATCCACAAACTTTTGAAAATCAGAGATCAAAATAACCGTTTTTCAAAGTGTAACCGTTTTTCAAACTTGAAATGGGCGAAAGTGAGCTGTAGTGGTCGAACCTGACTCTGTTTGGGCGAACGTATGTTATTTTTGGTCGAACGTAGAGTGTTTCTGGGCGAACCTGGAATTTCTTGATTGAATTTTTCACTTTCGGGTTATATTGTCCACTTTCGATTGATCGGGCGGGCGAACGTGGAATCAATCTGGTCGAACCTGAAGCTTTTTGGGCAAAAGTGGAAAAGTGTTTAGCTGATTTTACTTTTTGGTGAATTTTTACATTCGGGTGAATTCTACTTTGGTCGAAGGTGAACTTTAGGGGACGAAAGTAGAATTAAACGGGCGAACCTAGAACAGTTTTTGGAAAATTTTCTAAGTGTTGCATTTTTCGAAGTTCGTGATCATGTGGAATTTTCCGACTAACCCGAGACCAGCAACGACACAACCACAACAGCAAGTGATGGACCCATGGACAGTGGCAGCACAAAAGACGAGCACACAGTCTTCGCAACCGATTAACTACATGGCGATGACTAGCTCGATGCCTCAAAGTGTGGCACCTCCAGCACCACAACCTGACTACTGGGGAGTAGCAGCAGCGGTGGTAAACACTCAAACCACAAATGCTATTTCCACACTAATAAATGACTTATCTTCAGGTAGCGGGAATCGGCCACCTAAGCTCATGGAGATACAAGAATATAATCAGTGGCAGACCAAATTCAAGATCCACTTGGAAGGCATGGGAGTGGAGGGTGCAGAGGCATGGAGTATGATTGCTAGAGGTTACACAACACCAGTTTTGGAGAATACAGGTGAACCAATTCCATTGGAGAGTATGTCTGAGGAGGAGAAAAAGAAGTTTGCAGTGGAGAAGAAAGCCTTTTCCCAATTGACTCAGGCAATCACAAACGATCTGTTGCATCAGTTTGGGACATGCACTACATCTAAACAACTATGGGATATGCTTAAAAGGAGGCATGATGGGAATGAGAAGACTAGAAGTTTAAGGATGGAAGAATTACGAAAGGAGTTTGAGAATTTTTCTTATATTGGCAATGAAACTTTAAAAGAATTAACTCCTAGATATAGTCATTTGCTAACTGAATTGTCAAGTTATGGTATACAGATTCCTATGACAAAGCAGGTGGATAAGTTTGCAGATGCTCTACCACCACACTGGGATCAGCATGTGGAAGTTCTCAGGGAGAAGGATGCATACCAATTCTGGACTATTCAGGAGTTTATAGAGAAGCTGGAAAACAAAGAGATGGAAGAGAAGAGGAAAGCTAGAAGATCACAGATTCCTCAGAATCCTAGCTTATATTTTGGAGGCACTTCAGTTCCAGTTAGTAACTCAAGTTCAGGGGGATTAGTGGCACCACATGTTGCGTGCATTTCCAATGTTATGGAATCACCAAAACCTACCATCAACTACCATCAACAAATATCATCCTACTCACAACCATCAAACCCACAACCACCACCACAACAACAATATAACAATTCCTACATTTCACCATTCTCACCAATGCAACAAGCAGCCTTCTATACTGATAGCCAATCTCAACAACCACCTCACTCAATGAACCAAAGTACTCAACCTAATCAACAACCAGTGGTTTTGGAGACTTCTAACTTGGGCAATGTGACAGTTGAAGTTGCTCAGCAACACATTGCACTAGTCTCTGCAATGGTTTCATCTTACAACGGGTTGGTTGCTAGTCAAATTGGGAACAACAACTTAACCAATGAAGACTATGCACAGATTGATAAAGAAGAGATGGAATTGATTGATATTCAGTGGGCTTTTGCAAGCATTATGAGAAGAGCAACAGAATTTATTGAGAAGACAGGTAGAACGGATTTGGGAACTTCTCCTAACACAACTTATGGGTTCAACAAGGAGAAAGTTACTTGTTTTAACTGTGGAGGGAAAGGTCACTTTAAAAGGGAATGTAACCAGCCACCAAAACAAGGTAATAGAAACCCATTCAATGCAAGCTACCAGAACCGTCAACAACAAAACCAAAACCAAGTTTCATACCAAAATAACAACATCTACCAAAACCGACAGAACAATTCTAACAACAACCAAAACAGACAACCAAACACACCGAACCAGACTCAAAATCAATCACCTAACAACACTAACCAAACAGTCATACCGATTACTACACCTAATGAGACACAACAGAACACCAATCAGAATCAAGCATTGATGATTCAACAGGATGAAAGGTTTGACTGGTCGGGTATGCAAATAGGGGTTGAGGAGATTACAACTGGTGGCAATGTGGCTTGTGTTGCTCGACAGGTTGATATTGAAGAGTCGGTGATAGTTGGTTAGAAGAAAGAAACTGAGGTTGAGGTTGATGTATCTGAAACTGAAGTGGAAGTTGAGAATGAATCTGTTGAGGCTAATGCTGAGGATGCTAATTCTGGAATAGTGATTGACACTGTTTCTGATGTTCCTGAGGAGTGTGAATCGGTTTATTCAGATTCAGACAGTGAATCAGATACAGAAGCAAGTGTTACATCACTAGATGATGATATTGATCAGTTGCTAGCAGAAGCTGATTTTCTGAAGACGAGGAAGTCGTGCATTGCTGATGATGCTTTCACAAGGATTGACTATTCCAAGTTTTTCGCTGGAAAGGAAGCTCATTTCGCTTTGATGGCCATGACTGATCCGCCAAAACCTGTAAGTTCTGAGTGTAGCACTGATAATACTAGCGAGAAATATTGTGGTACTTGTGATAGATTGACTGAGGAGAACAAACAACTCCGTGTTCAACGTGATAGTGCTATCATGAACAGTCAATCTACTCGCAAAGAGTTGAATGCTTTCAACAAAGTACTAGATGGCTATAAAAAGGACATTTCCGACTTGAAAAATACTCGTTCATTAAAACAACTTGCTATTAATAACTATATTAATGAAATTGAAAACACTAAGTTGGAAATGGCCGCCATTAAGTGCTTTGCTGAGAAAGTAAACAAAAAGTTGGAAAGTTATAAGCACATTGCTTATGTGGTAGACCACATCATTGATGATCAAACCACTAATTACAAGTCTGTGCCATCCCCGGTGCTTTTTGAAAACCATAATTGTCATCAAGTGACACCGGAGAGCTCAGTAAAATCAGACTCATCGTCGGAAAATGAATCTAATACTTCGAGTATTGGTGATCCACATTCCGATGTGAGGCCGATTTTAGGTTTCAATGATGAGGGTGTTACTGCTGAAAGTGTTGATTCAGACTCTGAGAGTGATGACTCTGGTAATGTTCAAACTGTTAATGCATGTGAAATTCCAAAAGAAAATCACATCATTACTAATGAACCAGTTTCACCATCTCAGATTGTGATTCCGATGGCAAATGCTCATCGTGAGAAAAAGTCTGAAAAGAATGTGGTTAAGAAAGAATTTGAGAAAAAGGATGTTAAGAATGAACTGAGTGACAAACCTGTCAAGGTGTTTTATCGGATGGAAGGATCCGATAAGATTATCTCTGACGAGGAATTTCCAATCAAAAATGCTAACTATGCTAAAATAGATAAAATCTGGCAAGAAAGCACCATTTGGTTCCCAAAACATGAGAGGACAAATGACATCCCACCTGCTATTTTAAAAAAATTATTTTTGGATGTTCCTCAAGAACCAAAGGTCCATGTCACAGAGTTCATTAGACCCAAAAACAGAGCTAATGGTTTTCATGAGCCTGCTTACTCAAAAGGGCCACTCCCTGAGAGTTTGAGGAATCAACAGTATAATGATCAATATCCTGTTAGATCATTTGCTCAACCAAATGCTCCAAATGTTTTTGAAGAGTACCGTGCATGCTTTAAATGCGGGGAGAGAGGGCATTTACATGCTCCACCACGAAGTTGAAGTGAGGAATTCCATGAGAAAACCGATTGATCATTATGTTCCACCACATAGACGAGTTGTTTCTCAACAACAACAGTTTTATAATCAAAACAACTTTTATCAAACGAGGAACAATCGTCCATTTCAATATGATCGAAGGAATCGGATTGCTATGGAACAATCATGGAGGAAACCAGTGGTGAACACAACAACTGATAGGCATAAGGTTCCACCAAAACCTATTGTAAATCAAGTGTTGGACCTAAGTCTGTTAAATCAGATAAGGTAACCAAGAAAGTTTATTTTGCAAACAATGTTCAGAAACCGACTGAGAAACCAAAACCTCAGATTCGCATCTTAAAAAGAACTGAACAATCTTGGTCACCCAATGGTTCTCCAGGTGCCTCAACTTCAAAAGGCAATGAGAAAAAGGAAAATGTTTTGAACAATCAGAAAACGATTGATCCAAAACAAATTGTTAATGAGAATGTTTCTGTGAAAGCCGATGTTCAAAGACCAAAGACTCAGGCTTGGGTCCCCCGAAAGAACTAAATGATTTACTTTTTGTGTGTAGGGAGCTTCAGCTGGCCCTATTAGCAGTCTTTGGATTATTGATAGTGGAGCCTCAGGCCACATGACAGGGGATCTTGCATTATTGTTCGATGTGAAGAACATTAATGGTGGATATGTCGCATTCGCGGGAAATAAAGGAGGATATATCACTATGGAGGGGAGCGTGAGTAATGGAATAGTGAGCTTTGAAAGGATATCATATGTGAAGCAGATTGATTATAATCTGTTGAGCGTCAGTCAAATATGTGATAAGCAATTCACTGTGCATTTTGATGACAAATCCTGCTATATTCTCAAACCGGGCTTCCAAATTCCAAAAGAGTGGATAATGTTGAAGGCTCCTCGCATCAACAATCTCTATATTCTTGATATGTCCAAGGCGATGAGATCACAGGGGCAAATAACATGTTTTCTATCCAAGGCGACCGAGAAAGAATCGATAATGTGGCACCGAAGAATGGGGCACATTCATCTGAGGAAAATGAATCACCTTGTGAAAAATGGGCTTGTCGATGGAGTAAACGTGAAACATTTCCATCTGAATGACAAGTGCGTAAGTTGTAAGAAAGGAAAGCAACACAAACAGTCCCACAAAGTGAAGAAAGTCAACTCTGTTGAGATGCCACTTGAGCGATTGCACATGGATCTATTTGGACCGGTCAAGCGCAAAAGTCATCTTGGGGAGCTTTATTGTTTAGTTGTCACTGACGACTACTCAAGGTTTTCATGGGTGATGTGTTTGCTAAATAAAAGTGACACCTTTAACAACCTGAAAGTTCTGTTCACTCGATTGGAGAATGTCTACAATTTGAAGATAAAAAGAATTCGGAGTGATAATGGGACGGAGTTCAAAAATGCCAAGATGGATGAACTTTGTGAAAGCAAAGGAATTCATCATGAATATTCGGCTCCGTACACCCCACAACAGAACGGTGTTGCTGAACGAAAGAATAGGACTCTAATTGAAGCGGCTAGAACAATGCTTGCAGACTCAAATCTTCCGGTAATGTTCTGGAACGAGGCGATTTATGCAGCAAATTATACACTTAATCGGGTTCTAACAGTGAAGAAGTTTGGTAAAACATCTTATGAGCTGTTACACCGACGAAAGCCGAACTTAGAGTATCTAGAACCTTTTGGGGCACCATGCACGATGTTGAATCCAAGCGAGAAGTTTAGTCCTAAAGCTGAGGAGGGATACTTTGTTGGATATGCAACCCCGCTCAAACGGGTATACAACAAGCGAACTCGTTGAGTGGAGGATTGGGCTAACGTGGAAGTTCAAAGATATACTCAAAATGTGCAAGGAACGGGTCCTGATTGGATGTTTGATTACAAAGATTTCTTTGAATCATTCAATCTAGATAGCTTGGTTGAAGAAGCTGTTATCAGATTACTTTACGAGTGTGAAAACGCGACGACTTCACCGTTGGTGCGTCCGATCACCGTGAACCCCCTACCAGCTTCTAATGATACCAATGCTCCTATACAAGAGGAAGAAGTATTTCAGGAGGCTTCAACGTCATTAGACTCTTCAGAATCTGAAGATGAACACTTTGAAGAAGTCATTTCTGAACATGCAGAAGAACCAGAGGCACCGCCAGTGAACCCAACTCCAACTCCAGATGTTGCTTCATCGTCTAACACGGGTCATGATCTGGATGCTGTAGAGAACTTGACTACACAGACGGGAGTTATTGTACCTGTACATCCGGAATCTCGGATTCATCGTATTCACCCGCTGGAGCAAGTTATCGGTGATCCTGGAAGCAGTGTGATGACCAGAGGGCAGCTACGAAGTGTCAATACGCCAGAGAGTTTTGGTGCTTTAGCGTTATATGCCAAAATTCAACAATCTGGTAGTCAAAATGATTAGTCGTTTGCGTGTTATGTGTCGCAGGTAGAGCCAAGGAAATACAAGGATGCTTTGAAGGAGGATGCCTGGGTTGAAGCTATGCAGGAGGAGTTATTACAATTCCAGAAATTAGGAGTTTGGACGCTCACGGATTTGCCGCCGGAAAGAAAGAAGATTGGCACTAAATGGGTGTTTAAGTGCAAAAAGGACGATCGTGGGGTTATTGTTCGTAACAAAGCCAGATTGGTCGTGCAGGGATTCCATCAAATCGAAGGGATTGATTATAACGAAATCTATGCGCCTGTAGCACGCATTGAAGCTATTCGGATGTTTCTTGCGTTTGCTTCCTATAAGAAGTTCAAAGTCTATCAAATGAACGTCAAGAGCGCATTTCTGTACGGGAAAGTCAAGGAAGAGGTTTATGTCGGGCAGCCACCAGGCTTTGAGGACCCAATCCACCGGGATAAGGTCTACGTGCTGAACAAAGCTTTATACGTCTTGCACCAGGCTCCGAGACAGTGGTACGAGGAGCTAAGTACATACCTCATCTCACGAGGATTTAAGCGCGGACTCGTCGACTGCACCCTATTCACGAAGAAATCGGGTGATGACTTGCTTCTGGTGCAGATTTACGTTGATGATATAATATTTGGTTCAACTAACGAGCTTTTATGCAGGGAGTTCGAAACTGTCATGCAGGAAAAGTTCGAGATGAGCGCAATGGGGGAGATGCAGTTTTTCCTAGGCTTGCAGGTGGACCAAAGACCCACGGGGATCTTCATTCACCAGACGAAATACGTATCCGAAGTCTTGAGCCGGTTCCAGATGGAGGATTCCAAGCCAATGGATACCCCGATTCAACCCAATCACGGGATTGGAGTGGACGCTAAGGGGGAGCTGATTGACCCACTTACATACAGAGCAATCATCGGATCTCTGATGTATTTGACGGCGTCTCGACCAGATATTATGTATGCAACGTGTCTCTGTGCCCGCTATCAATCGAAGCCGAAACAAAGTCATCTGACGGCGGTCAAGTGTATCCTTAGATATCTGAAGGGTTGTCCCTCAAAAGGACTTTGGTACCCTAATGATGATAATTTTGATTTCATTTCTTTTAGTGATGCAGATTGGGGCGGCTGTGACAAAGATAGCAAATCTACTACAGCTGGTTGCCAGTTTTTAGGGAGCAGGTTAGTCACCTGGCAATGTAAGAAGCAGACTTCCGTGGCGCTGTCTACCTGTGAAGCCGAGTACATTGCAGCCTCGAGTTGCTGTTCGCAAGTGCTCTGGATCCAACAGCAGATGGTGGATTACGGTTTGCAGTTTCTTAAAACCCCTATATACTGTGACAACGAAGCCGCTATCGCATTAACTAAAAATACTGAAAATCATTCTAAAGCTAAACATATCCGGATCAAATACCATTTTATCCGTGATTGTTACGCTAAAGAATTGATAGATATGATCAAAATTCATACTGACTACCAACGTGCAGATTTGTTTACAAAAGCTTTTGACAGATCCCGCTTTGACTATCTTTTAAAAGTAAACATAAAGGAAAAACAGGACTAATCGACACCTCGGTTTATCGCTTTTTAATTTTAGTTTTCATTTTCTTTTTGCTAATTGGGAATTTCTCTTTGCTAATTGGGAATTTCTCTTTACTATCGTAATCCTCAAAGAAGTTGATGCTTTCGAAGGGATTGTTTAATCCTCAAAGAAGTTGATGCTTTCGAGTGGATTGTTTCTTTCAAATTTTTTTATTGTTTTTCAGAAAAATTAAAAAACCCAAAAATATGTTCTTTATTTTAGGGGGAGCAATTTTATCAGAAAATCCAAAAACATTGAAAATTTCAAAAAGACCTAAAAATTAGAAAAACCAAAAATGATTTCCTGGATAAAAAGAGGAAATGATAGTACATCAGTGGGGATCTGACACAGGCTAAAGAATTGTATAGTATAATGAGGCGTGTGTTGAATATGTGTGATATGCTGATAGGCTTCGTAGACTAAAAATTGCGTGCATTAGTGATACAAACATAACGAACTACGCGTTCGTGGCTGAACACCTCATGGGCATATGGTCTTAGTACCGTAATTTCGTTTGATAGGATTGCCAAAATCTGAGGTTTCGGGTCGTTATGTTATGGTTATCCGGGATATCCTGATTAAACTTTTGTCGTATTGATTTACGGACCTAGTTTCATCAGGATATTTGCTAAAAGAGCTTAAATGCCAAAACCGGAAGTTACCGAATTGAGGAACTTTATGTTTTGACTGATCAAAGATCATTATTACATCGTATTGACTTACTGATGCAAATCAGTGGGTT